>CM068479.1:28530000-29160000 GCA_034769265.1 Remorina albescens
AATGATCAAACTTTCCTCCGCTTGGGGAAATAAAATCCCGAGCATGCCATAACGCATCAGTCATGCAGAAAAGATTATACATACATTGCAATTTTATATAGACCTTACTTTAAAACCAGCTGTTGTCACCTCAAAGATACAATAAACCTGTCAATCATCGTGCCACTAATTTTCATACAGACTGAAGCCGCACAAACACAAAAACAACCATCAGTACTCAGCAAGGTGAGGACAAAGCGACACGGAGAGCTGTACAGGTCTTGTGTGCACATTTATTTGTTTCCCACTGGCTTTTTCACAGGAAGCAATCAGAACAAAAGCCCCCCCCCCCCCCCCCCCCCCCCCCGCTAAAAAAATCTGCAGTATAATTAGAGTAATTAAGAAAGCACACAGTGTTTTGGATGCCATGAACCACTAAGCACAGTCCCTGGGTGGTAATTACACGTATACACCACCAGTCTGAGCTTTGTACAAGGTTTTGCTACACTGGCCTTGAAATGTAAGTGTTAGTTTGAGTGTGTAGGAAGACATAATTGGTTGTAGAAACAAAAACATGATCTCATGCTGAGACGGTCTCATAATTTAGCAACTTGAGAGATACACAGGTATGTAGCTGTTTTTGTTGAAACCTCAATATGCAATTACCGCACGCCAAAAACGGAGTGACGATAGGCGTTTAGCAGCAAAGAGAGGTATCAATAAAACACCATTCAGTTTTTCCTCTTCTGCTGTTGACAAAATAATTTTGTTTTCTATTGAATTTCTCAGCGTTTTGGCAGCGGGGGAGTTCAGGAACGGGTGTTTTCGCCTCGCGTATAGAAGTGGGACAAAATAACCTTCTGTCTACTGTTCGTGACATTTCAAAGGTTCATATTTCACCGCATCAAAATCACCTTGCTGCACGGTTACATCAGTGATTTTCCTGTCTGGCCCGAGTCTGTCCCGCTGTGTCTGCCACACCGAGCGCCCGGTTTCCCAACCCCACTGTGAACCTCTTCACACACGGACTCCGGTGCGATACTGATAAGTTTTCCAGACCTCTGCACCACCGATGCAAAGGTCTGGTTTCAGGGACACACATTCACATTCTGGTCCACGCTGTCCTTCACATCATCTCCAGGGACAAACCTGAAACCAAAAGGAGCCATCCGTCCCCTCACCGAGTCGGAGCTGTGACACACAGCAGACCTCGTCCACAAACTTTAAGTTATCTAACATTACAAAGCCTCTTTTAAAGAAGCTAAAAGGTCGGTCTGGTTAAAGTTTTCTTGATGCAGATCAGCCACTGAAGTGCTGAGTTCAGGCTCTGCTGGCTTAGTCGCACTCTTTCTAACAAATTGCTTTGTGTTGCTGATAGGTTTTTTTTTTTTTTTTTGTTTCCACCGTGTAAAAGAAACAGAAGAAATGTGGTTAAAACTTTTTTTTTTTTTTTCTTTTCTCAAACCTGCATTACTATACTGTCACTGACAGTCAGTCATTTCCTCTGACGTGTGTGCGCTGCAGATATACTGATACATTTTCATACAAATCCCGATCTACACAGGAAATGGTTAATCGGGAGGTGTCGCTAATTTCCAAATTGGTCTAATTATATGGTGTATTAAAAGCCCTCACTGGGTAATATCCTTCATGCTAATTGGCCCACAAGTTTTTAAAAATGCTGTCATGTCTGCTTTATGGCTTTTAGGGGAAGAGGAGGAACACGAGACTTTTCTGGGAGTATGTGGTGAATATTTCAGCTTGTTCCTTGACAGGTTTCACATTTCTTCTCTCTCTTTTTGTTTTTGCTGTTGTTGCTGAATAAACCTCTGATTAGAGGATGTTGGCAAGTTACTTGTAATGAGGATTTCATTAAAGAGCAAGAAGAAAAAGAAAGCTGTTTTCTTTGAGTCTAACAGGCAGTTCTTTAATGAGCTTTAATAACAGCTCTCGTTGGATGGTATTCTTAAATATTACCTTGCAAAAAATCTCATTATTTCCTCCTTAACTATCATCACATTCCATTTGGAGGAAAGCTGTGATATACGACAATAGTATCAATACTGGAATTGCTTTCTGAATTCTCACTTAACAGGCAGATGATCCCAACGCGTTCCAGATACCGTAATTAATCATTTACATACTCGGGGTGTCACCTGATAGGTCATCCTGCTGCGCTTTGCCACTGTTCATCTCATTAAAATGCTAATCTAAACTGCTGACCTGCCCGGCTGCTAAGGAACACTGCTCATAATATCTCTCTATCTTGAGCTTTTCCATGCCCCCCCCCCCCCCCCCCCATAAAACCTCCATAACAGGAGGTGCCTTTCTCACAGAATAACACTTCAAGCACGTAGGTATTCATTTATTCCACTGTGCTCCCGGATGCCTCTGTAGAAACGCAGGGCTCATTAACCAAATGCGATTTTTAAAATAGCTATTTCCTCTCACTTCACCCGGTTTATATACTACACACTGTAGGTGAGTGATATTCATTGAAAGGAGATTACAGATGGCTGTCAAAGCACAATAACAGCCAGCGGTGTGCGTGTGTGCTGAGGAGAGGATGATCACAAAGCAAGAGGCAGCTCGGGCTCCCAAAGATAATATGATGATTAAATGATTTCACCGACGCGTTCGCGGGTAGTTGGATAAACTCTGACACTGGGGAGACTGTTAGGAGACGCAGGATTTATGGCGCCGTAATTTGCAACGTTGGCATGATCACCTTTATAGAAGCGGGCTGAGCAGCAGGGCGAGGGACAGGTGAAAGGAAGTCAGCACATCTCCGCGCAGATGTTCTGTTAACATTAACCCCGCCACGTTTTCAAAACTTAAAAAAAAAAAAAAAAAGCAACATGGACGACCATATGTCACCCTCGGATACGACCACGGCTGGGGAGTGGCCGCGGATAAATGAAACAACCTTGACTATCTGCTTCGCATGGAAACAGATAGTCAGGGCGTCTCTCGTTAAAGTCCTGCGTTTGTCTTCATTTTGCTGCCGGCAGCAAGTAAACCAGACATGCACTGTGATGACATACTAACAACATGGTTTGTTTTTTTTTCATGTCCTGAATCCATCACTCCCTTCTCCTGTTTCCCCCGTGTGCCACGTTGATACCCTGAAGGGTTTCATCCTGTTAACTGCCAGTGTGTAATGGCTATGAAACACTTTCCCCAGCTGATGGATGATAAAGAGCATTGTGATAATGGAGCGGTTATTTTGACTAAGCACTGCCAGTAAACAGGGCACATAAGAGCACACATGAACGGCTGGCTGCACAGCAAACCAAGCATGCTGGCATCACAAGCCAGACGAGGGTCTGTGTTGGCTGGTGAAGACTCAGCTCTATAGACTAAAATATGCACACACACCCTCACAGTTCAATGCATACAAGCTCCGATGTGCTGCCTCTTTCAAAAGTAAATTTAAATATATTTAAGGTCACTGTAGCTTTTGAACATGAATAAATCATGAACTAATTAATTAAACTCATGTTGTTGGATTTGTTGGGTTCAAAGTGTGTGCAACATGCAGTCAGATATCAAAAAGTACCAAATGTGTGACTTTGTACTCGGAGGAGTCTCTCAGAGGAATATTTTAGCATTGAATTCTTTTTTGGGCTTTTCTGGGGGACGATTTGGTGAGAAGATTGATACCGCCCTCATTCCTCCGTTGAATATCAGGCCACTGCCTCGATCGGTTAAAGCGCACAGTCTGGAAACACGAGGAAGCAGCTTCCTTGGCTCTGTCCAAAGGAAACTAAATTTGCCTTCCAGCTCCTCTACAGCCAACAACCTAATGTGTTATATCTTGTTAGTTTGATTTTAAGGAAAACCAAAGTGTGACAAACAACAGTTTGCCAGCGCTCGGCTGGGAGCCAGCAAAAGGACACACTACCTCCAACTGTTGTTTCTGCATTTCATTGTTTTAATTAGACATACAAGTTGAGACGAGGTAATCAGTGAGTTGTGTGCTTTTGGTCTCTTTGCAAGGATAAGCTAACTAGCAGCTAGCGTTAGTCTTGACTTATATATTTAGGACATGTACAAGAGTAGTCTGAAATTTAAAAAAACATTTTTCCTCAAAAGTTAAAGTGCTACACTAGTTTGAAAACATACACAGGGATCCACATCTTCTGCTACAGTCACAATACTCCCACCGAGGCAATTACAAAATGATTCCCGTTTCCTGATAGTTTAAGATGATCGCTGTACTGTAGGTGATGCGTAAAGACACAGACTGCACACACTGTTACATTTGAGTCAACTTTCAGCCTTTTAAAATGTGACGCCCGTCACTGACAGAGATACCAAGGACACGGTGACGACTCCTGACAGTGATGAATTTGACGATGTGTAAGGTTGAGTGACAGACACCATACTGCTGATGACTCCGGCTGAGCCAACGGATAAACGGTCTGTTTATGTCATGTCAACTTGAATAATGCGTCCACTTTCATTTAGAGGTCAAAACTGATTCTACTATTTAATTTGCTTTTAAATATTCAGGCTGTTATTTATGTGTTTTCAAAAGGAATTCAGCTTCTTTCGTGGCTGCTCCTATTCTCTTGTGCCTGCAGTCGGAAAAACTGTTCACATCTACACCGCTCTGTATTACATGCTATTAACGCTCATCACTAATATTACTGTTAGTAAAAGTAATAACAGTGTTTCATGCAGGTTATCTGGTGAGAGTATACAACTAGCAGTGGGGAGCTTCAGCTACGGGGAGTTGTGTTGTATTTTTTGCGATCTTTGCTGCTGCAGTGAGTATGTTCAAAGTTTGCCCAGAGCAAAGAGAGTTCACACCGTTTAACAGATGTCTGTTATGCTGTGGAAACTGTAGATCTTCGTCTGCAATGAAAACACACTTTTCCATTTAAGTGGCGAAAAAAATGCATTGGCCCAGCAAAGCTGATGCATCCACAGTAACCACTAACACGCACAGACAGTTACTGTTCACATATCGATGGCTTTTTCAACAGCTAGAGAGTCAGCAAGATGGTAATTAATAAATGTAAAATAGCTCTCGTACACTGTCAGAAGACACAGGATGTAAAACAGCAAATGTACAGTACGGGGATTTTACCGACAACATATACAGACAGGCACCAACAGAAACGCTGACAGATGGACTGTATCAGTTCATATTCAAAGTGTACACAACAGACATTCAGAGAAATACAGCGACACCCAGGCAGAATACTATCTCATGCCTGCAGCATTTAAAAATAGACACACGAAAACAGCCGAGCATATGCTGAGAAATTGTCTTATTTGATCCCACGAAGCTGAAGCTCTCAATTTATTTTTGCACAAGCGAAAGCTCTGCTTTTGTCTGCGGTTTAAAAATAGACTTTCATTAATACTGGCCACGAGAATATTAATCAAATCAAACCTCCTATGGAGTGGAGGAGAGGATTGAGGCAGCCTGTCGTATTCAGAAAACATATTCCACTGTAGCGGCTCTTCCATAAAGCCGCTCTCCAGCAAACAAATGGCTGCAATAACTCCAAGACTCAAACACAATAGGTTCTTTCCCGAGCGAGGAATCAAATAAATGGAACAAACTGGCTGGAAGTGATATGTCTCTATATTAGATGCTGCTATCCCCACTATAGCCTCTGGGCCTGATTGAGACAGTGACGGGGTTAACTGTGACTCTACGTCATGTTGAGATACTGTTTTTGGGAGGATGCTCGAACCGTTGATTCAGTAGTGTTCATCGTTTTTCTTCTATAAAGTGCACAAACTGTGATAATATTAAATAGTGCACAGCTAAAATGGTTTTCTCCAGAATGAGATTACTTTAAAGGAAGAAGAAGCAGTCCTTTGATTTCCTTCTGCTGTGAAACGGTGTTATTTATGTGGCCTCGACACAATGCGCTTTATTTCTTCAAGTTGGTGTTTTTTTGTTGCTGTTGGTTTTTTTTTTGTGTGTGTGTTGTGTCCGTAAGCCAGAGTCTGCCTCCTTGACAAAGATTAGACGCGAAGCGAAGAACCTTGACGAAGCAAACAGAATCCTTCGGATTAAAGTAAATTAAAACGCAGTCTACTTCAGATAAAAGCTGGAACCCTCACTGATGACAAGTGTCACAAGGCACAAATGAGGCAAAGAATGGACCCAATTAGAAAGCTAAGCCCAAGCAGAACAAGAGCATGAGAATCAATAATACAAATGTCACGACAGACCAGAGCGGATCCAAAAATCCCATCCAACTCTCCAAGAAGGGATGAGTATTTATCATTGTCTCTGTGGCACCTTACTTATCGTCCTCTTAACTTCAGCCAGACTGATAATGCTGCCGTGATTTATCACTGGTCAGCAGAGAGGCTACTGATCCCTGAAAGAGGTTTGTGTTTATGCATTATTCAAAACTTTTTTCTTTTCTTTTTTTTTTTTTTTATTTTTAAATCTGCCACATCAGGATTGCAGAGGCGAAGGGATGGATGGTTGGTTCTCTACCAAAGGTTTACTCCCAATGTGCTGAACAAAAAAATGTGACTCTTTTGCTGCCTCTGAGCCAAAGACAGCATAAATCAGGAATTATCTCCAGTTGTAGTATTTTATTTCACGTGGGAAGACTCACCCCCCCGTAGACTGACACTTCATTGTGTGTACACTTTATTTATCCTGTTTATCCGAACCGGACAGCGGCCTGTGACTGCCCTGCTAACGGACGCTATCTCGGGCTCATCATTTTTGATTGAGCCAATAACGTCAACATGTGCGGAAACAGTAAGCCCGATCGATCGGTACGCGTTATGAGAGGCTTGTTGCAGTTGCTGATGAGGGTCCACAGAGCAGCAATAGAGTGAGAGGAGCCTTGTGTTAATGAGGTAGGTAATTAAAGAGACGGATATTGAGCCTGCTGATCCCTCTGGCCTCGGTGAGCAGGGTGACCAGAGAGAGACGGACCATGAGGCCAAATTACGCTAAGACGACTCATTAGATGAGCTCGGCTATGCAGGGAGGCCTCACCCATTCTCCATGCTCTCCCGACCCTACAGCTCTCTCTGACCTGCACAGATTGAGGCTATTATTGCCTTTTTTTTTTTTTTTTTTTTGGAGTAGCCAAATCATGTATTTCACTTTTGAAAAGAGGGACCCGACGAAAAGCAGAGAGGACTGCTGAGATCTGATGCTCATAGACAGTTGAGGACTTTCAGTTAAAGAGGGATTCCTCATTTGGAGGGCCGAAGAAGAACGGCAGTACGGGACAAGAGGAAGGAGGAACGTGACGTGGGACTTTGGCCGGGAAAGAAAAAAAACTTACATAAGCTGTGTGTGTAACCATGTTAATGTAAAGAAGGATGACTAATTATGAAGAAAATGAATCATAGAACATAAATATGTAAATGGTGCTATTTTAACAAAAAATAAATTTAAAGAATGTCCGTAATATCTTCTTATGTTCATATATACAAAAGCTGTTACATTATACATGCTCTGTTTAATGCTTATGGTTAATACATTAGGGGCTTTTATTGAATCTTTAATTATACTATTCACAATTATCATGTCACGAGTTGCTGCACGGTAACTGATATAATCAGCGAAAATTAAAGAGGGAAAAATAACATTATTGTAACGCGCTATCAGCCAGTCACGCTCCACGGGCGGTGACTTATCGGCCGCATCATCTCTGGGCAAAAAATGTAAGACTGAGGAGAGGGAGTGAGAGAGGTTTCTCCAGGTTACTCACGTTTTCGGCATCACAGAGAAGCCGGAGAGGCAGCTGATGAATCCTCTGTAGCAGATATCTTTGTCTCCCGGTGGACAGTGACAAACCGGCCGAGCTACGGTTCAATATTATAAAGTGCTGTATTGTTCATGATGAAATTTATATTTCTATGATTAATTCTGAGCTATTCATTTTAGCACCAGATTAATCAAATGACTTGTAAACATTGCAATTATAATGCATGACGAGGAATTTGTAATTTGTATTTTTCTGAATTAATTGGACTTTTTGTCTCGTCTTGACGAAACGTGATGTACGATGTAATATCGAGAGAATATTAATCCCTCTCGCAGCATTTATTCTGTAAACTGGCACAACATGGGTGGATCAACTTTTAGAGTAACATTTGCAAATAATGAGTCTTCGCTTGAGGCGCTTTACCTCCTCAAGGTGAACACGGGTCTTTTTGCATATTTTATCGCCCGGTCATCACCTCTATTACCACACAGCATCCCCTCCCCGTAAACAGCAAAAGCTGCATAATCAGCTGTTCAAATTTGGAGATGATAATGATCTCTCTGATATGGTGATTGACACGGGGGGGCTCCAAACTCGAAAGGTGGCGGAACGACAAAGGAGGCAAGGAGATAAAGCCTCGTCTCTGAGCCCGGGAAACGCTCCGTTCTTCCTTATTGACAAACCTTCTCCAAATATTAGAGCATACAAATTAGGGAATCTACAACGGCGTCTGGCAGCATGTTATTTTCTCCAGTGTCACTCTACTTGAATGCACTGAGCTCTGAGATCAGGATATTCATTAAACAATGCGTGTCATGTTGTGTAGGTGTCTGTGTGTGTGTGTGTTTGCATAAAGATTATTCCCGATGTAGAAGCAAGAATTATTTCAGCTGCTTGGGGAAAAACAAAAAATATCCAAAGCAAATCTATGAATAACAAAGTTGGGACCCCCCCCCGCCTCCACCTCCCACCTGTATAATTCTATCAGTTGTGAGTCAGAAAGAAAAAAAATGCATTAACACCTCTCTGCTGACAACACAAAGAAATCAATGCGTCGTTTCCTCGCCCACGCTCAGACTATTTCTGTTAAAGGTGGATGATCCGTACAATGGGCTCACATCCAGTTAGAGGTTGGAATTAAAAGTTGTGATTCCAGGCAAAGTTTCCCTGAAGTCAGGTGACACCTTTATGGATGAGCAGTCATTGCTTTGTTGTTACATCACATTTCCAAAGCAGTCGCAGTCTGATGGCAGAGGACTGACAAGCCGGTCTGATCTACTCTGACAGCGGCGCCCAAACCGTGGAAATATTTCAAACAGATTTTCATATATTGTCATTCTTGCTTGTTATCATTCCATATGTTTTGCATATATATTGCAAGCAGCTGATCAAACACAAAAGTTAAGGCGATTTCTGCTTGAAGACAAGCTGGCTGCAAACACACGCCGATGTATTTCAAGCGTTTCTTTTGGCTAATGTTCAAGTGAGCGTTGGCATCGACGCCGGCTGATTCTGGAAACACCATCTGTAAATAGTAATTATGACGAAGCCTATTAGTACAAACAAAAGAAAATTTTCCTCGTCACGCCGCCGGGGAATATTACTGCTGTATTTCTTACTCTACTCTAAGTGATTACTATTGGTTTTTTTTTGTTCCCCGGCATGAATCAGCTGATAATTTACCTTTTTATTATTTTTTATTTAAATCTATTGATTTATAGATATTACATTTAGGAAAACCGTTACAAAGTTAGTGATTGGCTGATGCATGAATGGAACAATAGCAAGAGGGATGTTTGGTGTTGAATCGTTTGCCATCCATATTTGTCTCACGCCGCTCCTCCTGGGGCGTCACCGTGGAGACGATGGAGGCAGAAACTGGATATCCAGATGGAGCGTCCGTCGGGGTTTTCCCGAGCTGGTGGTACAAGTGGAGCTGACGACTCTTTTGAACTTTACACTAACTCTTTAACACATCCTCCTCGTTCCAGCTGCATGCAGTGCCACTCCATCAACAGCGCCCCACCCACACATATTGCCAACCCCTCCCCACCGCATCTCTCCGTTACCAAGATAAGAGGCAGCGCTCCAACCGGGGGAGGCTGCGCGGTGGGTGTCTCTCCTTAAACCTCCCATACTCGTCTCCGTGCAGAGATGGCCTGAAACTGACACCGACAACAGGAGCCTCATTAATCTTTATAGCAGCTCAAGTCAGAGTTTCCTTCTTCTCTCTGTCTGTCTGCTTGGTGGGATACACTCGAGAGCGCTATTCAACATCTTGGAGGTGCAAGCGTGTTGTCACAGCAAAAGACTGATCACGTGGCAGAGAACAGATGAAAGGCAAACAGGGTGTGCATTTGAATATAACCTGTGTGAAGGCGTCTACAGAATTAACGGCTTAAGGAGCTCTGAAATCTCCTCTTTTTATTTTGTACACCTGTGACCGTGACCCTGCATACTGCAGTGCAGCTTAGGCGGGTGAGGCAGAGTGTTTGTGTCCTCAGCCTGCTGTCAGCAAGAAGACAATGTATGCATGCACCTGTGAGAGGCTGCCTCGTGTGAATTGCTGGACTTTACCTGTGACTGTAAAGAAGGAAAAAAGAACAAAGAAAAAGAAAAACTTGTATTCTTTGTTGTCATCGATTTTTCACTGCTGTGGAACTGAAAACTAAACCGTCCAAAAGACATTAAACACACACAAAAGGCCACTGAGAAGAAGGTGTGATCGAGGCGATGCCCCAGTTCTGTCAAAATGTTCGCTCACTGAGTCCTCGCTGCTTTGTTGCTTGACTCGCCTGCAAGAATTAATCAGCTTTTTACACCTGAGTTAAGATGGCCCCCACCAGACTGTGTGTTTTGTGTGAGGAAGGACAGACGTCTTCTTCTTCTTTTTTTTTTTTTTTACACAATCTCGATCTAGATGTTATATCTTAGCTAATCTGCTTACAAATTGAATCATTATAGGTTCTCTTTCCGGCAAAAACAACTTAACAATATGTGCAGATTTATCGTGAAGCCCCTAAATTTATTTTCTTCAGCCTCAAACTATTTGCATGAAATGTCTGTTTCAAAGGTCATCAGCTGATCCCTTATTTCTCCCCTCTAAATCACGGAAACTTCTGTCAGTGAATTGCTGCACGGACTAAAACAGCCTGGAGGAGATATATGAAGTGGGGGGGGGGGGCTAGCTTTCTTCCATATGTGTGAGCAGAATTCTTATTCTTAGTTAAGGGTCAAGAGCTGCGACCTGGCTCCAATCTTGGTGACGGATCCAAATGTCTCCAGGAGCAAAATGACAAAGATTAACTGTCCCTTGGAGCTTGAAGACTCATAATTAATGCTGCCTCACTTCCCTCTGCGCCTCTGCGTGGACGAGGATTGACACTAAATTGATGGAATTGCCATTTAGGGGTCAGTCACGCCATGATGGGACAGACATCGCTGGCATGCATTTGTCAGGTTTAAGCCGACACAGATCTGTTAGCAGACTTTCTAATTTCCATATAAAGAAAACATTTTTGATCACGCGAAAAAAATAAAATAAAATAAACAACCGGCAAGAACAGAAATAAGTCACACCGTGGATACAAATATTGGAATATTGCATTTTATGGTCTTGAAAAATAAACAAATATTAACAAATCCTGCTGGGGGAATAAAAGAAAGAGCTTTCATCACCAAGCTTTCAGTTTTTATTGTGCTTTCTGTGAAGACACAGCAGGCTTTGACAGGTCTTTGGTGGAGCCTAAAGTTTCTGAATGTACTGTGGCGTGTGCGGGCTGCAGGCTGAGGGAAATACACCGAGTGGTGCCAGTCACTGTGTGGAGTACAGTGCAGTAAAGAGCCTCGGGAAAAAAGGGCGGCTTTGAAAGGCTCCCTCCCACCTCCGAGTGGGCTCCGCAAATCCCTCCATTGAAGTGGGCTTATTTCTTAACAGAGCTCCTACTATTTTGTATGGATCCTTCAGAATCCTCTTTGCACATAAACACCCACAATGAAGTTGGCCAAAAAAATAGAAATGAAAAATAGTAATGATAATAAAATAAATAAGGAAATGTTCTGTCATGAGATATAGTTTGATTCATAATCAATACGCGGGGGTGTGAGAGGTGGCGCCGTATTTTCTGTAGCGTGACTGTCTGAAGATAAGAATAAGCCAACGGGCCGTTGAGAAATATACTATTTTACAGTGGGGGTGAGTGTATCAGTCCCAGTGGAGGTTGGCTAAATCCCCCCCCACAAAGACCCAACAGCGATTGGAAATTGAAGACAGTTGTGCTGTATATATGGAGGGTAAGTCCTTTGGCCTCTGCTTCAGCTCAGTCAGTTCACATAAAACAAGCAGCGCTGCGCTTTATGGCACGGGAAGAGAAAACGCCCGAGAAAAAAATCAGGAAATAAATAAAAGAGGATCTATGTCTAATTCTCTTTCATGGCAGCCTCTGAGAAAATTGGAAAAAGGGTAGCGAACAGCTCGATGTGTCTTGATGTAATTTAATGGCCTGTACCTGTTATGGGTTCAGTCTAATGGAGTTACACACAATGAGCAAAAATGCTTCTGACTCAGAAACTGCATGGCAGCTGCCTGAAAGCTTTTCAATTCTCTGTAAAAGCTGTGTTTATTGGTCCGAGTGTGTGAGGCAAAAAAAAAAAAAGTTTCTCTATTTCACTTTACCTCGGAGGATATGTCAGACACAATAAACTCAAATGATGACAATATTAAAAAGGTTGTCGTATTCTTTGAGGGGAAAAGAAATACAGTGGGAGTAACTTCTCACTTCCCTTTTCTTTACTTGAAATTAAAGTTAAGAGGTTAATTTCTATGTCAAGTGTGACAACACAGCATACCTTGAAAAATACGGACAATTTCATATAAAAGTCTCCCCATCAGAGATGCGGTCATCGTCTGACAGTAGTAAAAGAGTCAGAAATGAGCTTTAAATTGTTGTGCTGCATCTTCAGTGCTGTCATTAATGGCTTCTCATTCAGTTGCTGAAGGCCATTAACAAAAGAGCCCAGATAAGGTGGGAAGACGCTCTCCATTCAAGTAAAGTGCCCTCTGGAAAGGCTGACAATATAAAGGAAATACCTTTTCAGCTGAATACAAAGTCCTACTTCAATTCATTTATCGGAGCCAATGTGCTCTGCGGCGGGTTTCTCATCTTTAAACAAAAACATCCTGATGATGTTTCTCAGACGCGTCCTGAAGACGATCAGTTCTGCGCTCTCCTTCCCAACAGAAACCATCGACCTGGAGAGACTCACTTCTGCTTGGGCATTTTTATTTTTCATCAACATTTCAGTTTTCAGTTTTAAAGTAATATTCCCGCAGAGGCAAACAATCCCAACGGCATCCTGGGATTTCAGTGCCACACATAAGGCCATCTCATAATAAGCAAGGCAGCGCTCATTATGTTAAAGGAGATAAAAGTGTTATCCCCATTATGCTCATTTTTCAGGCGCACAAAATGCACAACTGACAGAATCTCACTCGCTCTCTTCGGCGCATCTGATAAAAGCATCCTCACGCTGTCAATCAACTAAACGATACATGAATGTAAAAATTATTGAACAAGACAAATAACAGGATCTTCAGTCAACATTGTTTCCTTCCTTTGTCCCACCGGTTTCACTAACACACCGGCTGAGGACACACACACACACACACACACTTATTACCACAGGAGCCCAGTTACAAGCCAGGAAATTGACTTTTTTTTGTCCAAGTCCGAGCTCGTAGTCCGTCACAGTTTGATCAGCCAAAGTGATTTCTGGATTACACCTGAAGACGGCGGTTTATCAATAACACTCCGTCAGTGAATATTACCGGCAGTGACCTTTGCTAATTGTTTAGAAGGTCTTGAATACAGACAGTCATCACCATCAGCTGCATTGTTTTCTGTTTTCTGACTGATGTTAGTAGATGGACGGACACCCTGACTGTCCAGAAGATGATTTTTTTTGATTCGCTGCATCTTCCGGCCAAAATTTCAGCATGTCCAGTCAATATTTATTTATGATGAAGCATCCTAAGACTAAATCAATTATCACTGCGACCATCACAATCAGCTCACATCACTATATAGGTACCAGAGTTTAGTGTCAAAGTTCAGTTTCACAGCATTGTTAACAAAAATTAAAACAATAAATCTCCAGCATTCATACAAACTCTGTGGATTTCAGTTCAATATGCTCACATGTACGTTCTTCTGTCTTGGTTATTATCGATCGGTACTTTTGGCCAGCAGACACCATCAAACCGGCGACTCCACAGCGTCCGAAATAGCACCAGGTCAAAGTCATTTCTCTCTTGCCCCGCTGTACAGAAAACAACTAAGGGTATCTATTTCATATCATATGACTGATGTTTCAGGATCAATAGCCCCTCGGTCCACATGGGAAACCCCCCCCCCGGGGTCGTGGTCTAAAATCAAATTGTAAACAGCCCAAAATAGCTGCTGTGTGACTAATTCGCCCTCTCTGCCATAACTATTGAGACGGTAAGCGGCTTTCCGGATGTACCAGAAAATTAGATTCTTTAGCCCATTAGAGACACTACAGCCATGCAAATGTGACCAAAAGGGAAAACAAAAGTAATTTCTGGCTTGTCAATATTAACAGCTAATATGATCAAAGATGGCTCGGCATGTTTTATTAGCCATCTGGCAGCTCTGCTGGGTCATTTAAAAACAATTTTGGAGTTGTAAGATTTGGGGGAAACAAACAAGCGGTGGGGTGAATGGGTGGGGGGGGGGGATAAGGTTGATGAGAGACAGTAGGTGCGGGCAATTAGCTGTGTGACAATCCTCCTGTTAAAAGGCTGGATAATGCCCAGGTTGGATTGATTTACTGGCTGCAGCCATGTGACAGCTCCCATATCGCAGCCGCTCGAGTGCTGAAGTGCGCATTAGGACTTAGTGTTGGCAGCAATATAGCTTTTACATTTAACAATCTGCAGCCCAGACGGGGGGGGGCAGAGAAGGGCTCAGGAGACAAGCTGACAGAGGGGAACCTCCATCACTTGTCAGCTTTGCCTTATTATCCCCAGTCTATTGGCTGCTATTCACGTCATTCATCATTCTCATCACCTTTTCTTTGTGGCTCACATCAGAGGGAGTAATGATGTCTGGGGGGGGGGGGGGTGTACAGCAGGGTCCAAAAGTCTGAGACCACTCTCCAATCTGCCTGAGCTGGAAAGCAGTCGCAGACTTTTGAACCCCGCTGTATGTGTTTATTTATGGCGAAGATGGGTTCAGTGTGGATTCCTTCGCACGTGCAGACATCTTTGTTTGGCGGCAGGCAGAGGTGGCTTTTGTGTGTCTGCCAGCGGGGCCGCGGCTCTCTCCATCAATGACACACCATTCAGGAGATAAGCATCGGCTGGCGGCCCACTCCACTGACACCGCCACTTCCTCCCGGAGTCAGCAGATTACACTTTAGGAGTTGACAGCTTGTTATCTCTCTGGATAGCAGGAGGGCTTAATCTTTTGTTCTTTTCTGACTCGGGTGGTGGTTGGGGGGGGGGGGGGGGGTGAAGAGTCGCCAGCTCAGGCCGCTGATTCCACTGACTTCCCTCCTTGTGCCCTCTGCAGTGACACAGGCGGTGAATAGGCCACTCACTCTCCACTCTTTTCATCTTCCTCTTAGACTGCCTTCACTTTGTAGAGGGATTACAGTGAAGGAAGCATCAGCAGTGCACAATGATATCCATTCAACATGTCTCCCCGGCAGACAGGGGATGGGTTCAGGTCTGATTTGATAATGGCCGTGCTGGCTTCAGTGTGCAGGGACAAATCGCAGCTCCTAAGGCAGGGATTGTCCTTTGGGAACTATCATGCACAAGCCCTCTCAGAATAATATCCATGACCATAATAGGGGCGGAGAAAGGGATGGCTCTTTAACGGTATTGTAAGTCATGCAGATATTGTTTGGAGGAAACTGAACTGAACCGAAGTTACGCCACAAAGAAGACGAGCGTGGAGGTTCGATTTTTTTTTTATTTTTAGCTGGAAGTGAGAGCCAAAACGCTAAAGCTCTACATAAAAAGATACTAAATTAGTTATGTTACATTTTGACCTTGACATGGCAGCTGGTTGTCGATGCCTTTTGTTCAAGCCCTCCCACAGCTGTCTATTAACGCCCCCGCTCGATAGACATTATTGTGGCCTCAAAAATTTTTCTGCAGAAATCTGAAAGCCGTCTGTCCACGAGTGGATAATTAAATAAAGTGGCCCATTCAAAGGCCACAGATAAGACGCATTATTCTGTTCCAAGGAGCTCGCCACACTGACAGACTTGAGTCCTGCGTGCCCTGCTGAAGACAGGCGCTCACTCACACTCAGATATTAATCGACCTGTTTAACAGAATAATGGATATACATCGTTGTTGTGCTAACAATAGCCAATCTTGCGTAATTTTTCCTGGCTGAGCAAATAATAACTCAAGCAGCCTTGAACACTGGCATTCATTATCACTGCTTAGCTTCTGAAACCGCAAGATGTCTCCTTGGTTATATAACGCCAGCCTCTCCTCCGACTCTCTCTCTCTCTGTACGTCTCTTCCTGTCTGTGTTCGGTGTTCGGCGCCACTTCAGCCTCATGGAAGATGGCTGCACGGCTCAAAATCACTGGCGTCTTTCGGTTGGTAAAACTTCAGGCTTTCTGCTCTTCTGGTGTGTTTGCAGACAGGAGCATCATTTTTGATACGAGCAGACTCACACACAGGCAGTGACATCAGAAAAACCATACTGCTTATGCAACACGTCAGCGCCGTCTGCTGAAATTAATTCGGCAAAGTTTCTTTCTGTCAAGCGCTGAGATGGTATCGTCACCGGAGTTCAGATAGAATTAAATGAAATGGGCCCACCAACATTTACACCTGTGGCGGGCTCTGTTATGTGTCAACGTCATAACCGAAGCTGTTATATCACACCTTGGTCCACATTCATACCTCGGAAACAGCAAGCATGAGCAGGAAAAGACAGAAAACGTTGTGTGGAGTGATTACACCCTCGGCTGCTGTGTAAAACTTAATGCCTCGGCAGATGTAAAGAAGCAGCTAGTGAAACAATATGACAGGAGGCAATATCAATTTGACTGTACATCCTCCCGTTGTCAGTGCTGGACGTTGGATGTTGGAGGAAATGAGCAACAATAATGTTTTCTTACTTCCTCCCGAGTTGTTGCAGGACTTAGCCTGTATATTATCTTTTTCTTGATAAAAAGACCACCACCCAAGAGGCGGAGGGTCTATCCATGTCTAAGACTATTTATTACACAAGAGAAGGCCGTTACAGATTATATGAGCGTGTTGTAGGTAAATTAAAATGTAGATTTTATCCTGAAGTTCATCTGTTGACGTGTTGTGATTTAAAAGTAAGTTTATTCTGTTCCTCTTCCATTTTCAGGTTAAAAGACTTTTTCTGAATTCGGAGCAGAAATTCCAGAGTTGGCAGCCATTTTAATTTCTTTCTCTCGCTCTTTTTTTTTTTTTTTTTAAGCATTTCTTGATGACAAGTCGAGTCCTGATTAATCAGCGCCAGCGCGAACAGGCTTGTTTCCAGAGAAACCAGAAGAGTTGGACGGCAAACAACACGGGACAGTGAAAGCACGGACAGTGTCATAATGAGCGAGGAGTATAATCAGGCCGGCGTGGAGGCCAACCCACTCCTAATTATTACAGAGGAACAAGGTTTGAATACTCTGTTAAAGGGAGGCGTCCTGCCAACCAAGTGTCGGCTGGCGCTCTGGTGCGTCCCGTCAGTCAGAGTTTAAAAGCACACGCTGTAACTGATGTGCTGATAAATTCGGTACAGGAAGAAGCGGCACAAAAAGCACAAAAGCATGTGTGACATCTTTATAGGTATATTTTTTTTTAAAAACCTTATTAGGTTGTATTGCTGTTCTTCTCCAACCAAAACAATCACGAGCGGACAACAAAAATCGATCATGACAGTGGATTTGGACTCTTTTTGTGCCTGAAGGGTTTTCAGTCCACGTTTTTGTCTTCATAAAGAAGGAACCGTATGTTTTCGCAGTCAGAGAGAGTCCACTGAGACTCAGCTGTTGCTCTCGAGTTGACGTAGCGTGGAACTGACTGACAGCGCTGATAGGCGGCATCTTTGATTACGTTCTTCAAACACTTTTTCAAAAATCAGCCTCCCTGGTGGATCCACCTGGGCCTCTAGTCCTGCTCTGCTTTATTTCCTTTGGAGTTTTTACTGTCACCCAGCATGGCATTATGGAAAAGGGCAACCTCAAAGCTGCCCCCTCCACCAGCAGGATGGCCAAGTCATGATCTGCTGCCCAGTAGGAGTCTGAACCCTCTCTGCTTGTTGGTGGCTCAAAGGATGCATCTTCAGTACCGCTGAGTTGAAAGAAAGAGAACAGTATATGTTCTTATTTTCTTTTTTCTTCGTTTGTTTCAGTCGGCGTGTCCGTGTTTAATATTTCATAGTTTTATGGATAGCAAAAGATCAGCTGTTTTCAAGTTCTCCAGAGTTAAGAATTATTCAGTTCACCTCTGTATTAATGTGATTCATGTGTGAAAATGAAACCTCCACTATTTTTTTTTATTTCTATTTCATTCATGTAGCTGCAAAAACTTACAGTGCTGCTGTTTCAACTTTCTTTTTAAAAGCAGGCTTCTTGTTTGGGCAACCATTTTCTCTCACAGCTGTCCATAAATGCACACAGAAGGATCAGATAGCGGGAAAAACAGATTAGGTTGCAAGGCTGCCATGGCGTCACCCGGGGCATTAATGTTAATGGAAAACCACATGACCTTGCACAGCCTCTGAGCGTCTCCATTTTAAATCCAATTGACATGGCCCAGGTCTGGAGGAGGCTGGAGAGACGGTGATGCAGCCACCTGATGCCCCTGCATCAAAAATAGTCTGTTTTCTATTTTTTTTTTTTTTCCTCAGGGCATCCTAGGGCCCGCCGGTAGGGTTTCCTCTGCTCCCTGAGGTGAACAGGGGGACGGCGGCACAGACCGGGGAGCGGCAGTCGCTATAATAGTTGCTGAATTACGCACGTCCCCTGCCAAACGCCATGTGATCCCGACCCCGAGCAGGATGGCACAGCTTAGCTTGCACTGCTTTAAAATTCCACTCGAGGTATGCAGACGTACTTACACTCAGCAGACAGAGCACCTCTTGTTTTCTGGGGGCATATTGTACTTAAGGTTGTATAAAATGACTGTGATGGAGTCGGCTTTGCCAAGTATTGCTTTCCAATGATCTTCCTACTCTGAGAGCGGAAGGGAGAGTGCCAACACAACACAAACAGGCTTTGTTAAAGGAGCTTTACACACACATACACACACACACACACACACACACACACACAAGAAGGAAAAAGAAAAAAAAAAAAAGTAAGTCGGGATAAAATAATTTTTTTTTGGGGGGGGGGGAGTTCTCACACACTTCCAGTGGAGGATTTGCATCCAAACACGGTGCAGTTCCACAACTCTGAGGGTCATCAGCACAATTGAATTACATAATTTAATTTAATTGGACTTTGCAAACAGACAGGCTTAAGGGATTACCGGACCTCCAACAGGGAGATCAAATTTTACCTTTGTGCATGAAACAATATGCTCATTTACTGGCAGCCTCCATGCGGACAGAGATAGAGGGACGAGGAGTTGGCGTGGCCGATAGCCAGGTGATTAATTTCAAATTCGCTGCACACTAAATGGCCTGCATGTAGAAAAACACAGCATTTCAGAATTAACTTGACATTATTAGAGTTGACACGTAAAGCCTCTGTTCACTTTTCTCTTCCTCGTTTCTCAGTATTTGCTTAGTTTATCTGCGTGGCAGCTCGTAATATTTATTAAAACAGCTCAAAGGCCTCTAACTGCTGCAGCACTTCCTCTTCAGATTCAGGAGATCTACAGCTAAGAAACAAAGTCAAAGGTGCTGGTGTTGTTTAAACAGCCATCTTTGTCAACTATTTAAGTGAGAGGGCGCACAAAGTCAAACCTCTTTGTTAAACCTTGGATGGTCTGATTAAGGTTTGATGACAGGCAGCTATTCCCTCCTCATTTATATTTATTTTGTTCAGCTGCTGTGTGGCTCACTTTGTTCTCCACCTAGAACAAAGTGCCTAGCACGTTCACATGGAGCTGAGAGGAACGACAGCATCACGCTACGAGCAACATTTCTGCTATAAATATAGTGATGATAGCTGTTTTGGGAGCTTGCTTGTTTTTTCATTAACTTCACATCAGTCATATCGATCAAAAATAACCCCGTCAGATTTTGCAGAAGTCCGCAATTTCAGAGAATATTTCTGTTTTCATGCCCACATTTTTCTTTTGTCGTTCACAGCTGATCAGCACTATCAAGCCGATGAAACCTGCCGCTGCAGCTGCAGCGAAAAAGCTTTCAAAAGTAATTTCTTCGCTTACAAGTGACACGTGTATTCAAAAAATCTCCACTGAGAGCCATCAAAACATCGGGTCTGTTTTTTTCCATTTATACTGACGTGTTTTGACGAGCCCCTGCTGTTGAGTTGTGTTCGGGACCTGCAGGAAGCTTTACCTTCCTGACGCCCAGAGTCGTCTGCCACGACCAACAGTTAGATTTTTATTATCGCTACTTCACTGCATACTGACAATGTTAGGACAACTTGAGAGAAAATAAAAGGCAAAGTTAAATCCAGAGCAGCCTGAGTCCAGCAGTGCCAGATGCTTCTGCCAAAGCACTTAACAAACGCTACATTATTATCATTTAAACATGAAATCCAGCCACTTGATTCCTGAATATCTGTCCAAATGAGTGATAAACGATCACCCATTCACCTCCATTTACAGATCAGCTCTGTGCTGGGTGGATGAGCGGGGACACCAAGCCGGCCTTCCACTCGGTCCTCGCTCCCATAAACTCATCTGAAAAACGCCTGGAGGTGTGAATTTTGTGCAGACAATTTATCTGAGCTGCTGAGCTGCTTGCTCCTCAGGTATCTCCTCTCCCTGAGAAACCGGTTGCCATTTCACCAATTGTCCTTAAACAATTACCTGGGAGGTTTTTTTTTTGAAGGGCGGGTTGATGCCATTTTTACTTCAGTCTGTGCAGGCTATTTAAACAGAGGAATACAAAGCTCTCCAGCACAATGCTAGCCAAATAAAGAGGTGCAGAGGGAGGGGGAGGCAGATAAAAGCTGACACCCAATGTATTATAACTCAGCTCTATTAGATATGGGCTTCTGCTCAGGTGAAGGGGGGGGCCGGGGAGACTGCTGCGTTCTGTGTACAGCAAACAGTCTCTCCCTGCATGATTTAGCAAACTAAAATTTTCACTAATGCTCAGATAGTGAGATCGTAAGATGCGCTGAGGAAGCAAAACTGATCCGAAGACCTGAACTGACGCCTGGAGAAAAGGCGGAGAAGAAGCCGGCGAGACGCCGATGTCCCAACAGCCATTCAGTTTTATGGGAAGAACAAATAACTGCTGTAAAGTCCACTTAGTGATACGTTAAGACATCTGCTTTAGCACATGGACACGTTTTGTTTTCTGGTTCATAGTAATATTGTGGTGTGCTGTGTAGTTATACCAGAATGAATCATTCTGCATATAACGGCCTGCTCGCCGTCTTTATTTCAGAGCCCACATACACAGGACGTACAGCAGCACACCGACTGATCACCGAGCGGTTTGTCTGGTGGTTTACTGCCGCTAAATAGTCCCCGACATTAAGTTTCAATTGCTTGCGGTCACTTCTTTAAAGAAAAAGTTGTTTCCTGTAAATGACGATGATGATGATGAATCTTCCTCTGTCCGAGCTACACAACTATAAATAAGGTAAACACTTATTTTCAATACTAAAATAATATTTATTCTCATATTATATAAATTGCTATCCGTCATTATCTGAATCTTTTATTAGTCCCTTACATTGATATAGTTTATACGGCCCATAAGAGCCAGTAAGCGTGTTATTTATCAGATACTTGATTATTATAAAAGCATCTAAAGCATTTTGGGTGTTTCTAAAGTTTTGCTGGTCGGATTTTCATTCCAGTGTAGATTAATGCAACATGATTTAAATTCTCTAAGCTTAAGCTTTATAGAGGTCAAATTTATTACAGAGCTGTTAATGCCGTCCTGGATCGCATTAAATTCTTCAAGTACCTAAAATAAGTTCTCTTATCACCTGTAACTTAGTGCTCTTCCTCGGTCGCTACTACATATCAGATCAGGGTCATATATTCTCCTCATGGGATAAATGTGAGCTGGAAGGAGACGGTACACGAGGGTCAGAATCATCAGGGCTTAGTTCTGCTTTGGCCAGAGCTGTTCTCATGTAAAGCCAGTCAACAGGAAGAAGGCCAATAGACTGAGACGACTCAGAGTTTTATTAACACTGGATACTGTCAGTCCCACAAAGTCACCAAAACTGAAAAAGTATCTGGTTAATGTGAAGGAACTGAATGAAATAAATAGATTATTTACGGTTGTTAAAACCCGTCCTGTCTTAACGGTTTGACCGCCACTCAGTCAGAGACCTCATGATCCCTCACATCAAACACCCAGCAAACAATAGACAGAAGACTCAGGTGATGCTCAGAAGATGTTCAACTTACACAAATGTACATCTGTACAATGTACATCAACCGAGCTGAGTCCACAGAGGAACTGTCAGAACATGTTTTACAGTCGCACCAGGAAATTAGAAGAATTTCCACCACAGCTGACTTTACGGAAAGACCGAAAGTTGGAGAAAAACAAATCCTCCAAATCAAACGAGGAAACATGCAGTTGGTCCTCGCAACACACATAATGACACAAGTATTTTCTGATCTGATGCCACTAATGACCGGACAACATCGCCTTTTCAAACAAAATGTCACCTGCTTTTCTTTTCGGCTTCGACTGAATGATAATTACTCCAGTCGTTAGAGGGCTTTGGCTGGCTGTCGCAGCAATGATTGAACCGTGTCGATGACTGCGTTACGCAAGAACAGATTTAATTTAAACGTTTAGCTCGGCTGGAAGGAAGGAGGAAAATGACATTTCAAAATAACGTAGCGTTATTATTTTGTTCTGCTAATAAACTGTATTTACCTACATTATGATTATCACAAAAGTAGAACGCAAATGTCTGTTAAGTTCAAAAGTTCTACATTAATATCAGTTACTATTATAACTGTAGAAAGGTGCAGCATCTGTTTCATTATTGTTAATGTCGATGCGGCATTGGATTAAGTGCAAGTTAGCACACTTGTCATTGTCAGGTTAGCTTTTGTTTCTCCGTCGGTGAAGATTCAAAGATTTGTTTTATTTCAACAGAAATGGGATCTTATTATTTTCTGTATATCTTGTTGGCAGTATTATTACGAGCTATACAGAAGATTCTTCATGGACGCTGTGAGTTTATGGGTTTGTTTTAATCCTGCAGATTGTCCTCTGCTTTGGTCCAGACAGAAATATTTGTGTTTGATTTGGGAAACTGTGGAGACTAGTGATCCAATGAATCCTAATTAGTTCGGTTATATCAAAACCTCTTTCTGCAATTCGTCCTGAAGTTGAAAGTTTTGGGCGATATATTTCAACTCTTGGATGCATTTCTATTAAATACGACGCAGACATTCGTGTCTCTGCAGGATGAAGCGCATTAACTGTGGCGATCCCCTGAGTTTTCATCTGGCGGCATCATTCCGTCAAAAAACCAAAAATATTTGGTTTCAGGAACAGGAAGCAAACATAAATAATAATAATAATAATTTCTTTACCTCTCACCCTCTCTCTCTGTAGGAAAAGAGAATACTATGACACCATAAATGATTTGAACTGATCGGAGTGGAACTTAGAAAAACCGAATAAATGAAAAAAAGCAAAAAAAATCACAGATGAACGCGTCAGATGTGTTTATCAGTCATCTGATTCACGTTCAGTATTTAATAAAAATGAATTGTTGCCTTATTTTTTACTGTACAGATGTTTTAGGAGTAAATATGCGTTGATCTGAGGAATTCATTCACCTTAAGTGGAAAGATTGTTATATTAATAAACTAATTCAGCATATTTTCAGCGCTCAAAGCTTCTAACGCAGTGTTCCTGAATTAGAACTTAAATTAACCTTTAAATCAGTAAATAACATCTCATTGGTCACTTTTTTTTTTTTTTTTTTTTGGATTGTAAAAACACAAGAGTGTCATTTTGTATACATGAATAATAAAACTAATTTCCAGCTTGCAGAGACATGAAATTCACAGAAACATGTAGCACTACGATAATTACCTCAACAACCTGGTATATCATTGTGAACATCTGATGGAGGAACCCTCTGAATGTCTGCAGGCACTTTGTGCAGATGGCAATAGCAGTTAAAGAGAAATGTACCATGAAGTTCCTCCGGAGTAATTTGTGTCCCGGGTTAAATCGATCCAAACAAAGTGCACAATGAAGATAGTTTGATGTTCACAAAGAGGTTTTTTTTTTGTAGTTTATACAATAAACCCCAATGCAAGTTTATCCACTTTTCTTAAAAACACCAGCGAAATATCTTCACTATGAAAACAACACTGCAGCTGCCAAGAAGTGATGAGTTTAGTGGCGGAGCGAGAGAGAGAGAGGCAACAAAGCTCTTTCGAGTCAATTTTCCCTATTTTATTCTATCAACAACTTCACTAATCCCTAAACTGGCCACATTTTTGCTTAAGATGCAGTAAAAGCAGCGCGTGGGAGTAGAAAATGTGGAGGGTCTCAAAGGGTGAAGGACTGTTTACATCATGCAGTAACTGTGTTTTTCAAAGAAAAAGCCCGACCGACCCAAAGTGCTGGATCCTTCTTTATCCTTTTCACTTTTGAACATCACAGGTGTAATTTCTGACCTCAGAAATGTGCACCATTCATCAGCGGAGCAGCGGCCTTCAATGGATGCCATTGTTGAATAAACATTTTTAACAAAATTTGTCATTTTGATATTTTTAAGATTGTGACGTCATTTTCTTTTTCATATCTGAGGACGCACATTGAGCAATAAATCAGTAAAATTCTATCTATGACAGTGAGAGAAGTCACAGAGTCCCCGCTCATCTTTAGGCAAACATATTCATCCTCCTCTTGCTTCCATTTCATCAGTAAATAAGGAACAAAAAGAGCGAATGTCCCGAGCTCAGAGGTGGATACTGGGTTTAAAGTGACGGCCTCCCCGCTGACCTTCGTCTTCATTGAAAAACATCGACCTCCTGGTAGTTGTAGTCCACCCGTCAGCTCAAGCTCTCTCACTGATTCTCTTGTTAAAGTGAAGATGAAAAGATCAGGCCACAAAAGTACAAACCAACAGCTTACAGCTTCTCACCGGTCCCTCTTTGGTATTTGTCATGAATATTAAACAGAACTTGTGATGTGAAGCACCGCTGTGTGTCCTACGTGCCTGCATCACTTCTTTTTATTCTCCACCTGACATGGCACCTGAATGCATCTGACAGTCTGGGGAATTTTAGAGGGTTGGAGGGATTCCACTCTGACTAAGTGGCTCTTATTGCCGAGGAGTGTGACACTGCTCTGATATTCATCATGATTCACAGTGCTGTTGACACACAACAGTGACGATACTCAGCGGATTGCAGCTTCTCTGACTCTGCTGAGGAGGGTTTAATCTCAAGAGAGCCAGCTGGACAAAAAAAAAAAAAAAAAAAATCACCTAATAATAGTTCCTGTGAATCACAATTATGCTTTTTTAAGAGTTGAAAATTTTCTGAAAGCAAAATATCTATAAATAAATATCTGAGTTGGAGTCAAAGTCAGGGGCCGGTCCAACAGCAGCAACAGGCAGCTGAGGCTGCTCTCATGTAGGCGGAAATATAGAAGGAGCCAAAGAGGCACATAAGCAGGCGGCTTATCTGTTGTTTCTGAGATGTGAAGCAGCTTAGTTTTACCTGCTCAGGACATTCTTCCATCATGGCTGCTTAAACCCCGACCTCCTTAATGCTGAGCGCCGGCCAAAAGCTCGCTTTACGAGGTCGAAGGTTTGACTAATTTGGAAATTGGATGTTTGGCCCCGCTCTGTCGTGGCGAAAACTCTGACTGCAAGGTCACTGAGCTGGAATGAAAAGGGCAGTACTGGGGGAGCAAATGCTCTTTAATTAAACCTGTAATTAACACACACACACACACACACACACACACACTTTTTCCTCTTTTTCTTTGATTGGTAATTTGGGTTATGTGCAGTGCTGTTGTGTAACGTACTGAGTGCGGCGAGGCAGACAGTACCAGCCCAGAAGGTGAGCGACGCTCCGCTCTCATTTCACTGTGTGTCTAAGTGCGTTTGTGTGTTTGCACATCCAGAGCATGCATTTGTGCGTCTCTGTGCGCAGGATTTGCTTGCATTGTATGATTGCCTTAATGCATGCATACGCATTAATTTCCTGCCTGTATATTTCCAGTGAGTTAAACATATGCCCGTGCGTAGCGGATGGCCTTGGCGTGCTGACACGTGCAATAAGTATCGGTGCTGCTGTGCGGTGGTGTGTTTTCATGCCTTTGTGTTATTGTACTTGGATTAGAGTGTGTGTTTTTTTGCTAAAAAAAATACTTTAGCGCAATTTAAATTCTGCTGGAAGGACGGAGGAGTGAGGGAGCAGCATGCTGTTTGTCCAGCACGTACAGGGACGCAGCCATGAAAAGCTGCAGTCATACATTTGTTTTCTCCGCTTTGGCAGTCGCTGTGGAAGCACCACATCTGTGCTGTATGTGATCTTCGACCAGAGGCTTTCTGTTGTGTGTCAGTGTGTCGCCGCGTCCCTGCTGTTGATCAGGGTTAACATGATAAACACTTAGTCATCTGCATTCACTGCCACCGTGGAGGAATCACGCTCACTAATATACAACATTGTTTTTCACATCCTATCTGGCATGCTAATGCTAACAAGTGAGAGACACGAGCCGGTGTCATGATTTGTTGCGCTCTGCTTCTTATTCTTGGGCCAGCAGGTGCTGACACGGGTCAAAGGGTCAAAGGTCAGTGCTCGATCCAGACTTCGAGGTCTGTGTAGTTGATGTTAGGGAGGAGACTGTTGAGCAACCTCAACCAAAACTTTCCAATTCAAACTTACACAAAGTGGATATATTTTTACAAAATAAACGTTTTTAATTGTAATAATAATTTTAATCCTCCAAATTAGTTTGTAAAACTTCATGAGGCAGCAAGGCATTCTATGATTATGCCTGTAGCACAAAAAAATAAATAGATATCATCACATTGACCCCAAACACGCTGTGAGCGGAGGAGAACACATTGCAGATACTATAGAAATGTGAGATTTTGTGACACTGTTATGTATTTACTGCTGATTGCTCCTATAAAATACAGCCTGACTGTGAGAATCAGCAGGAGCTGCTCAGCCGGCTGTGGTGGCTGAAGACGCAGCTGTGGATTCAGTTATCGCTCCGTTATATGAATACACTTTGTTATTAATTATAACCAGGAACGGGCTGTTAAGCCGATGCTGATTCTATTAGATATGACAGATGAATGCGTCTACAGCAGCTTCAATGCAGCACTTCTATATGTAGTATGTGCATGACCACAGCAACCAAAGCAGAACCAGGTCTGCAGCCACATCAGCAAGAACAGCAGCCAAAGGTGTGACGTCCGCTGACCACAGTCACGATCACAGCCACAGTCGGTCTCAATCAGCCTTTTCACCCAGCGTGGAGAACTGGATTAACTAGCGCCGCTCACATGTATGTATGTATGTATCTATCGATCTATCTGCTTTGCTGCGGTGTTGGAGCCTGAGCAACCACGGGGGGGGGGTTCAGCATTTTATCGCATCTGAAACCAATTTCAAATCCACTTATCGAATCCAAATCCTTTCAAATCACTCAAATCTTTTTTGGCAGCTTGTTGGTTGAGGAGAGGAGACACCTTTTAGTTAGGAAATATGACAACGACGCAACAGCAACGCAGCAATAAAGAATCTTCAACAGTTTTGAGTAACAAACGCTGAAGCTTGATATTTCAGAATCCAGCTTCTCCGAATCACATTAACGACACGAACGGTGATTCCTTTAGTGGAAGCTACAGGATCGACTGTCCAACCTAAAGCATGGACGTGCTGCTGCGCTGCAAAAACTTTGTTGTGTTAAAATTCAAGAGAAAACAAATCCCCAAAATGCAGAGAGCTTTTCAAAGGGCTTTTCTGCCCTGCAGAGAAGATGCTGAAGGACGCCGAGTTGGTAAAGATTCGTACCGGAACAGAATATCAGCACCATATCTGCGTGCACGAGGCATCATCACGTCTAGAGCGGATGGAGACTGACCTGGGACTTGTTGCTGGACCATCTCCGACAGATCCTGCTGGTGGATGAAGAGAACCAGACCTCCAGCAGCGAACAGCAGCAGAAACCAGAGCGAACAGGGAAGCCTCCTTCTCCGTCCTCGCAGGGAGTCCACCAGCATCTTCCACTTCACCCACAGCATGATGCAGCACAGTCAGACTGTAAGGTAATAAGTTCTGGAGGGAATCAAAGTGAGCGGGGAATGGAGGGAGGAAAGGGGGGAGACAAGATATAGACAAAGTAAGCGATGGAGCCATTTCAGAAGTGAAGCTGTACAGTCTGAACTGATGAACTGTGACTCAGTTTATTTACTAAAAGTACTAATACTTGAGTATTTTTATTTTCTTCTCATAGCTTTCATTTTTAGTTTCACAAAACGTGTGTTCAGTTTCTAAACTCTGATGTTCCAACTCAACCATATTAGTAAAAATAATAATTCATTAATATTACGTGTCTATTTAGGACTTTAACTGTAACACTTTTACAAATGAGGGCTTTGGAGTGCAGAACTGATATCTATTTTACGATATTATTTCTCATTTTTATTTGATAGCATTTATTCTGTTAATCAAATAAGTGATCTGAATACTTCTGTCCACCACCAATAAATGGAACATAAATAACAGATCTGAATTGAATCTAGTAAATGGACCCTGAATATAGCTGTAATGGAGATGACTAAAAATGTGATGCTAATCATTTTAAACTTGATTAGGTCTGCTCAGCAGTTCGTCTGAGGTTACTGACTAAATAAGCCAATGTTTATTATTTTCTGGAACCCGACACCTTAATATATTTCTGTCAGGAAGAAAAATCCACGAAGCCTGACAAATTAAAGCTGTTCAGAAATTCAACACGAAAACAAGCTGGGCTAACAGCTAATTCCTCCAAATAAAGAAATCTGTGTTGTGTTTGTAAGGATACAGTATAGTAAACACGATTCCAGCTGGACTGGCATGAGTGCACACCAACTCCCGCTTCGCTTCATACAGCAGAAGGACCGAGTAGCATCTGTCTTCAAATTAATATGCAAACCAACTTTGCTGACTGCCATGTGTTGCCACTGCAGAAAATATATTTATATCAGCTGCAGAGATGTCAAGAACTCAACTTAAATGTGAATCCTGAAGGTTTTACAGACGCTGTAGAATGAGGGACACGTTTTCTGACTCCATGTTTGTGCATGCAGAGATCTTTGGTTTCACGTCGAGCTGATAAAATACTTGAATTGTTCCATGACTTGAACTTTTGGGCCGTAGTCAGTGCAGTTGGAGCCGCAGAAGGTTCAGCTGGGGTTTCTGAAACATTATGGTCATAACGGCGCTCCACCCAGAGGAGGAACTGTTCAGCTAATTCAAGAGTTGGTGGGACGAAGTTATTCTTTTGAGAGACACAATTCTTTGCTTTAAACTGTCTTTGACTTAAACTCTTCACAGTCTGCCTTTTAAGTTTGTATTTTTATCTTAGGCCACGTTGGACCTTGTAAGTCTTACCCCTATTAGCCGTGAGCTTACAGAAAAGGTGTGTTTCAGTACAATAAAGCAACGAACCCAAAGAGGCTGGTGTGTCACATCCATCCTAAGAATTCTGTTAGTGGATCTAATCTCACTGTAAACAATCACCTGATGTGGATTATTTCTCGTTTAAAAACAGCTGGTACAAAGTGTCTTAAAGTAAACATACAGGAACAACAACAACAACAACAACAACAAAATACAAAAATAATCAATAATTAATCAACTTCTTGTTCATTTTAGCAGCACGGTTGCCAAGCGACGCAAAAATGCTGCAAAACAGCAAAAAGCATTATTAAAGATTGTCGCAGTTTATCTGGAAGATTTTGTCGTTTATCGTGCAGTTGTTGAAGAAGTGTTTTGTTTAGGGCGTGTTTTTGGGTGATGATCTGTCAGATGCTCGGTAATAACACCGATGTGATGTGGTCAAAGGTCTTTGTTGGTAGATAATGTTGCAGCTGCTCAACAGTCAGTTTTTAAAGGCAGGTTAGTCAAATGTTGTCAGTTGTTTTCTGTGTCGTGGATGAAAACATGAAAATGAAAACAACACTTTTTCAAATGAACTGAAGAGTTAATCTGCCTCAATCCGTATCACAGCGGTGGACGACAACACAGCCTCTGCTACTGTGGGGATTAAATTAATCACTGAATGTGTCAGACCATTAGGCCACCCTGAAACCAAATCTTTCCTTTCTTTTTTTTTATTCGCATCATTTAATTTCCAGACAAATGTTCTTTAGGTCATTCTGGAAGGGAAAGCACACACACAGGCAAAGATTCCCACTGGAGACAAAGTCCCATTAAAATGTAGTAGCAGGAATTTTCTCAATGCATAATCGTTATTACCATGAACAGGCAGCCCTATATTTAATACAGAGGAGAGGAGGAAGATACATTTACTCTATTGTCTTTCTGTTTCACCTCCCACTGTGATGATTTTACTCAAAAGTCCATTTCAGCAAATGGATGAGTTTATTATTTCAGTTAAGGGCAATATTCATAACAACCCCTGCAGAAGGAAAGTCGGGCCCTGACAAAGGTTGGAATACATACATTATGCACATGCTGATAAAACGGTTGTACGTGATGGAAGAGCTCTCCGTGCACGTGGCCACGTTCACGGCTGCATAATAACAAGTCCTGAGTTTTCCGCTGCAGGAGAAATTTATTTCACAAGAAATGTGAAAGACTGCTCCGTATGCACACATTTCGATCTTATTAATCTCCTGTATTCTTTCCCATTGTTTTGCCGGTTGCACAGTTGCCATGCCAACTGGAGTGATAACCGACAGGGCTGTCCTTCCTGGCCACCATTTTAATCCCTGTGAATATACTGCTTCTTTGAAGAAAACTTTTTAATCAGTAAACATGAACTGTTATCCGTTGTGTTAAAGCCACAACAGTCACGAGGGCGTTCTTTACCGGGATTATAGAGACTTTGGTCATTGAGCTGCTACAAAGCCAGTACCTGTTGTATCGCCATCTTCCTTGATCCTTGAAAAGTACATCCCTGCTAGTTCTACAGCACATTTGTAAATAAACAATACAGAGCATTCATTGCAGCTAAAGACTGGATGCTAGATATGTTGCATTTTAACTGCATTACTGCTAAAGTTTGTCTTTTTTTGACATATTTTCAGATATGAAAACGGCCTCTCGTTGCATGAAAGGACCGAAGTGACTTCTCATCCTAAACTTTCAGAGTCACGAAATCATTTAATGCGAGTTGAGGAGCTGAAAGATTCAAAGATGTTATCCTCCCATTCTGCTTTACAGATCTCACAGCACAAACCGGAGTGGGACTTTATCACGGGAAGTCATCGCATCTTTTCAATCCCGTTCCCATTCCTACAGCGCTCTTCCCACAGTTTCATCGCCGTCGTTTTGTACAAGATTGTGAGGCCAGGTAAAAACTCCAGCTGTTGTTTCGAAGTTATTAGTGATATTTTTGAAGGTGCATAAACTGGCGTTCAGATTTATTATATCCTTTAGGAAAAGTACATGGAATGGCAACGCTGTACAGAGTCAGCAAAGTGTGGAAAGCATGCACTCACGTCAGTGTTGATTTTAGAGATTGGAGAAGACCGTCCTTGTTTTCTAGGCCTGAAGCTAGAGGCTGGTTTCAGCAGCTCCCTTCATATATTAACCCGAGAGCGTGCGACAAAGCATTTCTGTCTCACTTATTGCTAAAACCTGGACAACAACAACAGCATCCGTCAGTGAGAAATAAATAGTCGGACTACAAAAACACATAAAAATTGAATTTAAGATCAGATACATTGAATACGAAAGGACGTATAAAACAAGGCAAAAAGCAGCACTGTGCTTGGTGCAGAATTTATGGCCACTGTACAAACTGATACAACAGAGCAGCTATTCAGAATGAATAGAAATGTATTTTTGGAAACATAAAAACATTCCCAGCAGCCAGTGGAACAGCACTGAAAGACAAGCCGTGTGTCCTCTGGTTTTTGGTAGTTGACCCCCCCCCCCCAAAGATCCCCTGTGCTCCGGCCTTCATGTTTATCTGTTGCAATAAGTTCTGCCTACACGTACCTGTGTCCTCATTAAACACTCTGACACTCCCTCCTTCTTAAGTCTGATTTAGTGGCAGCTGTCCAAAGCAAACCTAGATCAGTTCTTCTCGAAGCTCCTTTCAGATGTAAATCAAGGTTTCGACCTTGTTGGCGTGTCCCTCTGGTGCGTTTTGTCAACGCAGTGGAGCCGACAGAAAAAGAGCAATCAAGTTCTGAATGCTATCTGATATGAAACAAAAGAAAAAATCCAAAATTGCAGCTCGACATAAACAGCTCATTATGATCAAACGGCATTTCATTTTAAAGACAATGCCTTTGTACTCCACTCCAAAACAGATGTATATGCCAAGAAATGACATAACATTTCCTATTTAATGAAAGGAGAGAGAACGCTTCTGTGTCATAGAGGAAATGAAGCTCAGTTTATTTTTGATGTTCATGTATAATACACATCAAAGCATTGTTTGTTTTTAGTTTCTGGCAAATGAAAATGATTCATTGTCATACATGTTTTTACCGATCACTGAACAGCAGCATATATTTGAAACTTCTCTTATAAGGACTGCGGTAAAAAAATAAAGATAAGTTTCATCAACGCTCATTCAGGTAAAATAAATTTTCAGTTAACGACCAGTGAATGTTTTGTTTTGTTCTGCGGCAGGTCCTCCACTTGGCACCATTCTTGACTTTTTCACTCCTAACTGGGGACTGTGAGCAGAAAATGGCGACATATCTGGATCCTCTCAGACCTCAAAAGACCTTTAAGGTAAGTCTCAGCAACTGTTGCCCCCCTCAGGAGCAGAAAAGGGGTCATGAACGGAGACCTACAGTCACTCTCTGTTACTTTGAACTTTCCAGCCTCTCACCCAGTTCGGGGTTTGTCTGTATTATCGGGCTGCTTAATCACTTTGGCACGGTTGTTGAGTTTAACAGATGTCTGTGTGTGTGTTGGTGTGTAAAGCTGAGGGTGCTATAAGTAACAGGCACTTAAAGAAAACTGGAGGGCAAAGCCTCCGTTGGGTCCGCCGTTCCCTTTGGTTGACTCTTTACGGTGAAAATAATCCAGTTGACCAAGTTCCCGGCACAGAAAATGGGCTGAAACTAAACCGTGCACAAAAATAAATGAGAAAGAAAATAGCTTGAAAAAGGGGGAGAGCTAAATGAATGAATTTCATTTTACATGAACGAGTATGAACTTTAACTAATAACATCAACAACTTATTGAGTTGCCACGTGCATCTGTGGAATAACACACTGTAGTTCCTCATCAATACTTCATTATAGTTTGTTTAGCCATTACATCGGCCGACAACGCGTCCAGGACAGTCAGCAATCTGCTGGTTGTTGGAGAAATCAGCACAGTTGGGCCAAACTAAAGTTAAAAGTCATAAAAAGGGATGCTGGTGTCACATCGTCAGGAGTAAACTCACAAACTAACATCCTCTTCCAGATGTTTGCTAGAAAAAAAAAAGATCATTTTATTTCCTCTCAAGTTTAACTGGTGAATGCTTCGCTGCTCTGCAGAGGGCAAAGATACCGCCGACTGCAGTGATACTGGACAAGCAAGAACAACAGAGAGAGAGACAGAGCAGACGGGGAAGGCATCTGTTGAATTACTTTGTGTGCCTTTTCCAGGAACCATCCAATAGCTGAGAAGTACATCTGTAACCACAGAAACTGTCTGAAAATAAATAAAAACTGGGCCACAAAGATTAAGAATGAAAACTGAATCACCTCCTTTGACTAAAATCTGCCCACAAAACTGACTAAAACTATTCAGGAGCCACCACGGTGACGATCTGGAAGTTTTTACATCCCTACAATCAGTCCAAAGCATATAAAAATTTATTCGTATTTGGGTTCTTTTTTTTTTGGTCTTGACAGCTAACAAATATGAAAAATATCGAGCACTGCATGTGTGCTGAGTGCCTCACAACATGTGGTGCCAAAGAAAGCCAAAGAAATCCGTTTTCATTATCTCCCTGCATATCCCATCACCTGCTTCCTCCCAGCAGTTGAGAGCGTTTCAGCTGTCCTAGAAAATGTTCTGTGATATTTTTTATTGGGCTGCCAGGCCCATTTCATAAATTAATGATTATATGGATGGGAATTTGACGAGGTTGGAATGGGAGCTGGTACAGGATCATGTTCAAAGCTCTGCTAATTGTCTTTATTTGTGACAGCCGGTGATCTCTGGGAGGAATTAATGCATTCTCCATACTGCTGTGATGAGCGCTGGAATCAATGTAGATCAGCCATCAGGCCAGCAGGCTTTATCACGCTACTGCTTCTTGATAGCAAAGGTCTTCAGATATCTTAAAAAGGCTTCCACTGTTCAGCAGGAAGGCGACAGTGCACAGAAAGACGATACCCCGGCTACGTTCTTTATGTAAATGTGAGGCAATAGCTTGCAAAGGTAATAGCAGCTACACTGCAGCGCTAACAACAGGATCCTTAATTCACAGCACTTTAATGCTGCAACAAACTACAAACCTGAGAGATCTGTTTATTCACAAACGCTATACCTCACATGCTGAGATGAAAGTGATGTAATTTTATTTGAGACGTTCAGCTGCAGAAAACAGGCGGTAAAATTGCTTGTAAAAGTGAAAAATTGATAGTGAAAGCAACACATTCAACAATTCCCCCCCCGAGAACGAGAGGGAGCCGATGAATATGTGACCGCACACGTGACAGGCTCGATTTGGGATCGGACTGGAGGATAAACCGCGGGCATCTGGTTTTCAATTTCTACATTTTTTAAGCATAATTCTTGTTGACACAACTCAGTTCAGTTATTTGTTTCAGCTCTCTTTTTTATTATGGAGGGGGGCACATCTGTTCCTTTGGCTCTGCTCCCATCTGCACCCTACTGTTTGAAATAAAACCAAATGGATAAACAGTCACAAATCACCACGTAGCTCCATGTTACGCACCCGCCCGCAGTACACCGAAAAACGTCTCCCATCTCCTTCACAAATGAGAACGCCGTGCGACGGTGACCCGACGCCGCAGCCTCGGGAAGGCTACGAGCTCAGGAAGAGCAGGTGATGACAGCTCAGACACAATCGGACAAGCTCAAATACAACATGTCCTCGCCGTATCATGTCAGAGCGATGCCTGCCACAGGCCACCGATGTGCCGTGCTCCACTACACCGCTCTCAGATGAGGTTACAGATTAGTTTCTATTTATACGTCGGGGGCCTCGCAGCCGCCGAATGACCATCAGAGTGGAGTAGATAAGTTACACGCAAACCTCTTCGTGTTTGCAATATTGAGGATCTGTTGCAAACAATTCATTTCACACAGGAAAAATAAATCAAGCTGCTTCCATCTCCCCAGAGAAGATTGGATCAGATTTTTTTTTTTTTGTTGTTGTTTTCCAAAACCTCCTTTTCATTTCTAAACTTCTCTCTGATTAAAAAAAAAAAAAAAAAAAAAAAAAGGAAAAGATTGTGTTATTAGTTTGACTGGTGGCTACACATATTGTGGGGTCAAAGCTGTGGTCCAAATTTTGTTTTCAAAGGAACATACCTGACCCTGATACTCCACACAAATGGCTCATTTGGCAAACCGATGAGCTGTGTTGATACATTCATTACCGTCTGAAACTCGTACAGTTACACTCACAGGACTGTTCTTAGTGACGGTCCAGCAAAACAACAAACGGAGGATCACCCGACAATGTGCAGCGTTTTCATCCGCTGCTAAATGCACCTCAGTCGTGAAAGTAGGGTGAAGATGGGAGGGGAGGAGACTCGACATACTGAGAGACAGATGGTGCAACGCTGCTGCAACTCTGCATTGTGTGGAGTTATTCCTAATGTTTTCTGCCTCCGGTTCTGTCAAAGGGGGAGCAAGTCATCAAGGAGAAAGTTGGATTGAAATCTTTTGAGCACACAAAGATTGAGGTGAGAGCTTGTGAGCACACACAAACACACACAAACACACGCAGCTGAATATATTTTCCTGAATATCAGACGCTTTCTTCGGCTTTGTGATGAACACAATGTACCCCGGCCCTTTTTTGTACATGCCTGACACAAAACAACGTGCCATTTGCATCAGGAAGATACAGACCGATTCATTTTCTCGTTTGAATCACAGATTCTGCTCAAAACGAGGCGTTTACCGCGCATGAATATGCAAAATCCCCTTTCTGTCATATCTGTTGTCCATAGACAGATTATGTCCAGGGACGGATTACATATGCAAACAGTGAGTCATGATTATTCTCATCAGGCCAAATAGGAATATATACCGTATATATATGAGTCACCTTTAAGTGTCCAAAGAATCTAAACACTGTGGTTCAATAAACGACTGACTCGATCGTGGATTAAAGGGACAGTACAGATATTCACTCTGTCCTTGAGGGTTCATCAAATATAACACACATAACATCCTGGCCTTAATTCAAAGCCTCAATCATAATAATCTGGGAATTTGGATTAACAGCATGAGTTGAACAGAATGTAAAAGGGACGGCGGCTGATTCTCAATCTGCAAGTGAAGGCACAAAATGAGATAAAGTGAAAAAGGTTGCCATAGAAATACGACGTGGCCTCCGGTTTGAATCCCACTGAAAGTCTTTTTTGTGCTGCCGCCTTGGTCCACTTTCCTCAGCAGCCTCAGTGGATGCACTTAAGAACTCATTAAAGCGCGGCCTTTTTGAGAAAGGTCCTTGGCTTTATTCAGGCATCCGCTAAACCTTGACCTGCTCAGGATTTACTGCATCGAGCCCTGACCATGTTTCTGCCCGAGTCCTCCACGCTGGTAAACACACATACAAATCAATAGTGCTGAATCTGTGCTGATCCCACTCATTTTTCCTCACCTGGTTTTTTTTTTATTGTCAGAGGGTTTTTGCAGATTGCCAGGAGGGAGGTCATAACACTTCCTTCACATCCACAAGATGGCCGGTCTGCCTGCTTTGTTAACTCTGCGGGAACCCCGCTGGGTTCGTTTTATATTTCATCATTTTCTTATTTGTTGATTTCAGAGAAGCACAAAGGAAAGTTCAACGGTAAAACCGCCAGCTTCTCAGCCTGTCTGTGATTCCTGTCCAGAGGAAAGAAAGCACATTTTTAAACTAATAAAACAAAGCCACTGCACAAGCCTCCTAATTTGGCCCATTGAAATATTCAGGAATTTATTGTATATGAGTTTATTTAGCCAGAAAGAAAAGATCATACGTTAAGCACCTAAATCCTGCTTGTTAAGAACAGCAATTAAAAAACTTAATTATAAAAAAAAAAGCCACTGCAGGCAGACGACGCTCACTCATTATATACATCCTGGTAATCCAGAGGTTTCTACAACGCTGTCCTCTTTGGGTCTGTCCTTGAACCAATTGTGCTCTCAACTCTCAGTGAATTGATTTTACTTTTGAAGATCATGATGCTAATTAGACTTAAAGCTGGTTTTCCATCAAAGGCGTGTTCAGTTGGCATGTTGTTAGCGGGAACATCGTCATTCATGGAAGGACGTCACAATATCAGACAGCAAAAGTCAAATCTGCTCCTCTTTCTGAATTCTTGTCGTGTTGCAGTTCGTCTAAACAAACTGGGACCAGGAAGATGTTGAGTTGGTGTCTTTCATTAGAAGACGAAGAGTGATGTTCTATTCATTTAGTCTGTTTAGTGGTTTTATAAAATTATTTATTTGGGTATTGTTCTGAGTCATTCACTGACCTACAAGTTATTTATTCATTTGTGATCAAATCCTGTTATGAGCCTGGACTCTCTTCTTCTAATTTAACTACGCGAAAAGCAGAAATATCTTCCTTCCATAAGATGCCTGAGTTGGATGCTGGCAGCAGCTCACAGTTAAGACAAAGTTTGGTATTCAAAGTCTAAAACTAATTTCCTCCTTCTGTACAGCGACTGAATTTGTACATTTAATTTGATTTCGGTTCAAAGTCACACACAACTGAGGCTGCAGCTGCTGAGACTGACGGCCAGGTGAATGTTCGTCTGCCACAACCTGGCATGAACCAAAGCTGCACCTCTTCACACCGCCAAGTCGGGGGAGCAGGCCGATGGGTGGGCATCACAGAGACCACGTCAACTTTATTTACAGCCTGTTGTTCTCCAAAAACAACAGCATATTTTCATATCGTAAATGAAAACTGTAAAGGATGAGCGAGCTACGTCTCTGAAGATAACGTCATTTTGACAAAAGCCTTTCTATGTTGGGAGAGTTCTGACTCTAATGCCAACAGCTGATGAGGTCTGAAACTGCTCTGATGGTGAAGTGAGAAACTGCTGACGAGAATTCAAAAACAAAAAGACATCTTTTTCAGTGACAAACAAAAGAGTGCTTATTATTATTGTTATCATGAGAAGAAGGAAACAAATTCAACATCATTACCTTTTCTGTGTAATCAGCAGATAAATGATAATATAGATAGTAAATATAAAAAATAATAAATATGACATAAATAGATAATCTTGGAATTTTAGGTTGAAAACTGAGAAGGATGATTTAATAACATTGTGCTTCAGTTTAGTCACAGCCTAATCTCTCACATTTGGTTTTTTCTGTCTGCTTTGATATTCAGATATTAGATATTTTATATAGATTTGGTGTGAGTCCGGTTTTGATAAGAGCCAAAATAAAAAAAAGTATTTCTTTATTTCCCAGTCAGTACCAGTAAAAGTGAGGATATTAAAAGTGTTCTGTGCTGCCCACAGATCTCAGATACGATGTTGGGAATATTGCGTCTCCTTTAGCTGTGAAATTACTGTAACACACAGTATATTGCAGAATCTCCCGTTTTGCAGACATCTCTGCGCTGATCGGAGTTGGCAGCTCCAATAGATCACCATCAGACTGAATAGAGTGGTGTGCTTGTCGCTGGCTTGCAGGGCGCCCCGTGCAGGGCATGCCAGGTTCAGCTCAAGTCAATAAGCATCAGTGAGACAGACAGGAAGCCCGGAGGCCCCCTGTGGGTTAGCCGGTTTAAAGGTGCATTAAGAACGGTTTTAAAACTCCTCCCTCCAATAATTCATGAGGTCAGTGAGCACTAACCTCGCATGTTTGGTCCATAATGTAAATTACAGTGTGTTATCTTAACACAAGCAGTCAGTCGTTCTCGATCCATTTTACATTATTTTCTGTGACCGTGCTTCCACTAATCCCCCTCGGACACAGATCTGCCATATAAGTCCAATATAGTTGATGGATGTTTGGACAATCACACACTGTAAGTGCTGGTCTCCTCCTCCGAAGGTCTGAGAACGGAGCTTAGAACGACTCGGTTTATCCTCCTGACACCCGAGCTTTTAATTTGGCACGTATGTTGTTGGGACTTGTAGGCCATTTTGATGACGGACAGAAGCATCAACGAATGAGGCTCAAAGGATAAGTTAAGTGAAATTAAGTATAATGGCGGTAAAAACCCAAACTGTGATGTCCTCGCATGTTGCTGCAGGATCTTAGAAGGTTATAGATCGATATAAAATTTTAAATACTCTAATCTAATTAATGTGTGATTGAACTTCTTATTTTCTTGGAGTTCCAACCCCCCCAGATCGCATTCCTAAATTCAAATACCTGATAGGAGATTTAATGGGCTACCGGAGCTTGGCTCGATTCCTATTGTGAGCCACAGTATGAGAAAGGCTCTGTGCCCATTCATTGCACAATATGAAAGGTGTGTGTTGACAGTGTGCGGCAATATCGCTCAGCGTGCGCACAAAAGTCCCCGAGGGAGCCGGAGCTTAGTGAGCCCTCTGCAAGACCGAAGCAACATGGCGAGGTATTATCCTCACGCCGCTACGCTCCTCGATCAAGGGTTTCAAATGACAGGTCTGGAAGAAAGAGCGAGAGCACCTGGAGCAAAAAAAAAAACTCTAATTTCTGAAAAAAGTCTCTAATAAAGACATAAAATTGAGCAACAAGAAGGTATCTATTGTGCAATTCACTTTTTCAGGTCCTGTCTGTGTCATTGAGACCCAATTACAGTTTAAGTCATGTAGAACTGACGCAATCCAACTTTCATTACACAGACGAGACCGAAAGAGCGAAAAGAAAGAAAGAACTGTTTGTGCTGCAGGTGAGATTTAACACAAAAGGCTAGAGAAACTGTCAAAGAAAGACAAAGACAAAATGAGTCAACAGCTTTGCATTCACGAGCTATTCAGTCAGAAAAATCTCACCGGGAAAAGAAACAAACAGTAAAAATGATCAATGTCAAAAAGGACTGAGCAAATCTGAAGGATTCTTCCAAGAAAGGCTGCTGGTCATCAAGCTGCTGTCAGATCACAACACAAAAATGCACCATAACGCAACACAACACCTGAAAGAAGAGCCCAGAGCTCACTCACTCTGTCAAAGCGTGCAAAACAAACACACAAACACCAGCACGGAGCTCAAACTCTGCTATTAAAGATCCATGAGTGGAAAAGAAAAGGTGGTTTCTGTCTCTGAAAGTTCAGCAGCTCTGAGCGAGTCGGCTTAAAGAACCAAACATGAATATTGTTCCGTGGAATCAGCGCCGACTCAGTATCAGCAGACACAATGTTTGGATTTCACAGCCTGTTTTCAAACGTCAGTGCATCAAGTCATGATAAATGACGTCCATCACTTCGACTCCCTGATTCCTCCTCCTTTAATTAAAAAACAAACAAACGGAAACATCACCTTGAGACTTGAATGTCACCTCACCTGTGCATCCAGCTTTCTGACATTAAGTGCAAATAAACCAGCGGTGACCTTTTTTCCCATTTCCTCAGATGTTAAATGTGCGGGCGGGGGGCAGCGTTAATGCGTGAACACGTTACCAAATCGATACTCTTCTAACTTTGGAGTGAGAGTGAAAACAAACAGTCTGCACTCGCATGCAAACAAGGATCAAATTATTGTTGTCGTTTCTTTTTTTAAATCTTGTAATTAAAGTGAAAGTCGCCCAGAGAAGATCCAATCCAACATCCGGACATGAGTGACGTTTAGTGTCGTGAACTTTTCTATTCATTTGAGTTTTCAGGCGTAAACGGCAGAACTTTCTTTCTTTTATATGAAAAAGCAGAGAAAACCAAAACTGAGCAGAAAAGGTCAGTTTGTGAAATGACTGCCTAAGACGTTTCTAAATAACGGACTTAACCTCTTTAGTTGAAAATTTGGTTAAGATTGTAAATTGAAATGAAAAAATTAGGCGTCTCAGGCGTGAATCTTCTCTACAAAACATTCCAGCTCATATTGATTCTCCAACAGTCCGCTGATGGAGGACGCTCCTGCCCTTTTTGCCCTTGATGCCCTTTTCAGACTCAAATACCAAGGTAGCATTTCAAACAGCGCTTCACACACACAACTGGGTATTTGATCAGATATCGTGCAAATATGCAACAAGTGAACGTGAAATGTTTCCTTCGGATGGGAAATGTGCAGCGAGCGAGACAAGAGGCAGAAATAGGTTGAGTGTTGTTCTCATCTCATCGAACGTTCTGAAAGTGGAGAAGGAAATAGTTTTGCTTAAAATAGAACATTTTGGTGAAGTCCTATTTGATATTTCAAAAATTGTTTTGAGTTTCGTGTTGCACTTTATCTTTTACGTGTATTTCGCAGGCCGCAGTGGATCGTATCTACGTGTATTACATTTCTTTCCCATAAATGTCGCTTGGCTCAGAACCACTTCAGCATTTAACAGAGAAATGCGCTCTAAAGATTATGGTATATATAAATAAATTGATCAGTCAAAGGAGACGGGAAAGAATGAAACGGAGATCTGATGCTGATTCTGGACTGAAGTGGTTACAGCTCTGTCTGAGTCCAAATCCCAGTTTCGTTGCCTTCTGATGGGAGAACAACTCTTTGTCCTTTCTATCTCTTTAAAAAAAACAATCACAAGTGTAAAACGTTATGTAACAGCATCAGCACATTTGATATGCCAAAATGACGAATGTCACTTCATTATATCTTTGGATTGGAAGGGACGCTCAGCCCAGGTAGACCTCTTCCCACAGGCATCATTATGTGCATGCATATGTATATTATCAACCAGCACCACTTAAATGAATAAATATACCATTTCCTCCATGCTCTTTGGTTATGAACGCATGAAAATGGAAAAAAAAAGAATGGAAACCAATGCTAAAAGACATTTGTAGCATTTATTCACACTTGTTCGTGCCAGATGCAGAAAATCTGATGAAAAATGAATGAACCTGATGATGCATATTTCACAATGACTATTAAATTTGGTTAAGGAGAGCATTAGAAGCTCTTTGGTTTGTGGGATTTCTAGACAGGGAATTCAGCATTTTAAAAAATTACTAGACTGTGGGCAAATTTATCACCAGAAACACGTTCGCTTTCCTCTGGAGTCTGAAAAGAAAGAGAAGCATTTCACTCCTTTCACTTCAGGACATTTCACTGTGTTGTACATTTAATCTCTGTTGGATGAAATCAAATGATTGGCTGTGATCTTAAAAGGCATCTGTGTACATGAGATCAGGACAGAAACCAAAGGAAGGTGACCGACGACCTGACTCACTCGGCCTCAGAAGACTCTTTAGGATCAGACATGTGACAACCTGCTTAGAGTTAGTCAAACAGCGATTATGAGGAAAAAAATGAACCGGTCTGATGGGACAGAACCTGGATAATGTCATCCATCAGCGGAACACAGAAATGAGGGAAGGATGGAGGCAGCCGGGAGAAATCGCTGAACAAAACCTTCTCCAGAATGCATACCACCTGAGACTGAGGCGGCGCTTCACCGCTTAGCATCACAATAGCCCGAAGCACACAGCCAGGACGACGCCGGAGCGGCTCAGGCTCAAACCCTCACAGAGCAGCTACAGAAAGAACTGAAGACGGCAATTTACGGACGCTTCCTGTTCAACGTGATGGAGCGTTTGAGGATCTGCCACCTGCACAATCCCAGCTGTGAGCCGCCTGTGGAGACTGGAAGCTGTGATTACCGCCACGTAACGAGAGCTGAATGAACGGCCGGGGAATGAGCCATTTCTGTTTTTGATAATTCTGCAAACATTCCTAAAGAGCTGTTTTCACTTTGTCAACGCGGGTTAGAGGCCAACTGGAGAGAGATTAATGGGAAGGAAAATTTCAATAAAGGGTGTGAATACTGTCTGAAGTCCACAGTGAGCAGTAAGATTAGTCTCCATCCAGCAGAACTGCAGCGCGTCCCAAAACACAAAGACAGAGCGAACAAAACACACAACAGCTATAAAATGTTTTCAGTCTGCTTTCACCTCCGACTCTGCAATTATTTCTCAGTCAAAATATGAAAATGTGCAGCTCAGAGACAGGAAGTCAACAGAGCACATGATCTTTAATGGAGTGGGAATCAAACCCATGACCCTTTGGGTGGTTGGGTCCTGTCTGTCACTCCTCCCTGTGAGCATCTCGATGCTTCAGTTGAGTTTCCACTTCAGCGGTTTAGATGTGACACTGTCGTGGGATCACAACTCAGCCTGAAAGCCTTTTAATTACATCCCAGACTCGGTAATGAAAAAGACAAGATTAAAGGTATTCATTATGTTCTGCAGACACGTGCTGCAGAGAGACAAATGTGGAGATGGTGAGATTCAGATCATGTGCAGGTGCGATTTAAAGACGACGTGTGTTTGTGTTAAAGCAACAAAAGAGACCACAATTGAATTTGATGGGACGTCAAATGAACAGTTTCTGTATTGACGTCTGGTCGCCGATGGGAGTTAGAGGATTGGCAAATAAAGCACTGAAGGAAAATCTATACATTTTTCAGCACTGTCTTGGATTTTTCTTTGACTTTGCATCCGGTCAGGGTTTCGTTTATACTTCCTCGCTCCGAGCAGCCTTTACTGATTCAATGCTCCACTTCAAATACAAAACAAGCTTACAGCTGATGGGTCATTGCTGTTACTGAATTCTCCTGACAGGCATCATTAAATGGGTTTGAGAAGAACAACTGCTGCTGTTTGCTTTGCCGGTGCGAGGGCCGGGTTAGTGCACACTGAGCAGTTTGGTAATGGCTAACGTTAGCGTCGGGCCAGACAGCAGTGACGGCCCCGGCTGGCTGGTGGCCGTTTGCTCCCAGTTGCCTTTCCAGCCACGTGATTGGAGGTCGGACTAAACACAAGCTGGCTCGTCAGCAGCTGCAGTTTCAGCTTCCCCGAGCTAAAATCTGAAACAACTGCAGGCTGTGAGTTCACCTCAGCGGCACATTCTGGGCACTTTGTTTTGTGCTTTGCTGAGCAGAATGCATCTCAAGATGCATGTTTGTGATGGTGACCCTAAAAATCGAAAAAACACCGCTGTTATATACCAAATAAACTGCTTTCTTGCTATCACACAGCCCTGCTGATGTTTTCTGTCTCCTGCAGTCACCAACAATAAACAATGTGTTAATAGTGCCAAAGTTTTACACAATAAATGTTTTTCAAGGACCCAGAGCTCCACATGACACTCAACTCCAAGTGAAATCAAAGTGACTTTGCTAGTTTCAGATTTTAGGCAGTTTTCATTTTACCAAACACAGGTGCACCCATCTGAGCAAACCATGCTGGTCTTAAAATGAGATAAACTCACAATCAGACATGAAAAACGTGGTCTGAAGTTATTATGCTATTTGGCATCGGCACCAAATTATAGTTCAGTCCATCCAAGAGTTAAACGGAGAGATGCTGTCATCCAAAGTGTCATTTTTCTTTCAGCAAACTTACAGATACATCCGTGACAGCTTTTATCAGCCGAACTCATTTCAGCGCTGTTTGAAGGGAATTTTTGGGCCAGAGAAAGGACGAGCACTGGCCACCCTGCTGACGTTTGTGTCCACCCTCCTTTTGATTTTCGTGATCCATTTTTCTGTTTTTTGAAAGTATAAATAGTCCCACATGTTCAGTCTTTTCTGTAATTTCTTGGCTTTGCTCCATCTTATCTACGAATCCGGAAACGTTTTAAGCATCCGCGTGAAACGCAAAGCAGACAATGTTGTAGTTAAATTAATTAAACGAAGCTTTGATTGGAGGAAGATCGCCTCGATCGTTGAATTATTCAAGTAATTTCAGCTCTGCGCTGTACCAACGCACACTGAGCAATGACAAGGGGGTTAATTTTCTGCTTTAAATCATCCTCAGCGACAGGAAATTGTCAGCTCTGACATCACGGACGATAACCTGAAATGTTAGATCTTCAGTGAGACACGGCTCCAGACATGACTCAGCGAAAAAGAAAAAGTACAACTAACAAAACTTTCAGGTACGGTCCCCGACTTTGGCAGGAAATTACCAAAACCTTCAAAATACATTAGAGAAATGGATTAAATACTTCATCAGCCTCACCTGTCTAATGTTCACAGCAGAAAATGGCTCAAAGTCCACCTCAGACCAGAAAAGAAGCTCAGCCCACCAAATTAAAATCCTGAAGGTGAGCCTGTTAACTTAAAGAACAGCGTCTTCCTTTGAAAAAGACAATTACCATTTCCCAGCTACTCTACGGGCTATAATGGAGGATCTCAGTTGACATTAAGAACTCAAAGCTGGCTGGGATTACTTTGGGTTTGATTAATGGACATTAATATGCTCAGTGGAAAGAGTAGTGGATAAATCAGCCTGATTATACCTCCATGAGCAGGTCCCATATTTTACTGAAAATCTCAGGATTAGTGCACATTATTACACTTTCCAACAGTTTGGCTCTCCAATTTCGCTGACAGAAATATAGCTTTCTTTAATGCAGCAGCACTACATCAGTCATCAACACAACAGACAGCACAGGCCGAAATGATTTGTTGTACGATCTCTGGTGTTAACGCTTAGATGAAAATTTCTGCAAACGGCTGCCTTCATCTCACAATAGTTTTGATGTGCTTAAATATTTTATAGACTTATAAACACATTGCATTCAATATGGATGAAAAGTGAGGACAATTTTTAAAGGAGGTACTCTGATGTTTTTAATGCAAAGGTTTAGGATTAAAATGTGAAGCCAAATTTAAAAAAGATGTGCAGGTCGTCTTAAACTACAAAATGCTTTAATTATGACAAAACCAGTCAGAGGCTCAAACGTCAGGATGAGTTAAAATCACCGTAACGGTGGTGTGATCTTCACCTCGAGGCTGCGCGGTGCAGTCAAGTGTTGCTCAAACAGACCCGCCTGCTCATTTGTGTAATTCGCCCAAAGTAAGAAAAGTCTGCGACAGATATAGAAAATCATTCTTGTTGATGCACAATCAAGTGTTGAAGCCTGCAGAAGAATCCAAACAGCCTCTTAAATAGCAGTGAGGTTTTTTTTTGGGGTGTGTTTTGATATATAAAGCAAAAACATTACAAGTTAAACGGCTTAACATGGATTTAGACTGAAGTATCTGATCCGTGCAGCTCGACATTAACAAAGAAACAAAAGGGCAGCTGTTATTGCCGTCAGCTGTCTCCAGCAGTGAGACAGGCAAGTCAAAGAAAAGTTCTTATGGCCTTCCAGACTAAACTGAGTAACAACATAATAACTCAGAAAAGTTCGCAGACACTCAGCATGAAGTCTGAAGCTTGTTTTTTCTGTTCCTCCAAAGTTCAGTTCTTGTCTAAGAAGCTGCTGCAGGGTTTCTGCCAGGAGACCCCGCTGAACCTCAGAGACTATACTGATAAAATCAGCAGCGTGGTGGAACATTCAGTTTGAGCAGCTGCTCGTTTCTGACCGGCCACCTACAGCCTGGATGAGCTGGTGTCGTCTCAACCTGCAATATACTATTTATTTATTTAGCCAGATATGTTTTCAAGGACGTGTGATGTGCAGCAGTGCTGAGGTTTGCACGCTGGGATCTGGACGAGGTTTTGTTAAGTTCGGAAACATGTTGAAAACGCTCTTCCTTTTCCACTTCTTCACAAACAGAAACTGTTCCACAGAGACGTGTTCTGCTCGGCCATCATAGTATTCATGTTTGACAGATGTAGAGAATATTTATATACAGAAAATATATATATATATATGTCGAGGTGGTGTGATTCTAAAGTGAGACTTCACAGGATATCACGTCTGCTTGTGTGAGACTGCAGTTGAAAATACATGTTGGAACGAGCCTGTCGTTCAGTGTCTTCCCTTTCTGAACTGAATCTTCTCAGATTTCAGCCTGAAAACTGATAATATGAAATCCTGAGTTATGGATGCAGATTGTGCTGCAGCAGGTTCATGTTTATTTTCCTTTTTAAACCGCCAAATTTGCAAAAAATAAAACTTTGCAGTGTTACAGTCGGATGTTTTCACTCTGTTTTATATGTGTATGTTTGTTAGAGTCAGAAATTCATTTTGTCGTTTTAGAGGCCAAACGATGCAGAAAGTAGGACAGTCTTTAAATGACCCTCAACATTAACATTAAATTTGTGATGGCTGTCATTAAATATCTTCTCACTTTTAAGGTATTCTTAAGATGCCATCTTGTACCTGCAGCTTTCCGTCTGTTTCTCATGTATTCCATCCTTCCGATTCAGAGAAACGCCACAAGAATATTAACATTTCAACATCCATTCTCATTTCAAAAACATTTCAGGAGCCCAGGCAGCCAGTAAGAAAAGGAAGGTATGTGGTTGGATGTCAAAGTATAATTTCATTCTCAGTAATTGAATCTACTGTTTGTAGTAAATTGTGAAAATGAAATGAAAAGAAAAAAAAAAAAACTACTTTGTCTTCTTTGTTTCAAACTAAATCAAATACAGCATGCGGACTCAGAACTATTTAAATTGACCCACCAGACTTCAAACCTTTTGCTTTCGGTTTCATCTGAGCTCTGCTAAAACTCATCCATCTCACTCGCTTGATTGGCCAATAAAGAAACATGAATTCTGCGTTTTCAGTGGACCTTCTGCCGACGTGTCGTCACCAGTGAAGTCAGCCTGCTTCATGGAGAGAGAGGTTCAAACAGGAGCTGCATCACAGGGCATATGAAAGCAGCAGGCAGGTGACAAAACAGGCTTGTGATCAAGAAGGAGCCGGTTTGATATGGGGGGGGCGATTTGGCCTGAGAGAGCGAATGAGTAATGCTCTCAGAACTCTTACTGTAGTCGCTGTTCACAAGCCAACAGAGGCGACGGCTGTTCAGCTCCTGGTGTGAACTCCTACTGTACCAGCACCTGAACGAATGACACGGCAGGCTGTGCCCCCGAAAACACACTTAAATTCTGATTTTCATATGTAAAAAATATTTTCCATCGACCCAAATGATCATATCTGACCGGATATAAAACATTCATGCAGCACTTGAGGCTCGGGAAACATTGTGGTTGTCCTTGAACATTAAACGAAATTAACAGCAACTAAAAGCGTCAGTCACAAAGTGTTTTCTTTTACTAATATCCAACCAAAATGATGATGTTTTCTCAAAGTGCTTTGGATTCATTCTTTCAGTAAATGCAGTGTTTCATCAGTTAGTAAATTCAGTTTCCTTGAAAATATATTGAAATATCCTTTAAATATTCCAAACAGGATAAAACAAATAGAAGGAGAGTGTAATCGGAAGCGAACTGATTCCTGAGTTATAGTAGTTTAAGAGTAAAACGGTAATATGGAGTCCCTCATGTGGCCCTGCCTTTAATAATATCTGATTTAATACAAGACTTAAATTACAAAATTATAATAGAAGCTGATTAACAGTAATTAAGTGGTAATGTGAATTTTTAATGACTTCATACTGTAAATGGATCGTTATTTGTATTTAGCAGCTCAGACTCAGCTGAGATTACTTATCACAGTTATTTTGAAGACATCAACACTGAGTTTAAGCTCAGACACTAACGCTTGAATCCTTAATCTGAAATATTAATGCCCATCCCTCATTAAAATTGAATGCTAATCAGTTAAGATGAAGGGGGGGTGGGGGGGTAATATTCCTCATAAAATGCTAAACATCAGGTGTGTCTGGAAACAAGACGACAGACACAGCTGAGCTATAATGATTCAGTTTTTCTGTCTCTGGTGCTTCATTTTAATAACACCGAGATAACAAATTCATTTTATGGCTGCGTCAAAACAAAAGTGTCATGTCAACCAAAGCCTTAATTATTTACATTTCAAATCACAGCATTGACAACAATCACTAAAAAAATCAGCAGGAGCTGTTCACGGCGTTCTCTCAGTCCTAAAGCTCTAACAGCAGCAGAGAGAGTTTAATTCAAAGGCATTTTATAAATAATGATCGTAAGCCGAAGCCCTACTTTAACACACCAAATACTGCGGCGACATCAGTGATGACCTGAGCTACAGTATCAGCGTCGGCACAACACTCGTATGGGAGAGAAAAGAACTCAATGTTCCTCCTTTAATTAAAGCTGAAGTCAGTCTGGGTTCTCACATACAGATGGTTTAAAAAAACAAACATAAAGCCAACTGACCGAAGAGAGTTTATATGAAAATATAATAACCAGTCCAGGGCTTTAAATGTGAGCCTGTTGCTCAACAGGCTCACACTAAGAATCGCAGCTATATGGCTGTTTGGAAGATGAAAGTGTCCAGCTGGAGCGAAGTGACCCGCCGGAATCATCACAGGGGCTTTCAATGCTGTTTTGAAACCCCTGCCCCGGTCAATACACCCTCATCTGCCCCCCTAAAAATCCTTTAATCTTCAGTCACCATAAATTCTGCCTTCCTGTGAGGTGGATCATTGGAAAAAACTCAGTGACGTGATTTCCCGGCCGGGGGAATCAGGTAAATGTGTTCATTAGTCATATGAGGCTTCCTGCAGGATCAAAGAGGGCAGAAGTTCTGGGTAATTAAATGTGCTAAATGAAATTTTAATTGAATGAGCGACCCACTACCTCTGATTCTTGTTTAATTGTACGAAGAGAAGCAGATAAAAATAATTTAAAAAAATTTTTAAAAAGGAATTAATTTCCCTCCTTTGCGGGGAGCTGTTGATGGTTGGGGAGGGTGGTTGTAATTATGGTGCTGCACAAATTGATCACTTAACAAGAAACGTTAAATAACAATCAAAGTGGAAGTCTTTGTATTGACTCAATTAAAGAGGGAACTCGGGATTGACTGATTACAACAATGAGATGCAGTTTAAAAGACATCGTATCCGTTAGGCCTGAAATTTATATCAACTAACGAACGAAAGAACGCATTTTTAATCATTTAGAATCATTAAATGCATTTATAGTATTTAACACACAAATGTCCCTCTTATTTACAGTCCAACAAATCGTTGCAGTTTCTGCATTTCTCACCTTTTAATTTAGTTGCCTGAAATTGGTCACAGTAGTTTCTGGTATCTTGTATTAGTTTTGTATTCATTTTTTCATATAAGGACTGAAATGATCTGACAGCTGAATCTGAGCAGAACACAAATATATTCCTCACTTTATCTGTCAAGATGTGAAACATCTAGTTATGTAACCTTCATGATTTTACATGAAACAACAAAACAACTTTATATTCTGATCAGTCCTCGCACGGCACGTAAAACTTGTATTTTATTTTTTTTTCATTAAATAAATATATCCACCTGAATACATTTAAATTATTTCCATTGTTGTACGATGATTACCACATTTACAAAGAGCAGTGTGAAGTATGTTCAGATTAGGAGCTTTTGAGCTGAATTCATCTTCAGAACTTGTGTCTGGCTGGAGAACCTTGTCGAAGAAGAGACTGAACGCTTTTTAAATTATTTTAAATCACTATGTCCTTAAAACTTCATGACTCCGGCTCGTGTTTTATACCTCACCACCTCAGATCTGTGGATCTGCAGCCAATTTCATCTACATTCAAAGCTTAAGACAAACCGGAGTAGGGCAGATGGTATTTCAACCTTATAGCAATCTGGATTTAATTCTCAAATTGGTGTTTTTGCCTCATTGCTCTATGAGGGAATGTCCAGACCGTTTGGACTCACCTACAGACCTCACAGCTACATCCAGGAAGATCTGAATCTGTTGCCAAGTCTTTACTGACAAGCTCTGGCAAAATAAATGAGTGTAATTAACTTGGGCAGCAGCTCTCTGCCCTAATTGATCAACATCCAGGCACCTGAGCATGTCTGCTTCCAGAAGAGCTGATGTATTAAGAGCCCCACAGCGCAGCGAGAGCCACGTCCGTGTCCTGGTCCTGGTTTTTCAGGCACCTTGCCGTCTTTAAACTTAAGGAGCAGCTGGCCCCGTGTGGGCCGGGGAGCCGGTCACCTTGTCAGGCGGACAGAAGCCCGACTCTAACCCCCCCGCTCCTCTCAGATGAAACCTGCTTCTCTTCAACCATTGTTTTGAGCTCCGAGATGAATGAGCACTGTCACCGTTCTGCACACAGCGAGGGGGAAATGAGCACAGTACCTCTCAAAGAAACACTGACAGCACAAGCATCACAACCCCTGAGCATCGGTGTCCCCAAATAACATTTCGTTTTCATTCCCCCAATTCGTCATCGCCAACTAACTCAAAGTGGCAGGAAAAAAGTCAACCATTACTCTTAAATTTGTGCGGCGGGCACACGACAATTTTTACACACGCTCGGTGATTTACAGCGCAGCCTGCGTGTTCTCTTCGGACTGCATCATAAAGACTCCAGCAGCTACTGTACACTGTGTGTCAGGCACTCAGCCGACTGCTAGTATATGAACTCAAACAAACAAACGACGCCGGCTTGTCAGCTGGAATTGTTCTAATCAAATCTCTTCTGCTGTCAATATTTGCCCAATGACTGAACCCATAATAACTGTCTTCACAATACATGTCTTAACTGTGATGTTCTGCAGCAGCCCTTCAGATTCAGTAAAAAAAAGGCTGCTTTAATACAGACGACGGCCAAGTCTGTGGGTGAGCATCGATCGCTGTATTTTATGTATAACAGCAGAGCAAACTCAGCAGGAAGACAGCAGACAAAAAAAAAAAAAGAAAGTGGAGTCCGTCTGCTGATTGCATTAACAATGACAAACATGCTTCTCACTTGATTTCCTCAGGGCTCCTGGACATCCATTACAAGATAGATGTACACTGGTCTGTGTATCTGCCTCTGTTGTTGTTCAGAGATGGTCGAGATGCTTTAAGGATTTTCTCTCTCTCTGTCTCACACACACACTTTCCCTCTGCTTCATCTGTCCCTGTCTTTCCCTCCTGCCTCTCACATAATAACATGAACATTTTTATTCCCTCCCATGAATCCTCCCCATGCTGCCTCCCCCTAATCCTGCCATGGAAGTGGCTCACATTACAGCATTCTTCACTCTAATGCACTTTAATAGCATTAATATCTCCTTTTGCCTCTTCAGCTGCAATAGACACCCCTTACATCTTAAAAAAGCAGCTTAAGAGCAATTGACAATTTGGGTAGTGTACCAAATCAGAGACGCACCTCCGGTGAAAAGCAGAATATCTCATTGTAAAGGAGTAATCTGCTTTCTGCTTCTTCTTCTTCTCTTTAAATGCACTGGCACTGGTGAGGCACAGCGTAGCTCTCGGTGTACCGTAAACAGACACTGGAGGAACTCAGACGGGGAACAGCCAGCTCCCTGTAGTCCTTCCTACTCACTCACGCCGTGTGGAGGAGGCCTGCAGATACAGGGAAGAACACGAGTCCTCGCCACCTTCTGTGCCACTCATGTCGCCACCGCAGTGACAGCCAAGGTCAGTTCGGGAACGACAGAGGGCTCCTGCATGAAGATAAGACTCTCACGAAACGCTGCGCCGCACCTCCATGGAAAGAGAATCCTGCGTGTGAATTATTCAGCAGGTAGCCCCCACCCTAAATAACAGCCGGCAAGCATTGTTTGACATCCCAGATGAATAATTAAGGAATGACCTTTTGTTCCCATTAGAGGTGATAGGTTGATAGCGCCACACTTTGTGGCCAAGGATGTTAGACGACGTGAAGGTGCTTTGTGGAGGAACTAGACATTTTCTGTATTAAAATCAGCCACCCTCATATGCAGCAGTGCTAAGAAAAGACACACGGGACGCATCAGCACACAAAAACACAGAAGCTGTGTCTGTTGATTGTTCCTAAAGTACAGCCTGGAGCCATTCTTTGTCACGACTTCCATGTTCTCCGAAGAATTGTACTGTAGTGTGTCCCTGATACATCAGAGGATTTTTTTCATCATGCCAGTCAAGAGCTACTTGTCGGCTCTGTGGATCAGAATGATGTATTAACACCAAGCCAATCCCAGCTCAGCTGCCGTCGTCCAGTTTGCCGCCGTTTCAGTGAATTATGGCCCATTTCCTCATGTTGTGTTTCAATGAGGTGATGAATCATGGAACCTTGTGTGGCACCAAATCTATACAGTATATCCAAAATATAAACCTTCACGAAAATATTGATAAATGACTCTTTTCATTAAGGTTATATATGGAGTGTCGTGCAGCCCGTAACGATTAAGGAAGACCTGTTGCAAACAATGCAGCTGGGGAGATTCCATATCTCTCTACTTGTCAACGCATACTATAAAAACACAAAACCCTGTTTCCACATCCTGTCTGTGTATTCAGAGCCTGATTTATCGCTGTCCTCCATGTCGCACAGTCTCACTGCTGCACTGTGGGACTTCTTCCTTCATTACAGTGAAGGCTGGAGTTTTTGAGTCAGTCTCACTAACATTTTCTTGCAGCCATAAATACTCACTGACAGACCGAACGTGTGTCAGTCCACGGCGAGATTCTGATTAAACACAAAGAACAGGAAGACTTTTGTCTGACACACACAACACACTTCACTGCTTAATGCAACATACAATGGATGATAAGACTTGCCTTCAACAGAATGGAGGAACACGTGTTATATTTTTTCCACAAAAAGAAATAAATAATAAATCACACTTCACTTCACAGTTTTAAATATCTGGGAAACTTCTCACTGACATGAACCCGAACAGCTTCACCTGCCTGCTGTGTCTCTGTGCCGGTCCGACCCGACGAGCCCATTAACAGCATTCATAAACAAACCAATCAAGAGAATGTTCTGCATACAAATAATGTCCATTCAATAATTAATCATAATTATGCGTGATAACTCATCTCCAGGCTACAAAACTTACTGATGTCAAAGCTTGATACTCAGCTCAGCTCAGTTTTCAGCCTGATACAGAAAATATTCTCGTTGGCTAAGCTGCTGATTGAACTTTGGCTCTTCTTTAAAACGCTGACAGCCTCCATTTTTAATTTTCTGCCTGAAGTTACCAAAGTAACATTCGGTCGAAGTGGAAGTGACACGTTTGAGTCCCGAACACAGAAAGGATCACCTCACCTCTGAAAAGTAGATATAAACTCAACTGCTGTTCAATATGTGGAGCACATAAATCAGTTTTAATTCGCTGATGTTTTATTCATTTAGACTGGAGCACCAACCACTTCAAAGTTGATGTTTATTCTTCTCACAGATGTTGCTGCCGGAGCTACAACTAGCTGATTATGCGTGGCGCAGCCTGAGGGTAGCTAGATCATCAGGTCAAGTATTCCCCGAATCTCCTTCTTTCACTCTTCATTAAGTTAACTTTTTTCTTTATTTTGTCTCTTTCTTCTAAACTCCACTTAATGCCCACGTCTGAAAACAGTCCGCGACATCTTGGCTGTCCGAGCGGCAAGCCAAGTGACTTCGCCCGTGATTTGGTACATTGTGATGTGAATACATTTGAGGTTCGGCTTAGGATGCGTTTTAAACTGTTGTGATTAGTATTTTGTTGGACATAAAAAAGGGAAAGAAATAGAAAACTGGAACTGGAAGCTGGTCTCTGGTGCGCACCACAACCAGCGACTAGAAGATGCATCAGGATGGCAAGTTTCGTTATTTGTTAATGTTGTTTACAAGCTTATAACTGACACAGTGTTAGAAGTTTTACTAATGCACAGTCATGACATTCACTGTTCAGTTTCGTAATGTTTTATATTGTGTAAAAAAAACCATGGACATGTTAATGAAGTAAAAAGGGTTCATGGATATTCATCAGTTTCCAGCCCTCAATGAAAACTCACTCATCGCACAATTTAAAGAATGAAATGACATCAAATTACCATTAATGACCTAAATTATTGTTTTCCCTGCAGATGACATCCTGGACCGTCCAAATACAAACCACCATATCTATCGTTTTATGGGCACACTGACAGACTTCTTTTAAATGGGACCAGATTAGAAAACAGACAACTGTGACGGAGCGGAAAACAGGAATAAATAAAAGTATTTTTAGTTTAGTTTAGTTTCCATCTCAACAGTGAATGACTCCGTCCTTAAATCCTGGAATATCCCAGAATGAGCCAAGAGCGTCGCTGTTTGTAACTGTGAGCCTTTATAAATTCTAAACCCATCCTCTCTATGGTTGGGCCAACAGCGTTTTCTTATTTGCAGCCTTTAAGTGAGTTTATTTCTGCTTTAAAGTTGGTGATCTTCTCTGAGAGTCTCTGGGGATTGTCTTATTTGGAGTCAATTGGCCATTTGAGGAAGTTCAGCTTCTGGCTTCATCATTCAGCCCCAAAGGAACGCTGTTGGAAAAACACCTAGTTTGTTTTTTAGGTCACATGTTGGATATTTGAATAATGCTTTGTTCATAATGATGTCAGATATTAGCAGCTCTATTGAGTGTCCCCCCTTCTCAGGATTTTTGTTAACTTCGGTTAACAGAGAGAAGTTGTGTTGTGTCTCTGCTCTGAGGTGGGGCTCCTGATTCACTCAGAGCAGAGCTGCAGTATCTGCCTGCAGTGACAGACTCAGGAGAGCCGCTGAGAGGCGAGAACAGATTCCTACTTTAAGGCGAGAGAGGGGGGAGCGAAGGCAACCTGTATTTATAGCCGGCGATGGGAATAATTCATGGCGATCAAAGTGCAGATCATGCTTCGCTCCTTCACAGAGCGGACGTGGAGCAACGAGAAGAGCACGCGTCCTCGCCGTCTGCTCTCTGGCGGCTTCCTAAATGAACACGGTGAAGGTAAAGTTCTCTTTGTGAGGTTCTCAGGTGGCTTCGCTTCACAAGTACAGTGGTGCGACCCCCCCGAGGTGGAACATGGGAGGGAGAAAAAAAAGGCCTCCCACGCACAGCGCGTCTCCTCCATCAGAGCGAGGAAGGATTATCAGACGTTGAACTCGCAGGGATCATGTGACCAAACACACAGACACGCAACGTCACAACGTAAACTGTGAGGTTACAATCCATCTCTCCTTTCATGAGCGCCATTTTCCACGTAGCTCTTCCCATCATCAGTGAATAACACTAGGAGTGTTAAGACCACACACACACACACACAAAGACACACACGGACCTTCATACACTCTCTTTCCCAGGGACACTTCCTATATTTTGTTTTCAGCCTGTCCTTGCTTTTTCTCTCCCAGTGATGCATTTTCTGCAATCGCACACAAACACAAACACACGCACAAACACAGACACACACATGCCTGCCTTCTCCTTCCAGTTTCATTTTCTCTCCCTCCCACACACAGACACACACTGTTTCTTTCTCTTTCATTTTCTGCATCTCCTACCCTTTCTGCTTCCCTGTCACTCCCTCAGCGCACACTAACCCACAAATACACAACTGCACAGACGAACAAGCTCCTTCATCCTCTCTTTTATTTCTTCTGCCTCCCACACTTTTCCTATCACTACCTCCGTGTACACACACACACACACACTTGTTTCATTTGCTCTCATTTTCTCTCAGCCTCCCTTCCTCATCCAATCACTCCTCCTCCTCATACATGCCTCTGTCTCTGTCTTCTACTGTTTCTCTTCTTCCATCTCCAAACCACAATCACACACTGACACACACACACACTCTCTCTCTCTCTCTCTCACACACACTGACACACACTCTCTCGCTCTACCGGCAGCCCAGCTTCCCTTACTCCCAGCTGGGCTTGGACAGCTCTCTTCCTCTGGCCTCTCTGAGCCATCTGGAGTGCAGAGCCCCCGCTCCGCTGGTCCCCTGCCAGCCGCTGAGCCTCCCGGGATGAACGCAGCATCTTCAAGCACAATTTGTACGCGTCAAAGCTCTGCTGTGTGTCCAGTGACCCAGCTGAGCGAAGTCATTGAGTCTCGCATTTCCCACCTCAAAGGAGCCTCATTCTGCTTTGATGACACCTGCGCTCGCCGCCTCTCCAGACGGAGGACGGCACAGTAATTGATTAAAGCCGCGGTGCGACCTCACGAGTAAATTGCAGCTCAGTTTATGATCTCGCGAAGGGTTCGTCTCTGCATGAGGAGCGAAGATCAAAATCTGGCACACGGGGTCAAGTACCTCTGCAAGATCCTCAGGTAAAAAAGGAAATACCTCTGTCTTCTGTACAGGATTCATCTTTCCATCCAAACAGGAGCAGAACCTGAGGAACTCCTACGGAGTGTCAGAGTGTCTCCTGCATCTTTAAGCTCTCATCAAAGTCTTCCAAAAGTCGGCAGTTTGTCTTCCTGGTCTTTTGAGTTTGAAGCTAACTGACTTAATGATTCAAAATAACAAACGTGTTGCAATACAAAAGACAGAGGGGCTTTGAAATTAAGTCAAGTCTTCAAACTAATGCCAACTTAAGACATCCAGCCACAAGTTTGTCACCTCAGAAGGAGCCTTGTTCTGCTTTGATGACACCCACGCTCCGTCTCAGCTCCCACAATTACAACACTGTTTAAGATCTTTTCGACCTTAAACTTTCATAATTGACTGCTGATGTCTCCGATGAATGTGGAGAAAGCAGGAAAAAAAAACAAGCAGCGTGATGTGTTTTGCTACCAGATAATCATTTGACATTGTTGTTGTTGTTGTTGTTTTGTTGAGTTTTCTTCAACCTGATTTCTCCAGACTGGACTCTGGGAGCATCATGAGTGTTTAAATCACCACAAAGCTTCGGGTTGTGTTCGGGATGCTAGAGCAAAAATCATTTACGCCATAAAAGTGGCATAACCCAAAACACATGCCCGAGGCCAGTTAGCATGCAGTGGCTATTTTTATAGTGCAGTAAACACAACGATTCTATGCGACACCTGAGAAACAGCACAGCCACAGTCTGTCCTGATCTGTTCTCCTTTACAACACAGGAAGGTCTGTCTTGTGTCACAGCTTGATGTGTGACAATATTGAACAACTGAGAGGAAACAAACTGCAGTAACACACTAACAGAACCCTCAGCAGCCATGAATGAACTCTGTTCAGATGAATCGTGTTTGAATTTGAAGCGAGCACCAAACTCCACATGATTTACTGCAGCCCAACGAAGTAAAAGGTTCAGAATGTCGAAGAGATGAGCTCTCGCAAACTTCCGTGCTCTGTTTGGAGAGAGCAGCTGACTGAGCATGAAGGGAAATCTGAATAATCAACAGGCAATCTGCCACATCAACGCCGCAACTCAAACATGGACTCATGCTGCAACTTTGGAGATGCAACCACCGAGAGAGACCTTCAAACTGCAGCTCATGCAGATCTTCAGGAGGACAGATGAAGGTGGCAGACGGGGAAGGGTGGGGGGGGGGGGCACACCGGAGGCTTCAGAGGACGCAACGAAACATCAGCAGAGACATGATGGAGGAAAAAGGAGCTGCTGGTCGGACTTACCTTCAGAGGGCTCCCCAAATACCATGAAGCTCTCAGGCAGGTGGAGGAGTGAGAGCGTTTCCGTCCTCTTCACTAGTTGATCTCTCCCTCTCTCCCTCCCTCCCTCTCTCTCTCTCTCTCTCTCTCTCTCTCCCCCCTCCCTCTCTCTCTGCCTCAGCACCGCCGCCTCTTTGGGGAAATGATGCAAGTTTCTTGCTGGCGCCGTGAAGGCATCGGCCGTGCAGGCTGAGGAGCGGGAGCCGCGTCTCCTTCAAGTTTGATGCCGCCTCGCTGCCTCTCTGTCTGCAGCCGGAGCGAACATCCCCGTTGCTGCTGCTGCTTTTTAGAGAGAGTGCGGCCAATCACAGCGTCTCTGGCTCTTTTCTGACTCTCACATCTTCTGTGCGCATCCCCGCAGAGTCTCGGAGGAGCGGTGCGTGTCCGCCTGCGGGCGTGCGCGCACGGCTGCGGGATCAGGGGACCCGAGCGCCGCCTTCACCGCTTCTCCTCCGCGGCGCCTTCAGTCTCCTTCTGCCGGAGGATGTCCATCCCGGAGCGGCGGGGAGAAGAGTTCATTAAAGACTCCTGTAATATGAATGAGCTCCGTGTCTCCGCCTGATTAAAAGCCTCCTGTCCTCCTCCTCTCGCCGAACGGACGCGCTGCAAGTGCACGCTGTCTGAAGTGCAACATGACTGAGCTTCAGTGGAGGCGACACGGAGTTTCATCAAGATGCGCCTCCGCAAATGGGAGACACAGATCCGTCCAGTCAGTGAAGTCCGACGTCATTAATTATCAATTAGACATTAATTAGGATTTAGGAAGCCAAAGCTGAGCACGTGCGGGGTTTTCGTTTGTTTTTAAGGAGAATTTCCTCCAGCAGATTCAACACTGATGATAAAAAAAAAAAAAGTTGACAGTTTGTGTTATTAGTCCACCAACAGCTGAGTGGGGATGAAGATTTCAGGTCTGGCTGTGTGAGCTCTACATCTTTGAGGCCACTGGCAGTTCATCCAGTGCTGATACTGGTCCAGGCCACCTGCCTCAGACATCCAGACTCTCCTGGTTGGTCCAGTGAAGTCAGCCTGGTTTGGATTTTATCGACTCAATGTGATGAGATGTGATTGTCACTGATCAAATTAAACTGGTGTTAAAATAATAGAGCCCTCAGCCAGTCAGCAGCCAACAGCCTCAGAGAGAAATAAATAAAAATAAAAAAACAACAATAGCCTGTTTAATCTTGCACTGATTCGAACTAAAGGATTTCACCCTGTTATTTTCTCTAAAGAAGGATAGTTGGAGAAAATGGAGCTTTAATGAAAAGAGAAAAAAGCCCTGTGGGATGGATATCAAAAGCCAGTTGATGTGCATAATTCATCTCAGACTATTTCACAAAGCCCTGCGGAAAGGCTCTATTTAACCTGTTTTCTTTTTTTGTTTGTCTTTCATTTAGAAAAAAGTTTAAATATTAGCTGTGCGTGCTGCAGTTAACAGTTTTGTGTCCTAAGTGACGGCTCGTACGAGTTAACACCTTTATTCCCTCATTGTTTGGAAAATCAACACCGCCAAGGACAAAATGACACCTGAAACCGTCAGACGCGTTCCACTTTATAATCCGGCCTGGAAGGAAGGAATGAGATGTCTGATTCTCCTTATTTTTCACAAATAAGTGCATCGTCTTGATCTCGTCACATCATATAATGAAAGTAGCAGATCAGTGCAGCATCACGGGAGCACCAGGCTCTAAATAATTCCTCTGCTCGAATAAATATTACATGTCATAGCTGGGTTTTTTTTTTTTTTTTTTTTTTTTTCAGGGTGTGGCTGCTAAGAAGCATCCCCAGCTTCAGCCGCCGCTGAACCTCCCAGGCTCCTCCTGACTTGAGCACACCCCCATCTGCTGGTGTTAGGCAGCAAAGAAATTTCTATTTTTCTCCCTTTGGCTTCATTTGGCTGCGGGGACTTTGGGTGTGAGTCCAAGAACACTAATTCAGACCCACAGGAAGGCTTTGCTATCCACTGCAGCACAAGCAGTGTTTATTGTGAAGCCTTTTTAATTCACAAAGCTTCTGCATGTAAGTGGGACAAAACATCGCCCAAGTCCTGAAGATCTAAGAGGCAGCAGCACAACAGCTGCAGCACGTCTCTGCTGGGACTGTGGGCTGCTCGCTGCGTGTGGTATCAGCAGACCTGACTGGAAAATATGCTGAAGAACGATCAGTGCTGCCTATTTAGCACGAGCGGGGGTGAATGTGTGCTTTGAATGGGGTTTACAGAGTAATACTGACTGATGTCACAATGTGTTACTGTCCTCTCATAAAAGATAAGGCTGCCCATCAAAGAACTACGCCCTGTTTGGGATATAAGAGCAGGATTGTGTTTATTTTTAAGTTCTGAAGTCTCGAGGTGGACAGGGACATTTAGCACCATCTGGGAGTGGAGGTGTTCACGTGTCCAACGTGCTTTAATGAACATGTAGTCTGCTGGGCAGCTAGAGCCTGATGGATCTTGAAGGTTGTGAGTTTTGACACAATTCCCTGGCCAAAAGACAAACAACCCCCTCATGGCACACTCATCAGTTCCATCCCTCTCACTGCTCATCGCTCATCCAACTCTGGCATCTGGTGTTACTCATAATCAATAGTGTTGGGATCCAAAGTCTGCCCAGAGCAAGCAGTTGCCGATTATATAGCGCCCACAGAATATTGTAACTGTCACGGTAAAAGTGCCTTTTTGTTTTTAGCTGAAATGAAAGCTCTGCGTCATGATTCTTGCTACGTGGATGCAACTGAAAATCTGCAGATGTTGTGAACATCTGGTCTTTAAATTCCTGCGTCTTTAAATAGATCCACGTGTTCGCAGCTCATTCATTTTCATTTTTCAGCTGTCCATGTTAACCTGGACATGGACCTGTAAGCTATGGATATCAAGTAATGAAAGATTAATTAAATCATGACACAAACCAGGCTCCGAGTTCCAATAACGCCTTATATAATCTTCTTCAAACTTATTACAGACTCAGCAATAGCAGAACTCTGCCTTAGACCAAATTGCTCTTTCGGTCCAGCTACCCCTTGATTGATTATGATAAATGGGCGTGAGCAACAGTTTAATGAATTACACAGGCCAGAATAAATCCGGGATTCTCCATCTGAGCGAGCCGGTATATTTTCTGGTATTGACTGGTGCACAGTACAGCAGCGTCTCCCATTTCATTACAGGTCGAAGCCTCAAAGCTTCACAGCCATATCTAAAAAAACTAAACTAAACAAAAAAAGAAAGAAAAATTTGGGGCATCAAGTGAATGCTCGAGTAAAGCTTGAATGTGATGCTGCCAAAGAAAAAAAAAAAAAAAAGCACAAGAGCCACATAATTAGATATGAGTGATTGAAGATGGCCTGAGATATTATGTGATAGTGATAGCACTTGAAGCTCCAGATGAAGAGGCAGAAAAAAAACCAACCCAGAAAACCCATCTGTTTTCAGCGTTTTTCTCATAACCCTGTCTGCCGCACCAACACTCCCATACTTTATGCCGCGCTCTCCTGATGAAGACGAAAGCATTTGTGCTGAACCTAATTTGAGGTTTCCAGTCCGGCTGCACTAAGCTGGAGTCAGGCCCTGATTAATCGACAGGCGAGGCACCACGTGGGCCGCCGATCCCCCGGCCGAGTACTCCAGGACCGACGGAGAGGATTAACCGCAGGCTGTACATTTCAGTCTCTGTATGCCAATTATCTCCAAACACCGAAACAGACGGCTCAGGGTGACGTTTAAAGACTCAGACTGTGTTTATTACCAACAACAAAGTCAGCTGACTCGACTCTGAAGCTCTCCTGTTTTTTTTTTTGGTTTTTTTTGTTGATGTTTTTTATCTTTTCCTTTTTGTTCTTGCACAGTCTCATTTGTGGCCTATTTTGTCAGGGAGATAAATAAACGGAGCTTCGGTATGTGTTTGGGAGCACCTGCCTGCAGACCGGCTGATGTGCTTTGGGATGGCTGTATTTGGGTTAGCAGGATTCATGTTTGTGTCAAGAAGCACAGGATGACCTGTCTCTCCCAGAGAAGTGTAAAGTGATGAGTTGTTACTTTACTTGTCCGGCAGTCATATATTTGACTCCAGTGTGTGTCGGGCTCTGGCTGGCACTCAGCTACCAATTTAGTTTAGTTCAGAAGGAGACAGGCTGAAAATGAACATTTAATATTGATTTCAGGTTGTATCACAGACTGTGGCATCCTTCCTGTTATGCTGCTGCCGCTGCTGCTTTTCTCGCTGGATGTATTTGCTGTTGTTTTTCTTGTTACAGAAAAAATGTAATTATGCAGTCAATTCTGAGCAGAATTAAGGAAAGCATATCCGACTGTAAACTTTTTGCCGCTTTCGTAAATCCTTCCTCAGCAATTTGGCTGCCAGTCTCTCCGCTGCGTGGAGGTTAACTGAGCAGTTAGGTTGTTAAAGCGGATCCTCTTTTGTCGTTCAGAAGTAGATCATCCAAAAGAGAAATCATCCGGTTGAGGGAATGGTGTGTTTCAGGGCTTCCATCTCCATTAATGGTAATGATCGATAATGTGGCTCCAAATGCGCAATCTTCTCTGCGGGTTATCGGGACGGTGTGTGTCTCTGTGTGTGTGTAAGTGTTTGGACTGATTTAGTCATTCTGAGCTGTGACACTGACAATATATCAGACTGCTGTCGGTAAAAGTCTAACTTTCATGGCTGCCCCCGGAGTTTTGCCCGTCTGCCGGCCTTCAGCAGAGAAGCAACATGAATTCTCTGTCTGATTTTCTGATCTGTGTGTTTTAATGGAGGAATATATTTCCTCATAGTTGTTTCCTGTGAGAGTGAGAACTTTTCTTGTGTAGTTAACACGGCTGATGAACTCTCCCTGCAGCTTCACATCCTCCTGTGAATCCTTTACAGTTTTGGGCTTTTGAAAACTTTAAGAATAGTTTCAGAGAATCTCACCGTATTTCAGCCGGCGATTGAATTTTACTTGAGTATGAAAACCTGAAGCTGCGAGGTTCTGGTAGAAGCGCCAGTGGACCTAATCTTATTTCTGGTGAATTCTTAGTTGGAAGCAGCGACGGAGAACACGTGATCACCGCCGAAGGGAACACTTTCATACCGCACTGCAGCAGCTGCCTGCCACACATGGATGGTGCTTCTGCATATCATCACCTTAAATCACATTTCCTCTGATCACAGAAACATACGTGCCCTCAGAGGCAGCAGCCTGGGAGCGAAAGCAAAAAGAGGGAAAAGACCGTCCTCAAGTACCTGCTATCAAAAATCAAATATACATATATATGTATGTATCTATGGATATATTGATGTGTGTATTTATAGATATATACTACATATTTAATATAATGTTGCTACATACATGTATTTTTTCATTTATGGAATATTAGAACATTTAAAAAGCCCTTCGTTCACCTCCTACATCCAGATTTCTACTTTCGAGCTATTGTTCCACTGTGGAAACGTCCTTTAGAGGAAGTGCCCTTCAGGGTTTCTGGCTGGTATCACCTGTGGCGGTTTCTTTTCGGGTCAAGGGCGTTTTCCTGATGTCACGGTGGGCTGTGGAGAGACTTCTGACACAAACCCCAAACAGCTTAACGAACCCAAAGGATCCACGGGGCGTGTTGAAAGCACCGCAGGGCGACCATGGCACTCAAGTCAGCTCCTTAGCCTGTCTAAGAGCGTTACTTCAGTTCTCTCTGACGCACTCTGGGGTTCAAACTGCATGAATGACCTGACCCAAATGTAACCTTTCTATCTTTTCAACTCTCCCCACGGACCCAATAACAGCAAATCCAGCCAGGAAAGTCGCAGCTCAGAGTACTCCGAAGTCTTTTGAGACAACTGACGCCGCATGCAGTGCAGCGTCTTTGTGCTCTTTACTGCAGTGTAACTTTTGTTTCTTTGCCACTGGTATATGGTCAAGTGCTTTGATACCATGTTAAACAGCTGATGAAGCGCTTTCATCAAAGTCTTGGAACATTTGTTCTCTGGGGTGAGGGGGAAGCTGCTGCTGCTGCTGCTGCTGCTGCTGCTGCATGGGGATAGGAGCAGTGTTGTTGCAGGCAGCCACACCCAGCAAAGTGCCTGCTGTTAGAGTCTCAGCTGTGAAACCTCATGGGAGTGCGCATGCATGGTAGATTAAACAAAGTGCACACTGCAAAATGAAAGAGATTTACAAAGTAAGTGTCACCTGTGCAGGAAATGGATTAAATGTTAATTAAAACTGTGTGTATGGAGACAGCCGGGTTGTGGGGGGGCATTTCACAATAGTGTTGTGTATTTTGTAAGCACCTGTTGGGAACACTGGTTCCTGCTTTAGGACACGTGCTGGATGTAATTTGGATTGCAGAGTGTGATGCCATTAGCCGTCCTCCGGAGCTACTAGCAGGGCTCAGTTGTTGAATGCGTCCTAACTCTCCCCCTGATCTGTTCTGGGTCAACGACCTCGCCATGAGCCATGACAGCCGGCCCACGGGAGGGAGCTGAGTCTGTGTCGGGCTCTGGGCTGGTCTACTTGATTTTGATACACTGGATCACTTAAAGAAAACCACAATGCTCCAAAACATCCTCTCACTACAGGCTGTCAATGCAACAACCCCAACATGCAGCGAACCTTCGCTGCTGTTTGCTCTTCACCATTTTCCTGATGTTTCTTCCTCCCCTGTTATCTTTTGCCTTTTCACAAACAAGTCAGATGACCGTCCTGTGACACCTGCCCCGGGCGGCACTACTTTGAATCAGATCCTGATGTGTTTCTAACTATCTGCAGAAAGGAACAACTGTCATCCCTTTGTTGTTTTATTTCCTTACTAGGTTTCAATTGTTGTAATTTACAGAAGAGTTGCTTATTCTGCTGTATGACTCTTTTCTAAAGGTGAAGTTTTGTGCAGCTGTCAGAAGGAAAACAAGTTAATTACAAGTCGCAAAAATTCAACTTGTGCAACTTTCATCTTGTGTCACAAATAATATCGTCACGAAGAAAACCTGCTGTTAGTGGAAACTCACAGAGGAGGGTGTTTGTGTGTCTGTGGACATTTTTGTCAGCACAATACCATCACAACTATACACAAAGATGCCAGTAGACGTGTCTCATCACTGTGTTGGCAGTCCAGGGGCTGAGACTTTTGGTGCAGGTTGGTCACACACTCACCAACGAGCGTCACGCAAAGCAGCTCACCACTAATGATGCAGAATTTGCATCCTTAATGAAATCTAAATGGACCAGAAGGATAAAAATCGGCCCCACAGGAGAGGAAATCAGCTACAGAGACCAAAACCGCTCATTGTATCAGGCTGCAAACATGTATTCCTAATGTCAGGCTTTCAGAGCTGCAGACGGCCTCAGGTGGTCATTACAGGAACTACACTTTCTCACACTCAGGTGTTACATTTCAGCCCTGGAAATTTCCACTTGGTTACAAAATACAGCTACTAAATTTTACAGGCGTGTAATTGAGCTGAAGATGAGGATGAGTTCTAACTCTAAGAACACATGTAAAATTTTAATAATAACTACTGAGCTCCCATGTCCGCAACTACCGAGCGAGAAAGCATCATTAACGTGGCAGGTGACACCGAGTGTCTGTTGAAGTGGTTTGGAAGTCAGACGTTTGTTCTTGATGCTGAGAGCGTTTAGTAGCGCCTTCCATTCAGAGCAGGTGATGTTCATTAAAAATACATGCTTTGGCTGTTATCTTGGAAATGACAAACCTACTGGAGACAAGCAGCTGTAACAAAGCTGGCCCTCTGAGGGACCGGCCTCGTCTCCCTCATCGCCCGGTGTGTCTGAAATATTATGAGGAGGAAGTTATACGGAGCTCTCAGGTCTGAGGGATTCTTTTTCCAGCCGATAAGAGATCAAATGTTTTACTCGAGGCGTTCAGTTCACTTCTGTACTTGCTGTACCAGCCCACTTGCCCCTCTTCTATTAGTTACCCTCCTGAGAGGCAGAGCAGCAGCTGTCCTCAGCCAATCATCCATCACAGTGTCCTCTGGGTGTGGGTGCAGGAAACGAGCAATGAGCTGCAATCCTATCTATCAGCCTGCAGAAGCAGCGAGGCAGGGTTCGAGTTGGTAATGAATTTAGTCTACGAACAACAGGTTTCACCAAAACTCATTTATAGTGGCTTTGCTTTAAAATTCGATGTCGTCGTAGATTCTGTTTACGCTCATCACTTCTTAAAATCCTCTTCAGTTCTCTAGTGTTTTATTTATGAGGACTAATTTGCCACCTTGGCACTGTGGGAGATTTCTCACCTCTGTGGCACCGGCATTCACGCTGCTGTCAAATTCAACCATAAATCACAAACACTGAACTCTCAGGACTCTCTCTGGTTTATTTCTGTCCCATTTCTTACCTTGATTTTATTCAAAAAGATTAAATCTGTGTGATTCATTGATGGATGACCCTGATTAATGTAACTGTGTCACGATCTTACTCAAAACTCTTCAAAGTCAAAAGTTTTCATCGAGTTTTTCTAAAGCAGTCACATTCTGAGAGCTGCTCTGACCACAAACTAACAACAGTGATAATAAAGCTGCACGTTATCAGTTCGGTCCTCAGATGGACAGCAGATCGTCCCGAAGTTTCCATCATGTTTGCTTCCATTTGCATTAGCAAGATTTTTTTTCCTTCTTATTTTCACAGCTCTGGGGTTTACATTACACTGCTGGGTTTATTAAAAGAAATACATTCACAGAAAAATGTTCTGAAGTACACAATTCTGAAGAAAACATATTGGATGCTTCTATTGCTACCTAAAGGCCATAAATAAAATATTTCCATCACTTACAAGAGTCTAAATTCGACAACCAGTAAACACTTCTGGGGCAAATATGTAAATGATATATACTGCATAATATTTAACAAATAAAACTGTGTTCTGCCACCAAATGGCTGCATATGTGCCTTATTTTGTGTGTCTAATGTCAGTGGTGTGAATGTTGTGTTCGCAGCAGTGACACACATTAATCACACATCCTTTACACAGCAGAAAAGGATGACAAGGAAGCTTCAGTTTTCAAAATAAGAGTGAAAACCCTAAAAATGACATTTACATATGTAGGGGAGTGACGGGGCCCGGGGTCACCGTGAGAGCCGGGCCACCATGACCCATACTGACGCCGAACAGGTCAGAACAACAAGTGAGGAAACATCTGGAGTCTTGGGCAAGAGAAAAGTGCACCAATACACACACACACACAGTGTTGTGTAACCAACACGGCCAAAGTTCAACATAAGTGAATTTGAGAAATTTCCCCATTCTGTGGAAGCTGAGATTGCCAAAAAGGTCTGTTAAACAGGATGAAGCCCATCCACCCAATACACACACACACAGTCTGTCTTTGGAATAAAAAGGCATGTCACGTTCTGTAATGTTGGCTTAGTCTCTGACTACGTTGTTAGTAGGTCCGCTGTGAATAAAGAGACTCCTCTTCTGATTCCTCTTTGATCCACTTCTTTCTGCCACAACACATACAACTAAATCACAACAGTAAATCTGTTCTTCTGCTCCACTTGGTGTTGGACAGTCCCCATTTTTCTTTCAAAATGAATTCATACAAACACTTTCCGTTTCACCATCAGGGGTTAACAGGTACTGTTGATGACTTAGCACCTTCTTTGCAAGGACTTGTCATATTTCCAGATCCCTTTAATTACTGCTTTTTTTTTTTTTTTGTCATGAAGGCACCAAGTGACAAATTTAGAAACTGGACAAACTTTTGCTTGAGAACGAGCTGCCTGGCTTTCCTCCACAGTAACTGACGTACATGTGAATGAACTAACTCCGTCTGAGGATTAATTCAACTTGCTATATATATATACATATATATATATGACTAATGTTAAATCTGGATGCACCTAAATAATACATTTAACACATTGGAAGTTACAATTTGTGTGTATTTTTTTTGCACACAGTAAATAAATAAAGCTCATCTTGGGTCTCCACTCAGGCTCAGACTCAGACCTGGCGATGGGGGAGTGCAACACCGTATTCAGCCCGTTCAGAAATTTCAAATTTGCCTCTGAATCCTTTAATCCAGCCAGCAAGGGCATTCCTAAAAACCACATTTTCTGTTGCACTTTCACTGTAGAGAGATATAATTTATAAGAGACGGAGATCGGTTTCGATACAATTAGTGAGGAATTTTTTTAAAAGACTTTTCCTCTTATGAAGCTCCTCTGCTGTCTGATTCCGTCCAACTGTTCTATATACTCAGTCAACAATGTATCACGTCAATTAATCGTAATCATTCAACAAGCTAAAGGAAAATTTAGATTTGAATGAAAAGAGGTTTTTCAGAATTTGTGAATAGTGTTGTCATTCTGATTTAAGTGTATTTTTAGCGCGCAGTCAGGGCCGAACATGAAAAGACATTTACATACTCTGTGGGCCGAGACGTGAGAACACGGGTGAAAGCTCCTGTGCTTTTACGTTGGTCTTCCGCAGGGCTTTTAGTGTGATGGAGGCAGTGATGGAGCAGCCTCCAGGAAGTCTCCAGGAAGCCTGGGAGCATCCAAGAGCAGAGTAAATCATTGAAGACGCCTTAGCTTCATCACATGGGGAGGGAGCAGCCTCATCTTTGTATGAAAATACCTCCAATGTGAATATGGAATCATTTTTTTGATGCATGTGCCGCTGCGTTCGCCCCGTATTGCTGTGTGGGGAAAATGATGGTGTTTTGAAACTGATTCCTGAGACTTTTATCTTTTCGCAGGAGCTCAGCTGTCAGGAGCGCCGCCTTATACGACTTCATTCAGCAAATTGAATAGGGGTATCCGGCTTATCAGGAAAAGGCTCTTGCACGCTGCAGAGCTCCTGTTTCAGCCTACGGCTCATCACAAAGACAGGAGTGTCGCCATACTTTACTCAACTGTACATTAGACTGACAGCAAAGTAAGTGAGCCCTTTGGAAATATCAAAAATCACCTAATATATGACCAAACCTTATCAAAGTTATGAAAAAAGAAAATCCAAGAACACACAAATCACTGTATTGTTTTCGTCCATTGATTCAAAGATTCAGAGAGTTGGTTGGTTAGAGTGGAGCGGACTGGATGTATTTTTATTTAGAGGCGTCATGACCAAGAAGAACCAAACTCTTTGGTCTATTTAAGTGGCTCCTGGTTTAAAAAGGGCACCACATCGTGACTCTGGACCTGAACAGCTCCACATCACTGGGGGGATAAATTCCCAAAGTTTTATCGGAGTAACTTTGGGCTTCTGAAGCTCAGTAGAGTCTGGATATGAAATCCAAGGGTTCACTTGCTTTCTTCCACCTCTGTGAATTTTTAATCAGCGGATTAAATAAAGACACAGACGATTAGAAAAAAAATGTGTGATTACTCAGATCACATCTTGAGGAGTATCAGAGAAAAGCAGGTGATTTCAAAGGGTCCACATCCTTTTCTCTGCTGCTGTATTTATTCAGCTGCTGGAGCCTTTAAAAGTTACTCTGTTGGACTAATTAGATCTGTTCTGGCTTATCCCTCTGACTATTGTGGTAGTTATGGAAGCCTGCCTACTGGGACGCACTATTTCTCACACAGTAAGCATCCTATTTTCCCTAGATATCGCTGCTGATATAGCTGTGATGGGAGCAACAGTAAAGTATTAGCTGTTATATTCTTAATTGCCTGCAAACAGCTTGTGAGGCATCTTGCCCAATGACACGCTGTGAGAGAAGCTTGAAAATAGAGAGAGAGCACATCATGGCCGCCGTAATTTCCATACATTTTTAATTCTAGTTTCAGCGCGCGGGTTTCTGACAAAAAAGGGAAAAGTGAGCTTTGAGCTAAAACTCTCTCTGTGCTTTAAACCTGACCTCACACTCTGACACTTCAGCAGCCTCCTCTTTGGTATAACACACCGAATGTTCTCCGTCTTGTTTGTCTGAACATCAATGTCGTTTTGTATTGCACGTCTTCTGAGCGTTGGAGGAAACCGGAGCGTCTGGGCTCCTACAAACTCCACAAAGAAGATAAACAAAACCCGTGTCACTGTTGCCGTGACAAGCCGAGCGGCATCGCGCCGTGACGGCTGGAGGACGGCTGCACCTTCTCCCCGCATTGAGCCATCCCACCTGACTCATTTGCTTGACCTTGACAACAAAGTCACCGTGACTGTTGTGGTGTGGATGTAAGCGCCCTCGGGAGACAGCCTAACCACCACGTTCACTAATCCACTCTGTAAGAAGCCTCTTCCTCTGCCTCCCTGTGGCCTGCTCATTAGGAGAGGTTGTGTGCACTTGTGTTGACAGGTTGTGCAGCATGTGAACAGGGCATAACTTAACAAAAACACAGACAAAAAAAAAATAGTCAGGTGTTGTACAAATGAGTGGAGGCTGTTCTTTTACTTTTTTCTTATCTTGCATCGTTGCTGCTTTTGTCTTGTTTTCTTCTTCTGCCACCAGTGATTAAAAAGACTTAACCTAATTATCAGCACACAGACACGATTGCCTTTAATTAAAAATCTTTGAGCTCCTTTTGTAAGACAGTTTTATGCTGGTATCCCCAAAGCTTCTATGAAAGATGAAAACTCGGAATTCTAATTAAAAATGGGATGCTTTTTGTTATTGTATGACAACGTGATGACCGGTGTACTATTATAAACACATCTATCTGCCTTCATTCTTCCACTATGAGGGAACAAAGCCCTCAGGATGATATGTCCATGGAAACAGCCTGTATTGCTGCAGACTTGCATGGTAATTAGTGTGATGTTAGCTGTCTTTCTCCAGCATATGGCACATTAGATTAAATATGCATGCTTTGCTTTGACATTTATCTGGAGTCTCTTAAGATGCAACACCTGCTTGTTTGGAGAAAATTAAAACTATGAAATAAGGGAGCATTAAAGCTGAATTACAACAGAAGCTGACTGTTTCTGTGTTATTCACTCAGGCTTGGTTTCTTCACGTCAGATAAAAATTATTTGCAGCAAAGCATTGATTTGACATTTGACATTTTACAGCCTGAGGAGACAGCCATTTGTTGCTTTTCTGTTAATTTTCTTAGTTTTTTTCTGTTTGTTGGGCCGAGGTTACGGGTTAATGGGGACAGTCTTGTCACGCCACTCCGGTGCTCAAAGTTGTCCACGTATGGATAATGGCTGCTCCGTGGGTGTTGCCTTCAATCAAGTGACTGACAAATCCATTTATTATTATTATTATTATTATTAATCGAGCGAAGAGACTGCTGCCTTGCTGAGAGAGCCGTCGCCTTACATCTGCAGTGACACAAACATTTTTGTGCTGCACACTGTATGTGGTGAAGAGAAAAAAATGTGTGGGCTTTTATAAACAAGGTCAAGGACGAGGTCTCATAGTTGGACTCTTGTTGAGAGCAGAAGCAGGTGAGGAGTTGCAAATGGAACAAAAAATATTCAGCTGCAACGTCACAAATTCTGAGCTGTGGATTGTAGAAAAAGTACACACTTCACCTTTGTGTTCCTTCATGATCACTTCTCGGTTAAAAGTACCTTTTGAGTTGAATTCTACGTCAGGCTGTTTTCTTGTTTGTCCCAACTGTTCAGATCCTCAGCTTCTCTGGCTCACTGTCACTTAGCAACAAGAACAACCTTGCGTGTTTACTTTTGTGTGATGTCTTGACATTGTGCTATTAAAGTGTTCTTTAGTTTGTTTGTTTTTGTATTTCTTTTGCTTACTGACTAATATATTGATTAGGGTGTTGAATAAGAAAGATATGACAGGTGTTTTTTTTTACTCAGGCAGTACAGTGTTAAATAAAAACTGTAATGTTGTTAAAGAATGGTACAAAGTTGGTCCATTTTCTGTCCTGTCTGATCACACACAGACTGAATCTGGAGGGGACTCATTAAATCCCAGTGGGAATGGCTGCCTGTACAAAAATAGATCCAACACACAAAACAGTGGAATTTTACAGCAGACTTCCTGTAGCTTTACATTTATTTCTTTATTTTCACCGACTGTAGTCTGAATAATCCGTATTGGCTCGTCAATAATTCAGCAGCATTGCAACAGGGCTTTGTGACAAACAGCAGGAGGCGGCTGAAAAACAATTTGAAGCGGTCTACTGTATCTTAAGAGGCCGTGTGTTGGGAATGGGATTCGTTTGATTTGTTATGAAGAGAAAGCAGCCATTAAAGTATTTGGTTGCAGCAAGACACAAATACTCTTGTGGCACCACTAAAGAGGAAAGGCCGGTTGGTTCCTCACAAACATTGTTCAACAACCTGCGCTCCAAGGGAGCTCTGTGCTGCTGATGAAAGTGGAGGTTTTGTCTGCTTTGCCCCCAGGGTGAGCACTCCTCTCAGCACACAGATCCAGGCATGGTTTGATATCTCCCCTACACAACTTTTGATCCTGCCATGTAAGCAGTGCGATGTGAGGGGGGGGGGGGTATTTCTGTGGGTATGAAAACACTGACTGTGGTGTTTATTGAACTACTGGAGAATGTGAAAAATCACCAGTTTGATAAATTACCACGATTATTAACGTTTGGAGGGGAGAAGGGCTGTTTTGTATGCAGTGTAAGGTAGAAGACTGCAGAACTTCTGCTACTTTTATTGAACATTTCACATCTTGTTTAAATGCAATTTTTGCTCTTCTCGAAGCACAAAATAATTTTATTGAGACCGACATCTTCTCGACACAAAAACTTTATGATATTTTACAGGATGTCTGTAAAATAACGTTTGACCAGATAATAAAACTGAAATCCATTTTTTGTTCTGGCATCATTTTGAGTGTAAGTAGAGGGAATAGTTATCACATATGACAGTGTGTTTGTTTTTCTTGGGCACATTAATATGGATCCAGTGGATTTACAGTGAATGGAGTGAGCTGTTTGAATTCGGGATGAATCAGCTGCTGCGGTGAAACTGTTGAAGCAGCTGTTTAAAAATTGTAGTTTTCTATCATTTCTGTTTGCATGTAAAACTAGTGATTTGGTTTTTGGCCCATAAATGCTATCTGACCACAAATCCCTGTTTTATGTGCTGCCTGCCAGCATAAAAGCAATAATGCATAATAATAAAACCACTACAAGAGCTTTCACTATTTCGCCACAACTGATTCATAAATGCAGGTAAATATAAATTATATGTATATATAAATTAATACTTTACAATTTAACACGGACCACAAATAAAACTGCTCAGGTTAGCTTTCTAAATACAGTATAAAAAGTATTTCAAAGAAAAAGAAAAGAAATTAAAATCCATGTAAAACAGACGGAAGTGCAAAAGATCAGCTAGTTACAGAAAAGAACAGATTGTTCAGATGTCTGCTATGATTTGTTAGTTTTAATCTTCTGTAGACCAAAATGTGCAAGAAAATAGTGAATGAATAATGAAGGTAACGTAACAATGACATAAAATCTCTCCTAACAACATTCAACAGTGACTGCTCGACAGACTTTTGACCTCGTGAGGCTGCAGAAACACAACTCTATCCTCACTGCTCTTGAAGAGTAACATGCCGGAAGTAGTTTCAGATAGTTTATGGAAATCCTGTCCGTTTGAGGAAAGGAACTCAAGGGAATATCATGCTGAATTAATTTCTGATGTAGGATGTAGCATACTTACTGTAACTCTGAATTATTTAAACCTACAAAAACACATTTATCAGCAGAAGTTAATAGAGGGTATCGCTGCTGTATAAAAAGTTCCTTACATTACATATTAGGAAACTAAAAAAAGGGAGCTGGGCACCTGACGGTTTTAGTTTGAATCCTCCATTTCTGTTGCATGTAATCTCTTCAGGAAAGCCCCTGTTCCTGGTGCTGTAATCACAGCAGCTTGGTTTATCTGCAAAATGCAAACAAGCCCATCTTGATTGCTTGTAATGATCATCATTTTCCACTTAACTTAATCTGCTTTTCAGATGTTTTTCATCCAGTAAAAAAGAAAAAAAAAACCCTGCAGATTTTAGGTCTCACCAGATTTCGCTTCTGTGGCACATAAAAAGTGTGTGAGGACGTATTTTGATAAAAATCATAAATCAGATCTGAAGTTGTGAAAATTATAAGCCCCGTAGAAGGCACAAACTCAGTCCAACTGCTTCAGAGAATCAAAGAATTCAAAGAGCGTAGGAGTATTGATCAGATTGGTAATCATGTGTTCACTCAGAAGAGAATCAAAGAGACATTTCAGCTTCACATGCAGCAGGAGGAGGACGAGAGTGGTCATAACGAGATGATGGTCTGTTCTCGGATCCCTCTGGGTCATTTAAGTAGAATTAAAGGACCATCACTGTCCTTATACATCAGCTTAATAGCGGGGATTTTCTCATGCACTTAACCCCCCTGTGAGTTTTAAGTATGTTGATAAATAGAGTCCATAATACCTCCAACACGGAGGTGAGCTCACAGCGTACATTATTGGATGCTGAGTAAGTCTGCTCAAGATTGTGTCCTTTTTTTCATGTCATTAATCCACTTGAGGCCCCGGGGATTAGTCTCCAGAGTACTGGACAAGAAAACAACTACATTTTTTTTTTTATTCCTTTCCACAAATCACATTAAGTTTTAATTAGTGCTAAAGTGTCTTGGAAGTTGTACAGTAGCCTGTTGTTTTAGAGACTTTAATTCACTTCGTTTACTCTCCAGGAAGCTACTGGCTTAACTTTTGATGCTAAATAAGATAGATCCAACCTGAAGGAAGCGTCAGCAGATTAAGTTTAGTCTAAATCAAGACAGCTGAAGTCAAGAGGAAAGTTTTAAGTGTCAACAACCAGTTATTCTTCCTCGAGTCATCGGAGCTTAACAAACATTCAGAAGATAGCAATAAACAGCACAAATGTGTGCGTCATCTTTTTGTCCTCTCTGCCTCAGTAAGGTGAGTCCAACCAGCAGTTTAAAGCTCTGAATATCTATCGTACTCACATTTTTGCTGAGCTTGCATATGATGTTAATTAAAGTGTGTGCGGGTTCAGTGCTTAGGGCTTTATGGGGGATGGCTGGATGGGTGCAGCGCCATTCATACTAGACCGTGTGTGTCTGTGTCAAGCCCTCTCCCTAAATGAATGAAGGTCCAAATAAACCGACTGACTCCGAGTTAAATTAGTTGAAGAATATGTTACTTCAGGACTGAAACTCGATTTGCGTTGACGAATCACCTTTGGGTCTGAGAGCTGCTGTCCTTGCTGCTGTAGGTCAACATGTCCTTCGTGAAAATGTCACCCTATCTAGTTAAAAAATGATTACCAGAAACTGAAAGACACGTCCGTGACCTTCAAACATTGAACCGAAGTTCCCGTCGAAAGGCTTCCTGCTCACCTGCACAGTCAGCTACTGTGAAAGAGCAGGATTCACATCTCCGGTTCGGCAAAGTGACAAACACCAACGTGCGTCAGAAACATTTACACTCCCAGAGCTGTGTTTGTATCTCGGCATCTTTGCTGCCTGGAGGAAACTCAGACGTCCCCTAATCAGTCAAACAGCAGCACCGGAGCAGATGATTGACAGGAGGATACCCACGGTACACACTCTGTGACATACCTGTCATAACTGTCTAGTTTTATTTCCCTCTGCATTTGTCAAATTCACATTCACATTTGTACCTTCTATCTTTCCGGAACAAAAATCATCTCCAGCTGACTCCAGATCAGCTTGTCCCAACACAGAAGCTCTTCTTGTACACTAAAATAGGTTTTAAAGTGATGAAGATTTGTGTGAAAAGGACTGATGCCTTTTGTTATGTGCATAGTTTCAGTGTAGGACTGCACGGGTTTCTTTTAGCCTTTAGTTTGACTAAGAGATTTGCATTGTTTGGTTTTGTGCCATGCATGTGAGCTTCTCAGGGCTAATTGCCCTCAGCTTCCACTGCATCGGTGAACATTACCGGCTCAAGGATGTGCTGCTTGACACTTAAGCTGTTTGCAGATGGGTAATAAAGTGTGCCTTTTAAATGTTCTGTTCTGTGCCAGGGGAGCCATAAAACCACATCACTGCTCATGTGAGACACGTTCCTGTGTGGAGCCAGAAATCACTGCTTAGTCTTTCTATCGGATTACTTTGTCCCTCCGTGCCTGTAAGATATATTGGAGCACGAGCGATTGATAGATATACGGATAGATAGTTCTAATTTGGCAGTTATTCGCTATCAGGAAAGAGTCTGTTAATTGCTTTTACAGTCTCTGTCAGACGTTCGTTCCTGTATGGAGAGAAACGGGCATCTTCGTCACATTATCATCCTGGAAAGATCAGTGTGCTGAGCTCCGTCCTCCTCTCCCCTCAGTGTCTTTCACCAAGACTTTCGGATCAATACTGAAATGTGAACTCTTGGCTGATGTCGGATGTAATCTATAAACCTTACAGTGTAGTATAACATTGTTGATTCTGGCCTGACTATATGTTTGTCTTTGCCTTTGTCTCTAAATCATCAATACGTCAAGAAGCGTTTCATCTTTAGCCTTCAAAACCTGGAACTCACCCGTCTACACAGCCCGCACGGAGTACATCCGTTTTCTCACAGGGCAAAATAAATGGAGATGATTTTGTTAAATATGTAAGAAATGGGTATTTGAACGAGCCTCTCACGAGTCTTAAATGGTGTTTAATTTAAGACATTGAATTTGGATGGTTTGTTTAATGCAGAGCCAGTCTGAGTCAGCAGCTTCTGCATGTTGTCTCGAATATGAAAGGAGCTGGCGGGCTGGTGGACACCAACCGCACATCAAAGTCAGCTACTATTCAGAGTCTTAATGCCACAGGGACGTCATTACTGCGAGTGAACTGTGATCAGAGACATTTCTCTATTACTACAGACTGAATTGCAGGGCAGGAGAATTTGAACAGGCAAGGCCGTAACTATTTGATAACAATCTTACAGATGGGATGAATTTCTCTCCTTGTTTCGTCAATCACAAGACATCATCCTTTTTTAACAAAAAATCAAATGAGCTGGAGCTTCCTGGAATAAAACTAAATGACCAACTCCCTCATCTGCTGATGAGGTGGGCAGATCACAGATTTAACCTCACTGATATGTTTATTCACAAACTACTGTCACTGAATTCAAAACAAGCTGATGCACACAGCTTCTTAAAACATCCACAAAGAGTTTTGTTACAGTCAAATTATAACAATGCACAAAAACACAGACAAGACCAGAAGTGACCAACACAGATATAAAAAAAAAACCAACCAACAGGTCCAGACTGGATTACCAAAACAACTATAGCCATGTTCTCATAAAATTGTGCACCAACATTCCTGGTCCCAATCAGACATTTAATGAAGAAGTCATAATTTTCAGTTTGCTCAGTATTTTTGTTTCTTACTGTCTGAATACTTCAGAAGTAATGACATTCCCATCAGCGTCTGCTGTCATTTTATTAAAAATCTTGACACGCTAACTTGCTAAATTAAATAGAAGTTGTGCTTTTGAAGTGAGGATCCTGATTTCAGTGGACACACCACAGCAGGCTGTGATGCTCCCCTCTGTGCATCTCACCTTCTTTGACCTTGGACTAAATATAACTACAACCACCAAACATCTCCGTCTGACGTCGTGTTTGCTGCAGCAAAAAAAATAATAATAATAAAATCTGAGCCATGACACATCAGCTGACGGTGTTTGGCACAGTAATAGATAAATAGATGATATTTGGAAGGAAGCCTAATTGTATGCCAGCTTTGATGTTAAAAATGTTCTGCAAACAAATTTCATGTTCTCATGCCACTGATTTTATTACACTGATTCAAAGAGCACACTTTTTAAGAATACTAAGGTGCTACGTTTCTCTTCTCCTACCAGTCTAAATATGGTAACCTCACCTCTATTTAACACAAGTATCAACCAACATACAGCTATTGGTTGGTAAAGTAAAAGACAAGCTCTTATAAAGAAGATGAAGTGCTGCCCCCCCTATAAGACACATCACTGCCCCGCGCTCCACGCTGCTGCAGAGCCAAATGGCTTTAAGGTCAAACGGACAACCTGCTGCTCTACTACAATAAACAGGCTACTGACACAAGATCAGTACTCAAATCAGTTTCTTATCATGACACAATATATTGCATTTGTAGATGAGTCCTAAGTGCACTTCGAAGAGACTGGGATGAAAAGCTTCAGTGTGAGAATTGGATGTGAGAAAACATTAAAAAGGCTCATTGTGCACGTCTCTGCAGATGTTGTAAGGCAGTGCAGAGCTTCTGTAAGTGTCATCACAAATTGTAAGATAAGGATGTGATAGTAGCAGGTTTACAGTCAATACAGCAGTTTGGGAAGAGCAGGGCAGACGGGATGTTGTGATAAATACAGACATCATCCTGTGTTGCTTTTGTGAGCTTCTCCTTTTATTGTTCTCCTGTTAGCCGTGCTTAATGTAAAGCTGCTGAAGTCGGGCTTTACATCAGCCCTCCCATGGGATCCCTCACTGTAATCTAACATCCTATATGTGACCTTCAGCAAAAGGGGGAGCAGTCTCTGACACCGCCTGGCTGAAATTTAAAGCATTTTCCACGCTATAAAGTCAATTTTTACTCAGCAGGCAACCCGTTCTGACTCATTCAGCGTTACGGTAACAATGCATGTTGTCAAAGTCCAAACAAATTAAATGTTAATGGAAATTCTTAATGGAAACAAATCACAGTCTGCAATTTTCCTCTTCAAGCCTCAGCACCATTTCAACTGACATCCTGCGTCTCCTTATTTTGCTCTGTGCCAAAAAATCTCAGTCTGAAATACAAAATAAAAAAATACATCTCAGCAATTAGTGGTTAGGTTGCTCTTCATGTTTCGTAATTTATCATCTCTGAAAATGTCTGGCCTCAAGGACTGAATGCTATCTGTTGAAATTACATTACACTGTAATAGATTTACTCTTGGTGACTTCGGAGGGAGTGAAAGGCACGCGTTTAGATCGCAGTTTTTCAAATATCCTGCAGTTGTGGGAGGTTTTAAAACACAGCAAAGAGGAGGATGAGAAAATGTAACAGCGTCTAGCTTCAACCAAATGTGTCCCATCTTTGTGTGGACTGTCTTGCAGAAATGCTCTGGGGAGTGCACTCGGTGTCTGCTCTTGTATTCAAAAAAATGACATTGCAAACATATCTTCACCTTTGGAACCAGGCGGAAAAAATGGGTGCAACCACACAAGATAATTGTGTCTGCTGTCAAAAGAAGCTGAGGTTTGGAAGTGGGCGAAGGGGGGGGGGGTTCCTTTCTCCAAGCTGTTTTTGGCCTGTCAGACAGAGCTGTAAGCCAGCCTGCTCTGCTGTAATGGTCTTCGTGCCTGCCTGGCTGCCCTTGGCATTAGACGCAGACCTTTATTACTCCGCAGGAAGCCGGTTCATTATGACCATGGTTCTCTCCTCTGCATACTTTCTATTTCTTTTCTGCTGTTGTTTATTACCAAAGACTACCAAAGAGAGTCTAACGGGCTGAATTGTTCTGATGATGTAACATTTCTCAAATGAGCCAAGGGGAGAAAAAAAATGTGTGCTTTTTCCTCCAGGGCTGGGTAGCAGCAAATGAGTTGAGAACAGAGTTTTGTTGTTGTTGCTTTATAAATGAAAATGGCTTCGACACAAACCCCAACCCCCCCCCCCAAAAAAAACAGGATCTTGGGAAAGAAGTGGCGAGGAGGCCAACGACAACGGGTGATGTCATCGCTGTAACCATTGGTTACTGTGGCTGCTGCTGTTATTTCTGTGTAACTATTTTTGTAAAAACATTAATAATCTCTGGTGTCTGTTGCTCAGTGAGTCATCAGAGGCAGTGTCACTGTTGAAGAATCACCGAGCACGATTCATAAGAGAGTGACTAAAGATAGACTGTTAGATACATCTCGCTAACAAGATAACAACTGATTTTCTCTGACATTTTGAAGGGATCAAAGGCCACCTGGCAAAGAGAAGTGAGACTGCGGCACAATGCAGAGAAGAAATTGATATTAGACCTGATACAGACAAAGAGATGTGCACATATAGCTTTCCAGAATGATTGGCAAAGTTATATCGGTCTAAAACAGCAGGTACTCTAAATTTAGAGGAAACAAACAGAAGGGAATAATGAAGAGGTTCGTCTCTTATTACATGAATTTTCCTTTCGCATCAAATTTTTATAAATTTTTTATAGGCAGCAACTCAAGGGTAATTGATATTTAAAGTTTCTCTAAAGAGTAAAATCCAATGTTAACGTTATTGAGGCTCAAAAGGTAGCTGCAGTGTTTCTCAGCTGAACTCATGCATGGTACAGAAGATAGTTGATGAATATTCAACTTTGCAGGGTAAGTAGCTGATGTAACGATGGGAGGGAGCGGATATCACACTTTCTGTTTGCCGTCTGTTCTCGCAGCCTCTGATTAAGGCCGATAAGGAGCTGGAGTTCCTGTTCTACATTAACAGGATTTCCAGTCAAGCCAACTAAATTGTAAAAGCGTGCAAAAGCTGCAGAAACCTGCCACAGGGGAGAAGAGCTCCTTATTCAAACTCATCACATTTTTCTAAAAACCCATGATCTGAGTGCTTTGGAGAGAGGGGAGGTCGGCATTCGCTGCGGTGTCGTGTTTGGGCTTCTGCTGCTAATACACAAAATAGATTGCACGTCTAGCCTCTGGCAATACAAACAAACTTGACAACCACTAAATTGAGCCATATGTGAAAAACGCGATGCTTAACATGAGCATCGGCTACATTTAATAACTTACACTTGTCATCCACAAAATGACTAACAGCGTCCAGGCCACAGTCACATGACAGTGACACTGTTGACCAGTCAGAGGAAACTGTGCACTGGCAGATAATGAACAAGGCTGAGCAAATAGCCTGAGCATCCCTGCCTGCCAACCTGCACAGACACAGAGCTGTGATTACAGCCAGTCTAATTTATTGTTGCCACAAATCCATGATTTTTCACTTTTAAAGAATATTTATATTTATATCTTTATACTGCTGGTTTAAGTATGTTATTATTTAATATTACAAATCTTGTATGAACTTGTGTATGTTAGCATTAGTGTCACCACACACACTCATGTGTTTACTGCTCGGTGCTCCAGAACAAATGACAGAATCTCTCACATATGAAATTCAAACCGTATTTTTCAGATCTGCAGATGTTCCGTTGGTTTCCTGCTGGTTTCTATCCCGACCTACATGAACACTTGATAAAACTGAACCATTTTCAGTAACATTTTTCTGCTATAACAAATCAATGCATCTGCTGTGAAGAAAAAAGCTGTTGTCTTGCTTTTTCAATTCCAAATTTCATCCTCTTTACTAACATAAAGCTGGACATTTCTCACTCATTGTGGCTGAAGATAAATCAGGTGTAATAATCCTCCTTTAAGGGGCTGTCTAAAGAGTATGACTATGAAGATACCACATCCACACCACAGGACCTGATCGTCTTGGTCTGCGTTGACACCCACGCACTTCTGAAACCCGGCGGTGGAAAATAACTTTCTTCAATCCTATCCCATTAGTCATCTCATAAGCCCCCAGATCTATCCTGTGACCCTGGAATGGTCTTCACCCCCGATGTGGGTTGGGAAATGCTGAAGTAAGTGTAAAAAAAACCACAGCTACAGCAGTAAAAGGCTGCGCACACACTCACACATTAACACAGTATTAACAATCTAATCTAATAATAGAAATAGATAATAACATACGACTTTAGTTGCACTATTTTCTTTAGAAAAGTATCAGCCTACTTCCAAAGCTGCTGCTCGCTGTGGTGTTGTTACTAAAAGTGAAGACATCATTAATAAACACATGAAAATAAGCTGCTCACACAGTTACTCATTTGACTGCAACATTATCTGATCACACAAAATACACACAACTCACTTCATTACACTGAGATGGATACCGAATATATTTTGTTCATCTGACGCACAGTGATTACCACACAGGCATTTACTCTCCTCCAGTTATTGTGTAACAAGATGCAAGGTGAACTTTCAAACCTCCAGATACTGAATTATGTCGGTTTCAAAGTTTTTCATTGTTAAAGTTGCTGCAGGCAAATTTACAACAGTAATCCAGAAGAGGTCAAGAGAAATTTGCCTTTATAAACTCAGCAAAGACTAATTGGACAGTCTAGATTGATGGCATGCACTTTAACCACAAGAAATAATTACTTGTCACTCCCAAATTGATTAATGAGAGGCCCCAGAGAATATATGATTTTTTCTTTTTTCTTTGTTTCTTTGTTTCTTTGTTTGGTTTTAAAGAGTGGATGTTATTTAATTGGCGAAAAGGTGAAATCTCTGAAACTGCCTTCCCAGAAGATTGTGATAGTTAGCAAAGACACTTGATTTAATCAGTGAATCATTTTGAGACATGATTGCACTAAATACGAGGAGCAGCCACTTGGATGATATTCAGGTGAGAATAAGAAAAATTGTTTTTAGGCAATGAAGCACACAATGGGAGGGGAACATGGATAGAAATGCTACCTTTTGGAGCAGAGTCAAATATTTGGAGACGTGGCCTTGGAATACAAGGCTGATTTTGTCTCTTGCCTCTTGGGTAGACCAGCCTTGAGCTGCCTGAGGCGGTGGCTTCGGCTTTCTGTTCCTATTTCAGGGATAAAGTTGGTGATGTATATTAAATGACATAGGTCTTCATAAGTGTCATTGTCTCATCGGTCTGATAAAGACTAATATCTGCACTCCTTTCACCAGCTGCGACTTTCTCTTCCACTGCTCTGGAGGCAGCAATGGAATAAAAACCAATAGCTTACACATGTGGGAAAAAAACATTATCTGCTCTCTTCAAACACGTCTGGGGTCAAGTCAAGTGCATCCACAGCCGGGACTGTGCAAATTCATCTGATCAGAATATTAACAGTTTCAACATACACTGGAGGTCGATTTGGAGCAAAGCAACAGATATTTTGGTGCAACAGGTCAATGGGATGGAATAAAATCATTCTCATCAATTTGTGCAGTCATGTGAAGTCCGTGATATCTTACAGTATCTTTTATTATACAATTTTACATGAACACTTGAATGCGTTGATTGGTCTGTATGTTTGACCAACACTTTCAAATCAAACTTTAATAATCTCACTTATTCGACCTATTTTATTACATCTAAAGTGAACCAAGTGTGTGTGTTGTACAGCAGCAAATTGATCTGATGCTGTAGTAGTCGGGCTGCCGTGCTCTTCACTTGATGTGAGTCAGGGAAATGGAAAACAATATTAATATTCAAAATAGGATTCTGCAAATATCTTTATGAAAATGTACTATTATTCAGAAAAACCGGAAGTGGATGAACGCAGTCTACAACAAACTCCAGCAGGTTGGACGTGATATGCTTAACTCAAGTCACCCAACATCATTCATTCATTCATCTCCTCCCGCTTATCTGTTTCTGGGCCATGGGGGGGGGTGCTGGAACCAATCCCAGCTCACATTGGCCGAGGGCGGGGTCACCCTGGACAGGTCTCCAGTCCATCACAGAGACAGACAGAGACCAACAACCACTCACACTCACACTCAGACCTACGTCCAATGTAGAGCCACCAATGAACCCAAACATGATGTCTTTGGACGGTGGAAGGAAACCAACGCAGGCAGAACATTGAGAATCCACACAGAAAGGCCCCAGGCCGGGAACCGAACCCACAACCTTCTTGTTGTGAGGCAACAGCTCTAACCACGATGCCGCCTTGCTGCCCAGTTACCCAACAAAAAAAATCACTGAATTAGCATCATAAGAAACTGTTCTCACTTAGAAATTCAACAGATGGTGCAAAACTCTATGAAATTTTAATTTTACATCTCATTCAGTGTTTTAAATACAATCTAAGAAATTTATGGGTGCACATTGTTTTATGTCTTTTTATATTGCCAACACGTGAGCATCATACAAAAATCCATTTTTGCCTCTAAAAGCCAATTCAAACTAAGTTAGTTTTGTTTAACTTTCTCCTGGCACAAAAATGGAGCATGTTCATCCGTCACACATTCTTTGCATTGTTCTTATCTAACTTCCTGTAGCCAGAATAATGACATGGAGGGGCCTCCCCCTTCATTTTTCAACACATATAACTACCACTTTGTTAAATCATGTTGTTGCCTTGTCAGTGTGTGTGTTTGTAGGTGTCAGCTTTTATTGTGATTGCGAGGTCTTGTTTTTGAGGCTGTACTATTTCCCAGAGGAAACACTAAAGCTGACCTTGATCCATTAGAGAGGTCGATACAGAAAAACGCAGCTCAGAATATCCGTAAGAGTCCTGCTGTATTTCACCTCCATGATGGATATGTTAAAGGGTCGCACATTTAAAAATACTGCATTGCGGATTAGCCTGAACAGCCTGAATTTAAGGTGAATGGGCTGAAAAAAAAAAAAAAAAAAAAAAAAAAGAGACGGAGAAAGAAAAAATTGAGGTGAATGTAATTTTTTGCTGAGTTTAATTGACAGTGAAGCAAGGAGCTTCCTCAAGGCCAGCGGGGATGATGGAGATTACATCTCCCAGGAGAAGAGGATGTGTCTCAAGGCCTCTCGTATGTTGTAAATCTGACAGGAGGCGGACCGGCAGCCGTTTGACCCTTGGACCTGCCTGATGAGAGGGTGCTGTGCGGGGTTTGGTCTAGGGAATAGAGACGACACACACTGTATAAAGCTGATGTAGTGTTTTATAAGAGGAGCCAAATGTGAGGTCGCCTCACTTGCTCTCACACTAAGTCAATATAGATGGAGACAGGGACGTTCCGTGACATCTTGGCTGTTGTGTCCTTCACCATTGTTTTCTAGCTGACCGCACCATCAGTCACGGTGGAAAACACTCAAACAGCTCAATGACGGAAACTCTGTCGCACTGTACGCTTTCCTGTGACTTCATTCCATGACACCGACAAACTGAGAAAAATTCCCTCTTTTGACCTGAGCTTTTCTACACCTTTGACCCCAGACATCGTTGCACAATCATCTCACACACATCAACTTTGCTAGATGCACTAAGACTTTAATGAGGCAGATTATTTGGGTTTGTTGAAATGTTAAAGCATGAAGAGGGACAAACCCATTTACATGTCGCACACCCTGCTGAAGTAACTGTCCTTGGCTTTGAGTTGACCTGGTCAGGCTGCTTTGGCTTTGTCTTCTCCTGGGACATCATTAAATTTCTGCTTCCAGCACCTGAGCCTCTTTTAAGCATCTGATCACGTTCCTCCCTATCTCCCTGAGCTATAATGCCATGTCCTCTTTCCATGGCCCGGCTCAATTTTTAAAATATAAAGTTTCTCCGTAGACTGTTCACTTTTAATACATCCATCTATGGAGATCGGGCCGCTTTGGTTGGCCAGCTGAGCAGAACTTTTGAAATCATTGCAGTTCTTGGCCTAGATTGTGCCACTTAAGGACAGCTGCATTAAAAATCATCATGACGAGGTTGTCTGCCCCATAAAACCAAACAGACAAATAATAATAAAAAAAAGGCACTGTGGTCAAGGTCTGGGTTTCATTCAAATGAAAATTATAGCTGTTAAACAAAATGTACATGGAGACAATGTCCCACTTACACAGCTGCTGAAAAATGGTGGGACAAGGACAAAAATTTACAAAAAAGGATTCAGGATGCTTTTTTAGCTCCTGCCTAGAACAACTACACACTGGCAGAGCAAATTACACAATGCAAGGTGACAACACACCACACACATTTTATGATTTACTGGCTTGTTTGTTTGTTTGTTATCTTCAGCATGAGAGCAAACATTCTTCCTCGGGTGCACACAGTTCAGATATCGACAACACAACCACAAACATTCACACTAATGCCCATAACTATAACTGACTCAATTGAAATAACACAAACGCAAAGATGATGACACACTCTAAAATTATCTAATGGTTAAATATCATCCTTTATCATTGACTGCCAAAGGGACACAACAACAGTTGTAGCACATAGCACATTTAAATTTCCTCTCATGTAATGCGTTTCCTGGTATGCTTGGATTTTGGCAAACGAAAATAACCTTCGTTAGCATGACTTGTTGAATAATTGTGTAGATTTGTACTAAAGGAGTTTACTAAGTGAAACTCTTTGTGATGACTTTCCCTATTGAAAACCACAATTGAATGAAGTTATATATTTTTATTTTTATTTATTTTATTTTTTTTTTACAGAGAGACATTTTACTACCATTTCCTCCTAAAACATAAGACGGGGCTTCATGCTGCTTTTATGCTCAAATCATCCGAGTGTTAGACCTGAATTTGTCTTTACCACCTACAATCTCACAGTTGTTGGCAGTTCCTTGAACAACAACGTGCACATATCACTCTGCCTGAGGAAGCTGATTGGAAATGGAGTAGATGTGATGACTCAGCTTTGCGATGTCTTGTCGTCCGTCCTCCGCTGGTGTTATCAGGTATGTGGACCTTCACCAGAACATGATAGAAAGTGCTGCAGCTGTTAGTCTGAACAACTTTCGATAGCTTTTGATGGACACAGTGTTAGAATCATGTAATCTGAAGGCCAAACTTTCTGGGTTATTTCTGACGCGTAAAATGCAACTCAGACCTCCGGCTGCAAATGTAAAATAAATTCTGTGTAACAGCATATCCCCCCAAAAAATCGGATCAAGTTCAACTGCACTTGGTTATATATATATAACCGACCATAACTCTGGATGAGAACATTCACAGACGTGACAACGTAGAAACTGTTTTTTGGCAACCAGTAAAGTAAACCAGTGAATAATACAGTTCTGGCATCTGAGCAACATAGACAGAACATTTTAAGACTTGAGATTCTGACAAGCAGAAGAGACTCTGTTGCAGCTGTCAGTCATTAGTGGCTCACCGAGGCAGTTCAGGGACAAGTTAAGAAAATGTTGTACTTTTCTTCACACTTAAACAGCTTCAAGAAAAAAATAAGGAATAAAAAAAACTTATGTGTTAGAAATCTTTGTTCCTCAGCTGAATGACACATTGTGACTGACTGTCGATCTTTGCCTGTGATCTTCGTGTTGAATTATCTTTTACATTCAAAAGAATTTCTCCCATTTGTTGTTACGGTTTCAAATGTTTGTCCTTTCTCTTTTGGCCCGATCGGTAAGGTCATAATACGTCTGTCACTAAAGGGGAAACAATGATGTGAAGGATTAACAGGAGAGAGGTGGCTGACTGCTAATCTTTCTAGTCTGGTTGAATTGTGTGCCTCTCTTGTCTCCATCAAAAGAACATTATGTTCCTTATTACCATCAAAGTTCCCATGCTTGTAGTATATCCTGACACAGATAAGACACTGCGCCCTTCTCACAGCTACCCACAATTCCTTTTGCTCATTCACACCAAGCCGAGATAAGATTATGTGCTAGATTCTGTCCCCGTCGAATTGATTATTCCAACAAAATGCAACAGGGAGGTTTGGTTAATTGTTTTGACCGATCTGTGGCAGCGTTGTATCTAGAGCCATCTACTGTGTCTAAAATGCAGCTATTGTATACTGACATCAGATACGGAGCAGTGTCGCATGTCATGATCAGACGGATCTCCTCTGATATTGGCCTCAGATACTTCAGTATGTGCTTCTGCTTGTCCTGTTTGTGTACTGGGCTGTGATAAAATGGGATTTTACCTGAGATCCTCTCTGTTTCCCTTATTGCACGCATTTGACCCGAAGGCCGACGATTATATAAGAACAGACAGGTCGCCGTCGGGGATTTTGTTCATCACTCATCAATTTGATTTGGGCACTGAGGTACTGCGTTGGTCATTTGAGAGGTTTAATGATGATGTGCTCATTAAAAAGCAGACAGACAAAAAGGCAGAGCAGGTACAGGTGAAGGAGAAGAGCTGCAGGGCTCGGTGGAAAGGTCACAGCAGGCAGCTGTGCGCTCACTGTGAAGGATGCTTTATGACACACGGACAAAGGCAGTGACCCAACGCAACTCTGGGAGCGTCCTGACACACCACGCTCTGCTCGGTGTACCTTTCAGACGGCACACCTGGTTTCTGACCTGCTTTCATTCCAGGAAACCGTAGCAAAGAATGAGTACTTCAAAAACATTTTTCAAAGCTGCAGATGGATTTCTTCTGTCCGACCTGAACATAAATGATACCCATGATAGTGATAAGGGGCAGTTTTTTTCAAACTTCATTAGGTAATAGAGTAAGTACAACAATAGTACAACAAACACCGGACAGAACTTGCATACAGGGAAGTACAGGTGAGACAGATCAAGCTAACTCGCCAACCTCTTGTGATTCATGTGAATTCATGTGATGTGAATTTGTGATTCAGGCTGATGCATCTGACGTGTTTGTGTTGTAGATTAGAGTACTGAAGACTAACTGTTGTGTGCACACACATTAAGTGTAAATGTACACTCCAGTTTGAAAAAACAAGATGCATCTCAATGACTGCTGTAATTTCAGCAGTGGTGGGCTCAGTGGAAATGAAACCACCTACTCGGGTTGATTCTGTTGTGCGAATAGGGGAAGGACGGGGCCAGGGTATTTATTATCCACGGGTATTCAATCTGTCAAGATTACAGAGTGTTTGGTGATTTCATTAATGAGTTTTGTTGCATTGAGCGATCACAGTCGGAGGGTTTCCACAGTAAACAATGGTGGAAAATGTAATTACTCTGAAAGTAATCATTATCTCAGCTCCGTTTGGAGGACGACTTTGGAAAGATGGCGGTTGCCTGATGGTGATTGATGTCATTGCCTCAAGTTCTGACGGTCATGTCAGCTGATACCAGAGGGCACTGACCATCAGCACTTTTAAACACTGAAGTCCATGTTTATGGATTTAACCGGCTCTCATATCGCTCATGCTCGATCGTGCTTTGGGTTTTAATTCTCAATCTTGTGAATGCGATATGAAGGAACTTCTTCAGATTTGGCAAAAGGAACATACTCATTCCATTTTTATGGTCAAGTCAAGTGTCATTGTGGGTTTTGACCTTGTGGATGTGGTAGCTCAGTAATCTGGGACTTTCTTCTAAATGTAGCACAAGTGTTCATTTGGACTTGGATTTTGGTCACTGTGACCTCACAAACCACATTTTGGGCCGTAACACGTGAATTTATGTGCTAATTAAAGTTTAACTCAAATCTTGGGAAAGGTAAAATGGAGTGATGACGTTTTATATCCAAATGGACGAAGGTCATTTTTAATGTGACATCACAATGCTCTGCAAAAACACTTCCAAAGCTGTAACTTAGGAGGGGAAGACGGGCTGGTGGCCGAGCCGTTCCACTGTCAGGCGCTTATTCTAGTTTATGTCCAAGTGTTGTAAGTTAGGTTCTATAAAGAACATATAATTTAAACCACTTAGTTTGCTTCCTGAACAAAAGAGAAGCAAAATAGATTTTTACTGAAATTTTGCTGGAGACTGGAGCTAAAGTGCAGGTTGGGGACGTTCACTGAGCAAACACTTGCTTCCATTTAAAAAAGAAATGTAATATTTCAGACATCTCCTGGTTTGAAAGAACTTCATTCATCACCAAAACTGAAACTTAAAAACAAATACATATTTTTTCCACATTTTTGGAAGATACAATCTTAAAGGATTCTGGATAGAAATGTTTTTGGGCGTAAAATTGGACGCCTACCTGAGCTTCAGACTTGTAAAGGAGTGTTTCCAACAGCAGCTGTCTGACTTACAAACACTGAAAAAGAGACAGGTTTTGAATTTCTATGCTACGAACAGGAGCTGCCCTCCATTGACCCTCCTTGTTTGAACTCTTAAGGAAAAGCAGGTTTTTTTAATTTGAAAGAAAATAATTTACATGAGAAGTTATTATTGCAAAATAAACATAGCTGTCAATAAGTGAGGATGAGCTTTTATGATGTTCTCTGTCTGGAATCCGAAACCTTCTCCAGACAAACACTATCAATAAAACAGCAGACCTTTTCTTTTCTGATGACTCAGTTGGACTTTAAAACAGGAAGTATCACTGTCTTAGAGAGCAGCGAAGCGAGAAATGCTCAGTGCGTTTAGATCATTACCAAAGTGTCACACGTAGTACCCTGTGGTGATTCTTATCTAAGCTGGAAAAGGATACCAGCTCACTGCACATCCACAGCTGCAGCCTGTCGTGGCTCTTCACTGTGTGTCCGGCTGCATGTTGAGTTGGCTCAGACTGCTGAAAGCCTTTTTTTTGGCATCAAGCTGTAATTTCTCCTGAACTACAGTTTGAATATGAGTGTGTTAATTGTGTTGCAATAAATTATGAGACTTGATGTCTTCCGTATGCCGTCACGGTCCATTACTTTTAACAGGTGTTTTGGTAATCTTTTTATGTGTTGACACTTTGCCTTATTATGATCATTTCTAATGATTCTTTCTGGACGTGCACTAACAGTTTGGCTCTCAGCTTCATCTCGGCATACAGCGCTGATGGAAAAAAAAAAAAACTCCTACAGAAGAGTTTTTGTGTCATAGGCACTTGTTTTATTAGACGCTCTTTGATGTGCTAATTGAATTTTTAAGCTACCCGGACTTAGCTAATACTTTGAAGTCCAGAGGAATTAAATAACATGAAGATCTCCTGGTGTCTTGTCCTTATAAGAAGGTGATCGTGTTTTATTACTGGGATATGCATGCAAATGCTCAATGGGATGGGACCAAGAATAAAAATGATCAATTCTGTGCAATATGTAAGGGGCACAGTGTTCACTGAAGTTAGTCCTGAAGTAAATAACTCTATTTGGGGGGTATAAAGTGACTATTTTGAAGAGGTCAGTGTGAAATGGATGGAGATTCAGCTCCTGCAGTTTGTGCAGCTTCATAAAAGGGGCTGTGACGCTGTCGATGCTACAAAAGCAGTTCATTCTTATTGGCTGCCCTTGTGAACAGGGTTCAGCATCACCTCACACCTCACACCACCACATTTCTGCTTTGTTGTGATACAAAACAAGTGAATAGCATTGGCTCGATCAGGGTATTACTATGGAAACGGCACTTTCGCACTGTTTGAAAAATCTCTTGCATAAGGTTGCACACGCCTCAGTAACCCCGCTAATAATGGCATATCCCAGGTGTCCCATTTAGGTTTCTCATGGCAGGCATATGAGTTTATCCAAGCTTCTGTAAACAGTGTTGACATGCACCAATTTACTGGTAAAGTATGTTCCAAGCATCCAAACATAATTTTGAATGCAAGCAGAATGAAGTAAATGTATACATATTTTTCTTGGTTTCAGCCATAAATGTGGCAAAAATATGGACACCGCGTTGTAACGGATTGAGAGGACAACAGGACCTAGAAAAGAGTGTAGAGTCTCTGAGTCTCAGGGAGAAACAGACTCATTATTGTAAAACAAAATAACACATTGGTCATCAGCACATACCCCCTGCTACTCAAGATCCTCCTTAATGTTTTGCACTGTTAAAGCACATACACTGAGGCTTATATGCATTTTCTGCAACTGGATACACATGTCATATGTTACAGAAGGGATATTTCAGCTCACAATTTGCTAAATGTTTTTTGGGGGGCTTAGGTACAGTATGCACAGCTTGCATAAAAACAAATTACATTTACTGGCGTCTGTAACTGAAACAGTGCTGAATTGATTTTCAGCATGCCCACCCTGAGTAATCCTGTTTGCTTATTGCTGCAGTGATTCTCGGAGCATTGAGAGGAATGAGATGAAAAGGAAAAGGGAGATTTTGGGGAGCTGCTCCATTTTACATCTTAAAATGCAGTTTATTTACCTGCAGCAGCCAAACAAAGACTTCTAAGGTAACTTTGGAAAGAGGAAACTTCAGTGACACCCCCAGCTCAGCTTCTCCAGAAATACATCAGGTTTTCCGAGCCACGTAAAGAATATGTGTTTTAATACCCCTTCCTTTTTCTTAATCCAACAAATCTGAACAGAGTTATAGCAGATTCTGCCAACAGACAGAGGTCTGCATTCACCTTGTTTCCTTTTGTTGTGTTTTTTCAAAAGGCAGCAGGAGAATAGTCACAATGTGATTTAACTAGATGACTGCGTGCACACTTGCAGTAGAGTACAATGCTGTATAACTATTCAAGCTATTATTCCCAACACTAATGACAGACTGAAGGTTTGTCATCGAACAGCTGCACTATTCCCCTGCTGCTTTTAATAAAAAGAGAAAAACAGATAAAGTTTATCACTGTATGTGTGTTATTCCTGGTGCTGTGTATTGCAAATGCCTTTTAAAGAATAAACGTTCAGAGTTTCAAAAATATACAGAAAAAAGTTTTTTGAGCATGAAAGGTTCAGAATAAAACTGTCTGAAAGTGTCACTTTCATTTCTGTGAAAAAAAACGACTTAACAAACTTGATGTGGCCGTGACGTTTGTGGTGTCAAATTTGCAATTAAGTTATAAGATATTAGATATGAGCAATCAACTCCAGAGCTGCACATTTTCATCTTGGAACAGCAGTAAACCAACCAACGACAGAATCACAGAAACAGATTCATACGTAACATCACTAAGGAACTGATCCAGTCAACAAAGGAAAGGCAAAATAAACCCGACACCTTGTCAGTACACAGAACAGCAAGCTAGAGTTAACATTAGCACAAACACCAACACCATGTCAGCCACTAAATGCTCAGTGGTGGGCGGAGCCACATTTTCCAATGAGGAGGTAATGTCTTTTGGATATGTCTGTAAAAGAACTTAAACTTTTATAATGCTGTTTATGACTCATTCAGAATCAGACTCATTATGGATAACCCCATCCATCCATTATCTATACTGTTTATCTTTACAGGGTCGAGGGCGGCGCGGGTTGACATCAGCGTATCATGTGAGCTGATTTCACCTTCATATACAGCATTCATATGCAGAGAAGAGCTTGGTTGCAACAAAGCTTCATGTAAAATGAAGCAAAGGATTGAATTTAGCTCAGTAAGTCGTTTTATGCATGGAATGACAGATTGGGTCTTTCACTGTTCAACCTTGTACTGGCATTGAAATGGATTGAATCGTTATTTTTGGGACAACATCCAGCCCGGGCCCTCTGCAGACCACTCTGCTCCTTCATCTGAGAACCAGAATGTGACTCATCTCATCATAATCTTTTAAGGCGCTCCAAATTACATTACAAACAAGGTCAGAGCACATTCAGAAATAATAAGATTTCAATAATAATTTTTAATCTCTACACTCCACCCCCCCACCCCACCCCCTCGCCGTTGCACCACAAACCCAATTGCACAGCTTATTTCATTTTCCATCCTGCAAGTAAACACTCTAGGTTTCCTCTCTCGTGCTTCACCCCTTCCTCTCCGCCTAACGGCCGTGTTGGGCTGTTGATCTAAGATCTGTGACAAGGATGCCTGCGAGATTGTAACGTTAGACAGTGGAAACAATCTCACCCCTACCCCACAATGCACTTGGGTCAGGTTCATTTAGGTGTGACCACAGGATTGGTCCCTCCGGGAGCAATTAGTTCTCACAAAAGGATCAGGGATGGTGGGAGCCATGAGATGTCAAACAATAGCTTCAGCCCTCGTCAGCTAAACGCCTGTTACCCTCGGCTCCTGTGAGGCTCAACTGCCAGTGTTTTGTGTTTGTGGGTGACTGATCCCAGCCTGCATGCAATGAGGGTGTCATGTCATGATGGGAGGAGTAATGTGTGTGTGAGGGAAAGGGAAAGAGACTGAGCTGCTTGAATAAAAACCATCAAACCATTGTGTTGTGTTAAAATCCATCCGCCCACAAGGTGCCTGTGTGATAATCAGACTCTAGATACATTAGAGTTTTGTTTTTTTTTCCCCATCACAAACCTGATGAAAGGAGTCGCATTAGATCCGAGCCTGGAAACTTCTTCTGCATAAAAAAAAAAAAAAAAAAACAGGTGCAAAGTGCATACAACTTTCAAATAAAAAAACAAAACAAAGCCCATATCCCGCTTCGTACGTTTATTCATCTTTCTTAGTCATTGTCATCAGCACGTGCTTCTTCTCGATCTCTTTCTGAGGTTTAAAAGGTTGCTCTTTGTAAAAGAGAACAATGTTAAAACTTGCTAATAGCCACACTTATCACCATTAACATGTTGTGAGAGCAACATGGGCTTTGACGAGGCTGATGAACATTTTGCCGTACTATGACATACTTTTCATGTGAAGCATAAAGACACCTAGTGACAGGAGTTCTTTTCATTTGGCAACGAGAAAAGACCAGTTGTTATGGTTACAAGTTATAAATAGAGCAGCTAGGAGTGTAGGTGACAGGGGAACTGAGAGTTTCAGGATGAAAGACTAAGATGAAATCGACCCCACAATCCTTTGCTGCAGATTTGCTAACTTAAAGGGGGAGACATTAGTGCAGTCAAACTTGGAAACATAAGCCGACAAAAAGAACTCGTGCTCTATCAGTTAAACTACTCATCATCAGCTCACTCTAACGTCAGATCCATCTGCTCTTATTTCTGCTTCCCAACACCGTGATATTTATGGAAGAACCGCATTAATGAGTGTTAATAACAGCGCAGTCTTCAAGTTCGGTCTTGACACAGAGCAGCTGCAAGACATGGACAGCTTCTCTTGTCTGTAAAAGTTTGTGTCCCCATCTCCCTCGTCCCCATTCCCCCCACCACCACCTCTGCACCCCTGTGATTTTTGGCATTTATATCATACGCATTGTTCGTTGCCCCAATGCCCAGCACTGAGAGCCTCCTAATACATGCTGTAATTAGAACCAGCTCAAGGATTTAATGAAGAGGCGCTCACTTGATGGCAGCGGCGCTTGAGACATTGCCAGTGGCTCCGACTTCAAAGCTGGAGATATGGCTCCTCAGCAAAGGAAGGGAAACGCAGCAAAGAGATAACAAGTCATTTTGATTTGTGGCATACCAGGGCACTTACTGTATAGGTCTGCAGCCAGCAAGGGCACGCAAACAGTTGATCAGTGTGGCATTGCACTACTGGGCAATGAGTATCATCAGCTATAGAGCCCAGTAATGATGTGAGTGGGAGGATGGCTCCCTATCATCCACTTTAGAATGCACTGCCTTCCAGAAACAAACTCTGGAGAAGCGTTGTGATATACCCAAAAGCCTTAGAGGAGGAGAATACGTTTCAAAGTCATTTCAGCTCTCTTTGACAGCTGTGAGCCTAAAAAAAAAGACACGGTACCCCGGGAAAAGTGAAATGACATTTGCAATGTGTGAATGAATATTAATGACAGTTGTCAGGCTATACGCTAATAGTTTTCTTGTAAGGTGGGTAAGTTTTGGTTAAGTGCAATGTTAATCATGTAGTCCACCGAGTTGTTTGCTGCTCTGTGAGGATTAATGAAGAAGATAATGTCGTCAGTTGCATTGCTGAAGGGTTTCCACCCCCACATTCATTTCATATTAACTACAGCGCATCCCTCCAACTTCATTCCACTGATAACATATTTTCTTTTCCACTTTGAGATGCCCTCAAATTGCATTAAGCTCGTTCATAAATCATTATAAAACCGTTATATAAGATTTTTCCATAGGGTACATACTGCACACTCGTATAAACACTGACTTCAAAGCAATTTGGGAAAGGATTTAAGAGATCAGGCATCTTTTTTTTCTTATCCAAATTATAAATCTCTGAAGCTGATTGCAAATGTGTGTCCTATAAGCTCAACTAAATAAGCAAATGGAAGCAGATTTCTTCTCTATTTCATGGTGTTCAAATGTGCTTCTGCTACACAGTCATTATCCCCCCCCCCCACTGGTCCCCCAGATTGTCCCCACAGAAAGACCACTTGGGGTTTTTAAAAAAAAAAAGCTGGATGGCAAAGAGGGGAAAGAAAAATGAACATGCTCATCCTCTGCCATGAAGAATAAGAAGTCTTCTGTTTGTTCAGAGCAGGTCCTTGGGAACCTTTTGTTTTTCTTAAATCTGTGGGGCTTTTGAGAATCCTGCAACTCTACGGTTAGTTCTCAGTTGTTTTCATCTTTGGTTACATTAAATAACCAATACCTCTGGGCCACAGAAAGAGACAGGCATGATGCAAGATGTATTCAGGGGCAGCGCTTCATTGATGTTTAGGGTGTGGAGAGCATGTTGCCCTGTCTGGGTCCTCTAAAGGTATAAACTGAAGTTTTTTTTACTGTTGCAGTACTTCTAGATAAGACAACGGTCACATTTAAAATTAATTATGACTCTAAAACCTACATTATACAATTTTCTCCCCAATAACTAGTTGTCAATCTTCAATGGAATTATTGGTATGGAAATTAAATATTGTTCGCCATAAAGAGTAATTAGTTACCCCTAAAGACACAACATTTACTAACATCATGAAGTAGCAACGAGATGGTAGAAGTGTTTTTGCTTTCTTCCCTCTGCGCCTCAACAAACAGACTGGCTGATTAAAACCAGTAAAACCAAAGTACAAAGCAGAATTAATCAAATGTCTTCAGTTTAAGACGCAAATTTAAATGTTGCTTTGAATTCTTTCAACATTTATCTGATAACTTACGAACAAGATGTTCAGGGTTTTGTTTTTTTTCCTAGCAGCCTTATTATCCGCAGAGTTGTTCTCCTGTCCATAACAACTGGATTAGGGGATTAAAAACAGTAGAAACACCTAATAAAGGAGTTTCACACGGAAAGTCTGTGATCCACAATGCTGTGGACAACAGATGTCTCAGAGTTGGGAGTTGACCTGCCACAAAGGTTTGCTCACGATTGTTTGTGGGATAATTTAGCATCCAGACGTCCAATGACGGAACGCTTTCATCTGGTCAATGTTAATGGTTGTAAAAAGAAAGTCCACGTAGACCATTAAGCTGGCACCTGCACAGGGAGGATATGACACCACTGACAAATGATCAAATGAGTCATTTGAGGCAATGTAAACAGAAAAATCAAAATAAGACAGAAGTTATCTCTTATAACTTTAATTTGACCTGAGCAGAGATTTCTTTTAGTGCTCCATCCTGCCTTTGGAAGCCAGATGACTTTATTTAGTCCAAGACGTGTGTGGATTTTGAATAAGGTTATTAAGGTTATGAATGAATTTTATATTCCACTGCCTGGATTTTTTTTTTTTTTTTTTGGAGAGGGGGTGGGAAAATGTCTCCTGGAGATCTGGACTTGACATAACAGATCACTATATATTTTGGTCAGTTATTGCTGTTACTATGATGCCTAGAGGCCTGCAACTAATGAATATTTTTGTTGTTTTTCAAATCTGTTGATTAATTAATCAAATCATTGTTTGAACTGTAAAAGATAACGATTACAATAACAACTCAAGAAACTCAGTTTGCCATTGCAAAGGGCAAAGACAGCTAAGAGCGACATACCGTTTACGCTGTCTCTAAATAATGGATGAATCATGAATGGCAGTACCTTGTGTTCACTGGTTGTATATTAACAGTGATGGGGCGGCTCTGGCTCTGGAGGAAAAGCAGGTCTTCTACTAATCGAAAGGTCAGCCGTTTGATTCCTGGCTCCTCTATTGCACATGTCGAAGCGTCTTTGGATGAAATAATGAACCCAAAACTCCCCCAGATCAGTGCGTCTGTGTGTGGAAGTAGAAATGCTACATATGTGGGAAAAAATGCTGCATTGTGTGTGTGAATGTGACTTGAAATATAAAATGCTTTATAGCTCTTTTGAAAATTCAGGGCTCTATAAGTGAAGAATAAGTGAAGTCCACTTATGTGTAGTGTTGGTAAACCCATACAGATCAGGTATCTAAACAAATTCAGACCATACTTATATTTACCTGTTGCAGTTGCATTTCTACAACCTGCTCTGAGTGTCCTTGCTTTTATGAATTATCAGGCAGAAGATTAATAATGTTATTCCTGTTCTGTCTCTTAGCTCCCAATAGCTACACTGTGCTGGAGGTTTTGGTTTGATTTGAGGTTGCACGGCTAAAAATATCTTTAGCTTTCACTGGACACTTAATCATGTTAAAAAAAATATCATGTATTATCTGGCTAAATCATATTAATATTTTAATCTCATATTATCTCTGGCAGGAGAGGCAATTATTTTTGTGGTGATGAAGTGTCACTGCTAAATGAATAACCAGTTGTCAGAGCCCACCACTGAGGACAGGGGGCATTGCTGAGTGGATATGAAACGCAATATATCTGCAATTAACTTTTACCCGCCATTCCCTTCAGAAGCGTAAATAACGTTTATGATCTAAATTTTCCTTCAGTTCAGCTTGTTCTGCAGGGTTAGGCATATTATCAGCTCATTACAATGGCACACACACATGCTGCTTTATTCTCATTAATCTGTCGGTCTCTGCCAACCCTCACTATCTCCACCTAATCAGTATTTATGACCTCCGACTAGACGCTGTGATATAGGAAACTACAAATGCAGTACATTTTATGTGTTCCCCAGCACACAGAAATAAAAGTGTCTGATCAAACTAACAGCACATTCATGGACTAAAGTGACACACTGATAGACTTTGACAGAAATTTACGAAAAAAAAAACAAAAAAAAAAACAGCAAAACCTCAGGAGAGGTTGCTCATTACTCTGTAACTCATCACACAATGAGCATCCTAAATTATGATATATCTGCTCATTGCAATTAATCTGCAGTGTCTCCCCACCTCTCGCCTACTTGTTCAGTCTCCAAATTACATCGAAGACAACAAAGTAGTACACAATGTTTCCTTCTTACTTTCCATTTAAGTTTTGATTACGTTCCCCACATATAGTTAATGGATATAAATTAGTGCAATTTTCTCAGCATTGCCCAATAACACAAACTCTGATCTTATATGCTTTCACAGCTGTTCAGACAAATCAACTGGGATGCTAGATCAACAAACAAGCCTCCTTTAATTCACTGTTCACATTTTTTTATTTAGATCCATGACCATAAAATTAGCCTTCCGTGTGCGTTCATATTTGCACGTATAGTATGTAGAGCAAGGAGAAGTGCAGATTAAAGTCCTTGACGGCCTTCAGTTTGTTCATTTTTAAATACAGAAGCAGAGAAACAGGGAGGAACAACGAGGAGAAGGAGAAGATCAAATTATACAGAACCATAACTCTTTGGTCTATGTATAACTCACACACACAGTAGTGTGTACACTACATTTTCTCCCTATCCCCTTATCTCCCATCTTCATCTCTTTGTATCGCTTGTGTGCATGTTCCAAATATGAGATGAGGATTAAACCTCGACAGGTAATAATCCTGATATTGCTTTCATTAAGTAGATGAGATATCGACATTAACTGACCTAATCTGATTAAACACGGTCTCTTCTCTGTTTTGTTTCTGTCTGCTTATGAAACCTGCAAAGTGAAGTGAAGTGAAGTAAAAGTCTAATATTTGCCACCGAACTTGAATAAAGAATGAAGTATAAAGTACTATTGAATGGAAGTACTCGAGTAGAATAAAGTACAAATACTTTAAAGTAAAGTCAGACCATTATTTGAGTAAATGCATTTTCCTTAGCTGGTAATTTCATAAATAATAATTAAACTTGGTTAGGGTTTGGTTTGATCGTAACCTGTAATGCCTTCCTCCAAGAGCAGGGAACATCCATGTCTGTCTCAGCCACACCGATGAGAAACTGCCTTCTGCTTCAGACTTTACTTCATCCTCTGAACTCTTGGCCCACCACGCCGCTAACATGCAGAGTTACTTCATGCTAGACTTAATCCCTACAGAGGGAGCTCATTCGGCAACAGCTTGAATATAACAGAAGTTTGTTTACAATTAAAGGTTCAGAACTTCACTTTTAAGATGACAAAAGAATCCCAGTTTGGGAAAGCTTTGTGGTCATGGTAAAAAGAAAACAGTGTTGACTGGTTCTCACCAACACTGGGACAAAAGGGTTTTTGTTTTAACCATCAATTAATGAACTGTGGTGGGGTTTGTCTGAAGTAAGACTATATCATGAGGCGACTACAGGGAACACGCAGCCCAACGATTCAGACATTCTGCTCTGGTGTTGAGTTAGCAGATTAATTTGAAACTTTGTGAAGATGGAAGGCACGTCCATAAAAACAAAAATAAAAAAGGGCACGGAAAGAAAAGGCTTTGCAGATTTGTGGTCTGGTGAGTTTTACTTGTAACATTTCTCTCATGTTTGACTTCAACCTGATTTCAGATCGTAGAAAAGTGACAAAAGACCTAAATCTTCATTTTGGATTAAATGACCTGCCTCAATTCAGTGTGCTGTGATATTAAAGGATGATGAAAGCCGCTGAACAAAATTTCTTTTCTTTCGTCTCACTGAAAACTCTGAAAGGAAAAATGTACAAACCCAGTGTCAGAGATTTTCTACAGCTACCCTTCAAGTCCTTGGATTGTGACTTTGATTGACGGTAGGTTTAGGGAAGGCATTTGTGTCATTTTGAAATGAAAACAGATAGTTTTCATTCTTTCTACTCTATCTACTCCTGCGCTATTCGACTTGAAGGACATTTGCAGATAATAATGACTGATCTGCCAAATGCCGGGGACACTGGCACAGCTGACCTCCACTGAAAAGACGCTGTATAATAATTGAAATTATTTAGCAGTTAAAGTGAGTGGCTTTGAAGCAATCCCGTTTTTAGAATTTGACAAGGATGAATCCTGATGAAATATGTGTGCTGCCCCTAATCCTCTTCAATCGTAACCAGCTGTCCCGGGTTATGGATGTGGCTGCTGCTTAACCTGCCGAGAGAGAGGCCTTTGATCTGGATTTGGGTCTGCCTACACTAAACGGATCCCTTTTCCCCACCATCTGTCACACTTTAATTACTCTTGTTTTTTTTAAGTACATTTGAAATGCCAAGCAGCTTCAGAAAGAGGTTTTATTCTTTTATAAGCTTTTACTTATTATTATTATTATTATTATTATTATTATTATTATTATTTTACCTTTGCTTTAGGTGCACTTCACCAAGCATGCACACAATTATCTTGGATGTTACAGCTGCAGCCACTGGCATCTGGGTGACGCTGAGTGCTCACTTACAGAATGGTAAAATATATGCCAATTCTCACAACGTGTGGGGAAACAGTTTTGCTGTTTGAGCTAATTGTTTTTGGCCTGACACAGTGTTTACACGTGTGAAGGTCGAGGTTGAAATTTACCCTGAAGACTCTTCTGTGGATTTACATCTGAATGTGAACATGATCCTGGTATAATTCATTCCCCTGCTCAAGCAGCAACAAATGCATCATAATGCACTTTGGATTCAATTACACTATTTTGCATTCAGGTGAAATAACCCCGCCATTAAACTAAGAGCTTCAAACTGCAGGTGTGTAATATTCCCAAACGACTGCACTTATTGCTCTACATATAGTCTCTTTTTCCATTTTGACAGTGCTCATAAATTCAGGATGAGATTACGTTTTCGGACATGGTGGGGTTCCATTTCCTTATCTGATAACAATAACGAATTGACAGGATCTGAAGCCTGAATAATACTTCACATGAACAAAGACATCATTTTTAAAATTCTTCTAATAAAAGAACTAATGTTGATTTCAGGTCTTTATTTTGCAAAGTGTATTAAATATTAATGTTTCACTGCAGTTCACTACAACAACACCATAAAACACCAAAACCCAAAAACATACTATGGAGTTACTTCACTCAAGCTCACTGTTTCAAAGTCATCATCTCCTTCTAAACTGGATATTTTATCTAAAGCTGCAGATGTCAGCTATGAATATCATTTCTTTACAATGCACTAACACATTCAACATATGATTTGTCTGGTATTAAGAAAACAAGGTCAGTTTGAACAGCTTTTACAGAGAGAATAATCAGATGGCTTCAAGCTCTGTGCAAAGTGATTTTAATAGCGAGAGAGGAGATATTTTTCTTTTCTGTTCCAGCATGCCTCACTGTAAATAATAGAGTTTAATAAGGTTCTGTAAAGAGGAGAGAAAATGCATAGTCATCTCACATTTACCCAGCGCTAATAGAGAAATGGTAAACCACCAATGGTAAAGGAGGACATAAGTCAAAATTCCTTTTATTAAAAGTGATCAATTATAGATGAGGCGATTCATTTTCCGACATAGCGTACTGTGTATCTGTAGATCACGTCGCTACGGCAGTTTGAATTAAAGTTGCATTGTGCAATATTTTTATCAACACAAAACACAAGTGATTCCCGCTAATGAAAGGATACTGACTACTGAACCAACTTCAAACCACAAACCTATTATGCACATCTATGCAGCTTTAAGCATCTTTCAGCTCATTATCGTGGTCCAATAAACTGCTGGTTCATAGGAAACTGCAAGCAGCTGCTCCAAATAAAAACTTAACACAAAATAATTGTTAACTTTTTATTCAGCATGAAGTGGTTAAAGGAACCTCAATGACTCAAATCGCCACGAAAACGTAGAGAACCGTTTATTGTGTTCTTTTTCACAGGTGCTTGCTCAGAATTCGCAAGAATTTGAGTGGCTCGTATTAGTTTATTAGATTTGCAGCTTAATACAGCTTCAGCTGGTTCCCATTGCACAAAAAAACCCCAGCACAACTTGTCCTCTACTCTGTTCAGGGTTATTTACGTCGCTGTGAAGGTCTCGACTACCTTCTACAGCTGTGTTTATCTTGTTCAGCTCTCTAGAGATCCGCCTCTAGTGAGTCTCCTGCCTACATCAGGCCTCTCAGAGGCATATTAACAAGATGGAAACAAGCAGAGTCGTCTCTACTGGACCATTCATCTTTCGCTCCAGCTTCTTGGCAGATGGAAAGGAATTGACATATCATACCTGTGCCACCAGCACTGCACCCATGGGGATTCAAACACAGTGACTACCAAACTTTGAAGGGGAAAAATCCTATTGTGAAGTAAACTTTGTTTTTGCTAAATTCAAGAATTTAAGTATTGATTTTACATTTCCCTTAATTACATTGTGCCTTTGCATCCTGCCAGCTAATGGTCAAGATCACCTCATTAAAAGTTTTAGATGAGCATTAATGTCTCCTTGTGTGTTGAGAAAATTCTTCCCCATAGGACAATAAAATCATAAAGCCACTTTATTTATGTGGACATACCATAAATGAGGGAATAGTCTTTGCAGCAGCATTAAAATGAAAGCACACTGACCTTGAAGCATGTGGCCCAAATATATCAGTTCAATCTGCCAAAGCAAGACATCCAAACAGCCTGCATGGGTCTGACTGAAGCAGCACAAACCTCCATACATGTTGGAAAGTGTATAATTGTATGCGAACTCTTGATGGCGCCTTACTTCTTCGATTTTTTGAAGCCAGTTCTGCTCATCAACAAATGATCCAGTAGATCACAACCCTAAGATGCTTACCAGACCTATGATGTCATGGTTACAATAATGAACACATGGTTGCAGTCAGGGTTATTTATGCCAACCAACCTCATGATGCACAATTTACTTATATGTATTCTACATCACTTACAGTCCCTTCCTACTCTGTCCTTGTCAAACCTACTATGAACACTAGAGGACGCCAAAACAAAACAAACCGTAACTATGGGCTTGGAGGCTTGAGAAAAAAAGATCTATGGGGTAATTTCTTGTTGGATATCCCCGTTGTCACTGTATATCAGTATCTGAGCTAAATTATGCTATATATTCCGATCCAGAGATTGCACTGACTGCTTGCACCAAATCACAGTGGTCCCAGTACTAATCCCTGTGGGATACCCACATTTAACGAGACAGCAAAACCACACCAAAAAGTTTCCAAGATGATCTACGACAACACAACCGTTGGTTGGTATACACTTAACCAAATATAGGTACTCTTAAGATAACCACCCCCCTTTTTTGGTTTTTCAAAACAAGTTTGTTTCAAATTTCCACAGACTGGAAGGTGTTGCCCTAATTAGCCTAATACTCATTGTTTTAGGCTCTATTAATCAGTGTAGCTCTATCTTAAACACACCCCCTACTGAGAGAGCCTTAACTACACTATCTTTTCTTCTTAACTCAGCTCTTTGTGTTTGTGAGGTTGTCTGGATAGTAATCAGTATTTCTCTACAGGTACATGTCCATGTATTCCATGGAACAATATTCAAATCAACAGAGCTCTTGTTCTTTTTATGTGGGGCAGATTCTTATTCAGAAATCAGTGAACAATGAGTTTGTAAACGTTGTGTGAAGAGATTTATAAGCATTATTAATCTCAATAATTAGCCTTGACCTACAAGCCTCATGCTGTAAACCCACTGTGATAGCTCCCCTTGATTTGCCACTAAACAGTTCTGTAGATTACAATCAGGGTAACATTCATTAACTAATGCAAAAGAAACTGATTTTTTGCGTTTAATTGGTGGAAAAAAAAGTCAAGGTCATTATAACATGAAAGCCACAAGAATATTGCACATCGCTCATTCATTCACATCCTGTATAAAAAGTAACACTAATTTTGAGCGGTCAGAACAGGGTAGGTGTTTGATCTGGCTACTTGTGTGATGATTAGAGAACACTTTGTAAAATCTTAAAAGCTGCAGATCAGGAAAGGATGGGTAAGAAAGGAAGAAAGCATTTGAGACGATGAAGACGTGGAGCATAAGACTGCTCAGAACTGATTAGCATTTCCTCTGATCTTTGACTGCTGTCATCATAAACACAGAGTTTGAAGTATGTCCTGAAACTCAGACCAAAATTCATATAATCTCAAAGTCCTTTTGTTCCACTCACTCAGTTTATCGCACACAGAATAAAAAAAATCTCATAATTAAGTCTCTGATAAGGTTACAGCTTAATTTAATTAACAAAGGCAGTTTTTTGTAGCTATTTAACAGTAGAGTAGTGCAGTTATGCCCAACAGCTATTTTAAATTTCAAGTAGACTTTTGTGCATTTGTTTCTTTATCAGCATCAGCTCTGCTCATTCACATTCATTCCCATGCCTGCCTTCACACCTGAGCTCTCCAGTACAAGGAAAGCTGTACACAGTTAGTAAGCAGCTTGGGAAAAAGCTGTGGTTGGTATTTCCAATTTGCTGATGGTCTTGCATGATATAAAACTGAGCAATATATTTATAAATGAGTAAATAAAAGTTGCTTAAGGTAGATTGATTATACATAAGAGAGGTCTAAAAAGAGATGCATACCATTGCCACACATTCTGCAGTTACTACTGGTCCGTTTAAGCTAATGAAATACACTGTTACTGGTAAGCCCACTCAGTGAAATAACATCTTTAGACAATAGGTGAAAAAAAGATATAGATTTAAAACAAGTACGTATATTACCCAATCTTTTATCTGTTATCCAAATTAATGTATTCATATAAACTTGGTGGAAAAGAGCCAAAGTTAAACTGATTAACCTAAACCCCTTCATCATTGAGAGAGCTCAAGAAACGAGCAAAATTTGAAATAAATGAATTTGCATTATTTACAGGCAAAAATCTAAAGTTACCAAGAGAAGAGTGACTCCAGGTTGATCTGGTTATTGAGAAACAAAGTGCTTTCAAGGAGTAATAAGTATGTTTGAATAATCAGCGCTTAGTTTGTATGGTAGTTTGGTACATGTGTGTCTGAGACGCGTTCACCCGAAGGTATTACAGTAAGAGTCCACTCAGAGGAATCTATCCGCCTGCAGGCAGCTTTTTGTGTTTTAATTAAAGCTCTTCTGGTCATCTGAAGCGAGTAAATAATCTGAGTCGATAGTGCTTCTTGCCACACTTCATGATCCACCTAATTGACTGAAGCATTTTGGGAGAATGGAGGAATTGGGTTAGTTTCTGGAGGACACTACGTATTTTTATCTATCTTTTCGGTATGAAACTCATTTGGTTTGAAAAGTGGCTGTGAAAGGTCTGTAGGATGGTCCGCTTGGATTAACCTTTTAAAATATAGTGTGTCACCCCGGGGACACTTTGGCCAGACTGTTTTCAGACAACCTTGATAAATCATAATTTTTTTAGAAACCTACAAAGCATTTCAGGATCCCAATTTCACCAAAGGTCTTTCCACAGATTTGGTTCTTATTTGTGAGTTTCATTATAGTATGTTCGACTACAGCCTGAGTTTTGGTCTAAAGTTTAAAATCACCTTCAGAAAGCGATCGGGCTTATGATTTTATTTGAGTACATTATTTTGGGCTTCGTACACAAAAGTTAGGGCCTCAAATATAACAAGCATTGAGTTTTCAAATCATTATAATTCAAATCTTCGTTTTCCATTTATATGCTGATTGTCTTAATTTGCTCAGATGTGGCTGAGCAACACCAGTGGTGAGAACTGCCGTTCCTTCTGCTTCTGCTATTGTGGTGCATTGTTTACCTCTGTATTCACTGAACTATAGAGAGACCTGCCACATTATTCTATGGATTAAAGGCTGAATGAAAAACACTTTTGAGTCTTTATTCTGTGGTGTTTGCTGATATAGAAAATGTTGACTTTGACAGAAGTAATCCGGGCAAGCAGTTTCAAAGAAGGGATGTATAGACGACTGGGAGCTGCCCTGTACACCCTCAGTTAAATGCCTTGCCCATGGGAAGTAATCACCTGAGAACATGGGAACAAAGCTGTCTTAAATGTCTGAGCCAGTTTCTGCATTCAAAGCAGCAGTTTGAAATATATTCCAGAAAACAAAAGACTCTTTTTTACACCTTTCACCAGACAATTCGTGCTAAAGTGTATCCCTGGCCACCGTTTCTCCTCTGTGCCTTACACATGTGTTTATTTTGGCCTGTTTTTGTCCTAAAAGGCCTAGTGTCTTTGAAGATGCTCCTCCTTCCTTTGCAAATGTCCAAAGCCCGTGAGGAGCAAAGTTTTGAGTTCAAAGCCCCGCAGTTCAACTGTATCAGCACAACTTACAGCTGGCACTAGAGATAAAATTTAGGATGCAGGGGAATTGGCACTCAGTCTACAGTGACAGTGGTGGCTTGACGCCTGGTGTCCCAGAGTCCTCCTTTGTGCTACCAGCAGAAACATTTCCTCCCTGCCAGGGGGCCACTGGTGGGGGGGCAACAAAATTATGAGTGTGTGACATAAAGATATATTTTTGTAGCATGTCAGGACAGAGTGCGAATAAAGTCAATGGTTAGTCTATGAACTATCTGGCTTTTCTGTTTAGTTTATTGAATTTGGCAAGAAAAACAAGGATGAATATAATTGGATTTTACTTCGCCCTTTTAAAGGTGGCAAATGTATGCACATGAATATAATGAGCGCTCAGTAAAACCGCCTATAGTTCAAATCAGGAACAGCTTACTGAGAGCAATGGCCTCATTTAGTACAGACCACACTAGTAAAGGGTGGTGGAAAGGTTAGAGAGTCTTATAAATAATATCTGCAAATCTAAATAGGTTGTGTTCATTTTTCAGCCAAATATGAAGCCCATATAGAGAAGGTACACTTGGAAAAATTATATTTTCTTTTTTTAACTTGCTTTCTAATCTATATGCTAATCTAGAAGCCACAATATTCAGTTAATGAATAAACCAATAAACTATTCCCCATCCACAAGGATCACACTAAAGGAGGGTTCAATTTCCTGGATTTGAAGTGCAAAAGAACATATTAAAATTCTTTATTTGGAAGGCTTGTCTTAAAATATCTTCTTACCATATATCCTATAATCAGACATCTATCTTCCACAGTGAAATGTTTTGTGTGCCAACCCTAATGACAGTCTGTCATCTCTGCCTGGATGCTGTCTTTTATGACACATTGTCTAGAGTTACCTGCCTCGTGCATCTGAAGTCGCTGATAAAGATTAATTATTTCTCAGTCTCCTCTGCATTGTGTCAAAAGAGGCTTGCATCTCCCCCTGCTGTTAATGTGGTAAAATCACCATTGCAGTATCAAATCAAGAAGCAGTGAGATTTTTGTGCGCGCCTCTGAAGATCTCATGTCTCACTTTCTTTTAGAAAATTAAAGCCTTTATATGACTCATTTATGAGTTGAGGTTCTCTGCTTTACCTGCTGGTACGTAAATGTACAGCTGAATTGTTAAATTGAAGCCTGTTTGACATGTTGATTGTGTTTCCCAACCACAGAACACCCCCTTTGTTTGAAAAGCTCAGCACAAAGAGGGTAGAAAGACAGCATGAATAAGTAAGCGTCTCACCACATACACGTTAAAGTATAGAGACATTGTCTGTTGCCAGTAGATTATGGAACGAGCTCTAATTCTCTCAGCGTGAGCTCATTCATATTCACCACAGTGAATAATTTTATAATTTCACTTCCTCAGCACAAAAAGAACTGGAAACAGAATCACAGTATGACTCCAGAAGGTCAGATGTCTGAACTGTGATAACGCTCTTTTTGATTAAATTAATTTAAATTCAGGAGATTGAATTAAAATCGTTTTCACATAGATGTACAGATATATCTTTGTACTTCAGCTGTATATATTCCATCTATATATTTCCTGTTTATATTTTTCAGCTGTATCAGAGCTGGAACTTGAGATGAAGTGACGCTCAGGGGAGAGGAAACCGTGTTTGTTGACTGTTGGAGCAAACACCACCCTCTGCATCTGCTGTCAAGATGCGTTCAGGGTCGAATTAAACCCTGAACGCATCACGAAGCTACGTCAACGACACACGGAATCAAAGGTCACGTGAGTGCTGACCCACGTGACAGTCTGGAGCCGGAATCAACATGGCCGCGGTGAGTCGACACGGATCTAAAATATAATTATTTTTATCGATAGTAATTTTAGTTTAAAGAGTCGTGTTTACATTTTTACTGCCAGACCGACAATTATGTGTCATTTTAGCAAAATTTACCATGAAAAAAATACCGTTAAATATAAAAATATAACGTTACTGTAAACTTTTTCATAGTGATGACAAAACTAAAAGGGTTTTTATTAATAACAGAATATTTAATTTATTTCAGGATGTGGTGAACTTTTCTATTCTAAGAGTGAAGTTTGAACTCTACCTCTGATTAAAAAAAAAAAAAAAAATCCTGTAAATACACCTGAAACTGCTTTCACGTTAATTTCTACTGTAAATGGATAGTGAGATGTATACAGGGACTATAATTACTAGAACTCAGCCCACGACAGGCACATGTTATGACATTATGTGATCCGGTGCACCATCAGACACTCCTGTTCTGCCTTCTCAGTTACCCCAGTGAATGAAACAGATCATTGAACCTTAAATTACTGTGAGGTTATGGATTAACCTTTGGAACTTTCCACAGTGAATCAGATTTGTTGTAATTGTTATCAGGACACAGCCAGTCTTTCTATCTGTCTTAACTCAGTCTGAAGGTTGTGGTTCACCCACTCCAGACAGAACAGGGAACATAATACGCATCTTCTCCCTGCTCAGTGGAAACTTATGAAAAAAATACTTCTAGCTTTTAGAAAATAATTTTTTCTCTTCTATAAGCTTATATGAACATTTTTACTGCAGCCTTCTGTCTGATCTAAGACCGATATGAAGAGTTAAACTGAAACAGAAGGATTAGAAAACTCTTTGGCCAAAAAATGTATTTATATGAATTTACTGTGAACCACCACCATCTGCAGCTTCAGAACTTCCCATTACAGCCGCTGTGAATGGATTATTTAGTGCCCACTGTGTCATTTGACACAGTTTGGTTTAGGATGCTACTTGTACACGAATGAAGGAGGATGTCAGAAAATCGTTTAATAATCGTGCGACAGTGTGGATCAGGTTATGTTTGTTGTGGACTTGTGCACCAAAGCCGGTGCCACCCAATCCCCCGTCTCCCTGTCCTTTCAGACCCGTCTTCTGCTAAACTTTACTGATCCATCCATCCATGATACATCACTGCAAAACCCACCAAAGGGTATTTTATTAAGGTGCTACAAAAACTGCTCCTCTAAGAGGCTCTGAGTTTTTCTGGTTGTGTTAATTTCCTCACTAAAGTCATCGTGCAGAAATCACTTGGATGGGCGAGTGAGTAACTCTAATCCTCAAAGGGCTGTGGGCATTAAGCACATTCAGTAACAGGGCAACTGTTACTGAAATGAACTTGAAGAAAGGGTCGACACAGTCATGTGCTACATAGTGTCGGAGAAAATTAGTTAAGCATTAAGCATTTTTTAATTGCTCCTTTGTGAGGATCAGTTGCAGATTAAAAGAGATGGTGCAAATTTATTGTACGTTCCCTCACCAGCTGTTTCATTTGTATCTGTTGTCAGGATCTTTTCTAAGGAGCACTTTAAGGCAAAGTACGCTGTTGATGAGGTGTCAGTCAATCTGTGCAATTGCGGGTCCTTATTGCCTCTGTGTGTGTGTGTGTGTGTGTGTGTGTGTGTGTGTGTATGTGTCTGTGTGTACAGCAAGTGTGACCTTTTTCCCGTGCAGTAACTGAACCTTGATGTTAAGTCACCCAGCTCTGCAGTTACAGAAAAGGACATCAGTGCCTCCATAGACTGTTTTAAAGGTGAAAGTCATCTGTCTCCTCTTTGAACCTCCTGGCAAAATGGAAAAGACTTTGGTGGCACCAGATACAGTTTAGCACGAAATACGGACCTGAATCATTTATCAGCTCAATTAAATGTTTTATACAAAAGAATTAAAAGAGAATTTATCATGCATGTCTCTGTGGCCTGTGTGTGTGTTTACATTTGAGTAGTGTTCACACAAAGCTAGTGGAGCATCATCATAATACTTAAGATTGCATTTGTCGGAGCAACACAGCAGTGCGCTCCCCTCTGACGCAATTCAACCAACGGAAACTCTCCAGGGAGTTATTTCAGATATTTTTAATATCTGAAATTTGCATCCTACAACTCCATCTTCTTCTTTTAAACATTTATTCTGAAACAATACAAGCCTGCTCAAGTTGCATATTTAGTGGCTTTGCAAAAACAGACATGTGTAGTGAATGTTGACAGCAGATTCGCAGGGGAGCTACGCTGGAGGGTTGACAGCTCCAGAGCCATGTTTAACATTCATGTTTTCTAATCAATATAATATATTCAGCCCATAAGATAGAAAAATCCACTGGAAAATAAATCACTTAGAAGTTTCCATTTAAAATGAGGAGATGATTTCTATATTTACCAGGTGATGACTCATCCTGCTGATGTTTCAGGTATTTTTTACCTGCCTGAGGTGTTAGGTTTCCTAATTAGTCCCCAGTTAGCATATTATTACAAAACATTCAATCACAAAATGACAGTTTCTGCATTTATTTAACCAATTCTGTCATCTAGTTAGACACAAAAACCAGTTGATGTGGTTGAGCATTAAGTTGGTTGTGCTACCTCCAGATGGACCAAAGAGAGAACAATGTCTTTGTTTTCTATCAGAGGAAAGTCATGAATATTTTACTACATAGTTATTTTTCAAACACTAAGACCTAGAAGATGATTTATGCACAAACACACCTTCCTCAGCACTTCTCTGCTTAACATGTTAAGAGTTCACATCCCATCCTCTCAAATGCAACAGCTTGTTGAGAAAAAAGCTAAAGGAGGGAAGTATTTAATTCTGTAAAGTATCTGTCAGGTGTTTACTGTCACGATTTATTGGAGGGAGCCAGATTTAATAATATAGACATTGCTCCAATATCGCTACAGTGTCTGGGAACACTGAGTCAAGGATCTGTTCTTTGACATTCAGGCTGCCAGCAGAGGAGTAATAATGTCGCTCGAGCTTTGTCGTTCAATGTGCTCCTGAGTACAGAGAGGCCACAAAGCCACAATGGCTCCTGTCAGAGTGACCTTTAATCTGCAGGCTGAGCAGGAAAAAAACTGGTGTTTGTTGTTTCTGCTGCTTTGTTGTGTCTCCATCTTCTTATGATTCTCTGTCTGCTTGACAGGAGCACTGCTGGTTTCATGTTGGACAGGACGTGAGAAGTCCTGAACACTGGTATGCATGACTTATTCCAGATTACAGCTACTGAGATTAACCTAATACAAGATGACATTTGGGAATTTTTTTTTTTTTTTAATTAAAAAAAGTAGAATCCTTTCAGTCTACTTGTGTGTAAAATGTTTATAGTGACAACAAATATCCTAATCTTTGATGGTGTCAGCCTACGAAAACAGATTATTATATTATGTTCTACTCAAGATCCCAGAATAGATCATCAGTATAAATAGAACCCAACTTAAATTACTGTATTGACATTCGAATGCACTTAAAGGGAATGTTTTTCTTTCCACACAGCGAGGACAGAACACAGACAGCGGGAGCATCTGCCGCGAGGCCTCCTTTGAAGGAATTAGTCGGTGTGTTTAATTGCCATCTATTTGCATTAACATAATTACACTTCATTTGTGGAAACTATTGATTTCTTTTTTTTCTTTTTATAGCCAAGGATACACCAGACTTGTGTATACTGATTGTTGCTTATTAACCTGATTCTGAATGGAATTAATGAAGCAAAGAATCTTGCTCTTGCTTGTTAGTTGTCAGTTTATAGTGATGATACCGTTGTCCTTAGCACCGCTCTTTGTTTTTTGTTTTTTAACTATGATATAACTATTTACTCTTCAGTATGACCCCAACAGCTTTGAAAAACAGATTTATTCTTATCTCAAAGGTCAAATAACCAATTTTCAGCTGCTTTATAAAAATAAATGCAGCTTGATGCTTCATGTTGGTTTTTCTTTTCATCAGCTTCCAGGTAAACAACACCCTTCTGCACCCAGTCATTGTGGAATGGTAAGTAATTCAAACAGGTTTTACATCATTGTTGACTTCACCAACCCAAGATATTAATGAAGACTGTAGTCTCTCTCTCTCTCTCTCCTTCTCCTTAATTTCCTAACAGTTTTTTTCTGTCGGATTCTTTTAATACAACAGCCCTCACAAATTACACCTGCCCAGTCAGGTAACTGTGTGTGTACAATCAAAAACTCTGGCTTCTCTAGGTTGTTTTTATTCCCCTCTTAGAGTCAGAAGCCAGCGCACACGGGTGTAATGGACTTCGTGCTTGCCTGGTTGTCCTTGGCATTAGTGCACACCTTCCAAATGAATTGACATTTTCTGAAATAAGGAGGAATGTTTTGCAGGCACAGGTCCTGGAGAGGAAGCCTTGATAGACTGATTTAGCTTTCATTAGTGTTGCTATTGGTTACCACTGCCTTATGTTATTTTCTTGGTTCTATATTGGTAGAAATTCTTAATAGTCTCAGTAACTATTTCAAGTGGAGCCATTTCAGGTGCAGCTACTTTCGCCTCTACTAAGGATAAAGAAGCAGGAATAAACTCTTTCATTTGTAAAATCGTACTGAAGGTCAAACTTCCACCAGCTCTGAAATCTGTTGATTTCTTTCAAAAGTAACGGGGAATCTGCTAAACACTGGTATTCTGCATCAGCTACTGTATTAAATAAATTGATTTGGGTGGCCATTACAATAAAAACACAGTGTTCCTTTAGCGTAATGTGTGAGTAATATAACTGTACCTCATACTGGGCATCGATGAACTGACAGTGTGATGATCAGAGAGGGAGCTGGCTGGTGTCTCACTTGTTGTTTTTGTCTGCAGCCGCCTGATTAAGACTGACATGGAGCTGGAGGTCCTGCGCTACACCAACAGGATTTCCAGTGAGGCTCACAAAATGGTGAAGTCCTTCTTTGCCAGACAGGATGTTCTTGATTATTTTCTAAATGAAAGAAACAGAAAAATGGAAAGTTCAGCACTTGAATGAAAACGCCCAAAGAATTAAAGTTTATCAATAGCACCGAGTTTAGAACTTGTGCAAAGGAGTCAGATTTTCAATTAGGACTTCCCCTATAAGTGTAAGATAAAACTGGAAAATACTCTCCCAGATCATGCTCACAAGCACTCACTGACTTTTGAACTCTTCTCTTTCTGCATAAAAGCTGCAGACCATGTTTCAGGGAATAATCCACAACTCATCTTGTTATGATAAAATTGGAGATGACATATGACAAGCATGATCATCAAGAAGGAGTGAAAAATAAACACAGCTGTCCTCAGAAAAAAAAAAAAAAAGATCTTATTAGATCACTGTTCTACATATGAAGATGTAATCAATGAACAGCAAATAATTAATGACACTATCAGGGGAGAAACTGGAGCTGTTTTTAGTTTGATAACCACATATATTAACATTTTCACTGTAGGTCATGAAGCAGGTCAAACATGGACTGATGGAATATGAAATGGAGAAGAAGTGTTGTGTTGATGTTTGGGGGCAGACAGAAACAGTCTGTCTATACTTTTACATTTGTGGTTGCAGCAGAATTTGTGGAAGTTGAATCAGTCCTGATTTAACTGGTTTCAGCCTCAGACCTTACACCAACAATCACAACAATAGTTGTTAAATTGTTTTCTAGGTACAGAGAAGTAAATATTCTGGGTTTCCCTGCTTGTTGGGAATGTACTTCATAATGGCACCCGCTTCACAAGCTTTGAATGATACAGGTAGATCTGGCACTGTCATGCTGTGTCCAGTGTGCTGCTTAACGATATGCTTAAGGTTTTATTAAAACCAGTGAAGTGAAGTATAGAGTAAAACACAAAGTAGTCAGATTACAGGATTCATAGGGAATGAAAGGTCAAAGTAGACTGATAACTTTTGTTTTGAACATGTTGGAAGCTGATCATAAACAAACAGAAGACGCTAAGTATGCTAACTGTTCTGCACTGCTCTTTCATCGGTCACCAAAAACTTTGTCAGTGCAGAGAGCAAGAGAACCACGACACTGTGTTAGCCACTGCCAATTACAAAATAAACAATATAGACAAATAAGTATGTTTATCAAACAAGTTGCCTATCTCAGTTTAAAAGAAAACAACATCCCAAAGTCTGGCTGAGGCTAAAAGATGTGGCTGAATCTCTCCAATGTTTCCTCCTTGTTGATATATTCTCCCTTTTCTGACTTTTTTTAGCCTGTTCCAACACTACTGCCACACTAAAGAAGGGATGCGCCACACTTCACATTCCTTCATCTGTGGAACGTAAGACTTGAGCCATCCATTTCTGACTTAGTCTCTCCAGTCTGTTATTCCTTTCTAAATGTTTTATTTGATCAATTACACAATAGAGATATTGTCATCAATGAAAAAAAAAAAAAAGGTTTTAGCATTACAAGTTGCCAAAATTTGCTGAAAGACCTCGAACGCTTATTGGCAAAAATAAGAGGCTGAACATCCTTTAAGCCTCTGTGGCACTGCAGTATCCTCAAGGATCTGAACACAGATCAGAGTTTAGGAAGTTGAGGTAGCGGCATCATGCCTGTTCAAACAGTACATCATCTTCCTGTTGTTGGGTTGTTGCCAGCTAGCAGCATCAGTGTGGAAAAGGAATTGTGAGATGTTGTTTATTATGCAATGGCTTTCTGCATGTGTAGGCCACGTGTACCTCTCGGGGATTAGTTGTCAAGGATGTGTGCTATTATTCTGTTCAGTTAGAATGAAGGAGCATGCTGTCCAGAAAAAGGCTATTCATTTCAGGTTGTTATGAGAATTTTATATTTTTCAATGCAGTTAACAACTCCTAACGCACTTATTCAAGATTCCTTTATTGTCATTCCCCATATATACCTGACAGGTACAAAGTGGACGAAATTTCGTTGCCACTGGCTCCACACACACACACACACACACAAAAAAAAAAAAACTGAATTAAAAAAACGCTTTTCAAGACTCAAAGTGAAAATCCTGACATCAATGAGAATAGAACACTAAAGAAAAACATTAAATAGATAACTTATGATTGACATTTGGTGATTCTATTCATTTCTCTTTTATTCATGCAATGTGTCTTACACACCAGGGGCCATAATTCCTCTGTCATCTTCTATGGCCACCCTGGGGCTCCAATGACTAGTTGATTATGGATGGAGACATGTGGTGAGTAGCTTTCAGTATTTCTTTAGCTTTCTGTAGTTCATATATTCTGGCACTGACATGTAACACACACAATGCCTACAGATCCACCTACACCAGGAGCTGTTGTGAAATGCTCTTTGGCAACTTTTGTGGTCTCATAGAGGCAAAGTTATTATTTTCATGGTCACCCAAAACCAAACTCAAAGCACCTGTAGAAAACATTTGACATGTCTCTTGCAGTCTGTTTGACATGGGTGGAGAGCACTACTGATGCACATCCGACATCACCTGCTCCTTCCCAGCCAACAGCAAATTCACCCCAGACTAAAGGGCCATCTACAAGGCCGTGCTCAAGTCCTCCCGAGCCGTCGTGGCTGCCATCAAGCCAGGTTATCATCTTACAGACATCTTAAAAGACTACATGCACTTACGCACATAAAAGTAAGGTGAGGAGAAGAACTACATTTAATAGTTTGCTTTTCTTCACTAACAAAGCTGTTTGTTTACCTTGAAAGGTGTGAAGTGGACTGACATGCACCATTTGGCTGACCGGATTCACCTGGAGATGCTGGTGAAGGTCAGAATCCTGAACTTCAGAGTGGAGGACATAATGAAGGTCCACGTGGGCGCTGTCTTCATGCCCCACGGCCTTGGACACCTGCTGGGCATTGACGTGCACAATATGGGAGGCTACCCTGAGGTGACAACAGACAGGACTTAAAATCTGAGATTGCTTACATCACAACCATCTAGTAGATAGAAGAAGATGAAGAAAGTGCCCTTCCTGGTCCTCCAGTATACATGTGTCATCAATAATAGAGACTCTCAGTGCAGGAGTGACAGAAGAACCACAAAAGGCCAAGCTGCATGAACAGGGCAGGACAGAGAGGAAGACAGATGGTGTCTGGTTTTGTTAAGTTATGCTCTTCAGACAACTACATACAGTACAGTCAACCTGCAGTCCTGTATGAAGTGCACTGTGAGGCAGGACATGCTGAATATGAATAAAGTAAGCCTCTTTTATAGATGCATGAAAAATGATACTTCTATTTTCATTAAGACTAGCACTCATCTCCAATAACAGTATTTTCTCAAAGCTGTGTCCGTGCTGCTTGATGTGGCTGCAGATATTTTACACTAATGTTATCCATAATAATTAGAAGTATATGAATCAGAAATATATCTACAAGCAGCAATTTTCAGAGTCTAAGCAGCTAGAGAGAGTTTCAATAGCATACCATTGACCTTTTCTCAAAGTAAGAATTATTCGTCTGAGGTTTTATACCCCGGAGACTTACTGATTGGACCACTGGGGAACCAAGTGAAACATTCTTTTACCAAAGTTAACACAATCACAGGTATATTTGTCTTTTTGGCCTTGAAACTGTCAAAATATAAGTGTGAAAAAAAACTTTCTATATGTTTCACTCCAACAGTGGGCATAGAAGAAATCAATGGGTATACACCTCTACATTTTGTTTTTAAACTGTGACTTCTTGACTTCAACAATTTGTATTCTTGCTCAAGGGGTGGAGTGCAACAGTGAGCCTGGACTGAATAATCTTCTCATGGGCCGCCTGGTACAGGAAAGGATGGTCCTCACTTTAGAGCCTGGCTTATACTTCATCAACCACTTGTTTGATCAGGCCTTGGCAAATCCTGCTCTGAGCTGCTTCATCAAATATGAAGTGCTGACTCATTTCCGTGGCTTTGGAGGGGTCAGTCTGCTGATAACATTTATCTGGTTTTGTTGATATTTGACTGATCCAGCTTTAATTCAGCAAATTGTCATTCATGAATCAATTGAGTCTGGCATTTAATATTTCCCTCTTTGATTCTAATGTGTTTAAGTGACTGCTGTTGTTCTAATACATGCAGGTTCATGTTGAAGAAAACACAGCAGTGACAGCTGATGGTATCGAGCTACTGACCCTGGCACTGTGGAGTAGATCGAAGCTTACGTGGGTGACAGCGAAAGTTCTAAATAGCATCTCTCAAAGTCTGAGCTGCAATATGATTATCGACTCTTTACAAACAGCAAAGCATCATTCTTCAGTCTTCACTGTTGTCTCTCATACTAAACAGATACACAGTAAAGAACATGACCGGGTAAAAACATCATGTTTCATACAGAATAATTATGAAGGTTTTATAATGGTTGGAAAATTTTGATGTGAAGTGCACCAGTCACTTTAATGGACAACTTCTACCTCCTTGGAAAATAGATTTAACTTTTTTACAATTCTTTAAAATAACTAATTTGTTCCTCTTTGTAATCATCGATTAAAGGAAACCCTGTGAAATTGAACTAAAGATTTTTAATTCGGCAGTGGTGTTGTTGTTCTTATAAAAATCGATGCGTTCAAGGTTTTTCTGTGAACCAGACAACCAGAGTCGACCACTTGTGCCACATGCAAATACTCTTCTATACTCACCTTTTAAAGGGGTGGCATGGTGGCTCAGTGTTTAGCACACGGGGGGTTCTGGGTATGGGGCGTTTGCATGTTTTCCAGCATGGGTTCCCTCCCCTCACAGTCCAAAGGCATCTCTACATGTCTCTGTGCAGTTGAACAGCCCTTCAGCCCCCTCATGACCCTGTAATCATAAACAGCATAGATTAAGGAGACTTTGTAAGGGATATTATCAAAATAAAATAAAAAAACAGGTTGGCAAGTTGGAGCATGAGCTACACACACAAATTATTTGGAAATGTATAATATTAACCAAATGTAATTTTCTATAGTTCAGTTTGACATCCTAACAATGTCCAGTCCCTCTGTTAGGGCTCTAAATGCTGGCTGATCGTTTCCTCAGCTGTATCAGGGCTGAAACCTCAAATTAAGTAAAAAAAATATATATATCGTCTTGAGTCTGCTGTGAAGATGAGTTCATGGTTGAAGCTAAATTCTCCGAAAACCATGAACGCCTCACGATGCCACGTCAACGGCAAATCGCCGCTAAAGTCACGTGAGTCCTGACACCACGTGACAGTCTGGAGCCGCAATCAACATGGCCACAGCACCGCAGTGAGTCTACTTCGACTGGAAAATTATTCAGTCTGAAATAGAATTATTTTTATCGATTATTATTTTAGTTTAAAGACTCGTGTTTACATTTTTACTGCCAGACCGACAGAAAATAAATCTGAGTCACTTTGCTAAATTTACCATGAAAAAATACCGTTCAATATAAAAATATAACGTTACTGTAAACTATATTTTGTCATTAATAGCAGAATATTTAATTGATTTCAGGATGTGGTGAAGTTTCCCGTCATGAGAGTAAAAACAGGAATTAAAATTTTTAACTATAAAGTTTTAACTATTCACGAAGGTCCTTAAAACACCTGCAGCTGTTTTTACTTTCATTCCTACAGTAAAGAGACAACTTGATATATAAAGGAACTATAGTTAGTTCCTTTATAGAGAATATCAGAAAAACCTTTTCCTGATTGGGTCACTAAAACAGAGGAGAGGCTGAATTGTTTAAGATAGCTAATTTTATTGTTTTTATACGTGAATGATTAAAAGTATTTAGTGGTGTTGTTTCTGACTCTGATTGGAACCATCCACTGACTTTAAAACTATTTGAATCCAACAGTATAATTATCCGTTTTATGTTCTAAAGGTATATCTCATGATATCAGTGGGACAGTTTTATCATCTTGTGATCACAATAGAAACCCATATTATCTTGTTGTAATCAGGAGATTAAAAAAAAGGAAAAGAGAATCTGCTGTAGTAATCACAAAAATCTAACAGTCAGCGGCTCTAGGGAAACCTCGGTCAGAGATCTTCTCAGATTGCAACACATGGCATCTGTTATGATATTTTGTAAACCAGTGAAAAATCATGATTTTTTGCTTCATAAATACCTGACTGACACCACAGGGGTGGAATCACAGTTAGAATATTGTGAGGTTATGGATTAACCTTTGGTACTTCCCAGACTTAATCAGTTTTGTTGTAATTATTATCACCAAGGGCACAGCCAGAGAGCAAGACGTTTCAGTAACTGGGCTTTCGGTCTTTCTGTCTGTCTTAACTCAGTCTGAAAGTCGTGGTTCACCACTCCAGGCTCAAATCCCTCCAGACAGAACAGGGAACATAATGTTCGTCTTTTTCCTGCTCAGTGGAAAAATAATGCTCCTGAATCCATTCACATTATTTTTTCTTTCTATAAAAGCTTAGATCAACTTTTTTTTTTTCACTGCCGCCTTTCTGTCAGATTTTTTTAAAAAAAAGAGAGAAGTAGTCATGAAGTGGATCTATCACCAGCTCATCTCAAGCTTCAAGACTTCCCATCTCAGATTGAATTATTTAGTTTCTACTGTTTCATTGACACAGTCCGGTTTAGGATGCTACTTGTACATGAATGAAGGAGGATGTCAGAAAATCGTTTAATAATCGTGCGACAGTGTGGATCAGGTTATGTTTGTTGTGGACTTGTGCACCAAAGCCTGTGCCACCCAATCCCCCGTCTACCTGTCCTTTCAGACCCATCTTCTGGCTGGGTAATGACACCCTGAGGGTGTCTGCTGCCCTTTTTGCAGAGAACCGTCGAAGACTGTGCACGGGGCTGAAAGCCACAGACAGACTGGTGCTAAAGTCAGTGGTGGTGCTACAGGGAGGAGAGCAGAGGCAGAGGTACTGCACCGACACAGACCTCCTTTTCAGACAGGTAGGTTGTCTTGAGTTGACTCTGGGATTTCTGCTAAACTTTACTGATCCATCCATCCATGATACATCACTGTAAAAACCACCAAAGGGTATTTTATTAAGGTGCTACAAAAACTGCTCCTCTTAGAGGCTTTGAGTTTTTCTGGTCGTGTTAATTTCCTCACTAAAGTCATTGTGCAGAAATCAGTGGGCACAGTAAAGTTTGGTTTCTCAGCTTTGTATTCACTGCAGTAAATTTATCAGGTCTGATAAGGGACAGCATGTTTTTTCTTCTTATATGTTGATATGTTCCTTTCTTCAACTGATGATTAAAATTTCTGTCACTCATGTTCTGGCTGTTTCAATTCTGCAGGAGTCTTTCTTCCACTGGGCTTTTGGAGTAACTGAGCCTGACTGTTATGGAGCCATTGATGTGGACTCTGGGAAATCCATCCTTTTTGTTCCCAAACTGCCTGAAAGCTATGCCACTTGGATGGGCGAGTGAGTAACTCTAATCCTCAAAGGGCTGTGGGCATTAAGCACATTCAGTAACAGGGCAACTGTTACTGAAATGAACTTGAAGAAAGGGTCGACACAGTCATGTGCTACATAGTGTCGGAGAAAATTAGTTAAGCATTAAGCATTTTTTAATTGCTCCTTTGTGAGGATCAGTTCCAGATTAAAAGAGATGGTGCAAATTTATTGTACGTTTCCTCACCAGCTGTTTCATTCGTATCTGTTGTCAGGATCTTTTCTAAGGAGCACTTTAAGGCAAAGTACGCTGTTGATGAGGTGCAATACGCCTGTGACGTAAGTCAGTCTGTGTGTGTGTGTGTGTGTGTGTGTGTGTGTACAGAAAGTGTGACCTTTTTCCTGTGCAGTAACTGAACCTTGATGTTAAGTCACCCAGCTCTGCAGTTACAGAAAAGGACATCAGTGCCTCCATAGACTGTTTTAAAGGTGAAAGTCATCTGTCTCCTCTTTGAACCTCCTGGCAAAATGGAAATGACTTTGGTGGCACCAGATACAGTTTAGTACGAAACACGGACCTGAATCATTTATCTGCTCAAATAAATGTTTTATACAAAAGAATTAAAAGAGCTGCACTGGAGGGTTGAAAGCTCCAGAGCCATGTTGAAAATGCATGTTTTCTAATTAATATAATATATTCAGCCCATAAGATAGAAAATATAACTGGCAAATAAATCACTTAGAATTTTGCATTTGAAATGGTGAGACATAATTTCTATATTTACCTTGTAACCCTGTGATGACTCATCCTGCTAATGTTTAAGGCATTTTATCACTGCCTGAGGTGTTAGGTTTCCTAATTAGTCCCCAGTTGAGATTCAGACAAACCCACATGCAGCATATTAGAAAACATTCAATCACAAAATGACAGCTTCTGCATTTATTTTACAAAATTCTGTCATCAATTTAGACACAGAAGCCAGTTGATGTGGGTGAGCATTTAGTTGACTGTCATAAACTTCATATTAATATTTCGGTATTTGTGACATTGTCTCAAGTATCAAGTAGAATCACACTTGCCTTCAAATTTATTTTGTGCAGCTGTTCGTAAACTGAAGGTGTTCATAATGATTTTTGTTGTGCTCAATTGTAGTTATCTTGATATTAAATACTTTCAGTCATAGCAATTATTCCACTATGCAATTTAGATTTTATTTTATGGAATTCTTTGCAGATACAATACAGTAAATGTTTTAGGGAGCCAGATTTAATAATATAGACATTGCTCCAATATCGCCACAGTGTCTGGGAACACTGAGCCAAGGATCTGTTCTTTGACATTCAGGCTGTCGCCTGAATGTCGCACAATAATGTCGCTCGAGCTTTGTCGTTCAATGTGCTCCTGAGTACAGAGAGGCCACAAAGCCACAATGGCTCCTGTCAGAGTGACCTTTAATCTGCAGGCTGAGCAGAAAAAAACTGGTGTTTGTTGTTTCTGCTGCTTTGTTGTGTCTTCATCTTCTAATGATTCTCTGTCTGCTTGACTGTAGATTGCTGACGTCCTCACCAACATGAGACCAGCAGTGCTCCTAACACTGGTATACATGACTTATTCCAACCTGATTACAGCTGCTGAAATATGAATTTATCTAGAACAGTCCCTCCAAAATCGCAATGATTAACGCAAATTCAAGCAAACTCCATGATATTTGTAGCAGCTTGCATTTTATATCCTTCTATAGAGTAGTCAAAAACTTTCATACTCTTTGACAGTACTGCGAGAATTAAAGCCTGACTTATTCTGACTTCGTTTTATTGGCAATTGGCAAACAAAAAACTCTCTGAAATCCTGTAGGGACTGATAGATGATGATGAATGGGAGTATTTTTCAAAAAAAAAAAAGTGACAACAAATATCCTAATCTTTGATGGTGTCAGCCTACGAAAACAGATTATTATATTATGTTCTGCTCAAGATCCCAGAATAGATCATCAGTATAAATAGAACCCGACTTAAATTACTGTATTGACATTCGAATGCACTTAAAGGGAATGTTTTTCTTTCCACACAGCGAGGACAGAACACAGACAGCGGGAGCATCTGCCGCGAGGCCTCCTTTGAAGGAATTAGTCGGTGTGTTTAATTGCCATCTATTTGCATTAACATAATTACACTTCATTTGTGGAAACTATTGATTTTTTTTCTTTTTATAGCCAAGGATACACTAGACTCTTGTGTATACTGATTGTTGCTTATTAACCTGATTCTGAATGGAATTAATGAAGCAAAGAATCTTGCTCTTGCTTGTTAGTTGTCAGTTTATAGTGATGATACCGTTGTCCTTAGCACCGCTCTTTGTTTTTTGTTTTTTAACTATGATATAACTATTTACTCTTCAGTATGACCCCAACAGCTTTGAAAAACAGATTTATTCTTATCTCAAAGGTCAAATAACCAATTTTCAGCTGCTTTATAAAAATAAATGCAGCTTGATGCTTCATGTTGGTTTTTCTTTTCATCAGCTTCCAGGTAAACAACACCCTTCTGCACCCAGTCATTGTGGAATGGTAAGTAATTCAAACAGGTTTTACATCATTGTTGACTTCACCAACCCAAGATATTAATGAAGACTGTAGTCTCTCTCTCTCTCTCCTTCTCCTTAATTTCCTAACAGTTTTTTTCTGTCGGATTCTTTTAATACAACAGCCCTCACAAATTACACCTGCCCAGTCAGGTAACTGTGTGTGTACAATCAAAAACTCTGGCTTCTCTAGGTTGTTTTTATTCCCCTCTTAGAGTCAGAAGCCAGCGCACACGGGTGTAATGGACTTCGTGCTTGCCTGGTTGTCCTTGGCATTAGTGCACACCTTCCAAATGAATTGACATTTTCTGAAATAAGGAGGAATGTTTTGCAGGCACAGGTCCTGGAGAGGAAGCCTTGATAGACTGATTTAGCTTTCATTAGTGTTGCTATCGGTTACCACCGCTTTATGTTATTTTTTTGGTTTTATATTGGTAGAAATTCTTAATAGTCTCAGAAACTATTTCAAGTGGAGCCATTTCAGGTGCAGCTACTTTCGCCTCTACTAAGGATAAAGAAGCAGGAATAAACTCTTTCATTTGTAAAATCGTACTGAAGGTCAAACTTCCACCAGCTCTGAAATCTGTTGATTTCTTTCAAAAGTAACGGGGAATCTGCTAAACACTGGTATTCTGCATCAGCTACTGTATTAAATAAATTGATTTGGGTGGCCATTACATTAAAAACACAGTGTTCCTTTAGCGTAATGTGTGAGTAATATAACTGTACCTCATACTGGGCATCCATGAACTGACAGTGTGATGATCAGAGAGGGAGCTGGCTGGTGTCTCACTTGTTGTTTTTGTCTGCAGCCGCCTGATTAAGACTGACATGGAGCTGGAGGTCCTGCGCTACACCAACAGGATTTCCAGTGAGGCTCACAAAATGGTGAGGTCCTTCTTTGCCAGACAGGATGTTCTTGATTATGTTCTAAATGAAAGAAACAGAAAAATGGAAAGTTCAGCACTTGAATGAAAACCCAAAGAATTTAAAGCTTATCAAATTCACAATTTGTGCAAAGGATTAAGAAATGCAAGGATCCTTAGGCTGCAAACCGTTTAAATGCTATTATAACTTCATGCAGTATCTTAGAGGCAAAAACAAGTAGCACAGATAGCCACTAACAAATAAACTGTAATGTTAAAACATACCTACTGAATTGTATTGTAACTTAAGTGATCGATGAGCAATTAAGCTAAAATTGTTACAAATGTAATCATTGGATTTAAGGTACATATTTACCTAGAAAAGAACCCATTTATGTAGATTTTCAATGAGGACCGTCCGTATAGATGTCCATAGCGCTGTAGACCACAATTCATAAATTCACGCTTGAGTTATGCCCCATTATATGAAGTTTGAAGGCTTTAGCTTCATTCACATGATATTGTATCAACTACAGGACATCTGAACTATCCTGAGGGGATTAATAAAGCACCTATCTATCTATTAGCTTCAGTTAGCTTACATTGTGCCTCCTATAATCTTCAATTAGCTGTCTAGAGCTAATGCTATACTCATTTGTGGGCATTAGCTGATTCAGTTCTAAGGATTTAGCTTCATTTAGTTGTGTTTACCTTCATGTAGCTGTTTTTAGCTTCATGTAGTTGTATCTGAACGATTATTAAAAGTAGAAGTGAGACCGAATATTGAATAAATGGCGGCCGTTGACAGATTAGTGGTTTCCATGGTGACAGCACTCATTGAGTCCTCTTAACTGAGCTAACGGATGAGCTATCAGCTAATGTTTCTAGTCTGAAAATTTTAGTGATGGAAGCAGTTTAAAATTCACGTGTCGGAAATTCCCAGTCGGATTTAACATGGGAGCTGGTCAAGTAATAACTATGACTAAAAATAATAATAATAAGTAATGTTTGTCTGATATCTGGCCTCAGTTAGCAAAAGTGTCAGTTAGTTGTTATTAGCATCAGTTAGCTGGTATTGCCATCGCATTTCTCCCATTAGCGTCAATTTGTTGGCTTTAGCTTGAGTTAGCTCCCATTAGATTCAGTTCGCAGGCTTTAGCTTACCTTGTTTTAGTTAGCGAACATTAGCTTTATTTAGCTGATATTAGCTTGAGTTTGGGAACATTGGCTTCGTTTAGCGGGTATTAGCTTTAGTTAGTGTACATTGGCTTTATTTAGCTGATATTAGCTTCAGTTTGGGAACATTGGTTTCGTTTAGCGGGTATTAGCTTCAGTTAGCGAATGTTAGCTTTATTTAGCTGATATTAATTTCAGTCAGGGAATACTGGCTTCGTTTAGCTGATATTAGCTTCAGTTAGCCAACATTAGCTTTATTTAGCTGGTATTAGCTTCAGTTAGCCAACATCAGCTTTATTTAGCTGATATTAATTTCAGTCAGGGAACACTGGCTTCGTTTAGCTGGTATTAGCTTCAGTTAGCCAACATTAGCTTTATTTAGCTGATATTAGCTTCAGTTTGGGAACATTGGCTTCGTTTAGCTGGTATTAGCTTCAGTTAGCCAACATTAGCTTTAATTAGCTGTTATTAGCTTCATTTGGGGAACCTTAGCTTGAGGTAGCTCACAGTAGTTTAATTTTCATGGCTTTAGCTTCATTTAAATGACATTAGCTCCAGTTAGCTGTTTGTATCTTCAGTTAGGTCACATGCTGCATGTACATGCATCAGGCACAGAATGACTCAGCTACATACAGAGAAACTGGAGGTGTTAATAATTTTCTAACCACATATAATAACATTTTCACTGTAGGTCATGAAGCATGTGAAACCTGGACAGACAGAGTATGAAATGGAGAGGTAAGAGGCACAGCTGCTAAATCTTTATTTAGATTTAAATATATATATATATTTATATATATATATATATATTATGTAGGCAATAAGAAAATCTGAGTGAAATACATAGTAATATGGACACTAATTGAATGTATATTTTAATATATTTTGAACAGTCATTTGTCTTTGCTGTATTGGAAGAAATAGGAAACATCTTCAAACAGAAATGTGAAGCAGTCTTCATCCATAAGAGTGTTTTATACGCTTCAGATTATAATGTGGGTCATTTTGTCGATCTGTTGTGCTGAAATTGATGTACTTTTCCTTTTGTGACTTTCTTTTAAGCCTGTTCCAACACTACTGCTACTCTAAAGGAGGGATGCGCCACACCTCATATACCTGCATCTGTGGAACGTAAGATCTCTGCCATCCATTATTTATCCATGCCATTTTTCCATCTCATTGTAATTGCTTTCAAAATTTTTCATTTATTTGATCAGTTACACAACAGGGACTTTGTCGTCAGTGATTACAAGTCAACAAATCTCCATAAGAAAACTTGAAATCCTGTCTTTCCTGAAAAAACAAAAATATTTAAACACTATATATAATATTTACTGGGGGGAAAAAATCCAGAACATCCTTTAAGCCTCTGTGGCACTGCAGTATCCTCAAGGATCTGAACACAGATCAGACTTTGGGAAGTTGAGGTAGCAGCATCATGCCTGTTCAAACAGTACATCATCGTCCTATTGTTGGGATGCTGCCAGCTAGCAGCATCAATGTGAATAAGGCATGGTTGGATGTTGTTTCTTATGCAATGGCCTTCTGTATTAAAGGCCATGTGTACCTCTGGGGGATTAGCTGTCAAGGATGTGTGCTATTTTCTTGTTTAGTTCAAATGAAGGAGCCTGCTAAAAGGTTATTCAGTTTGTACAACTCCCATTCATCGCAGTTTACCACTTCTAGTGCAGTTATTTTTCCCATGCAGTGATGTTATTTATTATTTATTAATTTTTAAATTCTTGCAATGTGTCTTCAACGCCAGGGGCCATAATTCGTCTATCCTCCACTATGGCCATGCTGGGGCTCCCAATGACAAACTGATTATAGATGGAGACATGTGGTGAGTAGCTTTCAAAAATTTTTAAACTTTGTGCAGTTATTGTATTCTGGCACTGACATGCAACACAGTCACTAAGTGTACAGATCCTCCTGTACCAGGAGCTGTGAAATGCTCTCAAAACCCAAGCACCTCTCAAAAACAGTCAATGTGCTATCTCCTGCAGTCTGTTTGACATGGGTGGAGAGTACTACTGCTACTCATCCGACATCACCTGCTCCTTCCCAGCCAATGGCAAATTTACCTCAGACCAAAGGGCCATCTACGAGGCCGTGCTCAAGTCCTCCCGAGCCGTCATGGCTGCCATCAGACCAGGTTATCATCTTATAGACAATTTAATGAGTGTATGCACTGACCCAGATAAAAGTAAAGTGAAAAGAACTTAAAAGTTAAATACTCAGAAGTACTCCCAACACAGGATTAACTGCTTTTTAATCAGGTTTTTTTTTTCTCCTTAATTTATGTTTAATTAACATTTCTGGGGTTTTGCACATAATATTTTTTTCTTTTCCAAACTTATCAGGTCAAAGAGTTTTCACTTCTTCATTCATAAAGTTGTTTGTTTACCTTGAAGGTGTGAAGTGGACTGACATGCACCGTCTGGCTGACCGGGTTCACCTGGAGGAGCTGGTGAAGATTGGCATTCTGAACGGCAGAGTGGAGGACATGATGAAGGTCCACATGGGCGCCGTCTTCATGCCCCACGGCCTTGGACACCTGCTGGGCATCGACGTGCACGATGTGGGAGGCTACCCTGAGGTGACAACAGACAGGACTTATTGCTCACATCACAGCCATCCAGTAGACAGAAGATGATAAAGAAAGTGCACTTCCTGGTCCTCTAGTATTGATATGTCACCAATAATAGAGAGACTCTCAGTGCAGTACAGAGTGATAGAGGAACAAAAAAAGGGCCCAGCTGCATGAACAGGGCAGGACAGAGAGCAAGACAGATGGTGTCAGGTTTTGTAAAATTATACTTAAGTATTTTAGGAGTAAGATATTTTCTTTTAAGTATGTTTCTTGAGTTCAACTATTTGTATCTCTGCTCAGGGGGTGGAGCGCATCAATGAGCCTGGACTCAAGAGTCTTAGGATGGGCCGCCTTGTGCAGGAGAGGATGGTCCTCACCGTGGAGCCTGGCATCTACTTCATCAACCACTTGCTGGATCATGCCTTGGCCAATTCTGCTCAGAGCTGCTTCATCAACAACGAAGTGCTGACTCGTTTCCGTGGCTTTGGAGGGGTCAGTCTGCTGACAACATTTATCTGGTTTTGTTGATATTTGCAATGACTGATTCAACACGTTAAGTCATTAATGCATCAACTGAATTTGCCTTTTAATATTTCTTTCTTTGATTCTGACTGCTGTTGTTCTAATACGTGCAGGTTCGTATTGAAGATGACATAGCAGTGACAGCTGATGGTATCGAGCTGCTGACCTGCGTCCCTCGCACCGTGGAGGAGATCGAGGCTTTCATGGCTGACAGTGGAAAAACCTTCAGCCCCGTGGTCAGAAGTAAAAAGTTCTGAACGGCATCTGTCAAAGCCTGAGCTGCAATATCATTAATCACTCCATACAGACAACAAAGCATGTTTCACTCTCTCACTAAACATATACACAATCAAAAGCATTAACGCATGACTAAGCAAAACATGAAGTTTCATACAAAATTTTATGAAAGTTTTATAATGGTTGGAAAATTTTGATGTGAAATGCAACAGTTGCTTTAATGGACAACTTTTACCTTCATACCATTACATTTCTGTGCCTCTTTCAGAAAGAGATTTTAATTATTAAAAATAATCCCCATGTTTCTCTCTTGTAAACAAGGATAATCAGAAACACTGTGAAATTATAATAAACATTTTTAATTTTGCAGCCGTGGTGTTGTTTTTATAAGTTATGAGTCGACCACTTGTTTCATGACAGGAAAATTTCTCTCCTAGACTCACCTTTTTAAAGGGTGGCACGGTGATTCAGTGGTCAGAACAAACAAAGGTTTCTGGTTGTGTGGGTTCCCTCCCCTCACAGTCCAAAGGCATCTCTACATGTGTGTGCAGTTGAACAGCCCTTCAGCCCCCTCATGACCCTGTAATCATAAATAGCATAGATTAAAGAGACTTTAGATTAAAGAGAAAGTGATGTTTTCAAGAAAAGGTTGGTGCATGAGCTGGAAAAAAACATTAACAAACATAAAAATTGAGGCACAGGTAATTCATCTAAAGATATCCAAGGACTCCCCTCCCTGTTGAGCATTATATAGTATTTTACCTTCACCTAAGTAGAATTTAACACCTATCTCAGTTCGGATGGGGGGGGCGACACACATACACAAGCACACGGAACAACACTCAATCCCTCAGTGCTGACATAAGTAACCTCCTGTAAATACACAAATTATATGCAACTGTATAATATTAACAAAACGTAATTTTTCTACAGACCAGTTTGATCTGTTGCCCAACACTGTAACAATGTCCAGCAATTATTTGGTGCAAAAACAACGATTTCACACAACTGCAATGCCAATTTAGACCAAAGTAAAAGTACCAGACAATAGTTGTGCTTTATATGGCCGTGGAATTACTGGCAGATTACCGATGTGTAAATCCACACTGCCTCAGTGCTGCACTTTGGTCCTCTTTTGGCGAATTTGTCCATTTAGATGAAATAACAACATAATCAGCTCAGCAGATGAGAAAACAGTCAGCTGTTATTTACACTGAAGCTGCTGTGTTTTGGGAGATATCAGCTTTTTGTTTTAACCATCATTATTCTTAAAGGGTTTTTCTTAAAGAGAGAAGTTCAAGGAATACACTGTTTAGAAAATAGCTGCATGATGAAAGGAAGAGAACAAAGAAAATCGCGCTGTGCTGGTTTGAGCTTCATATAATCCTGTTGATAATGTCAAATACAACAGTGTCTCCAGGCACGACTCCAGTCTGAGTCCCTCAGATGCCTCCCTGTCTGTTTCTGTCTACTGGCTGGGGAATGGACTCGGGGGGGCTCCTGTCCTTTTTGCTGAAAACTGCTGATGCCTGTGTGAAGGGCAGAAGTCCAAAGACGGAGTGGTGCTGCTGCAGGAGCAGGAAAATAAACAGACCTCCATTTCAGGCAGGTATGACCTGAGTTAATTCTGTTACACATATCTATTCATTCATCTGTAGATTAAGAATCCACATGGGGTCAGAGACCAGGAGGGGGGTACAGTCCTTTCTGTCCATCCTGGACTCGTCTCTTTTAAACTTGTTATTTAACCAAATCAGGTCGATTCTGCTGAGATTCCTACAAATCTCATCTGATTTCTCCTAAAATTCCTTTAGGAAAAATCAGATTACATTTGCTTTTTTTTTGACACTTAAATTGCTTTTTTTGTTGCTTTGTATTCACCTCAGTCAAAACACAGGTTTGATAAGAAACAGTATCTTATTTTCTCTCATGTAATAATCTGAACAGAATATACTGACGTTTTCCATCTATCTGATTATAATTATCCCTCCTAATATTGTTCTGGTTGGTTGTTTTGTCTTTCTTCCACTGGGCTTTTGGAGTAACTCATTCTGGCTCTTACGGAGCTGTTGATCTGGACTCTCTAATGCCTGAAAGCTATGCCACTTGGATGGGAGAGAGAGTCGCTCTAATCCTCAAAGAACTGTGAACATGGCCAACATTCGTCAGTGACAGCTCAAACACAAAGAAAGGCTTGACAAAGTCACGGCCTCCATCATTATCCACACTGTTCTTCTGGGTTTACATGATTTAGTTTTGCAGATCACTTCAGTGCGTTCACTTGGCACGCTGCAGACAGAACCAATTTAGAGAGAACATTATTTATGTTATTTTATTTATTTTTTTAAATCAAACCAGGTTATGTAACACGCAGACATGGCAGTTATTGTTTCACAGTCATTTTCCCATTTAACATGCAGACAGTTCACCTTTTATATTGTTGAATGCAGCATTTCGTGGAGAGCTGACATTTTCCTCACCCTTTTAAAAAATGTATGAGTTCAGTGGGTTAACTTCTTTTAGTTCACCTCATTTTAACATTCAGTCTGATTATATATTTTTTTAAATTCTGCCATGAACAAACTTTATCTTTTATGGCCACATGTGACCTCTTTAACCTGCTGTAGAAGCACCCTCTTTTCTTACAGACTAAATTCATTTTTGCAGCTACTGGACTCATCGTGTATCATTGTTAAGATATTTGGGTAATAATTTAATCGCTGCATTTTAATAATTGAAAGAGTAAGCTCTTCAGGATCTAATCATATCAGTTGTGGTAATTATTCCAGAGAGGGCACCAAGTCACAGTGACTCCAGTCAGAATGACCTTTATTCTGCAGAAAACTGGTGCTTGTTGTTTTTTTGCCTCCTAATTAATCCCTGTCTGCAGATAGTTGGTGTGCTGTCCCATTTGAGACCTGCAGTGCTCCTCACACTGCTGTTTTCTTCTCTGCATTTAAGGAACTACTTGCTTCCTCCATTAGTAGAATGCTGTGGTGATGACAGAAGAACCTAAAGTGATGCGCTAAGTAAAACAATTCTCATTTTATGTTAGAAGACTAAAATAATCTGGAGCCGACATGCCAGAATTTTCATTTCAGATATTGGATTTGATTATCAGCCTGGAAATAAACTAATTGGATGCACCGTATTACCATTTGGAATCACTTTCATTTCTCTTTGTTTTTTTTTGTTTGTTTTTCTTCCCACCAAGCAACAGAACACAAACAGTTGGAGCATCTGCCAGGAAACCTTTGAAGGAATTAGTCTGTGTTTAATTGGTATCAGTTTGAATGAACACGATAAGACTCTGGTGCATAAAGATCGTAGCTCATGATTCTAATTTTGAACATAATTTAGCAAAGAATCTTACTCTTGCATTTTAGTTGTCAATTAGAACCAATGTTGCTGTTCTTCTTTCTTATAATTCTAAGGTTACTTTGTTTTATTTGATCAGTTCCCAGTTTAACAACATTTGTGCCCAGTCATTGCGGATTTTTTTTAATAATAAATATATTTGAAAAATCCCAATCAAGATGGGAATAAAAACTTTAGCACCCTCCTCGATTGCCTTTAAAGTTTTCTTTTAAATTCTTACAAACCTTCGCAATTACAGATTCGCAGTCATTAAGAAACAGGAGCTTTTCTATTTCTGGCTTTTAACCCCTTCAGAGTGAACAGCCTGGAAGGACACATGTATTGGACTTCATGACTGTCTTGTTGTCCACAATGACCTGATGAGTGAAATTAACAGCTAGACCAGTGAAGATATTGTGAGAGCTTGCAAATGGTACTTGTTGGGAAAGAATACTAAAGCTTTGACAGATAGATGGGTTTGTTATTTGATGCATTCAGGAAATATTCAGTCAAATGTATGTTATGTTGCAGCCTGTTTTTGCATTTATACAGTTATAAACCCATAAACCCATTGTCATCACCAGAATCTGATCCAGAAGGGAAGTTATAGCTCTTCTTGTGTGTGAGCGACTGACAGAAAAGAACAGGAAGCAAACGAAGGAAACGGGGGATAAATTCTATTGTGAATGAGAAACACCCCTGCTTATAAGATAAGATCTTCGGTTAATATTGAATAGTAGTTGTATTAAATTGTAAAAAGGGATTACATTTAATTTCATTAAAAACTGAAACTATTTTTGTTTTATAATATTTTTATAAATTAACCCCCCTAAAAAAAAAAAAAAGAACAAAAAAAACAACTTCAAAAATTCAAAAGGGTCTTGTCTAAATAATAATCCTGTTTTTGCATTTTATTTGACTTTTAAACTTTACTTTGATTTCATTTAATATTCTTTTTTTTTTGTCTTGCAATGTGCCATTTAATTACTTTAAAATATCAACAACCACTATTTTTTTTAGATTTGCAGCAGCTATCGAAAATACCTGTTGTCATTTAAATTTCCTACCTTGAGGCCATGAATACTTTTTCATGGTTGGAGGTTTAAATCTCATGTTTAGTGGGAAAGGCAACAAAAACAACAGAAAAGTAGAGTTCAGATTGCTGTTTTCTCTTTATTGATCAGCTGATATTCAAAAATCCAAAAACATGTTCTGCATGAAACGATCATTATCTATTCAAACATGGAACTCTTCGATGTTCATTCTGCACTTCGTATGCAACTTTTCAACAATTTAGCTCATCAGTGATTATTTAACACATTGCATAAAGACATACATTCTTCTAGTAAATAAAGTCAAAGAACTGAAAACTTACATTCTGTCACTTCTAACTTTCTGAGTGATCTTTGGACAAGTGAATGTAGTCTTTCATTCATTTATGTGTCATTTGTCATTTGACATCACAACTATTAAATTCAAATTTAGCAAATTAGCACAGCAAGTTAAAAATAAGGTACAGTTATCGTGCTGTCTTTAGCTACCTTTCAGATTTTACTGAAAATCTGTGTATTAAAACACTGTACCAGCTGACCTTGGTCAAAATATGAAAACATCAGCATGATGTCAGGTTTCTATGTCCTCAGGTTAGGACTTTGTCTTCACATCCCAGATAGCAACGATTCATTGAAACCATGTTTATAAGTCATTCTTCAGCAGTTTGCACCCTAAACTAACATTTTCGGACTAAATATGGACAGAATTTTAACGGCATTTCAATTAACAAGAACACTGAAACAACACAAGTCCACATGTTCTGCAAAAAACAGCCACACATTTATTTAATAGATCTATTTTACCAGATTTTACAGATGATCTCCTGATGTGGTCTGTTTCTGACCTGACCGAGGAGGAAAATTCAACTGCAGTACTCATTTGTTTGTTTGTGTGGAGCATCTACAACAGACAAACACAAACAAAAACACACTTTTATCCACAGCACAACCACTACACAAGAGATAAGTATTGATTTATTAGTCTCCCTCTCTGGTTGGAGTTTGACCGTATGAATATAATAATAATATTTTTTTGTGCTAAATTGAAATTTTTCTGCCACTCAGGATTTGAAGTGAAGATTCAAACTCTGACGAGAAGAGAAGATACACACTGAACCCATCAAATAGTTCCAGCCTGATCACTGCTCCAGATTAATGCGCTGCGGCCGGTGTTTTACGACGAGTAACCATAGCAACGGATTGTCGCTAGCCTACATGCTAACATCGGAAGAAAAAGTGAGCGTATCGATTCTGACGGCTGTGTAATCAATAAAGTATTTGTAAACCAGCCCATTGGTTTTAAATCGATCGATAATATCGACAAACTAATTATTGTCCCATTTAACTTATCTACGGTTAACAACGTAGATAAGCCTAGAGCTAACTCTAAATTAGCTTAATGCTAACGTTAACGCGTTACATTCAGCAGCATCCATCTGTTCAGAGAACACCCCGTTTGTTTATTTATTTATAGCTTATTTTACAACAAAATAAACAAAGGCTTTTAACACAGCTTCTGTGTGTTTCCCAGCGAGCTTTAGTGGAACTCGTTGTGTTGCTAAAAACAATCTGGCAGATGGTTGACCGACAAAAATCAGAATAAATCAGCTGATTAACTCAGAAAATGTGGCAGCATGTTGATGGAGCTGATCGGTATGAATAAACTATAAACTCAGACGGTAAAGGACATCAGTTGGTGTCAGATCAGATAAATGGACTCTTACCTGATGTGGATTCAGAGACTTCTCCTTCATCATTCCCGGTCAGCTGAAGATCGATGACTTTTTAAAACAATCAGCCAACCGATCAGGAATCAGTGTCCAATCAGTCAGAATCATTTATTTTGTATTGAGATTTAAATTAAAACCTTTCCGATGATTCGGGTGTAAAGTTGTGTTGTTATCTGGGATGGTTCGGACATTTATAAGGACTGACCTGAGTGCTATCATTTATTGTTTATGTTGATCTTTACCGATATATTTATCAGGATCAGGATTTCGTGGATATTACTGTCCTTCTTCTTCTGACTGCTAAAACACGAAGTTAATGATAAAGTTCTCTTCAGGTTAAACCTTTTTGGGGGGATTTATTGACAAATCCCCACAATTCAGAGTGAAAATCAGTAAAATCAGAGAAGTCAATGCGTTTACCTTTGAGGGAGTCGTGAAGTTGTGTTTTCTGTCCGTTCCTTTCATTGTTCAAAATCATTTTTAAAACTTTCTAAAGTCTTTTCATGGCTGTGTTTCAGGTGCTTTGAATTAATTGGCGTCTTTTCCTCTCCTTCCGCCTTCCGGTCCTAAAGGCGGGTAAACTCGTTTTAATTTAACTTATTCTCCATAAAATGGCGTCTTCCTGCAGAATGACTGCAGATTTCACCGCCGGAGGAGCAGGTGAGCACACCTGGTGATTGATGAGGGGGAGGAGTCTGAAGGAGTTAAACTATTGTTCTGTTTTTGAGTCTTATTTTACAAAAACTGTGGATTGTTACTTTTTAAACCTTTTCTTTGATTTATTTTACATAAATGTTGGATTTGTAGTTATTCATCTTTGTGGAACTAAAACTAATGTTTTATTCACTAATTAATTCAGCAGTGATTCATTTTAGAATATTTTATCGTTTTTATGAATTTTACATCACCACTGTGAGCTAACTGTCAATGTTTAATTTTATTATTATTATTTATTTATTTATTTTTTACTTTTCTCAGACTCTGAAAATATGAACCCCACCAGCTGTGAATGAACTCTTTAATCCAACAATATTCCACCATCCAGGAGAAGAGAGGACGCTTTCTGAAATAAGGAGGGATATTTTTAATTCTTTCGACGTTCCACAGGATGACTCTGCTTTTCTAGTTTTTCACTTCTTGTTCTGCTGCTTTCTGCTTTAGGTTAATATGTTGCTGGAGGAAGTGCGTAAAACATCTTAAATCTCATAAAATGCTGTAATATAATGGTGTATTATGCTCAGAGCAGGTTCTCCCTCACCTTCTGGGAAACATCAGTGGATTCCAGACTTCCATTCTTCTTACTTTGGCGCCATCAGGTGGTCATATTATGAAAAGGTATTGTCGTCTCTCTCCAAATACAAAAACAGTGCCATAAGAATAAATGAAAATACCAGATGCTTTAATCATGCAAATGAGAATGAGCTAATTAGAGACTGTGGCTCTTGAGAGCTGGCACAGTATTTTTCAATTTTTGCTTTTTTTTCCACAAAGCACAAGCTGTAATAAAACACATTTCCTTTGTAGGTCATGAAGCATGTGAGCTCTGGATGGATGGAATATTATTAATTTTTTTTTGTTCAGAAAGTGGCGCTGAAGGTGCATCTCAGCATCAGGAAATGTGGGCTCGTCGCCCTAAACTGAGCTGTGATGCTGTCAAAATGTAAAGTGTCTGATGTGCTCGATGATTAAAGAACGAGTGCAGAATGAATTATTTAAAAGAGGGCACTGGAAGTCCTTCAGCTCTCTGCTGTCTCCCTGATCTCTGCTACGCTTAAAGGGTTTTGTTTTTCTTCATCACAACAGATGAGGAATTTTTAGATTTGTTATTAATCATGCTTTAACCTTTCGTAGAAAAGGTCACCTGTGATGAGTTTTCTCTGGATTAGTGGTCAGTGCATGTGAGATGTTTTCCTCTCTGAAGCATGAAGGCCTGATCATCACAGGAAAAGGAGAGTCAGGACGTAACTGTGTATTCATAATTTATCACATCACAAAGTGACAGAGATCATTTTTAATTAATGTCTGTGACATTATTCTCCACCAGCGCCAATAATTGTTCTGTCATGTTCTGTGGCCATTCTGGAGCTTCCAGTGACAAGATGGAGGCGGATTGAGGAGCTCTGGACATGTTTGGAAAAGATGGGCAGACTAAACACATTCATTTATTCATGTAGCATCCCGAGAAAAAAAAGGGGGCATTGTTTACTTGTCGAACTGCGACACTCGTATGTCCTTTAAAGCTAAAACTGAATATCAGGAGGGAAAAAAATTCAAATTAATTATTCATAAACAGTTGAACTGCTGAGTTTGGACTAAACCTTGCAGGTCTGTTGTGGTTTGACAGCTGGTTTCTGGTCAGAGTGAGCCTCACCTGCCTGTGAAGAAGTGAGATCACAAATCTTTGATCAGTATAAGGAGTTTTACCTTTTAAATAATTAAAGGTTGAAACATTTTCAGGTGGATGAAATGTTGACTTTGTTTTTTTTGTCACAGCCAGACTTCTGCACATCATGTTTTCTTGTTAAACTGAGCTGCATTCCTATTCCACACATTTAAGCAAAGACATAACAATAAAACGTTCCACAACTTTGGTTGAAATATCAAACCCACTGTAAACTTTTTCATTTCTTCTATCCCCATGCTCTTTGGTTTTCCACCGATTACTGACATCTCCACTGAAGTACATGATAGTCAACCTCTTTGTGTTGAACTCTCGTTTGGCTTAGCACTTAAACTCAGACGGCCGCTTCGACATGTTTGTATTAATTTGTTAATGGGGGTGTAGTCGGTCTGGTCTAGTCTCTGGTCTAGTCTCTGGAAGGGTCCAGGATCTGGTCTAACCTCTGGTCTAGTCTCTGGAAGGGTCCAGGCTCTGGTCTAGTCTCTGGAAGGGCCCAGGCTCTGGTCTAGTCTCTGGAAGGGTCCAGGATCTGGTCTAGTCTCTGGAAGGGCCCAGGCTCTGGTCTAGTCTCTGGAAGGGTCCAGGATCTGGTCTAGTCTCTGAGGGGGTCTGGTCTGTGGAGGGGTCCAGGATCTGGTCTAGTCTCTGGAAGGGCCCAGGCTCTGGTCTAGTCTCTGGAAGGGTCCAGGATCTGGTCTAGTCTCTGGAAGGGCCCAGGCTCTGGTCTAGTCTCTGGAAGGGTCCAGGATCTGGTCTAGTCTCTGAGGGGGTCTGGTCTGTGGAGGGGTCCAGGATCTGGTCTAGTCTCTGGAAGGGCCCAGGCTCTGGTCTAGTCTCTGGAAGGGTCCAGGATCTGGTCTAACCTCTGGTCTAGTCTCTGGAAGGGTCCAGGATCTGGTCTAGTCTCTGAGGGGGTCTGGTCTGTGGAGGGGTCCAGGATCTGGTCTAGTCTATTCTGGTCCGTTCTGGGGGGTCGCCGTTCCTTGCTGTACCCCAGTCCATCACTCATCACCAATTAACCAATTAACCTAGACAGGTTCAGGTTACCACTGGGAATCGAACCACGCCCTTCTTATTTGGGGGCGACATCACTAACCACTACGCCACCGTGCTGCTCGAGTCACACGGCAGAAAACTGGTATATTACCAACCTCCATTAGCATGTTTTATTTAAATGGTTGTGTTCATTCCAATGACAGTCTTCTTCTGTCAGCTTTATTGAAGGTGCCTATTCGGCTCACTGCTGCCACCAACGGTCGGACATGGAATTGCATCCATTGCACGCAAATTTAACCCCGAGACTGTTTTAAGTAATGAAATACAGACGATTTCTTCAGTTATAACTGAAAACTTTAATACTTCCACACGTTTATACAAAAATATGACAATAAAACAAAGAAACATACGGACTCCCTTCTCCGCTTCTATGCCGGAAAAACGCTGAATGACTGACCTTCAGGAGGATTTACCCGCTCCTGCCTCCATTAAAGATGACCGCCGACGTCATCTTCTCGGGTTTTGGCGGTCAGCGAAGCGCATGCGTCCTGTATGCGCGTCACAAGGCGCATGCGCGGATTCAAAACACGCGACTATTAAAACTTCCTCGGTATTTCTACGTTTATGTGTAAAGACTATGAAACCTTGAATATTATGTGAAACTACTTAATAATACTTACTCTTCTCACACAGTTTATTTATTACATGAATAACATATATAGTTTTACTCGAATAATTCCAGTTCTCACATATACTTACAATTAGAAAGTAAATATTGTGACAGTGAACCTAATAAATATTACTACGCCACAAAATCATTTTATTTTGAGAAAGAAGACAAGACTCGCCAACATCACACGGAGGAAGGAGAAAGCCAAAAGCACTGATGTGTCATCAATAATAGAGACCGTCGGTGCAGAAGTGAGAGCAGAACAAAAAGAGGTCAATCTTCATGAAGAAGTTCAGGACGAAGGCAGCAGAGAGGGAAGCTCAGCTGCTTTCAGGTTGTGGTGGAGTTTAAAAAGCAACAGAAAGTTTAGTTTCAGAAACTTTATGAACCAAACTTCACAAAACCCCCCCAAAAAATAAAGCAACTTACTGCAAAGTTTGACAAATTAAAATAAGAGAAACACTAATACTCAAACATTTACAGATTTATTCCCACATTTGGTGCCAAACCGTCGACAGTATCTTCAGGAAGAGAGAAGTCGAGTATAAAAGTAACACAAAAAAACGATCTTCAGATGATAAACAAAAAAACAAAAAAAAAAAAAAACAGGACGTGGACTCTGCTGTAATACCTAAATCCTCCTCCAGATGGACGACTGAACTCAAATACATCACTTCTTAAACTTCTGTAATGAGACACTGAAACAAATCAGAAATCACAAAAGGAAAGGTTGTTGTAAAGTGTACAAATAATTAGTAATTTCTTTATTTCAGAAAATCTTAAGAACACTACACGAGAACTGACTGTTGAACAGCTGAAATGTAAAATAAGGCAAATAAAGACGCTTTATTTGTCACATGTTGAATACTGAAAGTTTCTGGTGTTTCTGCTCCACTCGTCCCGACTCTCTTCACGCCATCATGGTGGTACATTCAGGATAGTAGTTTAAATGCATACTAGATTCATTAAGAACTTAAATATGGATACAAATACAGTACTTATGGATCAGAGGTAAGTTCATATTGGCTGGAGGGAACCGATAACAAACGGTGAACATTTGAGAGGTATTGTGTGCAGGTTTTGGATGAAACTCAAAAAGGCGCGTTATGGCAGAAGAAGGACTTACTACGAATGTAAACCTTTCCTGTAGCATTTATCTACATACCAGGTCAATACTGTCATCATTTATCTTTACATTCAAATGTTAGTCATGTAACGGCTAATTCTACGCAGGTATGATAGATTCATCAGGAACTGTACAGCCGTGGAATGATCAAATCCCACATCAGTTTTATATATACAGTGTTCATATCTATATCTGTATCTAGATATAAATAGATATATAGTAAAGTGTATCTGTTATTTATTTATGGAGAAGGCTACTCCGTCTGTTTCTACCAACCAACAGGCTGTGGAATGCCTACATTCAGTTTGGAGGCTGTGATTGGTGGAGGGAGGCAATAAAGGTTTTGCCCCTGCAGCCAAAAAAAGGCGCCGGCGGTGATCGATAAACCGGTTTCCTCCCTGTGGGGGCCATGCAAATAAATAAAGTGGGCTTTTTTTCTCTTCAGTTGCTGGAAGAACTGCCTGAGAAGCCTTAAAAAAAAAAAACAACAACAACAACCTTATCATTCACTTTGTCATACATACATATATACAAACATTTTACAGAGGCTGCTTTTACACCTCCCTGCTGTGCAGGAAGGAGAATGATTAGGCAATCAGACAGACCTCATCTGGGCCACAAGAAATTCAGACTCTACTGTTTACCCCGTGAATCCATTCTGTGTAAAACATACAGCATCAGCACCGCGGAGGGTTGATACACAGTACTTGATTCTTAGGAGGAAAAAGGGTGTTAATGTGTCGCTGTCTTCAGTTTAATGAGGTTATATATCTTTGGTCAACAAAGTGGGCGCTAAAAAGCTGATTACAGGTGAGACAGGATCTACTTCATACGACGTCATGCCTTAAATCTGAGCGTTGCAAAGGAAAGAGCCATATTAGAGCATAAACAGTCTATACACAGTCCATGTTAAACAGTTTACAGGAGCTCTCCTGTTAATCCACTTATAATCCACTTCAAGAGCCATTTTCAGTGAAAGACCACTGCAAACTGTTTCCCATGAAACTAAAACAATGATTAGAATTTGCGATTATGATCCGTAAAGTGTTTTGTGGGTTCCTCAGTTTGCTGCCGGTCTCTCTCAGCAGGACTCTGTTCCTCCCATCACTGGATTCCTGTCCTCTATTATTAGGTATGCCTTCATCCCAACAGCTGTCTCTGAACGAGCCAGCAGCAATGTTCCTACTTCAGTTTCCACCCTTGGAAAACAAAACAAGCGTCCGTTTTAGGCGGGGTCCGGCCGGTCCGCTCCCCTGGCTGGCGCTCCACCAGAGTCCTTGTGGCAGGTACTGAGTCTGGCCCGGCGTGGAGCTGAGGGACTCCGGTGCAAAGTGCTAGCTGCGTCCTCGATGGACGGACTGTCTGTGGGCCACTCGTGAGCAGGAAGCGCAGCACGTCGTCTTGTAGTAGTCGTACACACACAGACGAGCCTGGACCACCACGTTACAGTTGAAATATTTGTCCCTGCAGTTCTCATCTGAAACAAAAATACCTTTTCAGCTCATACTTCAACACTAGATGAGGCTCATTAAAGCAAAGGAACAAAGAAGAATAAAGCAGTGAGATTCAAGAGGCATCAACATTCATAGCTGAGCTCTGCAGTGCTGCCAAACGTGGGACACAGTTTGGCCTTTTCATCGGCGTTAATGGCCAAAACATTAAAACCATCCGGTCATTAACGATCTGGAGAAGATGTTAGCGGAGGACTGACCGATGCTGGGGACGCAGGGCTCGGGGTTACAGTCCTCCCTCTGCGCCGGCTTCAGCTGCTCGTCACAGCTCTCGCTGGACAACATCCCGTCAGAAAGACAGCGCACCTCCCGCACACGGAAACCCCCCTCACAGGACTTCGAACACTGGAAGGAAACGGACACCAGGTTAATAAAACTCCCCCCTTAAATGTTTGTGATGGGACACGGCACGTCGCTGTATTTCTTCTTTCTCTCTCTGGCTTTCACTGGTTTGATGTCAGCTGCTCAGTTTGAAAACGGTGATGTCGTCTGGATCATCACAAAGTCCTGACAGTTTATATCATTTATTAAACAGGATTGTGTCTAATCTACTGTCTGATACTTTAATTCCCCCTTAAATACAGCGTACAATAAAGGACCACTGTTTATCCTGTTAGTGATTCTTTGCTGTATCTTGTTCGGACTAATCAAAGGCCTGATGTAGTTCGGCAAACGTCTACATCATATTTTTACAGATTTCTGTCACATCACCCGTTCAGTTTGTAATTTGATTGTCGTCATCTTCATTTATTTAAACTCATGAGGAAAAGTTTACTGAGCTAATGAAACAAGTGACAAATAAGACAATTTCCAATACAGTTCAACGCAAACGGCAGCCAGTGATCGACATTACAGCCGTAGACAGTGCGTCCCCCTTTATAGACCCGGGCTGATCAGTAAGAAGGACAGAAGTCCGAACTCACAGCGCTCCAGTCGGTGTGGTACCATTTGGCTCCGCAGCTCTTCAGGTGGCAGCTCTGCTGGCTGAGCGGCCGATCCAGGGAGGAGCACTCGTACGGCGGCATGACCGTGAATCCTTCGTCTGACTTCATCAGACACACCACCAACCTCTGCTGGCTTCCTGCGCCGCACTCGGCAGAGCACTGAGACACACACAACGACACAACACACACACAAAAAAAAAAAATCACAAAATAGAGGCAGGAGCAAAACTCCTGACATGTCAACATATAAAGCTGCTGAATGAACGACTCCAGACTCTCCCTTAAACGCAGCGTGACCCCCCCCCCCCCCCCCCCCCCCCGTCCCCGTACCTGGCTCCAGGGGCCGGTGAACCACTCTATACGGTTGTCACAGGGGCCGTTGTTGCAGACCTGAGAATCTGCAGGCCGCTCGCTGCCGCAGCCCTCCAGAGGGAGGCTGCTGATGTGGTTGGTCAGACAGAGGACTCCTCTGGTCCGGACCCCCATCCCACATTCAGCAGAGCACTACGGAGGGAACACAGTCAGCAGTCAGAGTTAGATACATTCACGGTGTTCTCCCATCAGACACTGAGCCTTGAAGCTAATTTACACAGAAAACAGATTGCTGGTGAAGTTTTTGTCATCGTCTCCTTTAAATCTGAACCGGATTTGGTGAGATCAGTGTCGGTGATTTCTCTTTCTGGGTCTGAATGCTGCACAGTTACGTAGTTTCATCACTGTTTCATTTTTGTTTCCTGCTCCTGACACCTGCCTCCTTCTTCCTTCCCTGCAGTATCCTCCACAGTCACGGGATCGCAGCTGCAGACACAAGATACCGCTGACAGATCTTCTATATTTTGTTATTCCGCCTTAAATAACTCAGATATTCTCTCTTCTTTGTTCTTCTTTTAGTCTTTTCTTTTTTCAAAATGCAAATTTTAATTGTACAATGAGAGCGTTAGAATGTTAACGAGTTTCTATCCAGTTAGTTTTTTAGTCAACTGTCTTTATTAGTCGTTATAAATGAGAGCAGCATCCACAAATGATGAGAAAAGGAGAATAATTTCCTCCTATTGAAGCTTCAGTCTTTTTAACCTGTTAAAATCTTCATGAAAGGTCTTTGTAGCGTCCGGTTATCAAGTTCAGCTGTTCGGAGGTGAGTCAGACCGACACAATGAAAACTCTCTTATTAGAAATGATAAAAGTTAACGCCTACCCTTTTGCCCCACTCGGTGTAAAACCAGCTCTTGGCACAGGCTCCCATGTCGCAGTTCTCTATGTCGACAGGCCGCAGATTCATGTTGCACTCCTCGTCGGGAACAAAGTCGCCCACGTTGCTGACACAGCGTACCTCTCGTGACCTTTGACCCAGCCCACATGGCACCGAGCACTGAGGCGACACAGGCAACACGGTTAACGCTGCACTGTGGAGGAAAGACTGAACTGCTGCTTTGAGTGTGTGCTGAAAGGAAAGTCCTCCTGGTGAGAGTTTTAAACACACACAACTTCTTGTCGTGAGGACGCTGAATTTTAACTGCAGTCACACAGACGTTGTGTCGACACACCGGGATCCAGTCGAGTTGTGACACTTACAGCCGTCCACTCGGAGCGGATCTGCCACTCGCTGCAGATCTTCAGCTGGCAGGTACTGGCGGTTTCGGGACGCTCCAGGTGTCGGCAGCGGCTCGTGTGGACGTTGAGGGTGCGGTTGGCGTAAACCTGGCGACACAGGACCTGCCGGTGCTGCATGCCCAGGCCGCAGGTCTTGCTGCACTCTGACCACTCTCCAATATCCCAGCTGCTCAGGGAGAAGCCACAGGAGCTGGTGTTAGATATTCTGTACAAGATTTGGCTCGACGTGTGAAGCTTTTATTTCTGCATGTGAAAGAAGCATTTTGAGTGATAATGGCCATCATTAGAAGACAGTGATGTTAAAATATACATTGTTGACCACCTCTGAGTGGCAGCTCAGGTGTCTGGATCCTGATTTAGCAAATTATGTGAAATCAGGTTTCAAAAATATCAGAAGTGAGTATGCGAATGTCTCGTCCTAAATTTTAAGTATTCAGAGAACTGTGGTGTCTCACAAAGCCGGGCAGGGCTGGAGGTTACAGGCCTCTTCCTGCGGACTCGGCCTGCTGTTGCTGTCACACAGAGCATCCGAAACCTGGACATGGTTGAGCCGGTGGACGCACTGAAAGATCGAGTGTCTGAATCCTGAAAAGCAAACGCAGCCGATTTTTAATTTAAGTTGGATCCGACGTCTGAAATATCACCAAATATTCTGCCAGAAACAAAGACACTCAGGCACAAGACGAGGTGTCTCAGTAAATGTGGGAAAGGTCAGACATTAGACATTAAAACATTGGTGGTTTGATTTTGCACAGTATATTTAGTACGTAACTAACTGGCAACTGATTCGCTGTGGCGACCCCTGAAGGGAAAAGCCGAAAGGAGAAGAAGAAGATTTAGTACGTAACTATACCTATTTTCAGAGAGGCCGGACTTGGCTGAGTGTCATAACCCAAATTTTAAGCCTAAAGGCGTAGCCGTGTTTCCGTACCTTTACCACAGGAGGCGCTGCACTCCGTCTCTCCCGTCAGTTTCCAGTTGTAGTCCCTCTCACGACTGGGTGGCGGCGCGGCAGGCACCTGGTTGTCAGGGAGACGGGGAGGATACCTCCCCCCGCCGGGTGGGTCGAAGTTTTCCTGGTGAGTGTTGCTGTGATGGTCGTATCCTCCCCGTCCGTTCACGGAGCCCCCTGAGACACGGACACATGAATTCACTCAGATATCGAGAAATGGATTAAAGGTGAATAAATATCGACCGTATGAGTTGATGGATCTATGAAGAGCTGCAACTAATTTGTGTATGAAGTACATCGTGGATGAAGCTCTGGAATGTTATGTGTTAGAAGGCGGGTTTCATTCACCTTCTGGTCTGTGTGGTTGCTGACGGCCGACTGGTTTTTCCGAGGGGACGATGTACTCATAATGGACGCCGGGGTTTGGCTGCTGGAAGATCATCTGAGAGAAAGTAGAAAGATACTGAGGTCTGAAAGAAAAGAGGAGAATCACATCTCCAAGTATCTAAACTGATTTTCTCACGTAAACGTCCAGGATCTCACTGGTGGGCCCTTCAGCCAGAAAGGACTCCCCAGCTGTGCTGGTGATCTCGTTGGGTCGGCGGTAAGTGAACATGGTCCCCCCTCCTTCGTACTTCCCTGGTCGGTCAATGGCCCAGTTCCCGTTTATGATGGACCGCCCCGATCGGCTTCGGAGAGCTGGGAGAGAGAGAGAGAGAGTGACCACGCAATCACTGTGACAGCCGAGAGCGCTGAGAAGGAAAATACCAACACAGCCTCGTCAGTATAATTACTGTTTAATGTAAAAGCATTCAGAAGTAACTGTAGTAACAAAAAAACAAAAACAAAAACAAAAACCCAAAGAGGTAATTAGAGCTAAGTTAATAAACGCACTCACGTGCACTTTCAAAGCAGTCTGTTTTATAAACGTGACAATCTGTTTGTGTTGGCAAATCTTTCATGCAAATCCTGAAACGAAATCTTTCGAAATGTTTTCCACTGATTTCATGGATTAAGTACAAGAGTCCATTAGAAAAGCATTAGAAGTGTAATATTAGACACACTTGTAAAAGAGTGTTTGGACAACTAAAAGTGCTATTAGAGATGCAGAGAGTGGAGCAGAGGCCTATTGAGGGAAAATTAAGGACTTAGTGAGGATGCAGTCGGTGGCTCTGCCGTAATGTTGCCATCTGGGAAAAATATTAAATGTTTATTTTATCCCCGAGGATGTCACTGAGTTTCACCGTCTGTCTTTGTGACAGTGAATGGCTGAGCGTGATCGCCATCCAAGTAGTTGTGAATTGAAAAGTTACACAACCCCCCCCCGGTGTTTTTTTTTTTACAGAGTGGTAAAATTCCACACCTTAATTAAAAGGGATGGTGAGGCTTGAGGGGTAAGATCCTCTAATGCAAGTAATGAAAGCATGTTTATGCACTTTCCTCAAGGGAAGCTGCCGCTGGGGGGGGGGGGGGTCAGGGCCCTTCCCTTCTTCTCCAGCCTATGGTTTAGCTGAGGCACGGCTCTCATTAAACAATGTCTGACATTCCAACAGTCACTTCTGAAAATAACCCTCCACCGTGTCCCCCTGGTGCACCTCCATAAAGACACCAATTATCTGCAGAGTGCGCTTCACTCGGAGGGGGCAGCACAGCGGCGGCGAGGCGGGGGGCTGGTAATAAAGGCGACATGCTGCACAGAGAAACTGAAAACGTGACGCCGCAGTTCGTTAATTTGTCTTTTAATCAGACAAATCTAATTAAATTTACAAGCAGATACTACCTGTTGCTCCCGGCCCAGCTGGGACTCGTAAATCTGTCAGACGGCAGCACACAGAATGAAAAACATCTTTTACGCTGCTCATGTGATCATTTCTTTGGTGACGTTTTTTCCGCTGTAATCTGGAACATCATGGTATGTGTCCTGGATAAATGGAGGTATCCATTTCCTCTACGTGTGTTTTGAACTGGAATGAAAGCAAAGCTCTGCCTCAGGCCGCAACTGATGAAACGTTAAACCTGGCACACATTTCAGCTCCATATTCAGGAATATATTCAAAGTGAAAAATAAGATTTATCAGGTCTGAGCAGAAAACAGAAATCAGACACCTGTAACAACCTCTTCAGACACACAGCTGACAGTCAGTGCTATTGAACCAAAACATTATTGACATGCTGCTGAGAAACTTCCTGTTTCATTCCTTCTTCCGAAGCGGTTCGCTCAGCTGCAGCGGATTATTATATGAATGTAGAATCTGTAGAGCACTGACAGTTGGCGTCTACAATCTGACCTCCTCGTTTCCCCAGAAGGGAAGAGAAAAACTCAGCTCAGCACAACAGAGTGCGAGGGAGGACGACGATAGCTGAGCTCACAGCCTGCAGGTGGATGCTTGGCTGAACGTGGAGCTTTTGAAATTCTTTATGTACGGAAGCAGCAGAGGGGGAGTCATAGCTGTCTGCTGAGTGATGTGGCAGGAAAGTGATGACATTTTAAGTACGCCCACACAGGATAACAGGTTTGTTGGATACATGTTGCAGAGAAAAGTCTGCCGTGTGAGTGTGAGCAGCCTGAAGTGGCTGTTTGGAGCTTAATGTAGTAAAATTCACCAGAATCTAAAACAGCCGTTTTATTTTGCTCACCTAGGTAGTTGCGGCTCTTCACCATCTCTGTGATGTTGATCTTGGTGGCTCCGGCCGGGATCTCCACAATCTTATGATAGCCGATCTTGGTCAAACTGTGTTTGAAGACTCCGGAGACCAGCCAGCAGGTTGTGTTGTCACCTCCGCACACACCGCACTTGTCCATCACCTTTCCCGATCCGAGATAGTCATCGCAGCCTAGACTCTGTCACAAAGAGGAGGGAAAAAATGAAGATTGGTCGGCGCTGCAGAGTCAAACAGCTACAGCTTCTGAGTCAAAGTGTGCACTAAAAAAAAAAGAGTTCATTAAATAGTTTTTTAAGGTTTACTGGCCGTGCACACACACACAAACTGTTTTTGGCAAACCTTGGTAAGAGCTAATTGGGGAGAAAAGATGATATTTACAAAACAAGTTTAATCTGCTAAATGATCTCGTATTATTAACTTCAATAAAATAACTAATTAGCGGGGATCTTGTTACTTTCCAGAAGGCACAATTTTTGTCTGTTCTTTCCCGAGTCTCTCCGGTGTGAGTTTTCTGTGTGACTTTGGCAGTAAGACATTACAGGAAACCTGGGCACAGTAAAAATAGAACAGTTAACATCAGCAGTCCATAAATCCACTCAAACCAGCAGTAAAAGTTAGTTGCCGTGCAAACAGGTGGTGGAGCAGCCAAAACCGGCACCAGTGGGCCACCATACACTCAAGTATCCAGGGCTATGGCTATCACAGAGCCACAGCCACCACAAAGGAAAACCAGCAGAGCGGGCATCGTGCAGGGAAAGGATGTAATGACACAGAGCTGTGAGCTGTGATTGGACAGCAGCCGATCTCCAGGACGTCTCGCTTGGCGTCTGTGTTGATCCCTTAATTGCAGCTGTTGAATTTCTCTCGCTTTGTCTTGTACCGGAGCACATTTCCCTCAGAAATAATGCACGCATGGTTTCCTGTCACTAAAACGCTTGTTAAATATGTGTGTGTGGCTGCTGAGTCCCAAAGTCCAAGACTATTGTCCTTTTTGTTCATCTGGGAATGTGTTTCCAGACTTTTGGATCCGACTGGACATGTGGTTGTGATGGATGATTAAAGTTTAACTGCAGCAGATCAGCCATAACTCAGGGAGAGACAGACAGGTGGCAAAGAGATGAGAAGAAGGTAGAATAAGGTGAAAGGAAAGGAATGAAAAAAGAGGACATAGGAGAGATGGAAGGGGAAATGGTGGCCACGGGTGGGCGAAGGTAGTCGGGGTGAACTCTCAGGGATTCTGGCTCTCTCCCAGACGCAACAGCTTGCTGAGGTCTGAGACAAAACACCACCTGGGCCAAAACAAACAGCAAGTGTCTCCTTCCACGCAGGAAATAAGTGATGAGAGAAAAGAACAGCAAACCGAGAGCACCCAGAATAACAAAATAAAAGTGCCCGACGTTTCTGTGGCCGGCGTGGAATTATGGTGCAGTCCAGCATGGGGCTGAGTAAAGCCAGGATAACAATCACCAAACACAACACAATAACATCCAGGGAAGCACCGCTGCAGTTCAACATCTCATTTTACACATCATTGAATATAAAACAATAGAGGGATGTATAATGCATGGTAAAACCGGCAGGAGGACATTTTAACTAGCTTCAGTAAGTGCACGATGGAAAACAAATAAAAAGGCAGTCATGAAGGGCTGTTGGTGACATGACGAGCACCGAGCTCCGAACTAAAACAACACCATTATCACAGCTAGGCAGAAATTGCCTGAAAAAGGGAAGAATGTTCCTCTCATAAAACAGACACTGAGATGGTGAAAGGTTATCTGTGGCCACTTGGACGGGAAAACATCTGAATCAAAGCATTTTTATGTCGGAGAGGAGAATGAGCGGTGTTATTTACCGAGCCCAAATCTGAATTCTCAATTTAATATCATATGACTGCACAGTCAAAAACACGCAGCGATCTCGTTCCTCTGATATGAGCGGAGCCGTGAGGTTTTATGGCACTGCTGTGGAAGGCATTAGAGAGTTAAGGGACAACTTGACATGTACTGATTTGGACAGTTGCACCATTAAAACCCCTCAACTGTCAAGACAAACTTTTCATTCTTGCAGTAGCATGCGGCACAAAACTCCAGCCTCCTAATCTGGCCCTGAATAATCCCCCAGATTGTCACATCTGCCCGCCAGGCGCTCTCTGACAAATGTGACCTTACCAGTGAACTCATCAGAATGAGGTGTCGCTGGTGTCGGGACAGATGACTGAAACCACGGTTTGGCCGAGAGCCCCGCCGGCTGTTCCCGGCACAGACTGATAAATGAGGAGGCGGCTTTGGAGCCTCGGTGGAGTTTCACCACATCAGTGCTGTTTTCACCTTCTCTCCGTGGGTGGCTCGTGCCATCCGTTGAGGGGTATCGTCTTGTTTTCAGAAGAGCTTTGAGAGGATTTTAAATATGTCGCTGAAGCCCACCTTCATCTGGAACTGGTTAAATGTGTCAGGACATCAGAGTCCACTCCCAGACTCCCAGTCAGGACGAAACCACTGGAAACAACATCATCTTAAAGTAAATCCTGGTGGTATTTTCCCACAAGATGCAGCTGGGTTAAACTCATCATACTGCAGAGTTCTAACAAACTGAACCCACACACCGTTTTGCCGAAGGCGCTCATCACTGGAGATTATTTCGACTCTCAGAAAACACAACAAAACATTTAGAGTTAGACCTCCTTCTTGTTGACCCCCCCACAACCTTTAGATCAGTGATGGCAGCACTTCTCCTCCAAGAAATCTGGATCTCAACATGAGGGACTGTAGTGAGATCTGACTTCAGCTGCTCGGTAGCCACTAAGTGGGCTGTGCACTGTAAATCAAAGGGCTCAGTGTTAATTGTAACAGAGTGCGTTGGTTAATGAAATCAATCAAAAACTAGGATCGCTGCCTCGCGGTCGTGTCTCTCCGCCAAGTTGCAGGAATCACAGTCACAATCTCTCCCTTCCTGAGTTTCAGCGGAGGATAAGTGAATTTTGCAGAACATCAGGATTTCACGGCGACGTTGACCTTTGACCATTTGGATGGAAAATGTCATCGCTTCACTTGATTTGATAAGCGTTAGCTTGTGTCATAGTGAGTGTATGAAGCACGTTTTGGAAGGTCGAAGTGACCTTGGGACGATTCAAACTCCTTCTGGGGGTTCGCTAAGTCACTGCAACGTTGAACTTTGACCTTTACCCAGCAAAATCTAATCAGTTCATCTCTGTGGCCGAGACAGACAGACACAAACGTAATGTGATTTTTGGCAACTGGGGGGGCAACGAAGGAGGTACGAGTGATAAATTGACGTATTATTTCACGCTTTATGTCCAAGCTCGTTTCTGGCTTTCGAAAGTCACAGTCTTTGTTGAAATAAAGATACACAAACAGACGAACACAATAAGTGTGTTGGTGGTTTTTGTGCATTTGAAAAAAAAAAAAAAAAAAATCACACACTGCACTGAACAACCTCGAACAACCTCGAGCAGCAAGAGTTTTATGAGGCCACATTCATACTGAGCTTCACACTGTGGCTCAGATATAAGTGATGATTTTTACAGGCTCCTCGATCCGCCTGTTGATCATATTCCCAGTTTGCTGTTTCACTGGTGTCTCTCGACATGTGTGCCGGGGCGTCTCTTCTCTAAAATAAAGATTTACCGTAGAGGCAGAGAGTATCCGTCTAAACCAACATCGCAGAGAGAAAGTGGCAAACATCAACCATCGGTATTATTCTGAACAGTAAAAACACTAAAAGACACTAAATCTCTTCCCGACAGCTCTGGCATAATGTTACAATTACCTTGCAATAATAAAGCTTTTATCCTGGTGGGAGGTTTGGTTTGTGGCTCCACGTGAGGAATGCAAATATGGATAAAAAGTTAATGCTCCGAATGATATCATGCTTAAATTTAGAGTAGTGATGGATGTAGCATGGAGGCTTCTAGCTCCTCCTCGTTGGAGTAAATTAAGTTCAGGGCTTTATTTAATGCACTGCAGACTTCAGTTGGCTTTAGCTGAACTTGTCAAAAGAAATACTGAATATGTGAGCGTACTTTGAACTTGCCCTGTTAAGCTGATGTTTGTCTATACGGAGCATGTTCGATGTCGTTACCTCGGCCAGGACGGTTCGCTCTGCGACCTAATAATACCGTCATTAAGAGCTTTTTTAACTCAGCTTCATTTGCATAATTTTTGTCAGATAACTGGCAGCGGTCTGTTGTTTTTATGATGAAGGGCTGCTGGAATGACTGCGTATTAAAGCAGAGCCATGGATATAAAACATGCTGTAAAATAAAGAGGATGTGAGACAGTTTGGAAAGCGACGGCTCCAGTTTCTGTATCCAGCATGTGCAGATTGTCAGTTAACATTTGGGCTGCTGAGACACAATAATCAGCAACTAACAGAGGCATCAAGCTCCAGCTGACAGCTCCACTAACACCAGCTGATGCTGCGTCCAGATGTGGGCAGCTGTTTTGGGCCATACATGCACACTGATGTAGATCCAACAGAACCTCATTTATCCGCATTTACAGAAAGTTCACCTTTCATTTCAACATTTTGTTGGTTAAATACCAACAATCCCTCATAATTATTAAGAATAAAGTGTCTCATATCCAGATAACACTGTAAATCATCAGCAGTGGGGCAACATACGGTGTTTTCCTGTTTATGGGGCCTTGAAATAGATAAAAAATAAAAATGAATATGACTGCTGCTTCCACTTCTGCCCGTGTTGTCTGCAGCAGATCGGGATCGGTCCTGATTCAGGAACTTCTGTTCCTACCAACAACGAAAGGTGTGAGTTTTGTCCTTTTACAGTCTGTTAGAGCAGCTTCAGTAAAATCCAACCCAGAATAACTAACAGGGCCAAACGCCTCAACAGAACAATGAAAAAGGAGGTTACAAATAAAAGGATGGTTTTTTTTCTGTCTGGAGAGAGTGCAGTGGTTAAACCCCCTCAAGTCTGAATCCACATGAGTCCACGCTGGCTGAGTCTCAGATCCCTGCAGCACCTTCTAACCCGAGTCTTGGCAGTTTCCAGTTCAGTTTTCCTACTGATGACAAAATTCAAAACAAAAAACAATAATGTTTTTACTAAATCCAAATGTCCCATACCAATTATACTACTCTAAACAAAATGAACAAAAGCTCCATTGCGGGCAAAGCTAGCGGGACAGTAGAACAGCTCCTCATACTAAAACACCATTTTAATAAACGTACAGTTAAATGGGGCTCATTACACATCAAAAGTCTGCAGAGTTCTTTTGGAAAACGGCCAATGAAGTGATTGTGATTTGGTTAACTGTGAGAAATCGTCTCATCTGGAAAAGCAATAGAAGCCGACTTGGCTTCCACGTTGAGAATACGGAGGCAACATCTTCCCAAAGACAAAGAATTTATAGTAGAAGTGACCTCAAGAAACGACGCCGTGTCTGGAGATGACATTACTGAAATCTTACAAACATCTCAAAGAAGAAAAAAAATAAAAAGAAATCAACTGACACTTTGCAATTAGGTTTAGATGAAGAATAAAGAACTTCGGTACAACAATCAACCTCCCTCTCTTTCATATAACATGCAAAATGTGGTTGCCATTGCTACCAGCAGCTGCCTCCCACATGCTGGGATGCTGCAGGTCTTTAACTGGTTTTAATGAGCAGGAGCAGGCGATGCTGCTTTTACTTCAGTCAGCACTTCAAACGCATCTGCATGTATGGAAGCAGCTGCCAGCGAGTTCACATCTGACATTCTCAGTAATAAACTAACTGAACCAGCGACCGGCTCTGATTTACTGTCTTCACTGCGCACACTGTACTGCGAGAACAGAATACTACGCTGGAGCCGGTTCAGGACACATCTGTTATTTGTGCTGATATTCTGAGGACGGTGCCAACATTAAAGGAATAAATGTATCATATGGCCAAAAACATGTTGGGGTTTTTTTTTTTTTAGCTTTAATGTAATATACAATTTTCTTAACTTCTTTCCCAAAAGGCGACTGTCCAATCACAGCTTTTTAATCACACCTACGAGGGCTTTTATCGCTCCACCATGAGGTGCAATTGTCAGCTTACAATACCACTTAACCTCCAAATCATCCATTTTGTTCGTTTATGTGGTTACAGGTTACGTTCAAAAAGGCCCAGTCTGGATTTGGATGGAAACCAGATTCAGCTCTGGCCAGCGTTACCTGAAATGAACAGTGACATGGACACAAAATAACAGTTGTACTCTCCATACTTATAATAGCAGAATAATAGCTGTTGCTCTGTTTCCATGTCTTCTGCATGGATCATTAACCAGCCAGTGTTGACATTTTGCCCAGGACAAGCAGCTTCTGGTCTTTCACCACACTCTGTGCAGACTCCCCTTTTAAAATAAAATGAAAACATAAAAAAAATGCAACCACAGGCAATATTTTCTACCGTCTTCTCATTGTTCTTATTTCAGCAGTGAAAAGAGATTCATTTGTAGTCCATCCATTTATATTCAATTACGCTGAAATATAACCATCAGCTGGAAATAATGAGCGCCGAATTGAACGTTCGGCCAAAAGAGAAACTTTCATCAAAATTTTGTCAAATGAGAGATGCAGCTAGTTTTATTTAAATGCAGGTGGCCCCCCTGACACTGATGCATTTAGAGTATGGAAGAAGTGACTTCATTAATAGCTCAGAAGTTGCAGATTTATATAATTCGTTCCTTTCCTTCACATTTCACTTCTGGCCACGCTATAATGGGAACGCTAACTAGAAGACTAACTGTGGTTTGAGACCACAAATAGGAGCACAAGTCCTGGTCCCTGGACAGGACCCACTCAGCTCTCTGTCTCCACAACACAGCGTTTCTCAACATCTATAGCAGCTTGTGTCAAACCAGAATGTTAACGCAGACAAGATGGAAGTAAAAGGAGACGATCTGAGGACAAAAGAGGAATCTGTGGTTCCAACAATTTTACAAATTGTGTTATTGTGTTATGCTGTTTCTGTTTGCTGCTCCTTTTAAATTTATTTCAGTATTCTACGGATGATTTTGCAGGCAGAGGTTGAAATCTGGTTATCTCTAAGATGCGAGAATCAGCGTTTGCAGCCAGGTGATGAAGACAGATGTAGGCGCGAGCGGGTAAACCTTCGATCCCGACCGTAAAAAGGGGCCACATCCATACCACAAACTGCCCTTGCGGCCCGGGGCCAAGGGCACAGAGACTTCGTTAAAGGCTGCCATGCTTGTAAAACTCTCAGAAATAGCGCTGAGCACAGTGAATCTACAGCCTTTAAAACGCATCGAGTTTCACCTGATATCAGTCTTTTGGACTGTTTGGGGAACAGAGATACAGAAAAGTCTCTGACAGGGATTCACAGTGATTCATAAGAAACTGATTATTTTCATGTTGGTTCACTTTTGTTTTGACAGCAGCTGACAAACATTTCATACATAAGTCTTCTGTTCTGACTGTTTTATCAGCTTGATGCTTCGTGAATGTTCCCAATTTTCAAAGAATACACAACAACAAACGGTGCATTGCTTCTATTTGGAGTCTTTAGGTATAAAAATGAATAAATACTCAACATGATTAATTCAACACTAGTCGTCATTTCTAGATCCCAAATATAAATTTCCACCACTGGAGTTGTAGTCTGTTCATAAGTGGTTTAACAGGTCAACCTCCCTGCAGTCCGACTGGCTCCAAACTTTGCATGTTACTGTGTAAGAAAACATCGTGAATGCCCTTTTGGCGAATAAAATGAACAAAATATTTTTCATGTGTAGTCAAAACAACATATTAAACATGAAACTGTTTTTCTTAGTTGGTATAAAAAGTTTTTCAGCAAATGTCAAACTCACTGAGGCAAAAGGAATGTATTTTCCACATCATATAAAGAAAATACACACATTTAAAGGAAAAAGTTGAATTTACAAAGTCTTTTTTTTTTTTTTTTTTTTCAGAATATAACAGCAGACAGAGCTCTAAACAAAATAGAAATAAAAGCGGACACAGCTTTCTTACAGGAGGTGAAGTAAGCTGTCGTCATTCTGAGTGCAGCATTAAAGCCTGATGTGAATGTCACATCGACTTCCATCAACTCGATTACCTCAAAGATGGAACCAACTTTGTTGAGTCTATGTTTTTTCTAACATCTAAAATATCAGGAGTGGCTAAGTCCACTTTATGTGCATTGAGAGATTCCAACATTCACATGAAACTGGTAGCCGTGTCGTTTAAAGCCTTATAAAACCGGCTCAGACGTCCTCATCAGGACCTTGGCTCTGCACCAGTTCGCATTAACAACCTCAGGCACCTCGCAGCAGCCTCATTAATCATCAGCAAACAGGTGAGCTAAAACTAACTGAGCCGAGTCACAGGCAGCGACGGGCTAATTCAGGCCTGCCGTCTATTTCCTAATAGAGTTCCAAGTGCATCTTTATAGTCCCAGGACAGGCCTGATTCACCAAGACCTCCACTAGCAGGGAAATCTAATCCCACAAGCAGCCCGTGAATGTGCTGTGGAAAAATAAACAGCTCCTTGAGCAAACAGAGCTACAGTGAAAACAGCTATACTGTAAACCCCCCCCACCGACTTCAGGATCATGGAGCTGCACTGACAGCCAAAGTTATGGAGTGACACTGAGCAGAAATACTACAAACTGGATGTGAATGAGAACCGTCTACATCCACAGATATGGTCATCGGAGCTGAGAGGAAATCTGAGGTGACAGCCGTGTCCCCAAAACAAATTTAATCTGAGCGTCCCATCAGGGAATGCAGCTCTTAGAGCCCGAGCTTCCGGGGGGATCCCAGGCTCCTCCTAGAGGTGCAGCGGGTCCTACCTGTGACCGCGGCTTCCCCTGCACCCGCATGTGGAGGCAGACGAGCAGCAGAAGAGCCAGTCCTGACAGCATTCTCTCATGTGGCCACAGAAATGTCCGACCAGTCACTCAGGCTTCCACACGAGTCCGGTGGCTGCTGCCGTCAGCCTCTTGCTCACCACTGCAGCTCTGGGAATGCCAAATAAACCCAAACTCTCTCACTACAGAGCTGATCTGCTCGAGCTCCCCTCGTAAACTGAGCTGGGGGAGGTGCAGCTGGGGAAGGTAGTGAGAGGGCTGGAGGGGGGGGGGACTGGAGCTGTTTTAGAGGAGGGAGAGGGAGAGGTAGAAAATGAATAAGGGGGATAAAGAGAGGGAGAGGAGGCAGAGCGGAAAGCGCGACGGCTACTGCTGAGTTAGAGTTAGAAGTCAGAGAGGAAGTTTTGTGGAAAATTTTCAATGTGACAGAAGAAGTAAGAGAGGAAGGGGATTCTTCCGAAGCTGAAAGGAACGAAACCAGGATGAGAGCTGTGTGCAGATAATTGGCAGGTGGGCTCTGCCATCATCCAGGATGCCAACGAAGGGGAATTACAGAATGACACGTTAAAACGTTAAAAAGCCTTCATGCTCGTTCCGAATAAACAACCACACAAATCAGAAATAACACGGTTCCAACGACTGAAGCGGAAAAAATCTCAAAAACACAATTTCTGTTTTTGTTCTGCTCATTCTCAAGATAAGAGCAACAACAACACAAAAACAACAAAACATCTTTGCCCCCTTTCAGAGCCGGCTCATCATATGGTTTTCATATTGCCTCCACCATTGTTTCCACGACATTAAACCCTAATTCAAGAAGAAATACTGAAGTCAGGAGACGGTTCTTCATCCTCATATCTGACGGTTAGTTTTTTCATAAAGTGATAGACAGACTGAGCCCATCAGGGATGTTGTGGCTGGACCCGTTCCTGCACAAAGACGGTTCTTCATGCCCGGGCCTGGAAAACGGCAGATAATTGAAAACGTTTCTGTTTTGAAGCAACACACGAAAACCACAACAGGCTGGGGGGGGGTGATGGATGAATGGACACGACGGGATGATAGAGAAACAGAAAGAGGAAATTAAACTCCGCCTCTTTGTATGTGGGAGTTTTGTTTTTTTTTTTTTTTTATAGATCATAAAGTCTGACATCTCTTTATGTCCTCAAACCAAATAGTGCGACATATACACTGTTCTTCACAGTCAAACTGTTGATTTAATATTAAGCAGGTTGTAAATCTGAATAAATGGCTGATTGATAATTGTGTTTTCTGATAGATGTTTGTTTATCATATTTTATTTTGATCAGTTAAATTAGGTTGATTTAATTGATCAAAGCCAATTGGAACTTTTGTAAGAAAAATAGCTTTTAAGACTTTTTTTTTTAAAATGAATTCAGCTCACATTTACATGAATACACATTTGAAATTCACAGAATCACAACTACAACCACAGCTTATCACAGAATCCCACTGAATTAACTAACAGCTGTAGCTGAGTTGTCGTCATTATATTTATAATTAAAATTGCAGTTTTTATGATGAACAGTCAAATATTTGCATGTTGGTGTTTTGTCACAGTCTGCCACCTTTTCCAATAATCTGCAAGAGCGAGCAGAGACGCTGAGTCCAAAGAAGAAACAAATACCTCCACATCTGTAACTGGCTCAGATTGTGCTGGAACAGAGTCATCTGACACACACACAGAGACATCATAATACACACACACACACACACACACACACACACACAGAGACATCATAATATACAGTATGCACAGTAAGCAGCTAAGAAACAACTCTCCAGTGAAACGAGGCCCAGCTGCAGACGTGTGGGAGGGGAACGGCCTTTTTCAGCAGCAACATCCGCTGCGATGAACCGACTGACGTGGTCTCCTGCTGCCCGTCTTCTGCCTCCGATCCGGACAGGTCTCATTACGGAGCCATAGCACCCAGAGGTCGGGCGGGGCCAGTACACCCCGGGGTCTTTGTTTCCTCCAACATGTGGGTCAGCCCCCAAACAACCTCCAGTCTCCGACTCACACACGTCAGAGTCGTGCTCTACAGCAGGTGGGCTCGACAGGAACGTTCACCGCGAGCGTCCGGCAGAAACACACACCCGCACGATAACTGCACTCACTCTCCTTTTCATATACTGTCACATCTCCAGCATTTCCTGGCATTTGGTGGACGTTTAAATCCAAAACTCATTAGCAGAGACATGACTGCAAATATTTTAGCAGGTGTGGCCTCAGTGGGAAACCCTCTACCTGGCAGCTTCAACGCTTCCGTCAGTAATCTGCCTTACATCATGCTCCATACACAGGAGGGAAAAAGGTTGTAGTAGAAAATACTAAGTCTTTCACAAATATCAAAGCCAACATCTACAATCATGCCTGTCCACGTCCTGCACAGAGTCTAATCTGTTAACTTGATCAGGAAAAGTAAAAGGCAGAAAGTAGGAAGAGAAAACAAATGATTTTTGTGCATCTGGGATATCTATTAGACAGCAAGGCCAGGCATGTAGGTCCCATGATTGCTCCCTTCGAGCAATGTATTTGACTGAAGAAGGCAGGAGAGGAATGAAGGGAGGAGAGCTGATGAATAAAGCAGGTCGGGAAGGGATTTGGACTGGGAGGGGCAAGGTGTGGCCGAGGAGGACTCCTCTTTCTATTTGCTTCATTCTACAGCTGACAGCCTGCAGAGGAAGATATAAAATAGTTACTGTACACCAAAGAGGCCTGCTACCAGGTGCAACTCCTGCACAGGTTGGGATCAGTTTCAGCAAAACACGCGAGCAGCCAAACAAAGTCAGCGGTCAGAAGTTTAACCCAACAAGTGACATCTTGCTTTATTATAACATGTACATTTTTGCTCCTGAAGTGCCATTTAGTCAGATTCGTCAGGTCAAATGAGTAATCAATCAAATCCAGACTCAAAAATCAAAAAATAAAACTACACAATAAATGAAATGATTTAAGATACATCATCGACTTTTCCTGGAGCATTTGGGAGTCAGGTGTTCTTGTTCTGTCTGTCATTAGAGCCTGTAAACTACTCCACCTTTCATATGCCACATCAAACTTTTAAAGACTCCATCTAGAGTCACATAAGACGTGCATGTGATATTTTCGCAGGTTTGCTGGCAACATGTTGAATAAACTGATTTTTATATGTAAAAGTCTTTTTATTTTCACTTGTCATTTATTATTACAGAATGAAGTCACATCTGCAGCAAAAGAAAATTCCCAATTGGTCAATCCAGACCAGAAGTCTTGTTCTGTATCTGCGTATATTATATGTTTTATGATATTTTCGTACCATTCGTATTTTAGAAATGTCCTAATTTTTATGTACTTTTTTATGTATCTTGAGTTAACTAAACAGGATTTATCCCTGGTGTCGATCTGCAGCAGTCCAACTTGAGAAGCTATGAATTTAGAGTAGTTTCCCCAAAACTGGATCCAAAGCTATAAAGGTCTGAGAGCTCCAGAGGAACTATAGTGTGAACACGAAGAGGACTGGGGCTCCATCACGAAGAGAAGACTGGATTCTATTTCAGATTAAATCACCACACAATTATCATGAATCTTAACTTTCTCCTTGGATGTGATGAATCAGGATTTGCTGAGCTGCCTGCTGAGAACAGCTTGGAAGTTAACACATAGTCTCAGTCGGTATTTCAAATAGTTTTCAAACAAAAAAAGAAATTCAGCTGTGTTAAAATACTGAACATGTGAGCACAGAGACAAGGACACAAATAAAGGACTGAAGCCAGCAGAATCCAAAGAGCCATTCTCTGAGTTCTGACCTTGTCTTGTTTTCACTGAGCGAGCAGACACAGACTGTGGCCTGTAACGGCTCCAGGCCTCATCAGTTACTCACCAGACTTGACCTCAACAAGAGGCGCAAATCTGTGACTGACTGACGAGACAAGGAACAAATGGACAAGATAAGTTCTTTGTTAACTCCTTCATCACACTGTTTTATGTCTCTGTTGAGCTGCTGGATGCCTCTGGTTAATACAGCTGTTAGATAAGAGTCTAATTTACGATATTGACCCTGAGCAACAGGAAACCAACAGACAGGAACTCCCTCTTAGTAACACATCCTGACATGGAAACGCACATTTATAAATTCTTATGATTTATAATCAAGGCGTATGTTGTCAAACACAGACAGTCCGAGTTCACCATCAACAACACACCTTCATTACTTATCTTCCTCCCAGAGGACCACTAATTCCAGGCGCCCAGCAAGCGCTGACCACACATCAACGGATCCAGATCTCTGACATTCCAAACAAACCGACGGGACGTAAAATGCGCTCAACTGTCTCTTCAGTTGACAGCCACCCAGATAGCACCCATTCACTGTCAACAGCCGTCCGTCTGAGGAAGACCCGTGTGACTGCTGACTGCTAAAAATACAACCCTGTACGTGTGTAGCGCGGCCTCGTAAATCTGCCTCGGAGACCGGACGCCGGGACCTGCTGTGTGTCAGCCATTACTGCGAAATGCACATCAGCTGTCCCCCAATCACGGCCGTCAGTCCGTCTTATCAGCCACGTGTCCATCAACCCGTCTGTCCGTCTGCACAGAGACCAGATCAGTTAACGATATCACAAATCAGCTCGCTGTAGGTTTGATCTTGACCTCCTTCATGTGCGCTCACTGCTGTCTGTGTTGATTTGAGCCCAGATCTGTTGGTGCAAATACTTTCTTCATTTCGGCTGACTTCAATATTCGAGAGCTGCTGTTGTGCTGAACTGTCAGAATCTGATCAGGAAATGGAAGTTCAACACAGAGCTGGCTTGTCTTCTCTGCTTTTCCTGAGGTGCCTTTGTGACAACACCAAAATAATCCAGACAATGTATGAAAAAGCTTCTCTCATACAAACTTTTATTTATGCTGTGTGTGTGTGTGTGTGTGTGTGTGTGTGTGTGTGTGTGGTAGAGAAAACAATTTAAAGAATGAAGAAAGAACAAATACAGCCGTTATTTAGAGGAAATTAACAAACCAAATGTAATATGCAGGATATGAACAGAGAAACCACAAGTATGTTGGAAACACATCAAATGACCCAAATGGGACATTAAATGCAGACACTATCCTTCCTCACAGCTTGAATAAGGCCCCACTTATGAAGTTAATCACTCCCCTGTTGAACAAAGACCTTGAGCTGTGGCGGAGCCTGAAGTGCGACAGTGCAGAACAAGTGTCTAACCTCTGAGCCCGGAGCACTGGAGCCTACCGAAGTCACACCGGCCGGGGTCGATACGGGCCAACGAGGGACGGCAGGAGGGACAGCAGGCCCCACCGTGATCCAGGAAGTCCAGGCCAAACTAAGACATTCGTCTTCTTTACGTCTTAACTCCTCAGCCTCTATTAGTCTTAACTGTCATCCAACTGGAGTTCTTTTAGCAGCAACAAACGCCCTAATGAGCGTGATTAAGCAGGATACTGTATCACTTCTGGCTCCGAGGCTGCTGAACCTCTGGCTCCCTGTGGAGGGAGGGGAAGAAGCAGTAGCTCTATTCCAAGGAAAAATTGAGCACTCCTTCGAAGCCTATACTTTAGTTCATCCATGATTTGTTTTCTTTACATTATAGACGAAGCCATACTTTGACAAAAAGGAATTCTTGGCAATAAACTAACTTCAGGCAATGCCCAAACCCCGAAATCAACCAATTCTCTGTTACACCGCTTATGTCCCAAAAATTTGATTTATATTCTGCCCAAATGTTTATACATAAAGAGACTATAGGGAAGACTTTTCTGCTTTTTCACAGCTACTGGCATATTACAACCAGACTGCTGTTATGATCGGATGGCAAATCTTTCTCAGGGACCGTAAGCCGCCTGGAGCGCTTTCAGGAAGAAGTGGCCAAATAAACAGAAGAACCATATATGACGTACAAAGAAGCCGTGCGGGCTGGTAATTAAAGTTGGTATCTTGTTTCATATCATGGATTTGCATTTTTTTGAATGTGGCAGATTGATGATCAGTCTTGACTCAATTTTCCCCTGAATGTGTGGAGGTCTTCCTCTGAATGATGTCTTCAGCTATTCCTGTCAGTCACATAACACATGTGGGAGCCACAAGAGTCTCCTCTTAAAGAAGAAGAAGAAAAATAAAAAGAACTCTAAAAAATTCAGCAATCAAAGAGCGAAAAATCAGTTTAAATCCCCAGACTGATATAACAAGCACTAAGAGCAAAGCCAGAATTTTTTTCAGCAAACACTCATCGTATATAAGTCCAATATAACCAAAGACAGGCTCTGCTGACATGAATCCATATGCTGAGGGGTAATGATGGGGAACACGCTGAGAGTCTGCAGCTGGAGCCTGTCGTGACAGAGATGGGACTGAGGTATCTCCACCCGTCTGTGCCAGGGAAGCTGTATATCAAGCACTCATCCCCCCTTTTAACAAGTCTGTCCACCGCAGCGGGGAATGCATAAAACAGATGCAGCTGTCAGAGAAGACAGGCGAGGAGCAGCCTTGGCTGTTGTTTGATGGGTTTGGGCCTGAGACCCGTGTTCAGGGTCCTGAGAAACACGCCAGTCCAGGAGGAGGACGGTGGCTGTGACCTCAACGCTGTACTCGGAGTCAGACACGGCCCCGCTCCACCTGCCGTCTAAATACAGGCTACAGTGCTGAATCTGGCACATTTATCACCCACATAAATTGACAAGATTTAAACTTCAGCTCCCATTTCCTGTTATTTCATCATCGTTCCCGAAGCTAGCTGCGTTGAGCAGTGGAGAGTACTGCAAACCAAGAACTGGGTCCACGATAGACCCTTTTCACCCTCAGCTGGGCCCGCCGCCGGCAGCAGAGAAGTGTGCGGTCAGTGATCGCCCTTTAAAAATACACACACCCTTCTCAAATGCACTTCCTCGGTATAAAGGGAGAGAAGTTGCAGCTGAATGGAATTCCCACCATAAAGGGATCTTTCTTCCACTGTTCATCTGAAATGAGCGACCACATTCAAGGGGGTTTCAGAGAGAGGTGGGCTTTTCGATGTGCTCATGCACACAAGAGAATCACAAGAAATATTCAGTGTTTCTACTTTAAAACGATAAAATAGTTAGCATGAAAAAAAAAAAACGGATCACCAAAGTTCCACACTTTTACCGAGCTGACGTAGAGTTTTCCTGCTTTGCTTACATGCAGCATATGACTTGATCCAATGGAACTAATGTAAATCACATTACATGGTGAGATTTACAGTTTGGGGGGAAAACCTGATGTCATGTCACAGATATGAATTGGCGATGAAGTTTGTTTAAACCAGAATGGAGTCAAATTGTGTTGACAACATGTCAATCTGTTTCTGTGGTGCTTTTTTTTTTTAATACAGTACGTTTATATCAGGAATTTATATTAAGATATGAGTGCAAAAAAAGACTGGTAATGAAAGGGAAGCGTATGAGACGCCATTAAGCTTTCATTTTCTCACCAGAGCCTCACGTTGACGTGAAAACAGAAAGAGAGAAACTAACTAAGATGCTGCTGCAGCTCAGTCCAACACTGAAATCATCCCTGCAGGCCGCCGAGACACATTTTCTTACTTTTATGTCTGTTGTGTCCAAACCCATTTATTTCATCATTTGTTTGCTGAGCATCCCAATAAAGACCGCACTATTCAGCACTTCTGAGGCATCTTGGACCAATCTGAGCCGAGACAATGACGACGCAAGGCAAAGCCCCAGCAGCTGCAAACAAAGAGAGATGAGTGTCCTCGACACAAGCACGCAAACGCAAGCAATATAACAGGATGATAAAAACACTGGCAGGCCGTTGAAATGTGTGTGGGCACACTCAAACAGGGAAAAAAATCTTCCATGTGTTTTACTGTACTATTCAGCTGCTAGAGGAGCATTACACAGCTGATAAACCACCAGACCAGTTCACTGGTTCATCCCCCCCCTCAAGGTGCTCAGGACGGGCGCCGTGTCCGTCATGTCAGACAAAAATGGAGGCACAGCAAAGCTGAAAGACCTGCATTTACTTCGTTAGTTTAAAACCTGAGTGTCTCTAACGGGACAATCTGAGGGCGTCACTGAGTCACATTCAGAAATATGAGACGGAGGCACCGGAGGTCAAAGGTCAAATGGACAGAGCTAGGTTGTTATTCATGCTGCAGAGAAGGAGTCAGGGAGAGGCATGAGGAACACACAAACTGTGGTAGGAAACAGCGTTTCCTGTCATCAGCAGTTATGGATCATCACAGCACAATGCACGGCCTGTACGGTTTGTTTTGTGTGGAAAGTTATGGAACCGCACGTCTCCGCCACTCCAAATGTGTTGAATTCATATTTCATTATCACGGTTAAGTTCGGCGCTGTAACGTGTAGTAGAGCCGCAGCGGGACCAATATGGACTCAAATTACCTCCAGACAAGACTGTGCAGTAACATAACTCATGAAGGAAGTACTAAAGAATGGTGAGTTGTTAAATTGTGAGTGTGATATCAGATCCAGCTCTTCATCTTTCTGATTTTTCAACTCTCTAACTCTCTAAAAGTGGCTCAAAAAGAAGTTGGACCATTAAAAAAAAAAAAAACAAACAACCCATGGTCATTTACACCACAGCAAAATCTAGCAGCAATGTAATGTGCAGCTGGGCTCATAGATACTTATGGAATTAATAAATATCCACTCTAGTTCATACAAAGTGTAAAGAGAGAGGTTTCCTTCCCATAGAGTGAGTATCCATCTCTAATTCTGACGTATCAAACTGAATTAAAGTAATTTATGACTGAACTATTTCAGAGACTCAGGAGAGGACAAGACGCTGATGAGAGACATTCAAGTCAACATCAGGGTTAAGGAATGTGACGGCTCCTTCACTTCCTGTTGTTTTCAGCTCTTTTGGGGGTCAGACTCCCCCAAAATCCTCTCATTATTCAAACACTGGTATAAATACATACATAAAATACATATTGGTTTATTGTTTGTTCCTACAGCAGAGAAACAGCTGAAAATCAACGATGAATGCAGCAAAAATGTTGTAAAATACAATCAAGCTGCAGAAAAAGTATGCTGATTCTATATTAATCCTGCAGTTCCAGTGGAGAGACGAGTGTGAGTTGTGCTTCACGAATGTCTGTGGACAAATTTAAAGCAGTCGACTCTTTAGCTGTCTGAATATCTTAGTCAGACCAAGAGCGCCGTCCTCAGACAGACGCTGTTTAAAATGGCTACAGGTCTTTAGTGAGCATGAAAATCTTTCTGTGTTCAACACTTATTGCAGCTTTTTGACGAGTTTTGAAGCATCGTGTCAGGTCACGCAGCGTACACCAAACCAGCTGACCGTCAGCTGAGCCAAACACGGACACTTCAAACAATCTGTTTGAGCTGCCAGCTCCTCGTTCTTTCCTGGGGCTCCTTCCTGCTGCTGACGAAGCTGATGATGAAGAATAGCTGTGCTGCTCCCTCCCTTTACCAGCCCCGCTCCCCTCCATTATGGTCTTTGTCTAATCAATACAGTTGTCATGAAGATGCTGCTGCAGTTCAGCAGTGAATTAAACATGATTTTTGGGAATCATGTTTAATTTCGATCATGCTTTGAATTCAATTATCCAGATGTTTTGACATTATCTCCTGGCTTTAACGTGGGGTGATGTCCGGTTCAAATGGCTAGACCAGCTGAGAAAATCTCCGTGGGAAAACAGTCAAGAAAAAAAAAAAAGTGTCTTTCCTGAAAAACTGCTGATGAGTTTAAATTCTTAAATATGTCTAAGGCTGGAAAATACACGATTTCTTTTTGTGTAATTGTTTGAGGCGGACTCATGAATCACAATTTAGTTTCTGTTATTAATTCAAGCCAACTCATGTGAAGGATCACAGCGTCGAACCCGATAACAGGGGAGATGTGATCAAGGCCCAAATGAGAGATCAGAGGGTTTTACTATCTTGATTAAATCTTAATGTTGCAGAGATTGTTGCTGGATTACAGTGTATGGGAAATACACGGGGTTACCACAGCACGGTCAACACGACCTCCTGGAAATGACCATCAACATATTTCTCCGAGTTAAACCCCGATCAAAAGAACGGCAAAGTGAATCCGGCACACTGAATACATAGCCAGCTATAAGCAGGAACACACAGCGACTTCTCTGTCCAACTCTGTGCTCACAGGTGTGTTTTCGTGGTGTGTATTAAATACAGGGTCAAAAGTGCAAGTATGTGCTACATTGAGATCCCAGATCTCCTGCTTTGGCCCAAGGGTGTAGAAAATTCCTCCTGACCTTCACTTCACTCCTCCACAGCACAGATCACTCTGATGCTGTGCTGCCCTCTGCTGTTCACAGGAGGAAGCGTCAAACAGCCCTTTAACCTTGGGCCTTGAGTTCACGTTTGGGTCTCATCATTTGTTACTTCGTTCATAAGAGTTGAAACACATAATGAATGAAACAAGACTGCAGAATGGAACATCCGAAAGTTTACCAAAATATTTGCAACATCTGCTCAGTGATGGATGAAATTAGGCCGAAAGCAATAATCCACTATAGAGTATGATGATCAAGTATCAAATCATCCTTAAGAGCCTTTCATGAATTGCATTTTGGTCTTTCTTTATTAAATGTTGACTGATAAATAAAAAAATGGGAGCAAAATCACGATTTGTCCTCTGAGGAAGGTGAACTGTGACCTTCACAGACTTTACTGTATCATGGATCTCAGAAATGAGGGCAGTCTGGATAAAGGATGGAAGGAAGCAGCTGTGACTGAATATTCACTCCATCAGGCAGATTAAAGAGCGTTTGGGACTGAAATAAACTGCGTAGAGCCAAGGAGTAAAAAGAGTATGAACTAAAAACAAAATCCCTTTTCTGGAATTTTTTCTTGAGGAATACAATAAAGGGCCTACCGTACACTTTCCCGCCACGCAGAGAGAGGAATCGTTCTGTCCGCATGGCGTCCCATCAATCACCCTGTCCGACTGCCGCACGTAGAACCTGAACCCCACGGCTCGGCAGTTGAGTTCACAATGCTGATCTCCGGGAACTGGAAGGAGATACATGAGATTATCGTATTGTATGTACCCAGAGACATTTTGACAACATGTGTGTTTCATTGACAAAACACAGAAGAGAAACAGAACTGTATGAAAAAAGAGACACAAGATGGACGAGCGCGTAAAACGAATGAATCATCCTTACGTGTCTCCACACATTCATCTTGTGTCAACACTGGAAACTTAGTTGAATTTGTCGTTCTGAAGCTGAACTTTTGTAGACAGAGGCGTTCGGAGCATTTGGAATATTTAGGTCCAGACACTTAAGCACTTAGACAGAGGTCAGATCACGCAGGCTGCAGAGCGACATTAAATTTCTATGACTCTAATAAAACCAGCATGCACGCCGGCTTGGTACACATCCTGGGGCTGTACTCTGTCAAAATCAAATAATACATTTAATTTCAGTCAGTCAACACAATTAAACGGCACTTAATTGAATCAAATCAAATTATATATTACCACAGAAGTTGCTGGTTTGAAAACAAGTTTTTATCTCCACTAATCCCCAAACAGAAATGGCAGTGAAAGCTTCCTGATCCCTGTTCTTTGTATTTGATTCCGATTCTTAACAAATTAGATACACTGAAAGTGCAAACACTAGATATTTCTTAGACAGACATACAAGAGTACGTTTAAACACTGTTCTAGATCGGTTGTCAAATAATCCAGACTAATACATTTATCAAGAGTTATTTAATCTTTACATCTGTATTACCCATCAGTCAAAGCAGCAACACAGAGAAATGATCTCAAAATACACATCTGTCTGACAGGATATTAATTTAGAGGCTGTTGTTTCCATTAGTGTTCTCAGATAAATGACATCTCAGGAGGTGTTTTGACTGTTGCCTGGATACTTCAGGTGAGTGAGGTCGGAGATGAATGAACATTTATTCATGAGACTGCAGACAGTTGATATATTGCGCGCCTTACATCATTTCACACTTTAGTTAATATAGGTCATAAGTCAGGGAGCGGATAATGTTAAAACTATGAAAATGTCACCAAACAACCAATCTTAATGGAGAGCCTTTTAAGCTCAGGACCCTCTGTCGTTTCTAAAAACACATTTTATGTCATGCTTACTTCTATTTTTGTGTTTTTTGTTTTAATTAGCTAACAGTAAAGAGCTCTAAACTCCCAGCCGTATGTTTTTTTTTTTGGTAAACTGTATGGGACCAGCTTGATTTAACGTTGAAGAAATGTTATGCTCTTTCGATAGAAGTCTTCCAGAACAACCTCAAAATGGTCCGGAGCATCCGACCCCGGCACAGCAGAGGTCAGTGCAGGAGGAGATGCCCAGGCATCGAACTGCAGGTTAACAAAGTGACTTGTGTTGGATTAACGGTGGACAAAACAAAACGTCCATTAAAGGTTATATTTAACTAAGTCCGGTCCCACGAGGAAAACGGCAGCAGAGAGTCTCGTCTGCAGATCAATACTAAATCCTTTATTTGCCCGCTCAAGTTTCAGTGTCACTCTTCCCCTTTTTCAGTTCAGGCTTATATTGTATTGATTTTTTTTTGTTTGTAGAACTTATTTTCCTGATTTGCTTTTGGTCATTAATTTGATCTCCTTTACAGATTTCTGTCACCAGCAGCAGCCAGACTTAGTTCCTCACATGGTGTACACAGAATATGGGGAAAAATAATCGCAATTTCATTTAATTGTGCGGTGTTAGCGAAAGCGAAAATAAGATTACATGCGTGCGCATGTGCACGTACACACAATGTATGAATATGTCCAACTTACACCAAAACAAACTGGATTACAACCTAAATGCTGGAGAGAGTGTGGCCACCATATGGCAAACCACACACACATTTTCTGGGGTTGCCCTGCCCTTAAATCTTTTTGGGATGAGGTTCATAATATTATCAGGGGAGTCCTGTGTTATGTCCTTTTACTTGAGGAACATGGACTTGGAAATATCTAAAGAGGACAGATAACTTTTGAAAGTCCTCATGGCAGCAAGAAAAAAAGCCAAAACGAGGCGTTGGCTTCGGAGGGAACCTCCCACTGTCAACCAATGGTCAAACATAATTAGTAGCATTCAATGTATGGAACGATCGACCTTCAGTCTAATACTGCAAAAGGATAAAGGAGAAGCTTTCTGGGGAAAGTGGGACAGTTATTTGTAAAGAGGAAACAACCTGTCTTATTATTTGAAATACTTTGTTTAATGATTGTAGGAACAACACTATCATAGTCTGTATTCATTTATTCATACCCCCCTGTTCTTGTTCTTGTTTTGCTGTTGTTGTTGTTTCTAATGTCTGTTTTACATACCGCTATTGGCCACGGGTGTATTTACTGTAACGCCATTTTAGTTTCTTATTTCTGTGCTCACTGTATGGTATGTGTGCAAAAATGATCGAAAAAAATAAATAAATAAAGTTTAACAAAAAATATCTGTCCAACCTACCCTCGTTGAAAGGTTCCCACTCGTACTGTCGGCCCATGAAGGGTTGGCTGTTGTAGGAAGAACACTGAACAGCCCTGATGTGTCTGCTGGATGGAGGACAGGCCTGAGGACGGACACACACACACACACACACATTTATTTTCCACAAAGATACAGAGTCAGCTCACATTTCTCATTGTCATGCTCCGTAGCCACTCATTGACTGTTGGAGTCAAGCTCCTCTGTTTTAACTGCTTTAACTCTCCACTTGCAGCTCATCCTTTGTTGCCAAAAGAAGTCAGATTCCAGTATTTATGAAGGCTCGCCAGGGAAACCCAATCTCCCACGTGCCTCTTCATATGTCCTTTGTCTAAACAAGCCCCCGGTCTGCTTTACTTTGCTTGAATATCTGTGTCATCGCACACCAGAGACAATATACAGAACCAGACACTGTTTAAATTTATTTTAATACACAGGATGGAATCTGTACCTGCGAATCAGATAAGCAAAGCTCATTCGAACATTTGTTCATTAGAGCCGGGGTTTAACTGGTAAGGCTTCCTAAGACAACAGCTTTTAACAATATTTTCTCACCGAAGCTGCCAATAGAAAATATTTAGTGTAAGTATTATATCACGTTAAAGTCTAACAAACAATTCAGTCCAAATAATGAAAGCTCAAAACTGACCTGACATACATTTAAACTAATGTTTTTCCCTGTGTATCATTGTTATTATTATTATTATTATTATTTTATTATTTTATTGTTATTAGTCAACTATGAGCTGCTTGCATCACTGACAACGTGTCAAAGTGCGTAATTAGTGAGAATATCACACATAAGGAATGTTAAACATCACAAGTAGTCACTTCCGAAGACTAAAAATAAAACACTTGTCCCAACATGAACTACGCCTGAGCCATTCTTTTATTCTACTTGTCAATAAACTACATTAAAGAGGCTGGGACGTCAAAGTTCCCTCACTGGTCAGAAAATAATCTCTCTGCAGATGCGGTCTGGCAGAGAAAGTTAAAGTTAAACTGTGACAGGAAGGAAATCTCTACTTCCTGTTCAACTACACCTCTTTACGTTTTTGTGTAAAAGTGCATTTGTATTTTATGGTAAGACTAAAGTGCGGCCTGTGTAGGCTGAGCACCAAGAGGCGATATGAGAATAAAGAGCCTAATCGGTTGTGTCATTAGGCCTCATAAACCAACAGCAGTCATACCCATTATAAGAAAATGTTGCGTACATTACTGTTGCAGATCTTGTAGTGAGCAGACTCCCCTGCACAGAAGGAAGCAGGTAAAGGGTTATAGGGTCTCTCGTGGTGTTGATGGGGCCCGGAGGATTGGCCGCCTGGTTGTAGCTCCTGTTCTTCAGCCTGGTGGACTGAACCGGGCTGGTAGAGGGAGGCCCAGACTTGGTTATTTTTGGCCTGCATGTAAGGCCTGCTGTAGCGACGAAGGTTGTTAGAGAGGTCCATGTTGTTCGACCTGTGGCCGCCGTGGCCTCTGGCAGCAGGACGGTGGCCATCGGCTGCAGCGGAGCGTCTCTGTCTGTGGGGGCGGGCTGTCCCAGAGCCGTGGCCTGGTTCCTTCTGTAACGGAGCAACGTACGGAGCTCTCCCGTAGCCATATCGCCCTGGGATGATCTGACTGACCCTCCTGAAAACAGAAACACAAGGAGATCCACAATTAAGACATAAGCACTTCTGTAACTAAGGTATCACCTCGATGTCTAGACCAACACATGTCCCTGAATGCAGTTATCCCCCATCTGTCTCACTCAGGAAAATATTGTCTGCTTACCCTTTTAAAACAAACAGACTGCACAGTCGTGGCCAATCAGTATATTTGGATCGGGTTCTTCTTCGACTAATAGGAGATGTTCAAGCTAAATGTCCTCTTTGATGGAGGAGACTGTCAAGGAGCTTCATCCGACTCAAACTTTAGAGAAGCATTAAAATCCCGGTAGCAGTATTGTTGGAGCTTTTGTTGTTATTTGGCTTCTTAGATTCCAACTCAAACAGCCCCCCATTACTCAGCTGTCAGTGCTGTTTGTTTTAAAGGCAAGCACAACAGGAAGGGGGTCACAAAGCTGCCAAGCACAAGCCGAGCCTTTGACTCCACACATAAAAGACTAGTTTTCCACTGGAGGGCAGTCAGACGGCCCACAGTGATGGCTCCAAAGAGTCACATTTAGATCGGGCTGCTCAGCATGCAGCACAGACGTACAGGCTCTTTAAGGACCTCAACAGAGACAAGAACTTCAGCACAGAATATTCTCCAATGAACAGTGAAATTGCAATAGATTTTTTTTTAAACAACGTTTCCTCAGATAATAAAGATCAGTTAATGCACACTTATAGGAGAGCTCACGCTGACCAACAATGAGGCCAAATGAAAAAGTATATGTGGCAGAATAATTAGTCAGACATTTTCGGTCAGGAGACCTGACAGGCACACATAACTCTGACCGGTCATAGCTCTTTCATGACTTGTGTGTTGAAGGCAGGCGGAGTTAGTAAGACGCCAGAGACCAGCTCTAACAAGACTTTGGCTGTGAATCAAGGTAAATCTGGAACAATCACTGAACACTCTGAAAGGAAATAATTAGTCTTCTTTCACTGCCATGTTTGAAGACTTCCTGTGTGTCATGAAGGGAAACATTTTTTTGTATCATTTATATTTTATAAATCCTTCAAGTTTGTTGAACATCATCGTCACTCTCATTTCTTATTTTCCTCCGCTCATTTATTCAGAGTTTTACTCTTGTTTATATCTACAGTGAAACACAACAAAGCCTATTGAAGGTCTGGAAAGTACAGAATTTTAAACTGTTGATTGTTTCTTAGCCAGAATCCATCACCCTGACTGATGACAGTACCTCCGTCCACCGGGCCGGGTCTCTTTCATCACTTCACCTCGCCTGCTGCTGTTGGAGGGAATTCCCATGTTGCGGTGCAGAGGAACTGAGATCACGTGGCCTGGCTGCTGGGGATGACCTCCTGCTCTTCTTGGGGGGTAATGGGACGGAGTGTAAACAGGCAGGCAGGGCCTACTCTGTTCTTGAACGCCTGTTCCACAGCTCAGGGAGCAGGTTGACCAGGATCCCCAGGCCCCCCAGGAGCCCTGAACTTCTCCATGATCTGCCCTGACCTCCTGCTGGGTCTCTGCCCTCTGAGGAACCTGTAGGGAGACAAAACAACCACAATTACTGACACAGTGAAGTGTGAAGACACAGGACATTGCCAGAAGACGCGGGTGCCAAGGATTGATGGAGAGCTTCCTTCAACGAGCTTTTAATTTCCGCAGATCGTGGCCGTGTATAAAAGCTGGAGTCAGTGACCTCATCTCATCAACATGACGATCCTGCTCCTCCACCTCCCACCGCTGTTCATGAAACAGACCTCTGTTCACGATCATAAAGCCCTGATTTGGCTGATTAGTGGGTGTCTGTTAGTAACCTATCCCCTATTGGCTACCTGCATTTCTCACTGTTGACTCTATCCCTCTGTTCAGCTCTGCCAGGGACGTATTAGCAGCGATCACTGCGCTCTCTGTTTGAGGAACCTGCCAGCAGGAGTCCTGTGCCAAGCCGGCTTTATCCGCGGAGCCGCGTGGAAATCCTGCTCTTTAAGGAGCACTTTGTCTCTATTCACAGCAACCTCTCTGGGCAAACACACGGCCGTAGTAAAAGCTCAGCTGCCTTTGACTTTTAGCGGATGGAAAGAGAATACAGAAGCAGTGGGGAGAGTTGGCAGGAAGCTCCTCTGCTGTCAATCAGACTGTGCAGCTATTCAAAGAGACCCCGGACTTCCCTCCTGCTCCTGTTCCCTGCTTCAGCCTTTGTAACCCAACGCCACTGTCATCTCCCGTGTCAGACATAGGTCACACAGCTGGACTCCTGCTGGAGCCGACTCACCCCGAACCCTGAAAAACTGACTTTATAGACAATCTGTCCGTCAACTCCACACTTGGTGCTCCCTCTATTTGCATCCATGTCGTGCCTGCTGCTCCAGAGTTCAAGAGGTGTCTTGCCGACATCAGCCCTTTGTGCTTTCGCTGTAACCAACACAACTTTTCACTCTCTCGCATTTCAGCTGAACAAATTAGCACCCCGGTCAGATTCCTCCTGGGAATACTCTCACCATTTACACACACTGGCAACAGAAAAGCAGGTGAAATTAAAGTCTATAACTTGAGATGCTGTTTGGCCGAACTAACAAGGCACGAACATGCACGCCATCCTACACAAGCGATTCGCTCACCTGTGCCAACCATGCCATTACAGTTTTTGTGAGAGCGAGCGTGTCAAACAGATCACACACGACTGAACTGATTTATTCGGCTGCAGCAGCACCACCTGCTACACTACTGCTGCTCACCTTCCTGTGGTCTGTCATGTGTTGGCAGTCCAGGGGGTCCGGCCAAAGCAACAGCAGCAGCAACGGCACAGAAACCCTACAGACAAAACACAGATTATGGTGATTACTGGTGAGAAGAGTTTTACTGAAACAGCATCATTAGGTCAAACTTAAGAATAACTTTAATGTCATTATGATTAAATATTATAATACTGGTATACATTTTTTACATTTATGGAGAGATAACCGAATCATAAATGAAAGGATCGAAACAACCCTGACATTACCTGACAGTCCAGACACAGGACTTCTGCATAGCTTCTGGATTCTCAGACACAGACACTGAAAACATGAAGAGAGGAGTTGTATTAGCATTCACCTGAGTAAGACTGACATTTTCAACATGACTGCTGTCTGCATGGCTGGAGCTCAGAGGCAGAGCATGGTGGGGGGGGTAAAAAAAAAAAAACAACAACGCTAACTGTCTCATCACTTCACATCTGCAGAAAAGTCAATGACAAAGTTCTGTAAGTGATTAGTATTAAAAATATAAATCATTTCCCTCTAAGCAGCCGTGAAGGTACAACTTTCCCTTGAATGTCACAACCGCTGAAAAATGTGAAGGGCTTCTCCCCACTTGACCATGTGAGGTGACCCCCCCCCCCCCCCCGACCCCTGGCTCCTAATGAGGGGCCGAGCCCTGTCTGTGGACCACTTAGGGCAGGACTTTCACCCCTCACCCCAGACCTTATAACTCAACCCTAATTTGCACCTTGTATAAATTAAGCTCACTGAACCAGACAGGGGGGTCGAGTCCTGCAGACTTTCTTCCAAAGTCTCCAAACCAGAAGAAAAAAAAAACAACTCAGGCAATAAACACACTCCCCCAACTCACTCAACAAGTTTCACTCGCGATCATTTGATTTAGCCTGAGCATGTATTTATCATTAATGTTTGTTTGTTTTCACTGCAGCACTAAGCTGAAGCCATCTCAGCCCAGAAGTGATGTACCTGTATAAACCTGGTGCTCCTGAGCTGAAGGGTTTGGACTCGGTCTCCGGTGGATCCTACACCGTCGCCTTCACGGATCCATTTCCACGCGCAGGTATCTTCATGGTGGAAACGGTGATCCAAGATGAAATCCAGGCTTCTTCCCGCCACCTCCAGAGACTTGGTGCTAAACCAGGTGAGACAGAGAATCCGAGGTCAGAGCTGAGAGTGAGCAGAAAGTCCGGATCTTGGTCATCACGGTGACTCCGGCGTTTCTGGTTTTACGCGCAAAGACTCAGAATGACAGAAAAGCTGGAGCCGGATCCGGGCAGATAGGAAAAACCACCTCTGCTGCGCCCCCTGCTGCAGCTACACGACCCTGTCTGGGACCGGGTGTGTGTCTGTGTGCGTCATGTAAATGTGTAGGTGTGTGAGTCTCCCTTTGCAGCTCTTGTGTGTCTGACTGTGGAGGAGAGAGAGTGAGGGCGCAGAAGTGGAGCCACAGACAGATAAATGATTTCTGAGAGCTCCACCCAGCAGCTCTGATGGAGAGCACTTCAGGGACTGTTTAGCATCAATCACTCCAATAACCCAAATACTGGATGACTGGCACTATGCAGCAGGATTAAAGGGAAACACATTTCACTAAGAGGTTTTTGGAGAGTGACACTTTTTTTTTTTGGTAATTCAGACTGCAATAGATCAGAATCAGAAATACTAATCATTTATTTGGTTCATCACAGGAAGTCCAGCATTAAAACATTAGTAAAGGAGTTATTATGTAGATTACATATTCAGGGATTTAAAATAAATAAATAAATAAATAAATAAATAAAAGCAAAATCGATCAGAGATGATGAAAGTAGTTGGTTTGCCAAAATCAATAGATGGGTCAGCAGGTGTGTGCGAGGAAATTTGAGAATGGTAGACCAGAGAGCATAAATCTTCATGAGCAGAAAATCATTTTCATAGAGACAAATAAAATTACAATTACATTTTATAGTTCGGCTGGACAACAATCCTAAATGCTTTCAGCACAAAGAGGTCGAATGTCTTCACAACAAAGGAACAGCTGAAGCCTCAGTGATGCTCCTTCAGATATAAACCGTCTCTGTGCGGGTTAAAGATCAAGGCTGCCACTGATTAGATGGGATTTTCCACAGCAGACGGTAATTAAGACGACTTTGTCTCTGACTTTTTGCACAAATGCTGAATTATTTTCAAATCCTTAAACACTCTGAAGTATCTTCTAAAAGGGCTCCTGATACGTTTGGTCTAGACTGTGTATACAGGGGTGATAATAGAAGTACTGCATTACATTTATTATAAATTCATCTGGGAACACATCCAAAGAATACAGCTGACGCATTACCAGAGCAAAGAATGGTCCAAAATCCACTGAAAATGTGCAGATTTACAGAATTAAATGTAAAAAAGATGAGATTTAAAAAAGAAGAAAAAAAGTGTGCTCACGTTAATCTAATTTTTAAAAGTAGTTGCAGCATTTTGCACACTTCAGTGCAGCCTACAGGAGTGGAGTGTTGTTATATTTTACTCCGTGGTTATTTACAGTTTTCACTAACTCTTAAAAATGCTGTCGTTCTCGTTAGACTCTTTGTTCTAGTTGACACAAGCTGGCGATGCATGGTTCACTGGTTTACACTGTACTGTGTGACACATGGTGTATAACTCATTACGGCCTGATAGTGGTTTCATTGTGTAGCCAACATAATCTGTCGATATTTTGGAATCTGTCAGTGTATGGATTTGTTTATAATGGAAATCTGCATTGATTTATTGATCCGTGCAGTAAAAGCCATTTTAAACGTATGAATCTCTTTATACATCTGCAGAAGAGCCGGTTCTTATTCCTCACTGGTGTGTAGATGTTGATGCTGCTCAGGAATGTGCCTTTAACCTCAATGTTTTCAAACTTTTCACAGACAAACAAGCCTCCAATTAAAGCGTCGTTAATGAACGACCGTTCCGGTTGACCCATTGGAAGCTGCTCCAGACGAGCTCAGACAAAAATGAGCTGTAACGGGACACAAACTATCCTGGAAAAATTGTCCATCTTCAAGTCACTTCAGCAAGATCAAATTTTGTACACTGTTGTGCCATCTGTTAAAATGTGTGAGTAGATCAAACTTTAGCATCATTTTTAATTATTTCCATTGGATTTATTAATAAGAACAATATGCTACTCTTTGATGTTATCTTTATTTTTTAGTTTGAACAAAAAACAGATTTTAAATAAAGAACTCCAATTTGAGATTTCTGCAGAGCATGACTTACAATAAACAATGCTGACGGTTCATTCCAGGAGAAACTAATAGTTGGTCCTGTGAGGTGGAACAAATTGGCAGCCTTGTGTCCAGACCATCAGCGGGCCCAGCACATCAACACTGCAACCTCCAAACCAGCTCTTAGGTTTATTGCTCATCATTCATCCAAACACAAATTGTGAAGATAATATTACACGGCCATAGCCTCCCAGTAAATCCACATTAGTGCAGCTCTAATGCCGTTACTCTAACCTCCTCTATGTGAAAAAACGTTCTGGAATGACATTAATCTGTTAGTTATTGCTGAATGATAAAAGATCAGGTATGTTCTCCGGACGGTTCCAAATAGCTGAAATAGTGATACTCAGGGCAGACTCGTATAAACTTACTCTTGGACAATCTCTGGCCAACGGGGTGCCGCTCTGACTGAATCAGAAACACTGATTTGTCATGTTACTGTCATCAGAGACTGGAGGGTTTGGTGATTGGTTTGGAAACACATATTATTTAAAGTGTGATCAGTTTCACAAAGAAAACCTAACTTGGAAAAAAAAAAAAAAAAAATCCTTCTGCAGAATGTTGTACTTGTAACTGAGTTTTAAAAAGCACAAAGTGTACATATACTCTAAACTATGTTGGGTGGTCTCTGCCTTTAATCTCTGCCTTTAATGGAAAAAAAAAAAAAAAAAAATCTTACTATGAATGCCGGTGAACAGCTCTACAAAGAGAGAGAGAGAAATACTACAACAGATTGATTGTGGATTCTTACTCACCCAGACATATGGACTTCAGGTTAAAGTGTTCAGCCTGTTAACTGCGTGGGCATCAGGAAGCGCTACACTGTCTGGACTTATAAACTGCTTTCCAGCGATGACACACTGTTCTTACTCTGTCCCTCTGTCTGCAGGCTATCACTCGTCGTGGAGTTCAGGCGGTCCTTTGGGACGAGACGTCTCTCAGCACGTTGACAGCCACGGACCCGTAAAACAAAGCAATGTTGTTTATCAGAGCGACTCTAAATAAACTAGCTGTAGACTTTTTGATGGCAGATCTTCACCATGAGTGGGTTTCTTTAAAATAAATAAAATAAATAAATGTTTCCTGTTTGTAGGGGCTCTTCATTGGAAAGCTGCTCCGAAAATCTACATGATATGGAGTCACACTTCCAGCACAGCATTTCTGTCCTCTAATTTAATAAGTGATAGTGTTTTTTTTTTTCTATTCAGCTGAAGCAAAAATCCAAGTAGGTGGGTTATAAGTATGTGAAAAATCTGGGCCAGAAAACTAAAGTAGTACATTAGTAAAATGAAATAAAATAGAATAAAAATAAAAAGAGTAAACATGCAGATTTTTAAAAAGCAAAATAAAAAAGTTTACTGTACATATGTGGCCAATTTACTGAACAAAAGAAGTCTTTCACATGACCATCTGGTTCAACAACAGCCCAATGCTCTTTTCAGGTCTAACACCTTTGAGGAAGGCACTCATCTCCAGTGAAGTGGATGACACTGGACAGCAGTACCTGTCAACTTCTCCAGGTGAGTGTAAAGCCGTTTAACGCTCCGTTCCCCTGCAGGTCACTCCTCCAGGTTGGAGCTGCGATTTATACCTGACCTGACTGATCAAATGAAGGTTAAAAAGAGAAACTGGTGCTGCCTCGGTACCTTCAGGGACATTCCAGTCTGAGCTAACATCACCTAGAGGACCCTTCACTGTATCTAGGACACCTACCCTACACACAGCCTCCACCTCATGGCGGGTTAGGGGTCTGTGAGGTGTTCATAACACAGCCTGTCCATCAAATGGCCTAAGAAAGGAACAAGAAGAGATAAACTGGACTGATCTGATGCCTGACTTCTCCGTTACTCCGCAGACATTTCTAAGTTAAACAACCAAAGAAACAATAGAAACAACCTGAGTGTTAATACAGAATAGTTTAATACTAAGTACAATACAGAAAATCAGTGGTAAACAAAAGAAAGTCCTTGTCCTTGTTTGTGCCCTTCTTTTTATGTCAGGCAGGAAAACGTGAGAGACCAATCCATGAAACAAGATTCAAGCCACAGAAAAATCATTCTGGTCTCGAGAAAAGAGACGCGGGTCATTTTCAGCTGATGGCGGTAATGGAGAAGAGGGATCATTCAGAAGGCTTTTAAAGTGCAGGGGAGGCTCCGCAGGGACCATGATGCACTATGGGTCTAAAAGTCCCTTTAACCTTCTTCAAGTATGTTACAGCTCCACACACTGAAGAAGCAGACAGTGCCTTTTAGAGAAAATCTACATTCAATCAAATATCCCTTTGTCATGACAGCCTACAGCCACCTTCAGGAAGCGTTCCCATGAACTGAGGGAACACACCTTTCATTCCAAAATGTTTCAATAACTGATAAAGTCACTAAGTGATGATGTGTTATAGATGGCATTTGATACTGGAGGCAGCCAGGAAAACAATATCCATATGTGTGTGTGTGTGGTCAAAGAGTGACCCTTTTGGTCCTCGTCACTTGGTCTTGGAGAGCTTTGCAAGGCTGGCTTGGCGGAAGGCCGCTTGGTCCCTCATGTCCAACACACAGTCTCTCACCATCTCTGCAAACATGGAGGGCCAGAGCTTGTGAAGAGCTTCGCCCTTCAGATTGGTGTCCGATGCCCTTTGGACCAGCTCCTGGAGGTACTGCTCTACCATGCTGGCATGCTCTGAAGACTCCACAGTGCCCTCCTGTGAGGAAAAGACAGGTCGGGGTTATTTGGCTTAGTGACATTAAGGTGAGAGGAATCATCAGTCATAGTTTGAACCCCACAGCCTTATCAGATCATTGGTGACCCCGTGCATGCTTTTTATGCCGACAGCTTTATGAAGTTTCAGAAATATGACAATGAATTCAGGGATCTTAATCCAACAGAATAACTCTGGGACGAGGGGAGAGAGGCAGCGATGGTGATACAATCATGTCAACGTGGAGGAGAATCTCAAAGGAAAGTTTCCAACATCTTGTTGAATAAACATAACCAAGAACTGAGGCGGTATTCAGATCAAAGGGAGGCCAAACTCAAAGTGCCCAAGTGATAATGAATGTGAATAACATTTCTTTTGATGGTTTTAAGAAGACATATAGTTCTCAAACCGCTGGGTTGTTGTGAGAAAACTACCGTAAATAAAACAGGACTGACCTCAGGGCTGTCTGCACTGCAGTCTCTGCTCGGGTAATTGAACAGCGCTCTGCTCAGACCTTCACCCAGGAGCTTCCCGTTGTCTCTTAGCTCCTCCGGACTCAGCCCGGCTCGCCGGCCACGCCCCTCCAACAGGAATTGCAGCTGACGCTTCCTTCAAGGGGAAGAGAGATGAGTGAGTCAGACCGAATAAAGAGACAATCAGACATCTGGGGAGAAAACTGAGACAGGAAGTGAGTGACAAGAGATAAAAACGTTCTCAAAATCCATCAGAACTGAAGGCAGATAAAGTACAGATGATCAACCAGTTCTTTACCTTTGAATAAAGTTCCATAAAGAAAAAATAATAATAAAATAATAAAGTTGGTGTTTTAATTGCACTCTTATAAGCAACAGGGTGTGTGCACTTATAAATGTATAGCAGTACACAATTTTCCCAGTGATGTAAAGTGCATCAAATGTTTCCGTCTTTCAGGATTAAATCTCATGTGTTATACTGCACCAACATGTTCCACAGGCCAGTGCCAGGATGCTGCTGAAGTCTCTGAAGAGGAAGCTGGAGGCAATCATTCCATATCGGACAAGACAGTTTGTAAAGTGTGTGTGAGTGTCAGTCACACATTACACTGACTAACAAGGTGAAACACGCTTAAGGAAGGTCCTTAAGATACTTTGCTTGGTTGTTACTTAGACAAGAAAAAAAAGGGGTGTTGTGTATCCATTAAACAGCTTTTATTTGTTAAATATAACTGGATGTAAATGTCCCTTGAGAGAATAGTTGTAATTATAAGATTGTAACATAGTCAAACTCACTCAAAGGGTTATTGTGCAAGCGATAGTCAAAGTCTGATGTAAAAAAGGTGGCGACTGTACAATATAAGTGAATTTTGTAGAGATCAGCGGAGGTCAATCTTGCAACCAATGCTTGTTTTTATGACAACAACAGTGAACAAAAGTATTTTATACTTTAGCTGAGGCAGGGAACACAGAGTGATGATGGAGAATATCACATATTAGAACCAAATTAGAAACAAATTTTCGTCTAGTTAATCTAGGATCTGAAGAAATGATAAATTTTTTTTACAAAGATCTGGAAAAAAAATCCTGTTGGTGCTCTTTAGGAGCTCTGAATGTTTGGGCCCAGTGTTTCATTCAGTACAGACAATTCCATGAGCTTCACAGGAGTATACAATGAAAAAAACAAAAAAAACTGTGTCTCAACATACAATAAGTTTCTGTTTTCAAACTATAAAATCCATTTTACATGTATATATAAGAGTCTGCAGCAGGAGGTCTTTGAGAAATAAGATGTCAAAACTATTAGCATTTAACGTAATGAATGGATATAGTTGACTTCAGGGCAAACAAGTCTGCATTCAGCTGACTGTGATTGAAATTTAAGCACTCATATGAAAGTAATCTTTAGCCTTTGGCTGTCGTGTTTTATCTATTCATGACAAGGTCCGTATGAATCACAGTGGGAAGCAGCCAAGAGCCAGTTTTCCCGAAGTTTGGTTATGTGATTTTTGTGTAATGCAACATGCTTTCTCTTTCTTCAGCCCGTCACTGAAATACAACACCAGCACCTGACACGATCACACAATTATAATTAATTTAGTAGTTAGTGAACAATATGTGATATTGTTCTCTTAACCAGTCAGATGATTGAGCTCATAATGATTGCTTGATTCCCTGCCAGTGCTGTTCTATAATTGTGATACTGAATCTGTGATATCTGTGTTGTAACAAAACGACAGCCAGATATTTTAATGTTTTTGGTTGATATTCTCTGATGGGTGCAAATTGGTTCAGAGTAGAGCGTGGGTGACAGAAATGATAGGACACGCATTTTTTTGGCTGATTAATTATCCCCATTATGTAACTTTTTCTGTGAGTATTTTGCGTTAAACTTAGGAGGAGAAGTGAAGTCTGTGCTTCAGATTTTGTCTTTTTGCCTTTTTCCCATGCGTGACCGATTGAAAAAATTTTTGCTTTGTAAGGATGTTTTTCGTTGACCCAGAGTGACAGACCTGAAGAGCTTTTGGCTGGAGAGGATGAGGAATGTTTGTGTGCAGGTGCCAAGAACCCACCCTTACTCTGAGACACATAGTCTAATTCTCCTGGCTCCTCTGTGCCAGGCTCCGTCTCACACACTCACACATACACACAATTTAGACACCCAAAATGTTACACACAGGCATGCACATACACGTACAGTAGCCTACACATTCACAAGCTGTAACTCACACATATACACCTTTAAGAGTCCGCACATTCTTGAGATATTTAAAGCACAGTCCAGGACACAGAACACACCTGTCATTAGAGTGTAGTTCATGTTATGTTGCCGTTCAGTAGCTCGATCAAGTTCTCACCTGGACTCCTCCAGCAGCAGCAGGAGTCGGCAACGTGGAGTTTCAGTGGCTGCTATATGACCCAGAGTTCCAAACACACGTTCTGCAGCGATCACATCATTCATGGTCACCTGATGTAGATGCACACACGTGGACTTAAATACACACAGCCAAAGACATCTGACTGATATCAGAGTACAACCGACAAACAAAACTTAACTTACGGGTTGGTCAAAATTTGGAGCTTTAGAAAACATGTCAAAGATTTTTATCAAAGTAAATATAAATTAATACAATTATTTATAAAAAATTGCTGTAAAAACATTTGATTTAGAAACAATCAATAGCACTGTCATAGCTAGCCATCCACAGGTTAGACTACCCTGCAGGAAGCTGCCGCTCAGAGCCTTGAAAGCATCCCATAATGCTATGAGGACGCAATCACCATAAATGTGGTCTTGTCGTCTGGTAGGAAAATACATCTTTGAACAGAACCAGGTTAGTTGTTTCCAGTCTTTATATAGTGAGCTGCATGAAGCGGCGAATAAGCTCAGTGTAACATAATGGGGTGATAGTGTTGATAAGGACATCAATCTTCTCCATTAACTCAAAACAAATGTGCACATTTTTCTATTCCTGTACCATTTAAACGTACTTATTTATCATATTTAGGTTCTAAAGTGGTATATTAAAAAAAATCTGCAGAACAACTTGTATTTAAGTGTGTCAATTTGTTATAGGCTGCTACAAAAACAACAGGCCATGCCACTGGAGTACTGCATTAAAAATTCATCCGCCTCTCACCTCCTGGCCATTGATCCTCTGCAGGTTGAAGTGGTGAAGGCGGTAGATGACAAAGGAGCGCCACATAGTCAGACGGAGCACCGGGTTGCCCTCTGGATGGATAGTGAGCTGATCCAGACGCCTCACCTGAGCCAGGGCTGCCAACTGTGGCAGACGGCTGATGTTGGTTTCCAAGAAGATGAGGTGCTGAAGACGGGGGAAAGTATCAAGTCGGTTTACGGGGAGGTAGAACAATTTGAATATTTGTTAACTTTCCTGACCAGTAAAACAGTTTTTTCTCTGTTCAGAGACGTTCCTTGCTCACATACATCTGTCACGACTAGCCCTGCTTCTCTGTCTGCATCAGTGCATGTCATACTCACTGAAAGGCATTCTCGTGAAGTGACTATCAGTAGAGTGGCAATTGGGTTAAAGTGGTGTTCTACTCCTGCCATTGTGAAATATAGGAAATCGTTCAGTAGATACTGTTAAGGCTTTTTGTCTGCAAACAAGGACTATTTCACTGTGATCCACCAACCAACACCTGCAAATCCTACAAAAGCAGGTTATGTCACAACCCTGCCAAGACTTATTATGACATGTGGCCAGTGCTCTCACCGATAGATTGGGAAACTTGACCCGTATTCGCGGCAGTGTTGGTACAATAGCGTCAAAGTTGATGTAGCGGAAGGTTATTACAGTGACGGCACCAGCAGTCTGAACTCCCCAACCCCTCTCCAGGGCCTCCAGGGCTCCAAGCCCAAATAAACGCAGGGTGTCTCCATCCAGCTCTGCCAGGTGACTGTCAGACAGGGACAAACTCTGAATACTGCCGCTCCCTGAATCCAGAAGTCTGCAAAGCAAACACACAGACACACACACACAAAGTCTTGATATGCTAAATGCACAGAACTTTGTGTCTTGCTTTGTTTGGAAAATGCAGTCATTGTGCAAAGAGAAAGAGGACAATATCACTACAGATCATTCAGCGCTTTGGTCGGTGTCCCATTCGTGTTGTGTAATTGCTTTCTATTCTCTGATACGACAGTTGAATTGCAGTTTCTTGATAAAAGAGTCGTGAGAGTTGAGAATCTGGGCAAGTCTCAAGGAGACATAATCTCCTCTCGCTGCCCATGTGCTCAGCCATCTGGGTCTGCTGACACTCAGGGGACTTTTCAGCATAGCAGGGCATCAGATGGCTACTGGCTGCTGTCTACTTAACACTGATCATTTTGGGTCAAGCCTGCCAACAAACTAATCACCCCTATTCATATTTCACACCCACCCAATCTAGTTGCAACAGAAAGCCATAGCAGTTTTAAGCCTAATCCTTTGATTGCAAAACTCTTCTCCAAGATTCTTGTTGAGACCAATTTTTATCAAGTGTGCAGCGTTTGAGTCATGAAAGAAAGATCAGTCAGTTGGGGACAGAAAAAAAAAATGAAAAGGTAGGCAGACATATTGCAGACAAAGAGATACATGGTGGAGACAAAATGAGCTGCACTGTAACTAAAGCGTTGTGCCTTTGTTGGAGGTACAGGAAGGCTGACTCCCCAGAGGAGACTCCTCTCTGTCCAGTGGAGAAGGAACACATTCCTCTTCAAACTGAGAAACAAAAAGGAGATCAGACATTTGGAGGATTACACAAATAATCCACTGGGACTATTAACAGACTAAAATGAGCTTGCTACAGTAAATAATGTCCAGGTAGATGAGAAACAAAATTTAGAGGAGAAAAAAAGTGAGCTTCTTATTGATATTAGACAATCTAAGTCTTCATATTGCTTTTGACCCTCTCTCATGAGATAATCTTAATGATCATCTCATGAGATAAAGGCATCAGAAACAGTCTCACGGCTGAAAACGAGACAAAAGTGGAATATTCCACCAACCGTGTGCTGAAGCAGATGCAGGAATGTGACATGTTGTTGACCTCAGGTTCTCCGTGGGTGACTTTTGGCCTCGAGTTACTTTAACCAATTCATTCTTGTGTAAAAGACAGGTGAATGGTGAAAGGAGCCTCAGGACATGGCAACATGCAGCACCAGGTTAGACTGTGGCTATTAAGCTTTTAGGAAGACTTGAGTGTGTGTGGTCTTTGGCCTGCAAGTGTCTATATAGGTAGAGATGATAGAGTGCTTTTATTGCACATGTGCAATATAATTACACAATTATTTTTTTACTCTGGCACGTGCAATATTCTCTCCGATAGTAGGCTCCTCTTCTTCTCATTCCTTATAACATTGTATATTTATATTTATATTTTCTTTACATTCTTTTTTTTTTTTTTTACTTTTTTTTTAACCTTTTTATTCCTTTGTAGATCCTTATCTATTTATATTACTTCCTGTACCTGCACTGAAAGTCGACACCTTAATTTCGTTGTGCAATGTCACGTTGACACAATGACAATAAAGTTTTTTCAGATTTTTTCTGATTTTATGATGTGTCTTTTGTAATAGGTGGAAGTCAATATGTTATCAGAGATTGTGTGTGACAACGAGTTCTGTCAGTTTTAATTAGTTCGGTTAGTTTTAACTTACCATCATGCAAACTACAACTCAACAAAAAAAAAGCCACAAATTACACTTTTCAGTAAACACAACATGGCCTGAATCCCCCCAAACAAACTGAGGACTGATGGGGAATGTCCCGCTCAGTCGTCATATCTGTATACAGACACATTAACCTGACATGATACTTCAGGCGATCCACCAGAGCACTGCGTAAGAAAGCTTATCTTAATTAAATGTCGAGGGATGGTCACTGGAGACTTTGGGGGATCCCAAAGGAATATTAAAAGAACTAGATTCCCTGAGGCATAGTGAGTTGTTTTTTTTTTCCCCAAATGGCCCAACACTGAACTAGGACTTAAAAAAATCCCTGAAAGTATAGAAAGAGATTGTGACTACAAACCACGCATCTGTAAAACGGCTGAAGGGACATTATGAACCAGGCCGTTTACGAAACTGTGGCTTTGCAACATTTCTTCTCAAACTGACAAATGTCAAACAGGCCTCAGGACAGTGAATTGTTGCAGTGACCGCAGCTACAAAAGCAGGTTTAAGTACATAAATGCTAGATGAGAAAATTTGTGTGCTCCACCAGATAATAAAATGTGGATTTGAATGGAAATAGCACCGACTAAAAAAAAGTTTAGTATTTAAAGTATTAAAGACAAATGTGGTTGTTAAAAAACGTTGTGTCTTAAAGTCTGTGTCCTGTTCCACTCACTCACGGACACAAACATAGGTCTTGGCTAGCAGCAGACGGGGCGGCACCAGACACTGAAAGACAAATGTAACGTCCAGCAATGCCACACCTCCTCCCTGTGAGATTGCCAAAGGCGGTAAGTCAGAAAGTGTTGGGGAGCAGTGCAGGATATGGAGCGTAACATGTAGATAAGTCACATGAAGAATGGGAGCAACTTCTGTTTGCCTGGAAAAGTGCCATCAACACACTCTGCACTGCGTCCCATATTGTTCCGTCATAATCACAGCTGAAAGGCTGCCAGGTGGTCATGAATCCCCCTCTGACATGAACGCAGCAACAAACGCTGAGGGAAAAGTGAACAAGGCGGAGAGAAGACAGAGTGAGGGATTCTGTCACAATTACGTGGATCCTGCTCCGGCCTATTAGTCTCAGAATCTAATTCAATTAGAGCTATCTCACTTAATCCAACAGGAGTTTTAAAAATGAAATCTATCGTCGCTCAACAACCTAATAAGCCTTAAGAAACGGCTTGCAGCATACATAAGCCTCCGATAGCCTAAATTCAGCACGGTAGTGACACATGAAGCGTCAGCCTGAGCCGTCATTACAAACCAACATTTAAACATTTCACACTGAGAAAATGTGAAAACAATCACTCCAACCAGTGCCGTGAAAAAGTGATATAACAGCGATGACACTATTGAGAATGATAATAATAACTCCAGTTATAACATGTGACAACAGAGAACCACAACAGGCTAAGGTTTCGGTATAAAAGTTAAACTGTTACACTGAAGTAGGATAAAAGACATCATAAAAGATTTAAATCGAATATTAAGACAAATAGCCTTACTCTTCATTCAATGAATGTATGAATAGTACAAAGGCCATCACCAGCCAGAACCACTCGAGGTGACATGAGTTTTCCTTAGTACAGTCCAATGACGTGTTATACTGTAAATTTATTGTGAAGGATTTTAAGTCTTGGTGTGAAAAGTTATCTTAACTTCTGCTCTGTTGAAGCCAACAAAACCCTTCAGGACATGAGTTCACTGACTTGGGTGGGTACATTACAGAGAGTCTGTTGAACTTCATGCACTCTAAAGATAAACTGATTTGCTTAAACACAGGAGCAGATTCAGCATGCAGCGCAGCTGAGCCTTTGTGTATAAAGTTGTCATCTTAGCTTAAGTATTCCATAAAATCCTTTGTGACACAAGATTTTGCTTAAGCCACACTGATCCATTACCAATTTGGGTTTGAATAATCTGAAAAATTAATGGTTTCAGGCAGTACATTCAAATTTTTCTGTGTCCACATCTTTTTTTCCTTTCTATGTTCCTGAACACTGCTCAGATTCCATTGAGGACAAAAATGTCCACTTTAAAAACAAAACTGCTATTAAGATAAAGTTATTTCCTGCTGTCACTGAGGGATTGAACTCAACAGTCTTGATAGCTAACAAATATTTCATAATTTTCAGGATTTTATTTTCTCACTTTCCGTTAGTAAATACTAAAAGGAGAACTTTTGTTTGGATTATCACAAAAAACGATGCCATGAAAACCATTTACTGTGAGCACATATGGACATGCAATCACACACACACACACACACACACACACACACACACACACACACACACACACACACACACGTACAAGATGTGCACATCCACACCAAACACACAACTTCAAAGCTGAAAAGCATGTACATGCGTGCGTGCATGCGAGAGAGAGAGAGAGAGGGGGCTGGGGATTGTGATTTGCAGTACTAGTAATATAATTTAAGTGTATGCACATACGCACACAGAGCACATTCCAACATCCTTACCAACACACACACACTATTTTAGTGACATACATATATTTCAGTGGCCTTCTGTGCCTCATAATAGAGCAGCGTACCCTTATTTGCTCCATAGAAGAAATTTAGCTTCATCTGGTGGAAAATAGTAAAACAATTCAACTTTGGAAGCTGATCCTTGAAATGAAAGCTTAATATAACAGATTGTGTAATTTTATGCTCTAATGGAAATAACTTTGGTTTTAATGGGTTTTAATTAAGACATATTTATCCTAGATGTCATATTTTTTCAAAATTCTCCCAAAAAGTTTGTGTTAATGGGAAATAGGGGCAAACTGAACACAGCTAAAATGATTTTTAAGTATTAAAATAAGGAACAAGGGCAAAAATGTGTGTAAGGATGAAAAACTGTTAAAAGCAAAACTCCTGTTACATCTTTACAGATCTGTTCCAATCCAAAGGTGAAGTTAGATATGAAAAAGAATTTTATTCTCTAAATTTACCGCAGAGCAGGTCTAGACCAAACTCTAAAATTACTCACCAATTCCCCAAATTATATCTAGAAGAAGAGTATTCAAAATTCACATTATTTCACAAGTCGAGAACAATCCCACTCAGTGTTCTGACCTTTCTAAATGTGTTATAAATGCTGTACCTAAGACATTAACGGATAGAAAGAAATCACCAGTAAAGAACACACAGACATGTACATGCACCAGTACCAACGGGCTGCTCTGTTCCCCGGGCTCCTATTGAGCAGATCCAGATGTGTGAATGGGGCAGGTTAAGACCCTGACCTGCCCGACAAACCAAGAATCTGTTCAGATTCCTGCAATAGTAGGATTATGGATGACCTGTAAAACACCATGCTGTGCTTTTTTCGGGATGCAAAGGAATAAACCTCCTGTTGTTAGTATTTCCTGGGAATTTACACCCCCACTCACCCGATATGCAGTAGAGAGCTGAAAATGTTGAGACAGGGCTTCAACAACACAGGCAGGTTCATCCATCACCTGTCCCTTCATGTCCCACATGGGGGAGGATGGACAGTCAAATTTTTTTCCAGCATGTAATTCTTCAACAGCTCTCTGGGAGAATTGGGGCTACCCTGTGTTGATAATATGCCCCCCCCCCCCCCCCAATAAAGAAACACATTTTACCTTTCGACCTTTCAGTCACAGATCTTGCTTGTCTTTCAAGTTGCTAGTAGTGCCATTTTTTTTTTATTTTGCTGTACAATACAAGCTAAAGCAAGACAACTCCCTGCTCATGAGTTTGTGGTATTCAGAATTGCGTGACATTTCTTCATCACCATCACCTGTTGAGCCACATGAGTGAAGTTATAATAGACCCTGTAAAGGGAGGCCATTGCCATAGAGGGATTATGCTTCAGGGCCATGCTTCATATCCTGCTGCAGGAAGGAAAAGCCATCTTTGAAACGTGTAATAATAGTTCTTGACACAGTCCCCACTTTCATCTCAGCCCTCCCACCTCATAACTCATCCAGACCTGGATGACATTTTCTGTAGCTGAGTCCCACGCAAATCATTAGACTTAGACACACACAGTTGATTTATAATACTCCAATCACTGACTGGAATGATCTTTATGCTCTTTGTACATCTCACACCAAGGCCATCCTGCCCAAACAAAAGGGTCAGCAGCTACTAGAAATATTACAAAATATATACAAAACCCCACACACACAACGACAAGAGGGCCAGGTAGGGAGGAACAACCAACAGGTTGGAGCATGCACATTGTGAATTTACTAAATGAGAAAGACAGTGAAGTACAAAAATGACAACAGTAAACACAGCAACAAACATCTGGGACGACAGCACAGAGCATTTCAGCAAGTGTGAAAGTGAGAAGCTCTGATCTCACGGACAGTAGTGGATGACTCTAGGAAAGATGAAAGAGAACATGCATAATGCACAAGACTGTATTAGATAGGCGGAACTGAAACCAATTGTTTCTTAGGGAAGGTGTCAAAAGGATAGAGGACCTGGTGGAACACCTCATGTTCCAATGACAATAGAATATATTTTTGAAAATTAGATATCACAATCTATTGATACAGGAGGTGTTTTGAGATATCTCCTATTTTCTGTGTCTTTATTGGTTAATTCAGATAACTAACAATAATTTATTGTTATTGTTGTCTTACTTGGGATCTCGTGGGCTGTTTGGACGGCTGTTGGTGCGGAGTCTGCTCTCCGTTCCCCCTGATGGTCGCTCGGGTCCTGAACCCGGGCTTATCCGCCTGGTAAAGAGAAATAAAAGCTTCTTTTCAGAATTCTCAGAAGAAGAAGCAAAAAAACAAAGTGGTAACAACCTAAATGACACATAATAATATACTTTATAGCCTCTCTGCTTTCCAATTACAGAAAGATAATTATGCATTTTATAAGCTCCCTGCTCTTTAATTACAATCAGAGGATTACAAATAACTGCATCACACATTACGCAAAACTTTATGACTATATCACCAGACATGTTTGTGTTACTCTTCCACATGATTCTCTCTCTCTCTCTCTCCAGTTCTGAATTGTTCCCATAGAGGCTTTAGTTCGACTTTATTTTGGACTTTTGTTTATGTCCCATTTAATTTTTAAATTGTTCATATGTATGCATCTGTTGGATGTTTCCCTAATTGTCTTTATCCAGCCCGCCCCCCCCCATTCCCAGCCCTGATGGGTTCCACCTGTGTTCAAATGCCCTTCCCTCCCTTGTGTATTAAAGACTTTCCTAAAGTCCTTGTCAGTTCATCTGTTATATTTCTGTGTGGAAGACTGTTTCAGTTTGAGTCCTCATGTTTCTCTTCAGATTGTCTCATGTTTGTGTTAGTTACTCCTTTGAGGTTCCCTGAGTTTTTGGACCTCGCATTTTTTGGTGCCCCAGATTGGCTTTTGTTTCACCTGCATGGTGAGGCTTTTGAAAAATAGATTCTTGAACCTCACAACTATACTTTTGGGATATTTTATTTTCAATTTATTAGAGATCCTGTGTGTCTCTCTGGGGTCTGGAAGAAGAAAAATCCACAGAGCTGTCAAAGAGGCTGCTGTAAGAGCTCCACATGAGGCAGTTTCAAAGCAACCCTGGTTTAAAGATTCACTAGAGTCCCAATTGCCTCCAGTATCTGTTAACCTTCAGTCTGCTAGTTTCAGCCACCCAGTCAGCTACAATCAGGCCTGTGAGCCCAAACTGCACCACTGACAGTCAGTTGCCCGTCTGTATCTCAGTCAGGTAGCCACTGCTCATCATGCAAGCCAGGGGTGCAGGATGCTAGTCTCCCCTCTTCAGCAGATAGACAGCAGATCAAAACATTCCACTGAAACCTTCATTCTTGATGTAACTGGCCAATAGAAAATACTAAATAATGTATCGGTAATAAATCTTAAATACCCATTTCTAGAGCCATGCTGCTATCATGGCTAAAAAAGACAATATCCTGGCAAAGCTGGCTGAACTCTACAAATGCCCAGGTGTGTTGTATTTTGCTATAATTGACCCAAGATTTATAAATTGTGCAGGTTTAAATCACACTAACCATGGATACACTAATGGACCCGTAATTTGTTTTTGATTAGGTTTCTGCACTATATCAGAATTAAAGATAACCATGATATTTAAAAGATGAAATTATAATATTGTGTTAATAATGTCATAATGTCTGTTACCCATGATAATATCACTCTGGCAGTTGTTAGACCATGTTGATCTTTCAACAGTTCATCCGATTTTATTTCACTATTTAACGTCAACATTGTTTCTGTGTTCTTTCATACAGTTATGGTCACAGACTCTCCATCTCTCTATACTCATATTTGAGTGCAATTTTTTGGCTAAACTAAACATTCATTGCTGTGTACCTCGGCTCATCTGGAGAAGGCTCCTGTGTGAGGCCATTGGACTGGGCGGGACTATGAGCAGGACTGTTCTCTGGACTGACTTCTTCTTTTGAGTCATTTGTTGGTGGCAGCTCCAGACAGGCCCTGACACCCTCCCACTGCTGCGCTGCATTACGGATCGCCAGACGCCGCTTCTCCTTGATGAAGACATCACAGACACACAACCAGAGGACAGAGACAGTTTCGAGTGATGATTCTCCCGAGCAGGACACAGAGGGTTTATGCTAAGCTGATAGAAACTGTCCATTTTGACTTAGTAGCTTGTTTGCTTGTGCCTCAGGTAGAATTTTGGGAGGGTATGAAACTACTCACTACTTGTACCATAGCAGATATAACACCTCATTATACATGCAAACAGCAGTCTGATTTCACCGTAGTTTACTCTTTTGATGAAAACATTGGCAACCACCCTGAGAGAGAAGATATTTCTATTCCTCGGCAGTCTTTCAATTGTTCTTTTCTGGTCGAACTGTAGTTTCGTTATGCTCAGTTATGGAATGTGCCACTCCCCGATGCAGGGGTGAGTCAGTATCAAGTCATAGTGAATCCTTTGCCCTCATGAACCCTCGGCTGCGACATTCAATATAACATTTTCTCAACACCAGAGATTAACGGGAGTTAGGTTACCGAGACACAATGCACAGAAACCATCTCTCAGCAAACAGCACTGCAGCACAGACACAGCAGAAGCACATCAATATGTAGTTTCACTCACACACACACACACACATTCCTGCAAAGGAGCTGCCTGTGTATGTCTTAGACCATTCAAAGAAATGAGGCATAATTTACAGACCCGTGTACAGATATTGTACCTCTGTGGACAGTATACCCCTTCTCCATGTTGCCAAAGGGGTTTAGCATTATGTACAACTGATGTGAATAAATTTGAAGGGTTGAAAGTTCACTTCAGCACTGAAAATGTGTTTTTAATCTCCCAATAAAACACAGTCCAACAGTTGCAAGTTAGAGGAAGTAAAAAAGTTGATATGACCTAAATGATTTAGAGCTTTCTCATAAAAAAAAAAAAAAAAAAAATGGGGGGCAAGCTGAACAAAAAGAACAAAGACTCAGTTTATTGCTAAAAGTACTATAGAGAGGTTAAAGAGGCTGCTTATTGTCCACCTATAAAATTCACATTTATTGAATTTAGGTACAACAATAAAACAATAAAAGCATGATTATATTTCATTATAATTATACATACTTTGGATTTGAATTATACTGTACTGTATTTTTCATTCAGCTGGTAAAAACACTGTTAATCACATCTTATCACTAATACGTGGTACTTTTAAAATGTAAAAAGCTTTGATGTCATCAAAGCTCAGTCAAGCACTTTGAACCTTTGCAGCCTGTTATCTTCCTCCTCGCCAAATCAACACAGATTTAGTGGAAAAAAGCTACTTCAGAGGACACGTGTTATTGTATTATCTGAGCTGTAGGCCATCATTTTGCCTTTGCTCTATATTTGAACTCTAAATCCAGGCAGAGAACGAACAAGGCTGATCAGCGTTGTACCTTATGAATGGTCTGCTTGTGACTCTCCCTCTTCTTCTCCTCCTCTTTTCGAGCTTGTACACCAGCCATGCGCCGATCCTCGTCCTGAAAAAGACAGCTAGTGCAATCAGAGTGCCTCTCCATTCATGAGTGCTGAATTATTCAAGAGAGAGGGGAACCACAAAAGACGCCGTCAGAGAGACTATTCTCTACACCAGAACTGAACCACTGTGGAGGCTAAGAGAAATTCACACAACAGCCGGACGCATCACAGGATTATCTGTCTGATTTTCAGTCTGAGATCAACTGAGCACAGCTGCTGGGGAAAGCCAAAACTCCCAGAATGCAATGCTGCCAACACAATCTGAGGGTGCCAGCTAAAAGCTAAGGGACATTCAGCCGTCTGTGAGAAACTAGCAGAGACAATGCTTCAGTCTGATCAATAGAGGTAAAATGCTAACCTCGCTAAAGTAAAGACACTGATGTCAGGTTTGGAGGGAGATTGAGAAACCGTAGGAGTTGTTCCTGATGGAAAAATGCCCAGCATATAGGTTAGTCTATGAAACAATATAATCTATATTAAAATCTATGTAAATGATAGTTTTCCATTTAATAAATAAAGCTGTTTGCTATTGCTATTAATGTAAGGCAATCTACTGTAGAGTCAATCCAGTCGACTCTATGTGTATATTGTTTTTATTGCACCTACTGAGTTTTTTTAAATAATCCAAAAGCCTCTGGCACAAATAGTATATCCCCACAGGAACAACGATCTCATAGCCAAACTTTCAGATGTCAGAATTAGATTTCATCGCACTTAATCTGATGTGACTTCACCTCACTGTAGAGTGCACTGGGAGGGAAAGTTTTCCAAATCAGTTGGAGGGGAAAATTGAGATCTTCGGTGGCAACTATTAAGTTTTCCCTGCAGCAATACCATGACACGGTTTTAAGCTTCAGTGCTGACATTTATGGTGCCCAATTCAAACTTTACATATCCCAAAAGTAAACTTTCTAAAGCAACAGCCCTGTTTTCAGGACTAACAGCTACAGACAGTAGTCTGTTGAGGGGGATTTAATAGATTACTGGATCATGAAACTTGCTCAACCTGTTGAGGGCCATATGCACCTTAAAAATTCAAGTAAAAACTTGAAAATTGTTGAAATCCAGTTATGATGGGGTTTTTTTTTTCCACCATATCAGCAGTATGTTCTGAGGGCAAGGTGTGTGGTAGATTCAGATTCCTTTAAAGTACAAGCTCAGACCTGGGTGCTCACTGCTTGACAGCCTCTGAAAGCATGTTGATCTCTCAGTTCAGCACTTTAATGACAGTGTGTAAATACAATGTCTATGTTTACATGTGAAAATAGTCATTGTTTTGTTAGATCAGACATATATTAGGTGTAAATGTTATGTTACTAATGGATTTGCTCTTAATATGCAACAGAGATGATGCTGCACCAAAGTAAGAACAAAGACTAAAGAGCATGGCATCATCAAGATGTCGAGGAGCCTGGAGATGCCTCAATGACAGTGAATGGAAGACTGCCTATGGTTTCACCTAAAGTGAAGCTTGATCTGTGAAATCCGAATAATCACTCTCAAGATTCAACATGTAGAGGGCCTTGAGGAACATATGACCAGACAGTGATTTATAAGTTTGGACCACCACAAATACACTTTTTAGATAAAAAAAAATAGTCCAGCCATGAAACAGCTATAATTAGCTCCAGTTGGCTAGTGGCCAGTTTCCCACTTGTGAACACACACAGTTAATCACTTAAGTCTTACTGTGATGCGCTTCATGTCCAGCTGTCTCAGATGAAGCACACAGCGCAGGACGGCCTGCTTGTACCATGTCTCCAGGGCTACAGGATTACCATCCAGGGTGAGCTCAGAAAGGGAGCGCGACTCTCCGAGGCAGGCTAGCTGATCAAAACTAGAGACGAACCAAAGAGAGAGACGGAAAGACACTGAAAACACTTTGCAATGACACAGAAAAATTTTGACCTAATTATGTATTTGGAAGCGAGTTATTCACAGGGCAAGTTGAACAAGACAAATTCCCCCATTTATGTTTGTTTTCCTGAACCTTTAATCTGGTTTTACAGAATATTGGCAGAGTGGAGCCAAGCTAAGACAAGACATGAAAAACTGGTAATTTCATAGGCACACTGGCAGCCTGACATTACTCATGGGGCAGCGGAGAGAGGAAAATCTGCTACACTGTTGATATTACCCATTGGCAAAAGGAGACATGAAAAGGCCCAGTCATGCCATGTTGGGGAGTACAGATTCTATCATTGCTAATTTGTGATAATAACCCTGATGACTCACTGCCTGAAACTACCGACAGACCTACCACACTGCACTGTCACTGACTCGAGGCAGAGGTTCCTCTGGATGCATAAGAGGGCTGAATAATAACTTTTGATGAACTATTAAAACCAGCACAACCATTAGGGAGCACTACTGGAGCTCTAACAAATACAAATTCAAATATGAACTCCTGTAGTCTGGAAAGCCTGAACAAATGGAACTATTTTTCTTCATATCTTAGATTAGCAGTGGTTATAGTCAGACCACTCCTCTGGTCTGGAATGTGGAGAAGAAAAACTGCAGCAGTAATGAGTAACAGTTCATTTTATTCGATATTAATTCCCATGTATGTAAACCACGTTGTGTCAATACATAGAATAAACTATATTGCCATATATAAAGTAAATTCAAAAGGATGAGGGACTTTTTTTTTTGTTGTTGTTGTTGTTTTTTTAAAAACACTGATCACCTGTGAAATCCCAATGATGCTTAACTGAACTCATACGTTTTGCATTATTGTTGCATTCCTAACTGTTGTCACCAACGCCCTCAGGGGAATTGTTAATATGATAAAACTGATAACAGTCTCCGTAATGAAATGTATTTTCACACCTGTCTCTGGATGCTATAAGAAGCCCAATAGGAAGTGAATATCAACATATACATTTTGTGCAGAGTGGGGTGTGGCTGAAAACTGGGTAGCTTCCAACTTCCTACAATCCTGGCACATTTCCTTACTGACTTCTTATCCTTAGTTTGGTGATCAACTTAAGTCAAGAATACAAAACTATGGTACGCAAGATTATAATTTCAAACATTTGTGATTCTTTACTCCAACATCCTCTACTGAGAACACAGACTGCACCAAGTAGACGAGTGTGATCTGTCCCTCTACCTAGCAACAGAGCACAACTACTCTCCTATCAGGATTGCAGTTTGAAAAGATGCACGACCCAGCTCTCTATACGGCCATTATGACCATTTATTCAAGACAGTCTCTTTGATTACAACGCCTTCAGCAAAGGCAGCTTAATATGGACGTAAATAACTTTACATTTACACATTAAGACATTTTGTTAAATACATGTCGTACACAGAATATATTGTCCATCTGTAAATTCTGAAGAGTAGAAGAATACAAACTGATTATTTGTTACTGATTTCTTTGTCACGATTCTCTCTGTAACAGTGTCAGCAGACTCCCATCGTACAGTAAGAATGGTTTGAAATGTCATGTCAGATCTATCACAGCAAGGTGACTATGGTCAGGGAGGGTGATGAACACTGTCCCACCCTGAATCCTCATACAGGCCTCTCCTCCATGCAAAGTTGCTTTTACAGAGTCAGGAGGAGAAGCAAAAAAATTAAATAAAATGAGGACTACAGAAACAAGGAAAAGTGTATAAGACAGGTTGGTGCTCTCTTTCAATGCTGTTCATGTTGAATAAACCCTCAAATCTCTCATCAGCCTGTTCCAGCCACCTTCTCTGCTGTCTGTATAACTTTAAAGAGTTGTCACATCCATTTTTAGGTAGCAGCATGCTAACTACTCACAATACAGATCTCATCCGAGTTTATGTTTTCTAGGTTACAAAAACTGTTCTCTGTGACAAACCTGTGTGTGGCTGTGCATGTATTTACGTGTCCTGTCTGCAGCTTTTTGGCCAAGCCCTGCCAAGAGCCAATGGAGGGGACGTGGCACTGTCCAGCCACTAACCTAGTCCCTGCACTGCGGGCAGGAAGGAGTTAAGCAGTGCTAGCTCTTACCTAGTGATGTTGTTGCAGCTGAGAAAGAGACGCTGCAAGCAGGGCAGGCGGTCCACCTCAGTCTAGAAGGAGAAAGAGAAAAAGGGAGAGGGGAGAGAAAGAGATGGAGGGATGTGAAAAGGAGAAGGTGGCCAGGAAGAGGGCACTGCATCGTCACTGTCGTCAGAGCTCTGTATCCCTCTCCATTCCCTCAGTCACCTTGCAGCTCTCGGCTTCAGTATACAGCATCCCCATCCACCCTGCGCATGCACGCATGCACACACACACACACACACACATCCACAACGCTGCCTTTCTGCACATGGAGAGGAGGGGCGGGAGAGAGAGAGCGTGAGAGAGAAGGCATGAGGAATAAAGGGGGAGGGGAGGGTGAGCAGAGTGTGTGCTGCGCTAATGCAGAGATCCCCTGCTGCAGGAGGCTGACTCAAAACGCTCACTGGAACACATATACATCCAGATCCACACGCACCGAGCAGCTACCTTCCTACTGCACCTTGTAACGCTAGAACAATAACTTGGATGAAATGAAAACTGCCTGGAGTGGGGTTTGTTTCTTTGTTGGGCAGGCACAGCATAAAAAAAAAAAAAAAAAAAAAAATCAATGCAAAATTCAGCGAGGAGGGCGGAGAGTACCAGCTGGCCAGCTTGCAAGCTGAAGAGGACAGACATGGATGTAGGCAATGTCACAACCCCAACGACTAATCAGATGACAGTGTCGGAGGGATATCATGTTCAGTGGTGTCAAGGTCTGTGAGGATGGTCAGTGTTCACATGCTGGAAGAAAAGTGGACACGCCCAGCAGCAGCCTGAATGAGCTGTGTCAGCAGACGCCCATATTGCAGCCACTTCTGCCAGTCTCCATCCAAATGAGATATTAGCCTAGCACTTAGGTTATGTTAGCTCATCTGCAGAGAGCAGTATCACACAGAGCTCACAAGAGCTCCACACAAACATATAAATACAGTGCACAGTTAACCATCCCCATTTCATTAACTTCTTCATTTACTTCTAACAGGCAACATGCTGACTGTGGTACTGCGACGCCAGGAGAAGTGCTAATGAAAGCCTTTGTCTGTTTTATGTGGCTGCTGAGTTACACCGAGACTTGATCTGTGCATTTAATGTAATGGAATAAAGTTCCATCTAAAATCTTACTTCAAACTTGAGTAAACAATGAGTTACAAGAAATATTTCAGCCTCATTTGGCTCATTTTTTTCAGGTTTTTCTGCATTTTGAATTTGCACCCGCATGCTATTTTTCCTTTTATTGCCTATGTAATGCTGTTTTGTGTACGTCTGCAATATAAGGCCATGCTTTTCTAGCTAATACTGGCACTCCAATGCATTCCCAGAGTCTCTGTCTCTGCCACCTCCTGTATGGATGCAGGTGAAGCAGCAGCCACTGCACGCTGTCTGAGACTAAATATAGCAACCCTGTCTCAGACAGAATGATGTCATCACTGAGCTGGTGTGCTGCATAACAATCTCCACCATTGTGGTGTATTTTTGAAGGACCTGATTGATCAGATCAAATCAGTCAACAGGTTCTGATTGGGTACAGCTTTGTTGCTACATTTGAGTGTGTGTGTGTGTGTATGTGTGCATGCACTTGCTTGTCTGCATGAGTGTATTTGTGTCTACCTGTGTCATCACCTTTTAATTTCAGCTCCACCCTTTTCTTCCTGACAGGTTGCGTCTCTATTTTTCACACTCGTACTGAACTATGACAGAGGCATTACTCCACAAACACAGAACAACCTCTCATCACCACTGTCTGTGTTGCATGCAAAAACACACACCACAAAATAGGATAAAAGCTGCTCAAATGAACACACAGGTACATGTTGACTGGGGCAGGGGTTAAAAAAGACTTTGGCTTATGGCTGCTCTTTGAATCGCACAGATTTGTGATGTGAGCTTAGCCGGCACACATCTGGCCTCTGGTATTTTGTGCCATAATTGTAGATGCTGTGAGGTGCACATCACTGTGTTGGTCTCATACTTCACAGAGATCAGCTGTCAACCAAAAATGTTTTCCCAGTAATGTCATTTTCTTGTCTTAGTTTTTTTTGATTATGGAAGTTAAAATTTCTCCTTCTGAGGACAACTCGTCCATGTCATATTTTGGCAACGCCGGCATTACTCACTATTGAAGTTACTCTGCTCCAGATAATTAGATTATTTCCAACAGAACTTTGAGGCAACATGTTTATTCATCCACATCCTCTCCAGATCCTCTCAGAAACAAAAGTACGTAAAAAATAGAAAAGCACTGAAACATGTATAGACACACAGTAGTGAGCTTTTTTATATATATATATATATATACACACACACACACACACACACACACACACACACTACTAAGCCATATGGCCTATCTCCACCTGAATGATGCTTTTATACTACAATCACTGTTTGACCAGACAACTTCCCTCCTCCAACTGTTCTGCTGAAACAGACGCTGCCTGTCACAAGATTTCTCAACAAAAAGACCCACTTGAGATGAAGTTTAAAATGTAAATGGGTTAAATCACCACCAGCTGCTGTAGATCTTAATGATAAGAAAAAAACAAAACAAAACAAATAACCCAACAAATAATACATGATTACATGATGTATTGTAAAACATACAGTAAACAAATGCAACAAGTGTTCAGATGTGTCAACTATTGTACCATATCCCACTTCAAATATTTCTAATTTCAATGTATGTATGTGTATGTGTATATATATATATATCCTTTTTTATTTATTTATCTTTTCTTTCTGTCTTTCCCTTGTCCAAGTTTGAAACACTGGAGTCAAATACTTAGTATGTTTACACATACCTGGCAATAAAATTATTTCTGATTCTGAAAACTGTACATTGTGTATTAGATCGCCAAAATACAACCACGTCTAAAACTTGTTTTTGAGTATTTATCTATCCTTCCAAATCGCTTTCACTTTACTGACTGGGAAAAACCTGGATACCTGGAGGGCGGTTATTTACTTTGTGCCTCACACAAGCACTTGGCAGCAAATGCCACTAATGACAGAGACTGGAGAATCTGCTGAGAGGGAGCATTTTTCCTTTCATGGAGAAAATAAAACCTTACATCCAATAATTAGGACTGGAAGTAGTTCTTGATCAGAATTTACAGGCAGAGGACAGGATGAGTGATGTGAAGGGGTCTGAACCAACACAATGTTGGATTCAGTTCGTATTTTCTACCCCAAAAAGCAGGAAAGGGCTTAGGGGATTTGCATACAAATGAAGGGGGCCTGTTTTGGCATGCACTGTTCTGTTTATCAGATTAAAACTATAGAAACCAAGGGGAGTGAATTTCCGTGTTTAGAATATCCAGTTTCTTTTTATCTGCGCCAGAAAGTCGGTGGGTGGTTGTGGGTAATGAGCTACGTCTCCCTAGGTAACGCCAATGAGCTACATTTCACCACAACGTTTCTTACAAAGATACTATTGATGTAATTTCTGTGTTTATTATTTTGTGACATTAAAAACTGCAACATGTGATCCCATAACAGAGGAAACAGTAACCAGCCAAAGGACCCGGTCCAAAGGACTGGCATGAAGATGAAAGATGAACCATGCCATCAGCACATTAATCTTGCCAGGAACGTTTTCTGTTGGAGCGGTTGTCAGGGTGTGTGTGCGTGACCATTTGTTCATCAAAATGCAAAGGAATACAGGAAATGTATCACTGGCAGTTTCAGGATCTTCACAGGCAGATATAATATACCTGAGATGAGCCTTGTCTCCGCTCAAACCACAGGGCAGCTGTAGTGTTGACAATCTGGGACCAAATTTGAATTACCATAACAGCTAATGCTAAATCATGTGTAGGACGCGTCCATGTATTGTAAGGTGTACAGATTAGACGCAGCACAGCTGCCTCATTGTACATCAGACCAAAGCTAAATCCTGCTATGGCAGCAGCCAAAACTAAATTTTTCAAGTCTCCATCTTCTGTGTCCTTCAAATATCTTACTCCCTACTTACTGAGGAATCTTGTGACACGTTAATAATATTTCTAACTCTTGCTTGCACTTTAAAGAAGATCCACATATGAAAAGGGCAGAAACATCTGCATCGTCTGATTAATAATAGCAATGTGTTCACAGTATAGTTTTTCTTTGTATGACTCTGTGGAAGCTGTCAGTATTTGGGAAAGAGGCCCCTCACCACAAAAGAGATGCAGTTGTGCCTGAGATTGAGTTCAGTCAAACAGTCCAGCTTCTGTAGATTTTCTACTCTGGAGATGTTGTTTCCTGCCAGGTTCAACACTCGCAACTCGCTCAGGTGAGACACATTTTCTATCCTGCAGATCTGAGTGAAAGCACAATGAGAGAAGGGGAAAGTTTAGCAACAATTCACATAATCACATTTTACATACAGACTGACGCCCAGGGAGGCAGGACTGGGCCAGTATAACACATTTGCATTTTTTTAAGTCAGTGCTCAAGCTCACATGAAGTCATGTATTTGAAGGTCATTGGATGAAATTTATTCTGAATGGTCTTATCTGCGCAGAGCTTAATATTGCAGGGTGAAAGAAATACAAGAGTTCTCCATTTTCTTTGCACCACCTCAAGCAGAGCCTTCATCTCATTGAAACAGAAACTCTCACGTACCTCAAGTAAACCATTTCACAGCAGCTATCCGTATCACTTGTGGTCGTATTGAATGACTGACTGTCAATTACATCAAGGCCTGACTCCCGTTTGACTTCTCAAATCAGAATAACAAACAGGTAGGTCAGGCCAGTCAGTGGTGAAATCTTACTCTAACTTTTTCCCCCGTCTCTCTGGGGCCTCTGTCATCTTGATACTTGACATACTTCAGGAAAATTCCCAGTGGCTTTTCCCATGATAATGATGTGTTTGCTCCCTATAGGACACAGTGTACGTATGAGGGGAAGGTCGAAAAGGTCAACACAGGTCAAAAGGACTCAGCTCTCAAGGATCTTACCTGCTAAACTGAGGGGGAATTTTACAAATAAAATACTGATACCTAAATGTCAGAAAATACATTAATGTCTTTCAAACTTGACAACCTCAGTGGAAGTAGTTTTCTATTATTGTAGTTGCTGAGTCAAGATTGTCTCAGATTTTTCAAAACTAAGCACCAGAAGTCTTTACACATCTGTACACATGACTAAAAAAAAAAAAAAACAAGACTGTCCTCATGGTGTCACTATCTGCAGTGCTGAGAAGCCGTTTGTGAATCTTGTTTGATCCATGAAAACACAAATGTGGGTTACACAGGGCCCCTTTCAGACCGTCACTATATGTTACTTGTCAAGAGGAACACCTTTAAACTATCTTTCATTCCCTCGGCAAGTAATGTCTGAAATAAATCAAGTTAGGTACATGCAGATGTTCAGAACTTAACCTTTTCACTGCTAACTGTAGTGCCAACAGCATCCATAACTTACTATTACTGTGATGTTTTTACTGTTGCTATCTGTTATTGGTGCATTTGTGTATCTCTGTCTGATTGTGTCCTTTAAATATGGTGGTGTATTGTATGATACAACTGGGTGTCCACTAAAACTTCCTTAAACAAGAGTTTACATAGTTAACATAATTGTAAACCCATTTCAGGGCATCCCTGACCAAAACAAGACTCGTGTCCGTGTCTTAAAATTCTGTCAACACACAGACACAAATCTGCACAATAACTGGAGCAGATTTACTTTGAAAATATTTGAAGAGGTTGTGTTACACATCATGAATCAGGTGATTATTCCAGTGGTGTAGGTCACAGACATCCAGCATATGGCAAGGTGATTTAACGTGTGTTAGATTTCATTTTGATAAACACTTGAAAAATGGGACTTGCTATTACATATGGCTTTGGGCGTACAGAATTTCTGTTGTTTGTACAATATTTGTAGCGCATTAGCGGAAAAATTGGTTTTCCAATAATGTCAGGTCACATTGTAGCCCCACCACCTGTGTGTGTGTGAGATGGATGCACTCTCCCAAAGAGAATATCTCCTTTTGAATGGCATCCTGTTCCAGCAGTATGTGTGTAGAAAGATAGGGGGGGGGAAAGGTCAGGAGTGATGTGAGCCTCCCTGCTTGGCGATGGGAAGAAGAAAGGCTGACAGTGATGTACAACTTGTGGTTGCAGTATGCATAAAAAAAAGAACAAAGACAGGCACATGGTGTTCTGTGGCCAATAGTGACTAAACTATCACCTGCCTGCATACAATAACCATGACATCAACATTGTATTAGCACATTGAGCCATTTTCTCAAGCTGAATACAGTACACTCTCTGCATCAGAGATCACATCAGCTTATACTGTCATTGTGCAGTGTTTCACATTGTATTTGGGTGGTCAGGTCTCTGGTGAGCATGGAAAATGTTGAATAAAAGGTGATCAAATAGTTACACAGGTACATTAAGTGCTTTGAGGTCAGTGATTGAAGAGCAGCCTGTCCTGGTTGGAATAATAACTTTATCATCTGCTCCTGAACAGACACCTGCCAACAAAGAGCTACCCAGGAATACAATGTGCTCGTGTTGCTAACAGGTACAGTGCAAATTAAATGCAGTGATGTAGTCGTACGGATGTAGGAAACATAGAACAGAGCTAAAGACAACAAAGCTGCGTCTGTCATGGAAAGTAACCTAACATTGTAGCAGCTGTTGAATAGTAATTGGGACGCCTGCTCATGTAAAGAGCAGCCAATATTAGACAGGGAGGGAGTTTTACCAGGGCTCTGGAGTAGCTCTCTGAGGAGGAGTGTAGGCGGCATGCTGGCAAAACACTAATTTCACCAAGGGAAGCCTTTCTATTCTATCTTCCTTTTCCAAGAGCCGCTAAAATCCTCATCTGACATCAGCATTCTTACATCATTTGATTTCTCTGGCTTTTAATATAAGCGAGCCAGGTTATGCTGTGGAGGCTGAGCAAACAACCCCCAATAATACATTTACACTAAAATTAATTGCAACATAATGTAATGTGCTACGGCTCAAAACCATTGCCATAGTTGCAAACATTATAAACCTCACGACTGCAGGATTTATTGCAGGACCTGCTGTATTAGACTGCATTAGTGATCACAAGGCGTACCTATAAGCTAGGGGAGTTGTTCCTGTTGAATAAATTATTCTGGGGTTACTGAGGAAACGGAGGTGGGAGTAGACCCTCCATGAGAGCCAGTGGGTTCTGATGATTCAGTCTTTTTTTCCTCTAAAAGTGCTGTGAACAACTGAAATGCTGAGGATAAGTCCTTAAAAACGTGAGTCAGTAAAAGGATTATCTGAGTGCCCATCAGATTTCTGCTTAAATAACTTATTGCAACATCAAACAGAGAAGGATTTCCAGACACAACCTATTTGTTCTTAACAGTATTTAGAACAGAATTTAGGACTTTAAATTGACCAAATCAGAGCTACACTGTTTCAAATGTTATTTGACAGTAACAAGTGGACAATTTGGGTTTAATGAGAGTCACGTATGGACTTCATTTTATAAGTCAGTGAACTAAGATAAAAGGTATAGCATGAGGATGACATGATAAATTCTCATGCCTGCTTGGTCTCCTGTTGTCGAACCTATTTAATGTTTGTATTTACATGACTGCATCCCGCAAAGCAAACAAAGGCAACAAGACCAAAACACACACACGGTGTAGCTGGTAGTACAGTAAAGAAACAGTACCTGATTGTCCTGCAAATCCAAGATATTCAGTTTGGACAAGCTTCCCAGACAGGATATCTTCTGGATTCTGACATAAATAATAAATTGCAAAAGAAAATATACATCACTTACAATTTATCAAGAATTGTAGTCTTCTTGACTTTAGCAAGTGCAGCTGTCTGGTGGGTTGACGGGTCATTTTAGGAGAATATCAAGCAAAGGACAACTGACAAGAGCACTGAGATGTTAGATTCTCCAACAAAGCTGGACATACAGTAAATGTACAGTGACTTATTGTTCATGACAGTCCATATGGATCTGGATCAAATTACAGTTCAGATGAAAGGCTGCAGTGTCCTGATGGAGTATGAAAGGTATTCTTTCCTGTTTAGGCACTTAACAGGACCCTGGAAGAAGGTCTGAAAATACAGGGTGTCATGTTTTACACAAAGTGGAACAAATGCCAATGGTAGACCAACTCTAAGATCTTGATGTCATAAACTGTAATTTGTGACATTAATCTTCCCTCTGTCGACCTTTTGAAAGACAGCACAGTGATAAATGGCTTTTGAATTGAACTGGGCACGTGCTGGAAAACACTCTCTGAGGCTTGCAACGTAGGAACATGTTTAAAACACTATATGCAAATAACAGAACATATTGTATAGCATAAAACAAACATTTACACTGCTAATTTAAAGAAATGGCATATTTAACATCAAATCTCTAAAGTGTTGCCTTTAAATATGTTAGACTAAAGAACAATAAAGTGTGTCTGTAGACTATCAAATATTTCAGCTCATGCAGTTCTACCACATAGCACAGTAAAACGTGCTACATGTAGACAAATTAAATATATCTTTGTATTTGCATGCTTGTTGTCCAACTAACCTGTTTTTCCCCAACATAAGGATCCTGAGAGAGCTTAGAGCTTCAATGCCCGTCATCTCAGAGATGTGATTGTCATACAAGTTTAGGAAAACAAGTTGTTGCATATGTGACAAATGCTGGATCCTTCTGATTAGATTGTGTTGGAGGTTGAGAAGTTGCAATTCTTCCATAAAGCCCAGCTGGGGGCATTCCTCCAGACAGTGCCTGGAAAACAACATTTCTTGTGAATGATTACTTCATTTTCATCCCATAGAAAAAAAAAAAGCCATGCAGTTATGTATGTTACAGATTTTGTATTTCACTGTAAATACTGACTGTCTTATGGGTTATATTGTCAGATGGTGGGTATTATATGGCACTTTGCTGCTCCCTGGTGGCTGTCTGAAACACTAGCCTTTTTGTTCGGTCTTATCAGTCTGATGAGTTATAATGCAAATACTATTGATGGCCAGACTAAGTTCATAAAAATAACAAAATCTCAGTACACACAATTCAACAAACACTCTGGGCACACAATTAGTCAAGATACATAGATTTACCATGAAACATGGCATTCCAATACAGTGACCTGCAGCTAAATAAATATGTTCTACAAAACAGCTAAAAGTCTCATTTGTTAGAAAATAAATAACAGGCCAGAAGTACCTGTCCAAGTCAAATCGTTGAAAATTGGATGCAAAACTGTCACATGGCAACCAAGTGAATGGAAAACCAGGAACAGCGTTGTAATTATATCCTCCAGAACAACCTGATGTAGACATTACACACTGAATTCACAGCACACATAATGCCTTGCATAAGACTCAGGGCTATTGATTTGAAAAGCACAAATAAACCAGCTCCCTAATTCCATATTTTTTATGACATTGCCATATTTACTTGCTGGCTTGGGAAGGTTGAAGACATTACGGCAATAAGCAGCCCGTGCACTCTGGGTCGGTCTCTTAGATTTGTCTCTTGCTTCCCGTGCAGCACTCCTCTGAGCACCACCAGCTAGTGGGGCTAGACTGCGTGAAGGATAATCTGTAGAGTCGCTGGCGAATGATGGGACCACGGGTGGCTGAACAAGTCTTCTCTGGCTGTAAGCACGTAACCTGTATTCTACAGAGGAAATATAAGAGAAACAAAGAGTGCAAGCAGTTCATATTATTATTTACACACCTTAGCCATTCATGAATACACAATTAAATGCTGAATCACACAAAAAACCTCTTGGGCCAAGGTGGGTGGGTGATGGTGTAATTATGTGGACTGTATAATGCTTACCTGTGTTGGAATGATTCATTGTCTGGGCAGAAGTCATGTTGGACTCTTGTGAAATATCCTGAGACAGGAAAATGGTTTAAAAAAAAAAAACCAAACAAAAACAAACAAACACTGGAAACTGTCAGCAATTACCCAGAAGAACCTCTTTATCCACATGATGACTCACCGTCCTCTGAGCGCTCTCGGGTACAAGTGCTTTCACACCTGTCAGGTGCAACTTGCAGCTGTTGATCTGCAGAAATATTTTTACAAACGGATCAACTGTGTTGCATCAGACGACACCCAAACACACAAACACACAGGCACTCTTCAACACAGACAGCTAAGCTACAAACTTCAACTAGAAGCTGAGGCGAAGCTAACTTTTGGGAGTTAGCCGACGCAGCACAAATAAAAACTGTGGTTAGTTAACAGTGACTCTTACCATGGGAGTCAGCAGCAGCCATTTATCAAAGTTATGTTTTTGACAGCGAGTCGTTTTCCCCGCAGTTCGCTCCGGCTCCATGTAGCTAACGTTAGCTAAAGTCAGAAATAAAGACCAACTTTGGCTTTAAAAATAGAAATATTTCGGAGTCAGTGAAAAACTTCAAACATTCTAAATAAACAACCAATACCAACAAATCATTTGGGACTATTCGCCGGAGCTGTGATTTGTTGATTTAAAATATAAAAAGAACAAACAAACAAACAAACATTTGTTGACTTCTGCTCGTTCGGGCGCTGCTAAGTTCTTTGGAGACAAGTGCCGTTGCCGTGGCAACCGCGGGCTGTTGCTGGGTAACGCTCACTTCCTGTGTCACGAAAATAAAAGTAGTCTGTCTGAAAACAAGTAATTTAATTTGTAACTTTTAGCCAAACAACAAATATATATATATAAAATAAATAACAATAAAAGTTAAATTATTGTGTTATTATGTATTATTTTTGCCTCATATGATAATATTTTCAGTCAAATTACCGTGAAATTATTAATAATCATCAGGGTAATATCCCAGACACACACTTTGGCTGACCATTTTCACACCCTCATTCGACATAATAAATGAAGATTACTCTGGGTTAATAGGTCAGATGCAAATCACACATAATAACAGAGTACTTCAAAGCTTTTCTGTCATATTTCTAAAGATAATTAAAGCTAAAAATTAATTATTTTTTTTTAAAAGTCACTACTTGTACCTTCAAATGTGAGCTCTTAATTGCTGCATGTGTTTTCCAGATACAACAGATGAACAAGGACGCTGTGATAATGACCAACAGAACATTGTGATTACAGGCCTTTCTTTTCACAGAGGACATCATGTCATTACAGGAAAAGGCACAGGTGCAACAAATAGCACTAATGATGGTTCCAGATAGGTGTGTCTGGGAGACATGGTGTGAGTCAGTGGGCTGTCACTTCTCACTTCAGATATTCTGGAAATTTTAGGCTTGTCATTAAAAGGACTCTTATTGACGTGAGATCACAAATGACCTTCAAATTAAATAAAGCCTGTTAAAATGTGCTTTGTTTCGTGGAGTGTATTATTTTTAGTGCTCTTGCATTGATCTACTGACAATCAAACCCAGGTGACATTCAGCCTCAGGCAGTAACACCACACAACACCAAATATGATCAAACAGATTGTGTAGTGTGTTTTCAGCATTTTCGCACCAGCAATAATAAGCAGTTGTACACAGAACAAAAGTCCAGATTCATTAAAAGTGACATCCCACACACTGCCTGTCACAATCTATTCATGATGCAAAGGCTGGCACGCATTATGGGAGATAATCATCAGTCGTTTGTATGACAGGTCACATTGGAAGAGTACAATATAAATTCCAACTGTGTATAGATCTATAAGTCCTTGTAGCTTTGCTTCGCAGAAGAAACAACAGCACAGAGGCAAAAAAAAGAGTTATTCCTAGATGTGACCCATTTTGTTTGTATGTGTCCCTTCATTTGTGGTTCGCATTCCTTCAAAATTCTACCGTACTGAAATATTCCCACCGTTTAAAAAGCAACCATCGTAAATGTACCTTTGTTAGCCATGTCATTTAGCACATTACAGTATATTTTATGTTGGGGAATTAGATCAAGTTGTATAAAGGTTCTGTCATGAGGGCGATTCATATATGTAAAAGAGACATTCAGTGTCACTCGATCATTTTGTACTGTAAAAATGAATAAAATAAACACGGTGTAATTGTGCCAGCAGAGCGGATTTGTTGGCAGCAGTGCAGACTGACCCCTGATTTGATTGGCAGGGGACATGTAGAATTGGAAATAGAGACACAAGTTGTAACAAATAAAAATAAAAAAATCATCATATATGAAATTATGATAATCGTTGATATATTTACCGTTGATCCGCTGCCCTGCTTCATGCCACATGGCAGGGAGTGTGTGTCAAACAGGGAGAGAGAGGACATTGGATTTTCCTGTCAGTCAATCCATTTATGAAATAATTTTATTTTTTGGGCCGGGGGGGTCAGTCAGTGGGAAAATAGAGTGTTTGACAATTATATGTTAATGATTCAAGCGTCAGCTGTGTGTAAAACTGTCTACAGCTTGGAGAAACCCAGAGTGTTGCAACACTGGCTTCAGTGTAACATTATGTATATTCACAGATGAAGAATAACAGGCTCAGCTAATAGTTGGATTCTAGCTCTCATATGTATGATTTATTTGTAATCCAAAGAAAGGTGTGATAAGATTAAGGAAAACAGTTAATCAGGTAACAACACAGAATAAAGAAATTTAAAAAGAAAAGAATGCATAATTTCTCTTTAGTTTAAATGTATACTCATTAAAAATCCACATCCCTAAAGAGCAGTAATGGCTGTGTTTGCTGTAATAGATGGGGGTTGCAGGCATTATCTCACAGGGTGGCAACCAACCATCCCCCATTTCTGCAATATTCCTCAGACATGGAAAGAGACAGATGGGTTACAACCTTCATCTGCCACACCAATATTCGGCTTTGCATAGACAAACAAAGGAGGACTCCTGTGAATAATAAAAAAAAAAACTACTGTTGTTTTCAGTATTCAAAAATGATTTGTTAAAATTTGTGCAATAATTTCACTATTCCCCTTTTTTAAGTAGTAGTCCCCTTTTAGTACAACTATGTAGGCAGTTATGCAAGTTTTGACAACTGATCCCTTATCTTTCATCTGCACGTTGCTACCTCGAAGGGAACTGGATGTGCTGTGTCTGCAGCAGCTGCCTTGGTTCTTTTCAGTGACTTTGGGGGAGTAGCTTGCGCTCAAACATCTGCTGGTTGCAGAAATACTGAGGTTACATTAAATTAATACTTTTTTGCAGCGAGACAGAGAACTAATCTGCTGCCGTGCTACCAGGTTAAAGCCAAGGATTCAAGGATATAGAACCGAGTCCAGTCGCACTGGACTCAATTTAGTTTGGATACCAGATACCAGACTGCCGCCACGATTTTTACAGGCATATTAGGACGGATTGCCAAACCTGCAGTTGTTTGGACTGTGTTTTAGAAAAACTAAACCATTCAACAGTTGTTTAAAAAGATCACCTATACTACCAAAACAAAGTCAACCTCAGGGTGATTGTTAATCATGACAACTGTGAAAAGGCTAAATAAGAAATATTAACAGTGTTAAGGTGCAAATTGGAAGCAAATGTTGAGAAAAAGTAAAAGGTTTTCACTGCAGCTGTATAAATGCTGAAGTGTACCTGAAGCGTAACACTTCAGCTACAGCTGGTTAAATTCAATCAAATTCAGTCCAACGGCCTGTTATCTGTCCAGACGGGCTCATTTTGTGGCCATTTGTTGCTGATGTTTGGGGGACTTTCTGGGTGCTGTTGAATTGCTTTGAATTGTATTGAAAATTGCTGTGTGTTGAAGTTGTGCACATGCTGTGTACAGAAGAATGACACGCTTGAAAGACGACTGAATAGGAGTCTATTTATGGCAAAGTGGCACTATGATTTTTATTTTTTTATTTATTTGAAAAGAGGAAGTGGATCAGAGCAGCACTTACTGATGCTTACAGGGCCATGCTGTGATCGTTTCCTAGACACTTTCACTTCCATTTTAATTCTAACTCTGTTGGTGTGAGGGTTAAAACTAGAACGTCCCTGAGACAAGTTTATTTGCAAGTGGAGGGGGTTTAGATAGCCCAGAAAGAAAACTGTGTCTTCATCTGAGAACATAAACCTTTGATAAAAAACTAAATATCTTCAGATTATTTGTTGGCAGTCTCGTCTTTTCCCCTTTCCTCAGTCTTTATCTCACACATTGTCTGCCATCATACACAAACCGGAGCACTGTATGGCATGTGGTGCAGAGAATGAGTCAGACTGCCCACCAGCTGTGATTCTGGCTTGCCAGTGGGGAGGACTAAAGATATTTCAGCAGGCCTGGCAACAGCCGACAGCATTGGTGTGGGTGATTTACAGGCATATTAGGACAGATGCCATCAGCTTGATACAGAAACAAACTCAGTTTATAACCAACAAAGAAGTCTTCCAGTTACTGTAACTATAATGACCATCTACACACGGTTTAATACTGCAAATCAACATCACTGACACTAGTTTGTACTCCTGGCTGTGAGGACAAAGGCATCATGTGTGAGAAGTACATTTACAGGAAATACTTGTGATATGTCAGAAAAGAGATATAGAAGAAAAAACTTTGAAAAACTGGTGGATCCTGTGTGCAGCTGAGCTGGGCTGTATTTCTGAACCTGCCTTGCCCTCCATGACACCTTCGATTCATTCATCAGCTTCCTGCTTCCTTGGAGCACGTGCAACACTTCCTAAAGCCAATTATCCAATTAGTGTCGTCACAGAAGGGGGGGGGGGTAGTCCCCGCCACGTCGATTTCCCAGTCAGGGATGAACACGTGAATGAGCTCCTCTACTTAGACTCATCTAAACGGGCCTTTCGAGCCCCCAGTTTAAAAAAAAAATCACACAAAAACAGACAACTCTTCCTGCGTGTGAGTGTGAAACAGAGAAGCAGAAGTATGCACGCTTTAGTGAACGCCTTCATGCGCTGCCTCTCCTTCCTCCTGCCTCCCTCTTGGCTTTGTGTCAGCTCTTGCTTGTGGGTTGGGAATGAGTGCGAGGAGACGCTGCAGCGGCCCAATCCCAGAGCTCGTTTCAAGAGCAGAAAGCCTCTTACATATGAGGAAGTAGCAGCAGCAGCGGCGGCGGCAGCAGAGGAGGCGCACGGAGGATCGGGCGCGTCGGTCTCACCAGGTCCAGGCTGCGTCTCGCTGGCTGCTACAAGCCCCGCTGCTCCTCAGGGCCCCGCACCGACTCTGCTCTGGATCGGGGGTCTCTGGCGAGCCGTGGAGCGCGTCTTCGGAGCCCCCTGGGTTCTCCTCCGCCATCGCTGGTGCACGAAGCGGCGTCGAGCGGCTTTACGCACCCCGTATCCCGTGTGTGCCTTCGAGCCGAGCCAGATTAGGAGCTTCCAGGGAGGCGCTGCTGCTGCTACGGCCGAGGAGAGGAGGAGGGGGAGGAGGAGGAGGGGGGAGGAGGAGGAAGGGCCGGCCGGAAGAGGCACCTTCACTTATTCCGGGGACATGAGCGGCTCTGTGGGGATCCCCGGTCCGAGCCCGACGGAGTGCGCCTCGGACGCCTCACGCGTCGATGAGGTAATCACCGTGGACCAGCACACGCAGGAGATGGGGACGGTGACCATCACCGTGGCCATCCAGGCGGCGGAGGACGAGGAGCCCGGGGAAGTGCCCGCCAACATCATTGACTTCCTCGGAGGAAGCTGCAGCGAGGACGAAATCGGAAGATATGACAAATCAAGGTTTGGCTGGAAGTTGATTGTCTCTTGTTTTGGTAACCAGATTACAACTGCGCTGCCTTTCCTCCGCCTCCCTGCCACCAAAAGACTGATTAAAAATAAAATGCACATAAATAGGTTTACTGAGCGCTCCTCTTCTTGTCAAGGTTACTGGAAGCCCATCAGTCTGTCTGTGCATCGGACTGGCTCTAATTTCAGCTGGTGGGCTGAACAGTGTGACGGGTCATATTGTTTCTCTGACAGAAAGCCGTTTGTGTAGAGAGAGACTTTAACAAACACAACTTAAACCCAGCAGGTGTATCCTATCAGAGTGACAACAGCACAATGTGTGAGTCAGACAATAGATGCTCACAACTGGGAGCGTAAATTCTCACACACATACTGGAGGGATGTTTAGTTTTGTGATTATCTGGATGAAGTGTGTAACCACCTGTAAGCTAGACCTTCACCTGAGACACAGATAAAGGATGGCACCTTCACCTTAATCTAATTCCCTGCGTCATGGCTGGCTATTTTTATCCCCTGGCCGGTAAATTCCCTCCTCAGACCGTGTGTGCAAAGAGTGAGTCAGTGTTAAAAAGGCCAGAGTGGAAATAAATGAGCCACCTCACCCCATGTCACAGCCCACCTTCACACCTTTGCATGTTTTACATCCATTGGTAAACATCAGATAAGGAGATGTACGGAGCATAAAGAGGGAAGTGCAGATTGTGGCAGTTTCAGCTACTATTCCTGCAGCATTCCCTCTGAGATTTAACAGTACACTACTTGATCGTGACTGGAAAGTGAACTTCATCATCTCAGAGCAGAAATTTTCTTTTGCTTTTGATCCATGTTTTTAAAATATCTGGTTCATGTGGAGATGACAGTGACCGTTTCAATCTGAAGTCCTGGCGGAGCTGTGGGCTCGAGCCAGCTGTGCGGTCAGCTGGCTGGAAAGCTGTTGACTGAGGGGGTGCTAGGGAGGAGACTGGAGGAGCTGATGAGTCATCCACTAAATCTCATTCAGTACCTCGCTCTAATCCGCAGGCCTACCTGACTGCGCCGCTCCGCAGCTTCGGCCAGGTATCTGACTGAGATCGACCTGTGCCCAAATCCCTCCACAGTGTTGGTAATAGTTTTTGAAAATGGCGTGGAGTTGATGTGGTGAACCACCATATTCTGTGTGGGAGGGAGAGCCTGTGACTGTGTGCCCTTCAGATGGACAGGTCTTGGCAGTTCAGTCCAGGACTGGTGGGACTCTGTGGGTCGAGGTTTGGCACCGAGGCATGGTGACCATGGCTGGAGACTCAGTCAGTGAACCGCTGTGGGGAAAATCTGGAAGGATGGAAGCAAACAGTCCATCTCTTCTGAGATGGCGGGATGAGCCAAAAACTTGTTGTAAGCCACTGGCTCATTGTATTAATGAAAGTGAAATGTGTAACAGTTGTAATGTTGGCAGTTTATGGGATGCAACATTCTGCTTCCCACACAGCGGGGCCGGGACGAGCGGAGGAGAGCTGGAGGAGGAGAGCTGGCAGCCTCCAGACCCAGAGCTCATCCAGAAGCTGGTGGCTCAGATCGAGCACTACCTCTCCGACGAAAACCTGGAGCACGATGCCTTCCTGCTCAAACATGTCAGACGCAACAAACTCGGGTTTGTCAGCGTCAAGTTGCTGACATCATTCAAAAAGGTAACTATGACTGGACAAAAATCCGAAGGTTTAGATGATGGAAGATAAAATGGGGCACATAAACCAGGAGGGGCAGATTATGGGCTTTTGGTATAAAGAGTGTCCATCCACAGTCATATATGCTGAATACTGACCTGAATGTGACATTTGAAACAAAGTTGAGGAATAAGGAGTCTAAAAATAGAAACCTCCTTTTGTATTTCTGAGCAGCAGTGATTTGATGATGGGGATGCAGTGATATTTTCATATTCATTCACAACAGCTGGTGCTACTTTTGGTTCAACGCTCCAGATTTGTTTGGTTTTATTATTTTTATCTGTTTACGCTACAAGTGATCTGATTGTATACACACACACACACACACATTTTTAATATAAACAAGGACTCAAATGTGAGTGTGGCAACAGTGAGGTGACACATTTTAAACATGAGCAGATTATACAGTGAGAACGTGACTAACATGGTCTGGCTGTTTGTCTTTTGGATGGAGATGATGCCGTCAGATCAGTACTGTATGACTGAAAAGAAAAGCACTGCTGATTGATCAAGCCGGTCAGTTTAGATTTTCACAAACTCAGGAGAAGCCACCAGAAGGATCAAATGTCTGACGTGGTTGGTTATGAGCTCAGCATCTCGCCCTTTTAACACGACCCTCGTCTCTTTCTCAGGTGAAGCACTTGACGCGTGACTGGAGAACAACTGCTCATGCCCTGAGGCACTCCAAGATACTCGAGCTGAACGATGAGGGCCGGAAGGTGCGCCGCAAATCGGCAGTGCCGGTCTTTGCCAGCGAGTCGTTGCCGAGCCGCATGCTGCTGCTGAGTGATTTGCAGAGGTGGCCGGAGCTGGCTGCTCTCACCAACGATAATGGAGGGAGCGCGGGGGGAGCGACTCAACAGGAGCAGCTGATGAAGCTCTTGCTGAAAGCTTTCGGAACATACGGCGCCATCGCCTCGGTCAGAGTCCTGAAGCCCGGAAAGGACCTGCCGGCTGACCTGAAGAGACTGAGCGGCCGCTACACTCAGCTGGGCACCGAGGAGTGTGCCATTGTGGAGTTTGAAGAGGTGGAGGCCGCCGTTAAGGCCAATGAATCTGTCGGGGGTGAGGATGGAGGGGCCAGTCTGCTGGGATTGAAAGTGGTCCTGATTGGTACCAAGCCGCCCAAAAAGAAGGTACCCAAAGAACGACCACGCGAGGAGGGAGGGATGCGCAAGAGCCGCTCACTCAACAGCAGAGTACGGGAGCTCCAGTACCACGGCGAGGACTCGGCCTGCAGCTCCTCAGAGACTGAGAGCAACCCCACATCCCCCAGGCTGGCCAGAAAGTCGCAATCCTGCAACAAGCTCAGCCCCACCACCGCAGGCATCACCTTCCAGAACAACCACCTGAGTCCCGGCATGTCTCCGCGCAACAGTCCCTGGTCCAGCCCCCGAGGCAGCCCCTGTCCTCAGCGCAAATCACCTCATCCCCACAAGTCTCCATTAGCCAGCGAAGGCAGGCTGAGCCCTGAGCCGGGGCGCCGCTGGGCAGACTACTCCTCCGACAGCAGCCTCACCCCATCGGGGAGTCCGTGGGTTCAGCGGCGCAAGCAGGTGGCGTCCCAGGAGAGCAGTCCAGTCGGCAGCCCGATGATGGGCCGGAAGATCCAGAACGCAGACGGCCTCCCTCCGGGCGTCATGAGGCTTCCCAGGGGCCCCGACGGAACCCGCGGCTTTCACTGTGTCACTGTTGGCGAGAGGGGAAAGACTGCTGCGACTCAGACTTGATATGCGGATCGTCTTTATGCATTCCCTGTTCGATTCCTTAACCCCCCCCCCCACACACACACTTTCCCAGAAACAAAATGATGTTGGCATTATGAGCTGTCCTCGGCCGTGTCGCCCCATATTTGAGACTGTAGATAAATTTTTGTTGGGTGCATCAGTTTTCAGTCTTTGTTATATTTTTATACGACATTTTGAGTTACCATGGTAACATTAGTGATTTACAAAAGGAAGTTTGAGTGAATGTAAACTGATATTGTTTTGAAAGGGAACTTTACGAACACCATGTCACCTCCATTGCTGTCTAAACTACATGAGGTGGATTGGAGAGAAAAATCCATGTTTTTTTTTTTATTTTTATTTTTTTTTGTTGTTGGTTTTTTGTTTTGTTTTTTTTTTTTAATTTAAGTGTCTTGTGTAAAAACCTCACATTTGTCTGTGTGGTGTGTACTTGTGTGAGTCGTGTAAGAGGCACATGGACCTGATAGTGATATCACCATATGCCTTTTCTGTATTTGTCCACTGTGAGTTCCATTTTTACATGTTATTTAAACCGAGGCCATAATCACTCCACTGCCATAAAAGTTGGACAGTTAAATGTTGACATGATGCGTTTTTGTTTGTTTTCCAGTTTTTATTTAGTCTTTTTTTTTTTTTATTTTATTTTATTTTGGTATTTTCAGTGCAGTTTGGTACTTAGTTGGGAAGAGTCCCTTCCTGCCCTGTAAATGTTTTTGTTCAGCAGGTAGAAGCTTTATTTATTTTTTTAGCTTTATTTTTTTTATTTTTTTCTTGGCATATGTTTCCATCAGATTAAGCTCACATTGAGGTTTGAGGGGATGTTCAGGTCTGGCAGAATAGAGATGCTCTTATGTTATTGCCTTTACATCTGAGCTTGGGTATTTGTACAGTGCAATTCCTATTGTACAAATAAATCACTAAATCACTGCAAATGGCTTGGCTTCTTTTGTTTGACACATTTTTGTGGCGGCCATGATGGTGCCGAAATGACGTCGATCCAGTTCTTATTTTTATCCTTATTTTGTAAGCAGGATTACATGAGATTTGGTTGACTTGCCAAGACTGTGGAAGCGATTTTGAAACTTGGAAGGCAGAACTGGCACACGGGTGTGTGTTTTTGTTTTTTGTTTTTTTTCCAGGATCGCACAGATGCGAGGGTGATAAGAAAGTTGATGGATGAAAAGTGATATCAACCCTGAATTAGCAGCAGAAAATGTTTAAAATGGTAGAAGAGCTGCTGTGTAAGTGATTTATTCAAGATGTTTCTGGGATGCCAAGAGGTCTATGAACTTCCTCATGTTTTCCTTTGACCATGTTCAATGTAATTGAGACTGATCCCTGGAGAAGAATGTTCAAGAAATTTCAGAAATGTTCCAGCTTGACCTTTTAAATATAGAACGTATAACATAACTGGTTGCATAAGCATCCAATATCCATCTGTAGTCAAAATCTAACACCTTCCCTGGAAATCACAGCCACAGTCTATGTAGGTCGGTCTGTCAGGTTTTGACATCCCAGTTGTTCTGAGTCTCCCCACAGATTCTTGATGTTGTTAAGGGTTGGACATGGATCGTCCCCTGACAGTCCATTCCTGTGACTTTATATTTGGAGTTGTGGTATTGCTAGAATATAAATTACCTACAGTTCCCTCAAAGACCACTGCAGGTTCTCTTTTAAAACTCATGAACACACATCTGTGTTGTTCCCTCTCTACATCCCATTCCCTTACTCTCTACACTGTCCTGTCAAATTAATCAAAAGACGCATAAAAAAATTTGCTATAAAAACTCTTCTTTCTCAGAGGCAGCTGAAGAGAAGCGTGCAGGATTTTGCCCACACCAGACTTCATGGGCTCAGTGTTTTCAGTGGGATGGACAAGAAGTTCACTTTTGGAAGACTGTTGTTTTTTAAATGTTTTCCCTCATGCCTTCTGGTAAACCTTGACCCAGATGTGAGTCAGTTACAGCATTCGCACAGTTGTTGTGCGTGCGTTTTCTTCACTGTCCATAGGCGTCTTTGTGGCTCATTTCAGTTTTTTAGGACAACCATTCACTCGCAGAAATGTTTTCTATCATCTTCCCTGATTGGTGCTTTTCAGTAGATCTGGAAAGTTCCTTTGTTGACTTTTAGCTGTAGAAAATCAATTCAAGGAATCACATGGCTGTTAGAAACACCAGTAGTGATCATGTTTGAGCTCTGGAAAAGGGGTGTGGTGGCGTTGCAATCAATTATTCTGCATTTTTGAACTTAGATCATATACTGGTGACAAAACAAACTAACTGCACAATTGTGACAGCAAGGGGAAAAAAATACAACAAATGGAACAGCCCAACGGCCATAAATACTTTTTTTATGGACTCTGTCATTTGTGCCATGTCCTCAGGTGCTACGAAATGCTCCTTAGCAACCGTTCCAGTGCGGGAGAAAGGAGCTCACAGTCGTTAGACTTTTAAATCCATGTGGCTGCAGCTTTCTGTTTGGTTAAAGATGCTGCCTCCCATAGGACAAACACATAATGAGAGGATGAAATCTGTCGGCCAGCCACAGACTCAGAAGGGGTCGGAGCTGAAGCGCAAAAATTCAGAGCTGCAAAGGGACTAAGTGGGATTACCTAAGAGGGGGATGAAAAAACTTTTGTTTTCCCTGCACACTATCAGCAATTCAAAACCAGGAAGTTGTGACACTTTCTGTTTTTGACAGACTATATTTTGGCTCAGTCCCCCCAACTGTGTGAGTAATGACTATTTGGGATCATTTAGACAAATATCCAGTATTATTCTCAGAAAATTAAGTTCCATGTAATTGCCATTAATCACTGCAGAGGAGAATATCATAGAGAGAGATAGCAGCAACACCAACAAGCACGCTGGCTGTTACTTGTAATTGGGCAGAATCCACTTGTGTTTGAATAAAAACTTCTTTCGAACAATAATTCAGGTCTTTGAGGTGACCAATTACATCATGACATTAACTATTAAAGTTTTCTAGTTTATGCGCTCATTCTCGTAGAAGTTAGAAAATGTCAGCTTTTTGCTCTTACAGAATAATTCTGCCATCACACTATTATCAGAAAATTATTTATATTTTCTCAGTGTATGAATAGTAACAGAGCCATTCATTAGTCTATGCATTAAACATTATAACTGTTGACAGGTAACACACAGTATATTTAGACGCACGGAGGGTGTGCTAAGTCATGCTGAGACGGGCACAGCGAGTAAAGTGTGATTCAGGATTTCAAAGCCATATAAATTACAGGTTTCAGGGTTATGAACACTCACTCTTCTTCCTCCAGAGTAAACTGAAAATAAGCATTTTCATTCCTCTGAGCTCTGAGCATACCGTATGACCAACACTTGCATCAGTCTGTGGGAGTGATCTGTAGTGGCTGAGAGAGGGCGGTGCCACATTTGAGGAACTTGAGTTGGGGTGGAGTGATTTTACAACAGCAACAGAAAAGCAGCCAATCGGAAAAGTCGACACAAAAACCAAGAAACTACCAGAAAAAAAAAGTTTTTTCCCCTCATATTACGTAACACGAGTAGGAACTATAAAATCAAACTGATTTACTGAAACAACTGTTTGATAAACACACTGAAGTGTCGTCTAAGTCTGATGCCTTGCACAAAGGCACTGGAACAGTGAGGGTTCCTCAGCTGCCACCGTACCCTGCTGACTTCCTCCTCCTCTGACAGGCCTGAAGGAAACAAAGTTCTCTGGCAGACCTCATTGTGTTTAATGTGAGCAGAATCGTTGACAGCTGTGAAAATGACCTCAGCGTTCCTGTCAGAGGTTGCGAAGAGATCAGCATTCAAGCAGAAACCACAAGCTCACAGCCTCTTGAGGCAAATCATCCGTCCTGCTCACTGTATTGACATAATCCTGACCTCTTCTAGAGATACTGAAAGAGCATCAAAGAGAAAAGAAATGAGCAGCGTTCTGCTCAGAATGACTCTGGGACAACGGAAACAACAGTCAAATCTGCACTCAGCCTTTTCACCCTCTCATATGGCTTCAACATCTTACTGGTCTTATTCTAAAACCTGACAGAAGCGAGAACATTTAGCCTTAATTCTCCAGGATTTACTGCCAATCTGTGCAGACAGTGCCATTTAAATCAACACGTATATTCCATCATTTTATTTACATAACTTAAAAATTGTCATTTACAGTGTTGCAACAAATTAAAACGCCCTGACACAGAATACAGAAAACATATTTACATAAACCAAAGATTTTACAGTGTTAATCCACAGAGAATACTTTTTTTTTTTTTTTTTTTTCCCGAAAGTCATGAATAATCATGAGTTTGTGGAAAATTACCGGTTGAACGCACAAGCTATCTCCAGAATCTTCAACAGAGGAAACCACAAGTAACTGCAGTTTGCTAGTGCAGCACATTTAAAGTGTTTCAGTATCTATTGTGTACAGAGATAACGTTGTGTGTGATTGTCAGCTGTGCATTTCCCAAAAATCAGACAACACGTTGCAGTAGGTGATGATGCTGATTACATTACTTTTGGAAGGCCAAGTGATCATTTGTGCAGCCCAGCGGGGATCAACTGCTGACTCAGTGTTGTAAAAACATAAAACATGCAAAACAACGGTCCAAATTATCCAAAGGAGTAACTTTCTCTCATCAATAAAAATGCCTGAAAATATTCCCTTCTGCTTTTTCATGCTTTCTTTCAAGACATAAATATTACACTGTGTGTCCTGGTAAAAAGTCATCATGTAGTCATGGTTACCGTACATCCTCCCCATTCGTGCATTAACCTTGCAACAGGGGCAGAGCAACGCACAGCTAGAGTGTGACAGGATCTTTGTGGAAGCACAGCTCTGCAGGACACCAGATCTATCTATATACCAGCATGAAAGAGCTTAATCTGTGAAGTTGAACCAACCAGATAGATGTTATTACTGGCTTCCCATTCCCCTGTACAGCTCCATCTGCAGAAGCTGGGCAGAATGACTGGGATGGATCTGATGGTTGTGTGGGTTGACTCGTTGGTGTGATGAGGAAAACACTTCCTGCCTGTTAGCAGATGGGATGAGGACGCGTTGCACAGCGAACTCGGGCAGGCAAACGTGCTAAGAAAACATCATCTCAGATCTGCGAGTGGAGCAGGAAGAGGGCACAAACCAATCGGCCATGTCTCAGGAGCTTTGCCTCAGATGTAAAGAGAACCGTCAGCAGGTCCCACATAACCAACCCCGATCAGAAGAACATCGATCAAAGTCCAAATACCCAGGCCTCCAAAGCTGAACAGCTTCCCCAGACCTTCTCTCCACTGACCCAGATAAAAGCGATCTGCTCCAAAACCACCAAGTGTGATGCTGTAGAAAGTCAAAACTGCTATTAAACGACAGATTCTGACTGACTGAATATTTATAATGTCCTGTCTCTAATGATGGCAATTGGTTTACCTGAGTGCTAATGCTGTCGACCACTTGTACCCTCCAGTCCAGTCACAAAATAACCGTTTCAGAAAATGCCTTTTGCCTACAGAAAGAAAATAAAAACAAACATTAAATCAGTGGGGCGAGACATGTACATCACATTTCCCAAAAGAAATAAGCAAACCAAAAATACAAACATTTAAGAAAGACAAATTAGGATATAGAGAATATAGCTCTCCATGAACAAATTAATAACATGAAATACACATAAAAGTAACATAACTACACACTGTATGTTCTTAAAAACACCTCCTGCTTTTCTGTTGCATTCTTCTCCATACAAGTTCACCATCCCCCTTTTTTTGTTCTGGGCAAAAGTGTAATTTTGTAAACTTTCAGGATGAGAAAATTTCACTTCCCTAAATTACTATCTATGTTGCCTTTGGCTGAGACACACTCTTTCAACTTAAAGCAGTAAAACACAACTACCTACCTAAACAATGCACGTGGTCTAAGACCTCACAGGTGGCGTTGTAGCGTTTGCGTGGGCAAGAGACGGTCATACAGTTGGTGGAGTTTGAGCAGCGGTACTGAGACGGGTCCAGCTGCCAGCAGAACTGACAGGTGATGGAGAGAGTAAAGTTGGTTTGCTGTTGTCCCGACTCTCCCTGTAAACACAAAAACATCAGATAATCCCTACACAACAATTCCCAAATCAAACTGCTAATTCCATGCACTACACTTTGCCTTGGCGACTTGTGTCAGCCTTATGTGCCTCATTTCCTGTTTTAATCATTGAGCTAAATAAGGTATAGACCTTTGAGCATAAATCAGCCACACTTACACTACCTCTCCACCTTTATGGAGCATGAACCCATCACAAAGTCAACTGCTACTCACTATACAGTGGACTCCTCTTCTGGGTTCACAAGTGAAGGCAGCTGGTTTCCCGTATGTGCAGTTAAACTGGTAATTGCATCGAATGCAATCAGCTGGCAGGCGATTGCACAAACCGCCACTTGGACACTTGGAAGCGAAGTTCTCTCCATCTGCTGGAGACACTGAAAAACAGCAAACGTGCAGTTAGAATAATCGTCAGGTTTCTTACAATAAAGATCAATTTCATCTACCAAAGCCTTGTTTTAAGATATCATGTCTGGGATCATAAGGGGATGAGTCAGCAGACTTCTGACTCTATCACCCTCAACCTCTTGTCAAGCTCGAGATGATTTGTATGGTCAGTGACTAACAAAAGGCCATGTTGTCGTCATTATTCCATCAACATCACCTTCTGGGCCACCATATTGTTCTCGATTTCCACAAGTTATTAAAATGTGGATTGTCTTTGTTGTGATACAGAGGAGGAAAAGATATTATCTACTTATGTGTAAATTCCACTAATCCAATGGATGCAACACTTTGGCTGCCTACTACTTTCAATTTTTGGTATAACTAAATAATAATCATTGCATGCTATGTAATATTACTAGTCCTTTTTATATAGATTAATTGTGCTTGGTATAAGGCAATAAAGAGTTGTGGTAGTGGTCGTGTACCCGAGGATGCAGCGGGGACCAGTGGGCTGGTGATGGCAGGTCCATGCTGGGCATCTCTTTGGGAGTAGGGGGGCCCCTGGCCAATATGAGGAGAACTCAGATATCCTGATAACAAAACAATCAAATAATCTGAGTCCAATTTAGTGTCGTGAAAAAAAAAACAAAAAAAACAAAACAACCATAATTAACACATCATGTGTTATCTGTGTAAATAGGTGATGGTGAGAAGCATTTGGTGCATTCAGGTGTTCCCTTACAGACACAAAAGTGTCGATAGAACTGATTTAAATGTAGAAACAGAAGAATGATGTGAGATTTCAGTCAATAATCCATCTGAGCTTCTGCCGTTGACTCATATTTAGCAATATTAGCGGCGACAGTCAGCTGTTAGCTTTTATGCTTCTGTAAATCAAACATCATGTGGAGTTAGTTCATTAAAAAAAAAAAAAAAAAAAAAAAAAAAACAGGCTGATATGTTTGAGAGAAAAAGAAGAGACTTGTAAAATCAGGGCCGGTCACTGAAGCTCCTGGTTTCACTGCTAACCGTTAGCGGCTAACTAGCTGCGCTAACGTTTGTGTTAGCTCGGTGGCTAACAGGAAGCGACTTTTAAAACGGCCTCATGTCGGAGACAAAACGGTTTAAAAAAGTCTGCTTCCTCTTCGTTAACATACCGTTAGCACACTGCAGGAGCAGGTCCGTGAATAACAGGGTAATTATTCCGTACGTCTTGAAGTCCCGGCCCCGGTCCGGTCTCCATTTCTGACAGATGGTGGCCATCGCTGCTACAGAGCAACGACAGCTGCGTTCAAGTGTTGTGGGAAATCACAGAGTCTCTGCTAATCTGGTCTGACCTGACTGTTGGATCATAAAAATAATTGAAGAAGAATCGATTTTTAACATAAATTCAGCCGTTCACATGTGTCTGGGGATTAAGTCTGACCACATGCTAAACGTTTTAATATGCATATGTTGTCTATTTGCATTAGAATTTTATTTTAAATAATCTTATGTTTATTTTGAGAGTACTGTGTTTGTGCGGAAAACTCTCATTTCAACCCCTTGATCGGTCATTACATGCTGTTTGTGGACGAGGCAGGACAATCGCTGCCACTGAGGGTCGTCTCAGTGTTGGTACCAACATGTGTGCAGATAACTGAAAACATCTGCACATTCATGATATTCCTCAAACTCCCAGATGAATCACTGGAAGGATCGCACTGTTCTTCCTCATGACATTTCACTCTTGGAACAACATAAATCCAATTTTGTTGTGAAAATTAAATAAGACATAACATTCACATTCCTCTGACATTTTATTTTCATTATTACCCATCAAGACTTAGATTTGACAAACCAGTTGAGTGCCAAATTCACATTACGTTCTCTACTACACTTTCCCAGTTCCACCTTTATCCACCTTCATGAATGCTTTCTTTTCTCCCTTCACTGCTCACGTGGCTGTAGTTTAAAAAGTCAGGTATTGAAATGTGTGAGGCGGCTTGGTTGTTGATCTTCATCAGAACTCCTCCTCAGCATTTCGACAGCGGGATTGTTTGAGCAGGGTCAGGCGAGCCAGCACCTCGGCCACCGTCAGTTCACCGTGGACTTTGTTGTCTCTTGTGCGCACATTGACGCTGTTAGTCATCTTCTCCTTCTCTCCGACCACTGCCAAGACACAAGAAGACACAACAGCTTGACAAGGGCCAGGTCACACCACACACACACACACGCACACGCACACGCACAGCTTTCCTAACACGTTCCCCAAATTTTCACCGCTGAATTCAACAACCGTAGGGGTACTGCCAACCTGGAAGTCCCTTTGCTTTACAAAAACAATTTAAAAAAGGTTTATTTTGACTCAACAGTGAGTCTCCTGACAACTCCACAGTTTAAGGACCAAGCCAAGTTTCTGACATTTGCACCAACTCACATGTGCTTTAGTGTATTTTGTACATATACAGCAGATGTAACTGTAGTTGGATTTCCCCCTTTTTGGGCATATTGTCTTTATCATTTGAGTGCTTAGAGTGTGGAGAGACAGGAAATCTGGGATCCATGAATCAAACCGTGGATGTGCAGTTGTACGCTACAAACTTTAACACACTGCAGATGGCGTTTTAAATTATGTGAGACCTCTAAATTTAACCCTAGTTAATGTAAATAAAAGCAGATTTGATCACATTATGCTTCACACACTGTGAAGAGACATAAAAAAAAAAAATCATGGGTAATATGTTGAGGAGGATACCATAAGAAAGAAACTTTATAAAACTGTATATTTATTGATGGCATTTTATTCCACCTTGAGTTCTGCACAGCGTGTTACTGTTTAAAGTCTACTTATAGTTTACTACTGGTAAAAGTTAGACCACTTGAAGTGACTTCATTGCCCAATCAACGTTATTAGGGGGAAGTTGATTTGAACAATTTGATATTTATAATAGAGTGATGCAGTTGCGCGATCAGTAAGACATGTTCTTGAAGTGATTGCAGGGAACCCTGAGAGCGGGGATCAAATGCTCTCCAATCAGTGATGGCTCAGAGCTGACACTCACCAAGAATAAAGTTATACTGGGCCAACTGTGCATTTCGGATTTTCTTATTAAGCAGACAGCTGGAGTCCAGGTCAGCATCTGCCATGAAACCAGCTTCTGTAAACTGCTTACACACCTGACAAGTAGAAATACCGTTCATTAGTGTGCATCTCATGAGCATTGTATAGTTCTGAACTGTTCTCGGCTGAAGACATACCCTCGTGGCATAATCCTCACAGGAGGGGTTGACGGGCACTAACATCACCTGACGTGGAGAAACCCACAAAGGCCTGGAGGAAGGACAGATGGGAACAAATGAAACACTCAATTTTCAAGGACAAGTATACAAGGACTTCAAGTATACAACCCGCCAACACAAAATACTAACAAGAGCTCTCTGATTTACATGTTAAATGTCCTCGAACATATCAGACAGGTTCGGATGGTGGGTCATAACAACACAGTGGATTATGATTCATTGAATAATCTCAAAACACAGAGCAGCAAGTAAAAAAAAAAGAAAAAAACAAACACAAAAAAAAAAAAAAACACCACTTCACCATTTCCCTGCATAGTTCTCTGTGAGAATGGCAATCATTCTCTCCACTGAGCCCAAGATGGCACGATGGATGATGACTGGCCGGGCTTTGTCATCTCCATCCTTCCTGTAAGACATTGCATCAGAGAGAACTGAGTATGAATGTAAACAACACTTATTTGTTCTTTCATATTACTGAGTTACTTGTCTTGAATGTGATTTCATTTTCAAACGCCGTCACAAAAAGTTCAAAGTGCTTTAGATGACAACAACCGTAAAACATGAACAATTCAGACCTTCTGCCTACTGACTATGTCTGCTGAGTGTTGCCCTGTATGACGCACATTGTTTTCTCATTCCACGTTTACATTGTTGTTGTGAGATGATGGATGAAAATGACACAAGCTCAGTGACCTCATATTTGCGCACAATTTTGCACCTCTTTAGCACACAACTGCGAGGAACATAGTGCGCAAGCTGAGAGCTTTTATTCAGGAGGGGATTATCCTCGGTGCAGTGAGTTATGTTTTGATTAGGTGACTCACCCCACAAAGGTCAGGTTGAAGCGAATTGGCAGCTGGAAGTCAAGCTGAATAGTTGCACACTGATGGTAACGTCCAATTGCGTCTTTGATCTTAATATCAATCTGTAACGGCACAGAGAGATTTAGAACTCTTACCGGGCTTCTGGGAATTAAAGTGATTTTGTGTTTGGCAGGAAATATGATAAAATATTCTGACCTTGGGTCCATAAAAAGCACCATCTCCAGGGTTTAGTTTCCATGGCTCCCCAAACTCATTCAGGCTGTTCTCCAATTGCTGTTAGACACAAGGCACATGATTTAAATCTAAACAATGAAAAGCAATTACTAACCCATTCCAAGTAGCACCCAGATACATTATAAATTACATGTCACACAGTTCAGACTTTTACAAGAATACAACATGCAAAATGCAAAGTCCCAATCAAGTCAAACAAATGGGCAATGTCCAGACTGATGACACGGCAACACAAATTCAAAGGAAGTTCTCTGTGATCTGATATGACTGTTTGATTACACAGCAGGAAACTGTCACCTACAAAGAGAAGTCATTTATCAGCTAAAAACTAAGGTGTGGCACAGACCCATTCATACTGAGGACACAAAGTCAGATCTTTAACTGGATAGTTAGAAGGTATCTGGAGTTCATGTTCCACCATTAAACATACCAACGTGGTTTCACACAGTTTACCTTCTCAGCCTGGTTCCACACAGCAATATCACCCAGATACTTCTCTGGACGAGTGGAAAGATGAAGCTGGAAGGAGAAGCCAAACACGTCGTAAACACAGCGGAGGAAGTCCAGACAGCCCTTCATCTCCGACTGGATCTGTAGGGGAAATAAAAAAGGTGATCATAGTTGAAGAAACAACTCACCATAAGTAGATCAAAATGTATTTCACACATTCAGAGTAACCCTAAAGAAGAAAAGTGATTTCTTATTTTGGGTTAAAAACTCCTGGTGTGGTCACCTGATCCATTGTGCAGAAAATGTGAGCGTCATCCTGCTGGAAGCGCCGGACTCTGGTCAGACCGGTTAGAGTTCCTGACAGCTCATTTCTGTGGAGAACCCCGAAATCTGCCAGCCTCAGAGGAAGCTCCCTCCACGAGCGAGGCCTGTGGCTGAACATCAGACTGAGGAACAACCAGAGGTCAGATGAATGTGACATTCATAAACTGCTGTGCATTTTTTCAGCTTTGCAGCACCTGAAAAACATTTTAAATATTGTCCCTCAAACAGCCTTAAATTTACCAGTGCCCCGGGCAGTTCATTGGTTTCAGAGCAAAGATGTCATCTTCCACTGGGAAGGAGAACATGTTTTCGCTGTAGTGTTGCCAGTGTCCAGATGTCTCCCACAGTTTGCTGTTATAGATGTTGGGGGAAGCTACTTCTTGAAAACCTCTTCTCCAGTACTCATCCTAGAAAAACACCAAAACCACATAAACAAGCTACACACGCCACCAAGACCGTGCAGGTACTTTGAGCTGAGCTGAATCACGACCTCTGGCACAAACTTCACAGCTACTTGACTTGAAAACAGAGCCTGTGGGTTTATTTTATGCTTTTGTCATCCTCCAAATGAGAAACAGTTAATGAAAATAGCTCAGATGTGACTCTGCAAGAGAGAGAAGCTGAAAAAGTGCTCAGTCAGTCAACATTTGATTATTCAGGAGACAATAAGAGGAGATAAAACTCTGACTGGTCATTAAAAGGCAGCTTCCAAAAGCTACCCAAGTGATCCTTTGTGGCAATTTCTCACTGTTAAATGTTTCAGTGACATGTCAACAGAGGGAGATGCGCATCTTTCTTTCTTTTTCTTTTTTTTTTTTCACGTGGCGATAACAGACTGAAGTGACGTGATAATGATCTTGCGTTACTTCTGTGCGATATATGTGAAGCCTTCTTGGCTGCGTCCGGTGTGTTGGTGTCTGCTGTGAAAGTCTTCAAGATGTCAACACATATCTGCAAACACATCACAGACACAATTTCCTGTGCAGTCACACAACTTAGCAAAGGAGTTTGAATCACTCTGAAATATAAACTTTGCAGTAGTGTGGTTTCTCAGAACTTCTCCCTAACCTAAATACTAAATACGGAAATTAGGTCACCTCCCAAACTCTATTTGTCTTTAATGTAAAAGACAATAGGCAGTTTTCAGATGATCCCTCCATGAGGCCGATAGGACGCATATCTCCTCTGTGAAGAATGGTGTGCTATCAGACAAGCTCATTAGGATCACAATGTGAAAATCATTAAAGTGTTCTGTGTGTCATATATTTGGTATTTGACTGAAAAAAGCTTTCTGGAAAGTTCAGATAATTGACTAAGTGCAGCAGTCAGGACTCGGCCAAATGTTCCTTCAGCTCTGAGATGAATTTAAACTGACTGAGCTGAGCTGAATTACTCAGGTCCCAGCTAGACTTCATTTTTGCGCTCCTTTATGATTGCTGTCTCATTGCCATGAAGAGCGCTCACCATTAAGCCAAAGATGCAATCACCGCAAGTACGCCGTAAATGTCAAGTGTATCCTGAGCCTGAGGGACTTACTGAAGTAGTTATTTTTATTTTAAAGCATAAACACAATGTAGAAGCTGGTGAAAATTTTCTCAGAAATGAATCGCTGCTCAGTGACCGGACAGAAAGTTCCTCATAATTCATCTCAGTACAAGTAATATAGAACAAAATGTTCATGAATGACAAAATCCTTAAATATGAAGTGCATTATAATGAAAAATTCTATCTATGATCTTGGAATCATAACAAAACAACAAAATGTACTGTTTGTCTGGTTTACTTTCTGCTTACTGACAAAAGTAAAACAGCCATATTGGTGATTAAAGTACTAACCTTCACATCTCTTTAACTGCATTTTGATTTTGGCTCCAACAATAATATAATGAAGGCATTTGAATATTGATATTTAAGTCTCTTAAGATTTAACACAATTAAAAAGAAATAACAGCTTTCAGAATAAATAAGGGGCCTGAAAAAATAAAATGAAATATATTGCCAGTAAATTAAAGACGCTGAACAACATTTGGCCACCACTCCTACCCTGATGAACTCGGTGAGCGTGTTGTAGATGTAGGCCCCACGTGGCATGAAGAAACAACTGCCAGGGCTGAGATCATGGAAGAAGAAAAGCTCCTGATCCTGTGAAAAAGGCAAAACAAAAGAAAAAGAAAAAGAAGACATTTCACTCACTTCATTTGCTTTTATTATCTGCGAGTAGAAGAACCAGCAAGAAGCTCCTGCCTTCACAGCAGTAAATTATCAAATTGACTACAGCGAGCTGAGAAGTTGTCAGGTTTGGTGTAGCCCTGCTAACTGGAACGCAGGATGACTGTGACTGTGAAGAGAGAGCTTATTCTTCTCCCCCTTAAAAAAAAAAAAACAACTGAAATATACTCTTCCTTGGGGTCGGCAGGTCCAGCGATCTATGATTTCAGTAGCAGCCTTGGATTGGAGATTAAGTATAAACAGTCTGATTCTTGTTGCAGAGGACAGAGAACAAAGGAGGAACCTTACGGGATAAACACAGAGGTTCATTCTCTGAGTGAATTTAATACAGATTAATTCACCCTTATTTCCTGGTCTCTGTCCTGGTCCTTGTCTCAACAGACTGGGACGGTGGTGGTCCGGAGGGACAGGTTTCCGTGGTAACCGAGGTCTGAATTACTCAAACCTCCTCTATAAAACAGAATTTCTTGAACACGAATTACTGAAATAAACCAGATTTCACTGGTAATTCTGCTTTATGAGAACACCTGCCTGGGGACAACTTTATTTCCTCTATAAGAAGTTGTGATGTACAACATGTTCAGTCAGTTTCATGAAATTGACAAAGCCAGATGATTGATTGGGGATTTGTAGCCCCACTTGCATAATATTGGGTATTACATTTGGACTGAATCTAGGAGGTTTTCAAATTGTTTTGCTTCCATGATGCACAAAATAAAAATGGTCCTATTGGGATCATATCGCACAGCAACATCTTTAAAACCACATGCCACTTCTGTCACCTCGCCACCACAGGCTTCATCAGCGGCATCTCGACTCTTGAGTCGTGTTGTAATCAGTGCTAACTGAGGCACTGCTGCCTTCCAAGCTGTGAAACCAGCTGGGGCCCTCAGATGACTCATGTTGGGCTTAAAAGCTCAAATAAAAAGAAACACACTGCCCTCAGCTGGTGTACAGGCAGGTTAGCATGAAACATTGTGGGGGATTTTTTTATGCTTACATGTGCAACAAATCGCTGAATCATCAGGTTCGTCTCAGTTTATGTAGTACAGTTAGTTTTTTTGGCTGACAAGCTTGGCTCTAATACTTATTTGATTTATTTAATGTCTAGTGGTTTATACACGGGAGATCGTTTTACTTAACTCAACCCATTGGAAAGAAAATATTTTGTTCCTGTGTTGTTGCATGAATGTTTACAGTTCATGTCTAAAGGCCCTATTCTTGATCCAGGTTGATTTCAGGGTTTTACCACATCTATTCAACCACAATCCTTGACCTCTCATGAGGAAAATTCCTACAAAAACCTCAAAGAAATGTCATTACATAATAAAATTACCAGTCAAAATTCATTTTCTTCCCGTTTCAGTCAAGGCTTTTAGACCAGAGCCTGCTGGGTGGGCCTGGACATGACAAACTGCAGTGACTCACTTTGCCTATTTTGCGATGGTCTCTATTCTTGGCCTCCTCCTGAAAACGTTCCCACTCCTTCAACATCTTTGAGTCTGGGAAGGAAATTCCATAGATCCTCTGTAGTGTTTCCATGTCGGAGCGACCCTCCCAGTATGTGGAAGAGTTCTGAGGACCGAGGCAGAGAAGAGCGAAATATAAACATTTTATACACAACTTAGCGCAAAATGAAAACGATACTGTGTATATGTTGCTGTACAAACCTTGTAAATCTTCATGGCCTTGATCTTGCCTGTATGTCTGACATGGGGACCTCTACACAGATCAATCAGAGGCCCACATCTACCCAGAATTAGAGTTACACAAGAGTTAGTTAGTTCTATAAAGCACTGAAAAAAAAAAAGAAAAGGCGCACAATAAACAACTTATTACATATAACAAACTGACCTGTAGACTGTTGTGGTGGGGGTGGTGACCTTCTCATTCAGAATGCGGCACTTGAATTTGTTGTACTGAAAGATACGCCAGGTAAGGTAGAAGTTATCTTGGGCAAACAGGGGTAATGAGAGGTTATAAAAGTAGGTAAGTCTCTACATGCATCGACAGTAAATTGCTGGAGTTTGTGTTAGTGATTGCGTCTGACAGATTTCCTGCTTCATTTTCAAAACCACACAGCTAACAGGCCACTTTTATTTTTCCCACACCAGCGGAGGATCCTGCGCTGAGAGCAGATATAAGTGCTCTCTTTCTCACCTTGAACATCTTTAGCAGAGTCTCCTTGCTGATCTCAAGCCTCTCAAATGGCTGTTTTTCCTTCACCACAGTTTTGCACAAAGTCTCCAGGTCCCCGAACTCAGTGCTGGACACACCCCTGGAAACAACAAACATGTTCCATTCATTACAAACGCTCATAACTGCTGCTATTCTAATAATTATCATAAATAAACAACACTGTCAGCCCGACAAAGCAAAGCCATCAATGACTGATTAAAAAAGGAATGAAATTGTGATTGAAACTTGCAAGAATTAGCTCCAGCTTAATGTTCAGATGAGAATAAATGGCTGACAACTATAAACCATTGAGGTTCACATAGATCAGGAAATATGGCAAGAGCAGAGAAGACAATGCCAGTGAAGACGCTTGCTCACTTCAGTCCATCCAGGTACATGTCGTAGTAGAATCCATTTTCTATCGGGGGTCCATAACATAAACAGCCTCCATAAAAACGTTCCATTGCTTCCCCCAGGATGTGAGCACTGGAGTGCCAGTAAACCTGGAACATGATGTGAAGTTTAGTCAAGTTAAACCAAGTTTGTCGTTTAGATGCTAATCCCAAGACTGAGCGCAAGAACGGATGTACAGACCAAATGTGTTGCAGGTCACCGACGATGTTTGATGTACTCACAGCCTGGGCGTCCTCGTCGTCAAAACGCAGGATCTCAAGAGAACAGTCCCTCTCCAGAGGTCTGTCCAGGTCCCAGAGCTCCCCGTTCACCCGGGAGATCACGGCATTGTCAGCCAGGCCTTGGCTGAAAGATTAAATACAACATAGTCTGTCTCCAGATCTGACAGTGATATCTGTCATTATAATAAAAAAGAAAAAGATTGAAAACTAAATAACAATCTTTGTATGAGGGAGGAATCTGTCTGAGCTGTGTACTGGCACCAGCTAATTTAGTAGTTTATCATGTTCGTTGCAGACAGAGCATTAGAAGTTCACAGCTAGTTTTCAAAGCACCAACCTGATGTCACAAGCGAGCTGGTATGGCGTGGTGACCCAAGCCTTGGCGGCCATCTTTCGTCCATCCGGCAGCTCCACGGTAATGGGCTTGCTGTCTGCAGCTTTTTTTTCCAGCAGAGCATCGCTTTCCCTCTTCAGCTCCTCATAGAGGCTGAGACGCTCTGCAATGTATTCGGGCCACGGCCTCATCTACAGTGGAAAAAGAAGAAACTGAGTGGAAAAGGCAAAACAAAGATATAATAGTGTATCAAAATAACCTGGAAGGCCTGTAACACTTACCTCCTTCACACCTCCATCTCCTTGTCCCTTGTCCTGCTTCTTCTCCTTGTTGTTCCGGTCCTCTGATTTGGTATTTGGAGTTGCCACCTGCCAACAAAGGAAGTCTTCAGACCTACAATAAGCTTTTATCACCACTGTCCCTTCAGCCACAGTATGAGCCAGTCATTAATGTCGGTGCACATGCTCAGGCGTGCACACACCGTGACACTGACAGCTATTTCTGGATCAGTGCTAGTGGAGTTTGGCTTCAGTGAACAGAGGCCTGCTGCTCCTGAAGGTGCAGCTCTGTTGTGACTACATCACTGACCCTGCTCAGTGGCTTCTGCTCTTTATTGGTACCTTCTGATCAGCTCGGTTGTTGCTCTGTTTCTCTTTGCTGGTGTTTTTCTCCGGGGCTTTGCCACATTTCGCTGCCGGCTGCCTCCTGCCCTGCCCCCCCTGCTGCTCCAGCTCCAGCTCCGCCTGCAGACCCCTCCGGAGGTGCAGCAGCCGGTACCTCAGCTTCTCGTTCTCCGTCCGCAGGCTCTCCAGCTCCGGGGAGACGACCGCAACACCGGCGGCGTCCAGACCCCGGCTCAGTCCGTCCCGGAGAGAGCAGATTTCCCCGGTGAGGAGCTGGATCTGCTCCTCCTGGGCGGCCAGGCGTGCAGCCAGGCACTCCGCCATCTTTAAATGACCATTACAACCACGATGACAGACTACTTCCGGTCGAGCTTCCTCAAGAATAAAAGCCCGAATGAACCAGAATTCATCTAAATCAGGTCTATTAATAAGTTCTACGTATGTAATGAGTATGAATAATCCATTTGGATATTTATAATATAGTAGATTACCAAATTTCTAAACGCAAATTTGAATTTATATTTCTGATTCGTCAAAATCAACCTGGGGACAAATGACAAACCTAATTCCTCAGGAGGCTGAATAATCAATTTGTGATATGTTAAAAATGACTTGACGCCAAGTTACTCCCAATTATAATTTGTCATCTGTAATATTCCTCCACTGTGAGATCGTAAACCGTCTGCAGTCCGGACTTTTATTTAATTTATTCTTTTTTTTTCCTTATTATTATTTTACTGTTATTATTTCTACTCCGCATTAACTACTTTCATAATCAAAAACTCAAGTATTAACCAAATTATTGCTTAATAATTGGCAGAGATTTTTTCTCTTCACACGTTTCCATGGGAACCACATATTCCGCAGCTGCGCAGACGCTCGGAGGAAGTGACGTAGCTCGGAACTCACACCGTCCATGTAAACATCCACTTTTATTCATGTTCTGTGGATTTATCGGCTCACAGGTAAGTGTCAGCGAGTTTTTTTCGTATAAAAACACTTATATTTTTGACCTACGGTGAAATGACATAAGTTTATTTTTTATAGAAAGTAAAACAGGCCAACATTCTTAGCTTATCTAGCTAGCTGGTAGCTAAAAGAAGACTACATGAACTCCAGTTTCAGTTTACACATTAACTCACCAAACTGTTGGACAAATACGTGTCAGCTAAAGCTCAAGGCAGTAAACACAAAATTAAAGTGGAACCCACATATCGACGCCTTTAAACATTGTTAAAATGTCTCTGTATGTTGTTTATCGGCATACATGTTATTATGAGGTTATTGAGAAATAATTGGTTCGTCATTTTAATATTCACCCTTTTGCATCAACTTGTTACAGACAAAGAAACACGTAAGTTTAACCGTCATAATCCTGCGACGCCGACATCCCAAAATATTTGGTTGCTGTGAACAGTATATTGATATTGCATTGCAGCCCAGACCTGCTTGGGGAAATTTGATGTTGCTGTTGTCAGCATGGCATCAGGCTCAAGCTTTGCTCCTCCAAAACTGGCAGATTTCATCCTCACTGAGCGGCTGGGCAGTGGTACCTATGCTACAGTCTATAAAGCCTACAGAAAGGTGAGTTTGTGGAGTCATGGGAAACATCAAATTAAGGCTTGACTCACATTCTCAACAGTGGGGTTCCCTTCACTTTCATGACTTTGCTCGCTGTACTTCATTATTATAACTTATTAACTACGATATTTGCAGTCACACAAGTTATAAGTTCCTGGCTGTGACGTTACAGGGGAGCAACAGAGAGGTGGTGGCAGTGAAGGTGGTTGGGAAGAAGACTCTAAACAAGGCTTCCACTGAAAACCTGCTCACAGAGATTGAAATCCTGAAGACTGTGCGTCACCCTCATATCGTCCATCTCAAAGACTTTCAGGTAAGCTCATTTGCACCTTTTAGATCTTTTAGATAGAACAATCACATCCTTCCCTTTAATCCTTCTGAATCTGAACTCTTCTCCTTAATTAGTGGGATGCAGAGAACATTTATCTGATTATGGAGTGGTGTTCTGGTGGAGATCTCTCACGCTTTATCCGCAGTCGAAGGATTTTACCTGAAAAGGTGGCCCAGCGCTTCCTGCAACAGATAGGTGAGTAACTGCAGGATGTGCTTTTCAAATTAATCTTTGTTACTTTGACACTGATAGGAAGGTGATTTAAATTAATCCAGAGGGGATTTACAACTAAGCCAATTTTAGGGCTGATAGGAAAGGAATTAATTAAAAGTGTCCCTCAAGAGCTTGTGGAAGAGGGAAAGTTTGGTATCTTTTTCTTTCTTTTCAAGTCAGAAATCTGGCTTTTGTTAGTTGAATAAACACAAGATCTCAAAAAATATGGAAATATGCAATCTGATAATCTTTTTTAGTCAGTATGTACTCTGAAGCAGGCATAGGGTCGGGGTTAGTATTGCTCTGTTTCTCTCACTGTGTATGTGTGTCTGTATAAACAGCCTGTGCCCTACAGTTTCTCCATGAGCGAAACATCTCACACCTGGACTTGAAACCTCAGAATATTCTTCTCAGTGGCTCTGACCTCAAACTAGCAGGTGATCTCATGCAAACACTCACACCAGTGCATAAATACACATGCAGTAATCTGAGGAATGTACTTTTTTTGTTTTTTGTTTTTTTGTGCTTAACACGACACAGCTCTACATGAGTTTATGATGATGCTGTTAGTCACTTGGATCTCTCACATGTTCATGTTCTGATTTGCCTGCAGATTTTGGTTTTGCTCAGTACATGTCACCATGGGATGAGCAGAGTGTCCTGAGAGGCTCTCCTCTTTATATGGCTCCTGAGATGGTGTGCCGACGCCAGTATGACTCCAGGGTGGATCTCTGGTCAGTTGGAGTCATTCTCTATGGTCAGTACTTTATCTTTTCCTCTTTTGATTGATTTACACACTTGATGCACTGGTGTCCACGCTATTACGTCTTAGGTGGCCAAAGTGTTATTTTAATTGAAATTTTTTTCTGAAAATACAATTTAAAAAATTATAAAAATATACTTAGATTACTATTAAGATACTATTCTATAAGTCTACTATCACAAAAATATGTAGCACATTCCAAACAAAGATAAGGAAGGAGAGCTCTAGTGAGTAAATGTGGAAGTAAACAACTCTGAAACTAAAATATTACAACTGACTTTGTTTTATCAGAGAAGAAAAAGCTATCTAGGCTCAAATGGACTGATGCATTTTGGTGAGGAAAAAGTTGATGAGAAAAATGCTGTAGGCAAATCTAACAGTAGCTAAAGCTAGATCCTTTTAAAATATCCATAGCCTAAATAAGTTATTAACAATAGACAGGTTCATTGGTATTGGTAAATATCAGGTAATCACACTCATTTGTATAGTGGACTTACTTAACGTTGTGTGTGTGTGTGTGTGCGTGCCTGTAGAGGCACTGTTCGGGCGAGCGCCATTTGCCTCAAGGTCTTATGCTGAATTGGAGGAGAAAATCCGCAGTAATCAACCTATTGAGGTAAGTGTTGAGAGATAAATGAGTTACGTATAAGTGAAAGATTGACATTTCACCAGAAAAATATGAGTGAGTCACTGTTTGCACGGGAGCTCTAAAACAATGCTGCATTGTGCTACATGGTGTGGTGTGTGTACATATGACAAATTGACGTGGTACAAACCTGAAAAGATTTTAACAGATCATTATATGTTCTGGGAAAAGGCCAAGATATTAGGATGCCGCTTTTTTCAGTCAATATAGATTCATTCTCTCCAACTGCATACACGTCATCAGCATTTAAACTGAATTAGGAATGTTATATTATTTAGTAAATATATTTTATGTCCTATTTGAATATGAGATGCTGTTGTTCCCTGTCAATGCAGATGTTGTGTATCAAACAGTGTAATCAAAGATAAATTTCCTGCTGGAGCTTTTTCTCCCTTGTGAGTGTTCACTGTAAAACCACTAGATGTCAGACTTTCACAGTGCACCTTTGTATCACTGAGGGTGGACTGACAGCGTGGGCAGCTGAAGTACGGACTTGATGCTCCTTTCTAGTAACAGATTGAGCTTTTTTAAAGTCTGGGACACTGATGAAAATAAATGTTTTAATTTATTGGCAAACACGGTCATAAAGCAGGTCTGTGTAATATATATAAAACAGATTGAGATCAAGAAAACATGCAAATATTTATAAGTCAGCTGCTTTGATGATGTACATAGAGATACCTGTAATTCATATGGTATAAAATTCTAAAGACTTTTAAACTCATTTTATTATTTTGTTGATTCTAAGATATTAAAAAGGATCAAAACTACCAGCTGTCAATTAAATTGGATTCTGTCCTGATTTGCCTGATACACACACAGACTGCAGTTTAGTTGCAGCAGTGACTATGAAGGATAGTTGTACTTTTTAATGATGAGGGCGTGTAAAACACCTGAATTCTTGTGCCAAACATTAGGCTCAGACTTTGGATTGCATTAGCATGTGGTCCATTACCCAGGGATTCGCATAGATAGTTTGAAGGTCATCTTTTGACAGAAGGTAGTGATGTGAGACTAGAAGGTTCTTGGCAACAATCTGCTGTCCTTTTCCTTTGGCTCTTCCTGTGGATTGAGTTCAACATAATAAGGTCGTATTTTTTGCATGAGCTCCCTCCTGGGGCCAGGGTAACCAAAAACTGCAGGGACCTTCTGTTGCGACTGCTGGAGAGAAATCCAGATGCCCGGATCACCTTTGCAGAGTTCTTCACCCACCCTTTTGTGGATTTGGAGCACATGCCAAGTGCAGACAGCCTTGTGAAAGCGGTAAGAGAATAAATGGAAAGGGAGGCATGTGTTGCCATGTGTGTGTATACTCTAGATTGCCGTGAATAATGAGTGTGTGATTGACTGACACGTGTTTGAAGGTTTGTGTTCATGCCTCCCCCTTGTGCCTTCATGTATGATCCTGGATGCACGAATAAGCAGTGGAGAGTTGTAGCCGTTTGCATCCAGTGATGCCAGTTCCTATTTTCTTTTTCAGAAAGAGCTTGTCCTGCAGGCCATTCAGAAGGACCAGGAGGGTGAGAGGTCTGCTGCTCTCTCTCTGTACTGCAGTGCCCTGGAGCACTTTGTCCCCGCAATTCACTGTAAGAGCAACAACCGCTCTCATATCTTGTCTGTGGCTTAAGCCCTTCAGCAACGCAGTGTCTTTGTTCCAAAATAAATAACCGTCAAACTAAACCCAGCAAATATAAGAAAATAAAATAAAACAAAATATCTCCTCCTTTCGCCCTCCCCAGATGAAACAGATCGACAACGTAAAGATGCCCTCAGGCAGAAGGTAGGCCTGGAAACACGCCACCCATTCACATTTGAAATACTTTCTATTTTCAATTAGCCTTATTTTTTTTTTTTTTTTACACTTCAGTGGCTTACCCTCGAAATGAATTCTCTTTCAATACCATATGGCGTGTATGGAGAATATATGGCATGGTTGATGTGATTAAGTTGATTCAATGTAAGAGGACTTCCTGCAGGTCAGCCAGTATGTCTCCAGAGCTGAGGAGCTGAAAGCCCTGGTGGCCTCAGACAACAGACTGAGCTTTGAGGAGGCTCAGACCTCCAGAGATGTCCTCCGAGGTAAAGCCAACAGCTCAATTCAGAGGCAGGACTGCTGCATGCAGGCATTGGGGGTCTTTCTGGTCAGGTGCTATATGGGGGATGAGAAATGATTTGTAGTAATGGGGTTTTAGTGAATTTCCCCTCTGTAAAATTATTCTTCTCAAATAAATCTTCCATGACTTTTTTTTTTTGTTTTGTTTCTTTTCCCTTCCTTCAGAGGTCAGGGTCAGCCGCAGAGTGGCTGCCTTTTAGTCTCTTGGGTATTTGGTGTTTTTCTCAGTTACCCTGTTGCCCTAAGATAAATATGAAGAAATCTTTAAGATTCAAAGTATGTCAAGCCCACAGCACTGGAGTCTAAACATTCTTCAGCGGGAGACAGATTGCAAAGTACTGCATATTTTCAAGGAGGATGCATTGATGGCACAGTTTAGACAGATATACATAACAGCTCAAAGTAGTTTTTTTTTTTTCTGTCTTGGTATTTCAGAAATGTCTCGAGACCAACCACGACTGCAGGCTGCGTTGGAGATGGCCTCGACTGCCATTGCTAAGGTTGGCTTGGGGCTATTACTGTTAAAGAGACATATACCAAAAGTCAGGGCGAATTAGAATAAACATAAAAGGAAAAAAACAGGGCATAACCCAGTCCCACTTCACACGTTGCTTTAGTAACCACATATTTTAAGACGACTGGTTAACCAAGAACATCTGTTTTGCGATTTCGCTAATTCGATGTTGTGTTAGTTGTGCAAACTTTTATATAGATTTGCCTTGGCTATTTACAGATCAAAGATTTTAGGAGTAAACAATAATTTTGCAACACTAACAGAGCAGCAATATAAGAAAAGAAATCTGTGAATTATTAACTATATGTATATATATTTTTTGGGGATTCCCGTTGACAGGAGGAGAGCGGACTTGATGATCATGTGGCCCTGGATGTGTACCAGCAGTGCTTAGGAGAACTACTGTTGGTGCTAGCAGGTAGATAAACTCTCTTTCCTTCCCTCCAAAATGGGGTTTACACAGATCTTTTTCTTTACTGCTATTCGCCACGGCTCAAGGAGATCTTGGCAGCAGTTGGTGACTGAGCGGAAAATTGTTTCATCCCATGTCATTTCATAATTTTGTGATTAGGGAAACAGAATAACATAGTACAAGTTATTTTGAAAGGGCGACAGGCATAAGGGCACATGCAGCTAGTTAGAGAGCAGCACAATGGGCAGACGAATCCATTTAGAGTTCAGGCTACAGACAGAAAAGGAACCAGGTCAAGAAATGTCTGAACATACAATATGGGCCTCGAGGGGAGGGCTGGAAAAATAAAAACAAGAGGAGGCACTAAAGATGGAGAGATACATGATGAGAGAGTTAACTGGGAACAGAATGAGTAATCAGAGAGGGACTCTGAACCATAGGGGCGAGAGAGACTTGTAGTTGGAAAATTACTTGGAGAAAGTGATGTAGAGTGAAAGACAAACAGAGAGAGAGAGAGAGACAGGGTGAAGCAATAGGGGACACTTAATGAGACAGACAAACAGACAGAGGAACTTCAGAAGAGACTCCATAGACTCCCTCTGTGGCCTGGACTCCATTAGCCCGAGCTCATGAGCTCATCTGGAATATCAGCCTAATGGAAGAGGTGGGATAGAGCGATCCACATGTGGTGAGACCTGGTGCCAGCACCCTGTGTGTGGCATGAGTCCTGCCATCTGCTTCCCATTCAGACAAGCTTTGTGTTATTACACATTGGAAACAAATAAAAACTATTATCTTACTAATGGACGAGAGCTCGAATCATCCAACTCAGTCCACTTCCATCTGTAGTTCATCCAGTAGGTGCTGATATTTCATAGTAATATTCCACCAGAAATTTTCTTCTTAAAACCTCTTCTTTGTGGTTTAGCAGCTCTTCCCAGTGAATGTCTGACCAGGAAAACCAGGAAAAACATATAAGCTGCTCCAAGAGACTTTTCCAGTTTGTCGCCCAAAATTGCAAGGAGAGATAAAAGGAGCTGTAGACTATAGTACCCAGAATGTGTGTAACGTGATGGCAAAAGACCACCATAATGAGGGGGGATAAATCCATGTTTAAGGTCACTGGATCCCTGCATTTAGGCTGATTAAAGTGTTTGTGTGCCCTCAATAAGTGGTGTGTAGCTCCAAAGAATCAAATGGAACAGTGACATTGATATATTGGAGTTTTTATGGGAAACCTCCATCTTGTCAGTGGATCAGTAATATATGATATAAGCAGCCTCTCTCTGGTATCAGGGAGCCTCGCTGTGTGGCGCAACAGAAACCGCCAGGGGGATTGTGTGGAGGAATACATTGGCTCTTTGTTTGACTGGGAGCTGTTTGTTGTTCAGCTTCCCAAAATGCATTTGCCATCAGAGAACCCCCCACACTCTCTCATTCTCCCTCTTTCCCTTTCTGTCAGTCTCCCCTCCAGGAAAAATAACTGTGAAAACACTGGCTTACATTACAGCCATTTCCGCCCTTGAGCCCCCAAGTCTGCACGCTAGTAAAATCCAATCTAGTAGTTGACCTCATCCTGAGCAAACAAATTGATTAAGTACCGGACTTGCTCCTCCCTTCCTCTCCTCATTCTTCTTTGTCTTACTTTTTCTTTCTCTCTTTGTGAGCCAGCTGAGCCCCAGGGCCGACGGAGAGAGCTGCTCCACAGTGAGGTGAGTGGACCAGGAAGGGCCTCTGGTTGAGAGCTCACGGTAGGAACAACTCATGTGGCACCTCCAACAACCCCTTCAGCTGGTCAACCAACTCTGAAAGCACATGAGTCGCTTCATCACATGACCAATGAGCCTATTTCCACCGGTCCCATGTACGTGTTTTGGATGCGAAAGGCCATTAATGTAATTTATCATCTATATTTCTGTTTCATAGACATAAATCAGTGTCCACTATATAATTGGATTCCTAAAGCTGCTGTAAGCGATGGATCACATGACCACTTCAACGTGAAAGAAGTCTCATGTAGTGGCAAATAGAAGATTATCAACCAACTCTGCCAACCCCTGCAGCTCCTCAAAGCTTTACAGCATCGTTCACCCCATTTATTTTGGTTCTCTTGTAAAACTTTCCTGCTATACTGCTCCAAACTGCAAAGGAAAAAACTGGCATCTAACTGCCGAACAGTGTGGAGCTTTTAGCACCTAAAGAAACATTCATTTCCATCAAGAGATGGTGGAAAACGACAAAACGCAATTCAAAATAAATGCTAATGTGGCGCTATAACTGTTGCATCTGTAAATAAAACATTGCAAGCTGTCTGCAGGTTTGCTGGCATTAAAGGAGATAGTACTCCTTTTGAGTTAATTTGTTATTGGAAGCTCAAACTCCACCGACTGAAGCCTAAACTCTGATCATCGCAGTCAGCAACAATAAATGGCTTTTACCTTCTTTCTCTTTGTTGCACTAATAAGACCTTTTCTGTGTTTACTCCATCCTTGCTTTAGAGCACTAACCTGAACACGCTTGGATAAACCCAAAATTTTGATGGTCCAGTAAATTTGCTGGCTGTATGAATCACAATCCTGAGTCCTAGCATTGATACTCTGCTGTGACGAACACATGCAGAAGAGGTGTGCGTGTCTGCTGTTAAAGCTTCAGGACCTTTTTGTTTTTGCGCAGTTTGTTTAGCCGGCAACAAGTCCACAACAGACAACGGTATTTCACCAACAAACCCCAAAAGGGTTCTGAGAGGGCCTCGTAGACCTCCCTATTTGAAGTTTTATGGGTGCTTGTCTTAAGTAAATTCAGATGCGATAGTAATAATCTAACACAGCATTAGAGAGGCGGGGGTGGGAGATTAGATCCAAAGCATGTGTGTATGTGAGAACCCAAAAGAGCCAACACATGCTGCCATGACTGGCCTCCATGTGCGTTCATATCTACTGTAGAGCTCATTTTCAAAGCTGTAATTCAATATCCTGGCTTCTCGTGTTCGAGCCGCAGCTTTGATCTAACCAGTGTATGTTGATATAGTGTCATTATGGCTGAACATATGTGAGGTCCTGCTGTCCTGTGTTTCCGTATACGTACCCTGGTAGTCTGATAGTTATCGATTGCTCACACATGTAGATTTCTTCCACATTTATTGTACTTGGTGATTAAAGGAATTGTGATTAAAGCGCTGTGGCAACATTAGTTTGGGGTCCGGGCTGGATACTAAAAACCTGTGGTCAGAATGATTATTTACCACAACAGATTAGTCTTTTAAAGGGACATTATGGAAGCTATTGGTTTAGGTCTCCAGTCATTACGACCCTCAGAAGTTACTGCAGTAATACCCCAGAGACCGTGCTTTATATTCTGACCTAGTGGTGATACAACTAGGTATGAGTTGCAGCCAAGAACTTTCATCATCACCAGAGGACTGATTACCACAGTAAAGAGCACCCTCAAGCATATGATGACAGTAGTTACTACTTGCACATGTGCACCATATGAAATGCTTTCAAAAAAAATAACAAAAATAGCAAGAAACACATCAGTTTAATCAGATTTGGATGTGGAGTTTATGTCCTTATGCGCTTAAAAGTTATTTTGTTTCTTGTTGCACAGAGAAACCACAAATTACAGTGAGCGTGCACAGCTCAGAAAGAACATTTGGTAATTTAAAGTTATTATGTATATATATATGTGTATACTCCCATCAACCACAACATTGAAATCAGCTCCATGATTATTGTCGTAGATGATGGGGGATTTATGCTTTATGGAAAATTTGATTTATTGTAAATGTGTGTCCTCTAACCAGATTAAAAGCCTTATGACCAGAGCTGAATACCTCAAAAAGCACATTATGGTAAGCACGTATTCATTTAACTGAAGAGTTACATATACAACTTCAGACTGTGTGAGTTCATTTGTGTCTCAGAACACAGATTATATCTCAGAAAAAAGACTGAAAGTAAAATTTTTGTTCGCTGTTCGATTGAGGTGTTTTACTTGTAGCTTATTTTTCAGATGCAGGAGACTCAGAGAGACGTGTCTCTGGACCGAGAACCTCTTGCAGACTCTGTCAGAAGCTGTGAGTTTCCCGCTGTGTTGTGTAAACTGTTTCTCTGGCCCCGAAAGTGTGTTTTTGAGAACCATGGAGGTGCACGAAGGTAGTGAGGGTTAAATGAGGAATGGTTGTTTTAAAGTTGCAATGAAATGTCCTCTCAGTGGAGATTTTTCCACTAGTAAAATATGAGCCATTCTCTTGCTGTGCTCCCTCCCCCACCACCCTCCTCCCCAGCACTGTCTGGCTCTTTGATTTCATTTCTGCGCAGCCCTGGGCCACTCCGTCCTCTGCCCTCTTGTAAAGCCGACCTTGTGAAAGTTAGACGAGGAAAAAGAAACCTCCTAACACACAAACACGGGGAACGACAACAGCGCACACACACCTCACTCCGTTCTCACAATCACATACAAACTTATTTTTTAAAGAGTCAGTGTTTGCTCAGCACATATCAAACCTGAGCTGTGTATCATTTTAAGATTAAATTATTTGAAATATTTAATGTACATCACAACAAAATTCATGTCTCTACTCTATAGAACGCCCAAACTTTATTAAAAGCTCTAACTTATACATTCGTAACTTTCTTTTTTGTGCTTAGCTTCTCGATGGGTAATGGATACCTAAAGCCTAGACAATATCCTGTTCTCAGTTAGACATTCCTGGGGAATTATGAATTTAAAAAAGAAATGAGGATGGGGGAAGGGCACCAATGTCTCCAGAGGCTGCTCAAGTTTCACGAAGAACGTGGCTTCTTATTCTGCTGCTGTTATTTTAATGGAACCACAGCACGGTCGGCCGTGCTGGCTGGCACTGACCCAACAGCAGCTGGACTAGAGAGGGTCCCAGCAAGGCCCAGCTCTGTCTGCTGGCCTTAGACTTAACAAAAAACAAGCAGCCAAGTTACACTGGGAACCATTTCAACTGTCAAACTGCAGACAGTGTTTTAGTCGCACAGTTAAAATGTTACTGAGGCACTTTAAATCCTCATCACAGGGTACACGGCGGCACCCTGTATGGCAGCGGCTGCGCTGACCACAAGGGATCATCTTCATGATAAGTTTAAGGGCCTGAAAGACCCGAGCACTTGAAATTCTTCCAGGTGCCTCCGCGGCTCCTAAAGCGCGATGCGTTTACTTTACAGAAAGTTGGATTTGACTTACTTCTGTATACACTAAATGCTGTTAGTGCGTCCCCAGTAATCTGTTCAGATGTTGGAAAGTGGGGATACAAAGGCCTGATTCTGCCTCAGGGACAAAGTTTATACTTTTGGATAACAAATCGCTAATTTAAAATGCTAATAATTGTCTTGCGATTACCATTTCGTTGCATTTATTGACCTTGAACAGAAGAAAAATCGCACGTTATATAAACTGCTAAGCAGGATGCCAGTAAATGTGTGTTTTTGATTTTGAAATGTTCTACGCAGCATTTTGTTAGAGGTAATCTGTATATTCTTAGCTGATGTCATTTCTTATATACATACAAGCATACGAAGAATTTCTGATGAATTGCTACTTGTTGACGAAGATTTTGAGTCTAAGGACTGAAGTATTTAAAATGAATTTGATATACACTAAAAATTTGGCCAAAACAAGTTAATGAATGATTATTTTGTGTAATCATGAAGGCAACAACAGACGGACTGATCCCATGTAGTCAGAATTGCTTAATATTTAAAGTTAAAACTGGAAATGCATGATAATCTTAAAAAGGTGAAAGTAACAAATATCAATAAATTCTGTCTCCTCAGCCTGCTGTTTGCAGTAAACTCGCTGCCGGCCATGATAACCAGCTGGAACGCCTCTCGGAGGATCAGGCTGCCCAACAGCGGTCAGGTCGGGCTGTTGGCTGTTTTGAGGCCAAATCAAACCTGCATCTCACCTCGCCCCAGCCAACTGTGTGCGCTCTCTGGGTGGGATATAATACTCGCAAGCCAGATGTGATCAGTGTTTTGGTTGTTGCTGTACAGTTTTTCTACCAGATGATTAGGCAGATAGAAAAAAAATTGGCTGCTGGACTACTTAAAAAAACAAAACAAAACAAAAAAAAAAAAAACCAAACTGCTGGATTTGCACACTGGTGAATGTGAAAGTCGGTTCTGTGCTCTCCACACTGTTTAGCCCCAAATCCCTCCTCCTGGCACACCATTGATATGTAAATGTGAAACAGCTTGTATGACAATAGCACACTGTCATGGTAAACCAGTTAAACTGAGGCGGCTGCATTTTGTTTTCGACCACAGCATCAAATCAGACGTATTTGCAGCTCACCTAAGAACTGACAATCCTGGAACACATTCAAATGTGAACGCTGATATTAAACATCACAACAGATTTGAACTGCAGTATTAAGTATGTTGTATTGAGATCTCTGCAAACATGCACATCCCCCCCCCCCACCCCTCGTTTCCCCTCAGCCTTTACTGTGGCTCAACCACAGGCTCACCATGTTCTCTCCGCTGATGGAGCCCTCTCCACCACTATGAGAGGAAAACTGGAGAGGTGCGGCCTCTGCCTTATTTACACTAGACTTGCATTTTCTTAGGTTTGGCAGTGGTTGGGTATTTGAGGGCTGCAGTGAGTTGTGGCGCTGAAGCGAAGCCTTATGACTAGGCCTCTGTGAAACGGTAAGAAGCTTAGCAGTCGTAGCAGGCTGATAAACTTCGCTGTTGTAGGTCTTCACGGGCTGTTTTGATTTCTTACAGGTAATGTTCTCCAGCACTCAAGCTTTATGTTGTGAATGAAAAACACCTGAATTAAATACCTGAAAAAGCAGTTAAATAAATAAAAAAAGAAAGAAAAAAGTCTAAACAGGTCTCCTGGCAAGATCTCCACCCCGCTGTGTTGTTTTATTTTTTATTTGAATGTTAATACAGCTGTTATTTTATACCGTATTTATTAAATGAGAAATTCTGTGGAAAATAAAATGCTAATCTCTGAAGTCTCTGTCGCCTGAAACTTCTTAAGATGTTTCGTCGACAGCACGGGGCTTCTTTCAGGAGGACAGATTTGTGCTCTGTAGCTGGAGCTGTGCTGTGCTGTTCCCTCGCCATCGTCGTCATCTGGAAGGCCGCTCCGCAGAAACAGCTGGCTCAGGTCCACAGAGGGAGGCAGGCGGGGGAAAGTAAGGACATTTTATAATTATATGATTCATATGGGCTGGGAAACTATGGAAACTTGATTTTGAACATTTCCATATCTCAATGTATGGGTGTTACACTGAGAGTTTATATACACGTGGTATATGATCTTTTTTGTCGCTCTGCTCTCTTTTCACACCGCTGTATATCTTTACAAATTCTACATCTCTTGCTGATATTTTTATGACTAGCCAATGGTGTTGCTCTCAGAAGAAAAAATAACCTAAAGCAGTAATTTAGCTTTTCAAATGACAGTACGATACAAAACAAAAAAGGAACAATTTTAAAATGGTGAAGATGGATGAACGTTGGATGGAACGGAATGGAATGGATAAAATCAACTGATCTGAATTTAAGGGGCTTTCAGTTTTACCCAACCAGTGGATTTTTCTGGAGCTTTGTCAAGTTAATGAACCCCAGTGATGTCATAGTGACGTCGTCTGGGTTATCTGGAAGAAGAGAAGATGGAGTTTGAACAACGTGGGTGATCGGTCTTTTCTAAAAAAAAATTTTTTTAAATCAGTTTTGTCTGAGCTTGGTGCAGTAATAACTCTCTCTGCATGTCTTTAAACACTGACCTAAAATCCTGTAAAAATCATCAGTGGCTTCAGAGAAAAACACATGAAGTTTTCCTAAAATCACTGAAATAAAGAGCGAGGCTGTAGTTGGCCTCGGGCTTAACAAGTGGTTTTTCACTCTGACCAGGACTCAGAGTGATGTTTGCTTTCTGCTCTGCCATCTGGTTAATCACATTCACCTGCGTGCCAGGTGTAAATCACTCCCAGACTTTATAGTTGGAGCAGAGAGCAGTGTGCCCCCCCCCCCCCCCCCCCCCCCTCCCTCCACCACCCCCCCACCCAGTCCTGGAACAACAGGATGGAGAACCGCTGGGTGCTGCATGTGTGGCTGTGCAGGAGCGTGTTGCTGCCAGGAAAACTTTGGGTGAAATTTTGACTCTGGTTCTTTGTTGTTTGTTTCTGGGAGTACTGCCAATTTATATTAACCCCCCCCCCCCAAAGAAAAGTGCATAGAACACCATTACGATAATTCATCCCAGAAAGGGAGGTTCTGTGATGGAAACTGAACCCACCACCTCATCCTCTAAGACAGTCCCCAGCCTCCTTTTCTGAACCACAACCTACAGCACTGTGGCTTTAATCGGCCTCCAATCTGCTTCTCATCCACCCCCCCCCCCCCCCCCAGCATCAACTTCCCCCATAAAGAGGAGTCTCTGTGCCTTAGACCTGAAGGAGCAGAGTGCCCTTGACTCCTGTTACCCTTGCCCTGAAAACAGAGCAGGTCAGCCATTCAGCGTGGTATCATGAATGGAACATTGTACCTACGAGAGACAAGAGCCTCCTGAATCTTCGGGTCACTCCCACTTTGGAGCGGTGAAGAGAGGGTGGGGGTCGGGGTGGGGGTCTTTTCAGAGAAATGTTGAATAAAGATAATTTAGTAAATGGGCTCCAGCACAGTGCTGCCTCTGTATCCCCCCCCGATCCCTCCACACACTCAACTCCCCACGGCTGCTCTGCTCATGTTTGTTTTGATTTTGCTCCCAGAATTGGGATGAGGAGGTGGTGCTGGTGGTGGTGGTGGTGGTGGGGGGGGGGTATAAGGGGGCAGAGTGGTTGTGTTTGGAGGTCTTTAAGATGGATTATACCGAAAACAATCGAACTTAACTGGAGGGAATCAGGCTGAACTGCAGCTTTGGGTGTTTTATGACAGACAGCAGAAGTGTCTGAGAGTTCCTGAGGTTCAGGAGAAGCTGTGCAGACGTTCACTCACAGATTTTAACTGAGGTAACGCACAGATGTGCGTGGTGAATCATTGTTCTCTGATTTAGCTCATTTTCTATTCTTGCCACTGCACTTTTGTTCCATTTGAAGGGGACAGTTGTTACATGTGCGAAACCTGGTGTGCACCTCAGCAGCAACGCTAAGTGACTGTTACAGTTTGTGTAGAACTTATCAACACCACAGAGAGAGAGCGAGAGAGTGGAACAAGCACTCATTAACAAAGTCTGTGAATTCAGTAAACTCTCCGCTGAGCATAAAATTATCCTGATTTGATGTTTTTGCTCCAGGGGAGATGGATTACGCAACAACTAGATGCTTCAGATTCTTCAGCAGGTTTCAGTTATACTGATCTAATCCTTTAAATATTAGAGTGAAACACAGCCACATGCAGTGAGTCACATTATCACACCAAAACCTCTATTTTTAGACTCGCAGCTGAAAGATGTCGTCATCTAAACATTGTATGATGTGAACTTCTATTACTGATTTCACATTGAAGTCAGTCAATAAACGAAATGTTTGGATAAACAATCTCCTTACATCCTTACCAACCGCTGCTGAAACATATATCTCTTTCAACAAATCATTAAACTCATTCAGAGTCATGAAAATTCTTTCAGCTCATGTTCGTCTCATAAAAATAAAGCTTCATCAGTCAGTTTGTGCTGAAATCACACATTACACAACTTCAGCTCATAAACATTTTATTATAAAATTCACCCCCACATGGAGGACGCTGCTCTGGTGTGTTTACTGACACATTCCCACAAGATGAGATGAAAAATGTGAAACTCTAAAATTACATCAGGCACTGAGGACCAAATCTGAGCTACATTTGTGTGTTTAATTCATATTAACCGAGATTTTCAGAAAGTGAAAGTGGCCACACGTCTTATTTTACTTCATATAATCGTAAAATATTTACACATTCTTCATATTCTAGATTCATAATTTAACATTTATCAACACCAAAAACAAGAAGATTAGTTGTGACGCTATTTCGAGTGGCAGACACACAAATGGGCAGCTGAATTGTGAGTGATGGATACTAACACATTTTTTTATGCTCTATTTTTGCTAAACAGCTTGATGTTGAACAGTAAAAGAGAAAAGTGAGACTGAACAGCTGCTGGTTCGTTTACCTGGATTATTGTTGGTGACACACAAACAGGTAACACAATATCCCCGTCTGAAAACACACAAAATAAAGTCCTTTAACTGAGGAGAAGAACCTTCACAAGGACTTTGTGAACTAAACTAAATAACATTATAATTAGTCTGACCTTTATCTTTTATCTGTGCAAGTTTACTTTCAAAAGCACTTAGTGAGAATCCTGCATGTTCAAATATCTTAAGAAGCGGCCTAACACACTTCTGCTTTAGTTAACAACTAAACAAAACCTCTTGACAAACACCGCCTGACAAAATAATCAACATACACTCGACCTGCGCTGGACGATGCATATCAAAACACTTCTCGTGATCGCTGTTTTTGCTCGGCAGGTTCATGAAATCTCATTGCAACAACCCAAGTTGGAAACACAGTTTGTATCGTAAAACCAAAGCAGATGGATCTGTTGTCAAACTGGACTTCTGATGTGTGGATCCAAAAATGACAACAGCAGCGAGAGGTTTTCCTGGGTTGTTGTTTGAGTGTGAAAGCACTAATAAAGATTGGAGGGTGGTGGTGGGGGGGGGGGGGGGGGGACAGGCAGTGGAGAGGAAGAGGAAAGGGGGGTGCGGGTCTCAGGAAGAGTTCAATACAACAATCTGGACCGGGGGAGGGGCCCCAGACAGAGTGCTACAGAGGCGCTTCAGTTAATTGAAGTACTTGATCCCACACCCTCGCCTGTCCTCTGACTGTTCCCACAAATATTTGAAGTGTGGTTGCTGCAACAATGCGGTGGCCCCTGAAACGGAGAGCACAGCAAACAGAGACTGTATGGCTCCAATGTTTGTCTAAGGTCTTAATAAAGCCACACACTCCAAGTACCAAGTGAAACCAAACCAAACAAACAGGAGCTTTGGGGGGGGGGAAGGGCACACAAAGTCACACAGCCCAGCAAAAAAAAAAAAAAACAGCTCTGGTTTTGGTTCATCCCACCGTCACCTTGGGAGTATTTCCTTTTTTTTTTTTTTGCCCATTTCTGCTACAAGGCTTTCCTCTAGCAGCTCACTCAGAGATCATCTATGGGGGCATCTGAGTCACAAATCAAAGGAGCAGTTTTCCTGAGTGAGAATTACTATGCAACTTGTACAGCTGTGGAAAACCTGCACAGATCACCTCTGTGCTCTCCCTGCAGCCGATGTTCCAGCACACAAAAATAAAAATAAAAATACCTCAGCTCATCCAGCAGACCTGGATTCAAAGTCTGCAAAGTCTGGGCCAGCAGGACAAAGCTGAGCTGAAACCACCAAATCCTGATCAGATCCAGGAGGGACCTTACACACCTGAACAGCCATTTTCTCTCACACACACACTCGGATCCTCTCAGTTTAATATCCACACCAGAGGCGGAAACAGGAGCCCCAGGCTGCTGGGGGGGCCCCGGGGAGCAGAGGAACGGTCGGCGTACACCTCCTCTCTGTCCCCTTTGGGGTCATAGTCCTCGTCCTCATACATGTCGTCCACGTCGGGCTGGTCTGAGATCACGTTGTGGTCTCCTATGGAGCAGAGTTTGCTCATGTTCTCCTTGACCACCTCGCAGAAAGGCCTCTCCACTCCGTCGCAGACGCAGCGGTTCAGCAGCACGCCGTTGGGGATGAACAGCATCTGCTGGATGGTGGCTTTGCACCTGGAGGAGCACTTCCTGCCGTTGAAAAGCTGTCCGCAGTAGGACAGGTAGGCGGTGAGGGAGGTGTGGCAGCTGCTGTCCTCCTCGCAGCGCTGCCGGGCCTCCATGCAGCCGATCCCGCCGGCGTCGCTGGGGTACCTGCGGGGCAGGCACGGCTCTATGGCCCGCTTGGCGCTGACGCACTCCGCGTCCCGGGCGCAGTCGCAGGTCTCCAGGTCCGGCCCGCTGCGGGTGTGATTGAGCCGGATCAGCGCGTTGATGCAGTGGCTGGGACACTGCCGCCTCGTCCCCCTGATGTTCCCCTCACAGGCCGCCAGGTACTGCCCGTAGGCCAGGTCGCACTCCGGCTCGTCGTGGCAGCGGAGCAGCGCCTGCCAGCAGATGAGCTGGGCGTCGATGGCCAGCAGCAGCCAGGGCAGAAGGGCCAGGGCGCAGCACCAACATCTCATGCTTGGTGCGGTTCTAGCTCCGGGTGGTGCACATCAGGATGTGGACAATTTACAAACAATCCAAACATTTAGTTACCTTATTCAGAAATTATCCACAAAGTTGCGCGTTGGTTGAGTTTGCCTGCCGCCCCCGCCCCCACCCCCACCCCCCCCCCACACACACACACCAACAAACCAAACCAACCCGAGTCAGGATGTGACTCAGGGAAATCACCACGCGTGGCTGCAAAAAAGAGAAACGGGGCAGCAACAGTCATTCCGGGAAGAAAGGAGGAAAAGTCATAGTCCAAACTGTCCAAATGTTCAAACTCTCCAAACTGTCCAAACTGTCCAAATGTTCAAACTCTCCAAACTCTCTAAATGTTCAAACTCTCCAAACTCTCCAAACTCTCTAAATGTTCAAACTCTCCAAACTGTCCAAACTGTCCAGACTGTCCTCTCGTCCTCCGGTGCAGACCTCAGGACAGCGCTCCCGGCGCCGCGGGGCTGTCCGGAGTTAACGCGCAGTCCGACCGCAACAGTTTGTCCACAACTCAGTTTGCACACTTGAGCTCATCGTTGTGGCCATTGTTAGTTTTTTTGTCCTCTCCTCAGCTCCATCCGTGCATTCCTGTTTTTTTATGTCCCTCCTCAGAGCAGCTCTCTGTCTTGCCCCGTTTTGTGCGTCTTTGTCCCCCTTCTTGCTGTTACGCTTCACGGTCCGCCGAGCATTTCCCCACAACACCCCTCCCTCTGTTGAAGAGAGAAAGAAAACTTTTCCTCCCCCCTCTGTCTCTCTCTCTCTCTCTCTCTCTCTGTCTCTCTCTGCCTCTCTCTCTCATTTACAACCCGGGCCCCTGATTGGTCCTCACTGAGGAGTCGGCCGTGGGATCCATCTCCGCATCAGACGAGATACTCTGGATGAAAATGTTTACAACTTTAGTTGTATGAAACTCTCTGGATCACACACACACACACACACACACACACACACACACACACTTCTCTTATACTTAGTAATACAACAGAAAGGAGAAAGGGGAAGGTGGTTGTTGGGGGGGGGGGCGGCGGCATTCATTTGCAAGAAGCTCACATCTGTAACTTCACTGCTGCAAAATTTGTGTTTCTTTTTTAACCATAAACCTTGTGTGTGTGTTTCTCTGTGTGTGATAACTGGCTGAGGGTTTTTCCTCCTAAAGGTTCTCGCTAATTGTGCTCCTCTCCCTCTCCTGCCTCTCTCCTGCCTCCCTCTCTGCGGAGGGTTTAAGCCCCGATTGATGGAGGAGAATGGGGGGCAGAATAGTATTTTCTGGCCCGTTTCACCCCAATTGTGTGAGACTGTCCGTGCAGCGGCCTGCTGTCTCTGCAGGCTGAGGATTGTTCACGCACTGCAGCCTGTGAATAGAGGGGAGTTTCAGCATCAATATATTTTACAGCTATTCCCTTTCACTCCACACTTGAAAACTACCAATGGTTCAGGCTTTCCCGCCATTCAAATGGTAACTAACTTGATTTTTTTTTTTTTTTTTTTGCAGACCATATGCCCCCCCCACCCCAAACCCAAACCCAAACCCAAAGCCCCCCCCACCGGTTGTGCCAGTTTTGCACAACAAAACCAGATGGATGCCCACCCTGATATCTATTCAACACTACAATATGAAACATAGCTCCACTTTTCTGAGTTTTTAAAAAAGAAATGCAGAGTGTTGATATTTATAGACAAAAACATAAATACATGAAAAACAAACACACAAATAAATATCTGTCTTTTTTTTTTTTTAGCACACTCAGGTAGATGTGGATGATTTGACTTTTGGCTCAGAATGAGAATATTTAGGATCTTATATCTGATTCTAACACTCATTAAAAATCTCTCAGAGATAATTAACCTCTGTGTGCCCCCCCGCCCCCCCCCCTCCTGGATAATTCTGTAGTCCTGACTGTATTTTTGTCTCCACCTGGTGTTCAGGCATCGGAACAAAAACGGAGATGTGTGTGTGTGTTTGTGTGTGTTATCCTAAAAATAAGTTTATTGCAGTTAAAACTCACTGAAATACTTTCAGAGACAGACTGAGAACAATATCATGAAACAAAGAACAAGAAGAAGTCATGGCAGTCATTTCCTTAAAAATAAAAGTATTGCACAAGACAAAAATTACATTATTTTTCTATCATTATTATTATTATTATTATTAATGTTATTATCGAGTTTCAAGTTATACACACTCGTACAGAGCAAACACTTTTTTTATGGCTTCTGCTCCAACTGTTAGGACTTATTGCAACTTTTCCTCTGCTTCCTATTACTGACATGTTACTAATACACTGTTCATATATCACATGACAACAAGCACTGTACTCAAAATGTCTATATGTTGCCCCACAGCTCATTCAGCAGATGTGAGATCAAACCTGACATCACCCTTAAAACCACTGCTACACAAAATCAAACACCAGCAAAACTTAGCGTATAAGTGACACAACATCAACGTCGTCTTCTCCGGATTCTCTCTCGTCACCATTTAACATTTTGGCCAGACACAAAGACAGCAAGAAGCCCACGGTGACTCTCAGCCACAGGACCAGGTTTTCACAAAGACACCACTTGACAGATCACATCGTCTAAAACGACACAAAATCCACCAGCACAAAACGGCACCACTGGGACATGAGGGGTCAGCGGGATGGAGGACAGGTCGAAGGTCATGTGACGGTCGACAACACTATGAGGCCCAGCGAGCTGATGAACGTGGAGTGAGTGATGACTCGCTGTTGACGTTATAGGCAAACGGGAGACACAATAACATCTTATTCAACACAAATGTTTGTATTCAGACTGTGGATGGATCTGCACACACACACACACACACACACACACACACACAGACTTCAGTTACACACATTTATACCACTTTCTTCATCTTTGTTTGGCATCTAAACTTTTAAAGCATTTCCATCTTGTCTCTCTGAGCAGCTTTTGTTTTTGTTGTTGTTGTTGTTTTTAAATCTGGATGCAGAACAAACACAGATTTACTCCTCACATAGCTGATATTGGTGTTGGTGAAATTAACTAATACAGTTATCGCAAATCTGTCCTGCCCTGAATACGTCCCATGTGCCTCCTTTGTTGATTTTAAAGAAATAAAATATAATAATAATCCCCCACAGGAGCAAACAAGGAGGTCAGTGTTTGTAAAAAGTAGCTTACAAATCTCTAAAGAAGACAACCTTGTTCGGACCACCAAGGCACACTGAAGTACAGAAAAAGGAGAAAACGTGTCAGAAAAGATTTAAATGAAGATTCATGCAGCTCTCAGAGAGCTTTCATCAGCTTTCAGCATTAATAGGCTACTTACAACAAAGATCCGCCTCATTGGTTGCTCAATCGAATATTGCCCATTTACAGAGTTTTTGTGCTTTTACATGTGAAACCTAAACAGCCTCTCGAACGGCTGCTTTGTTGTTTCTGAGCTAAAGTAAGTCACCAAATTCCCTCAACTGCCTGCTGTGTGTGTTTTTGTTCCAAACATACAGCTGATGTTACCCATGAGTGTTCAGTGTGTTCATTAAAATCAGCTGCAGTGTGTTTTGGGAGGAGTGAGACCACACACACACACACACACACACACATCCACACACACACCTGAGGCTTCTGCTGCAGGATCATATTGTGTTATCGCTGGTCACGCGAGGTACAGAGAGTCAGAGGGACGTGAGGGAGTGAAAGGATCGGATGCACTGCACAAAGTTTTCTCAGAGGAGGAGTTGTTCCAAATGAACTGCAGAGATAATCTTGTTGAGGAGCCCAAAAGAACGACAGTGTTTCAGAGCGCAATAAAAATATAAATGACATTCATGACTTACAGGATGTTTGAGAACTCAGTGAACTAGCTCACCCAGAGGACAAAGAACTCTTTTCTCTCAGGTTGGAAACAGGAGCCCCAGATTTCAAAAACTCAGCATCCTCCTCTTTTACTTTCTTTTCCGCAGGGCGTCTGTCTAACTTTGCACAGCTAGAAAAACTGTCATTATGTGGCTCTGCCAACTGACATTCCACTGAAGCAACAAGAATATTTCTATCTCTAGAGCAGCTCTGCCTCTGAAAAATATTTGCACAAGTAAAACGCTAATCTTCTGGGACTCGGCCGAATCACATGAGACTGCAGTTCTCCGTCTGCTTTTTGAGGTCTTCCAGTGTGGCCTGGGCTTTGTCTTTCAGCTGGTCCATGTCCACGTTCTGGATGTTGGACAGCTGGCCCAGCACCGACTGCTTGTGAGCCTCCTCCTGGTTGTCTTCTGCAATCATCTTGGCGAGCTCTGTGGGCAGAACCACGTCCTCCCCCGCCTGCTGGATCTGGGTCTCATCTGTCTCGTTCTGAGGGAGACACACAGGAGACACATGAGTGTGTGTGTGTGTTGGTTCATATCCCAGCTCAGCTTACAGCAGCAGAGTAACCTTTAAATAAATCTAGTGATTCTGATTTTCAGTCCAATTGTGTACGAGCTGGATTATTATTATGATTTTTTTTTACCTTTGGTAATCTGTACTTTTCCCGGAAATGACTTCTAACTGTAGCTCTCTCAGCTTTCTTCTGGGCGAAACTGGCTTCTCGCTCTTGTCTGCAAGAAAGCAGAAAAAATATGGAGTTCGTCGTTTCATACAAATTCACATCAGCTCAGTTTTTTTTTGTTTTTTTTTTTTTTTATGACTTTATGTCATAAGACCCTCGGTGGATTTGGACCCTGAATGTTTTGGACTCTCTTTAACTGCTGAGCAGAAAACCAGCAGAGCACGAAGAGGCAGCAGCAGCGACGCCGTGAGGACGAAAGGCAGGAAGAGATGTTCTGCTTATTTTTTCTGTTTAGGAGCCCCAGATGTGGCATCCCGTTAGTCCAGGACTGCTCTGAGGGATTTCAGGCCTTTTGGGATGTGGACTGCCAGAAGTAACCTACCAACTGTAGACTCAAGGTCACCCCCTCCCGCCTTTATATATCTGTCAAGTCTTTCCTGGACTATTAAATATCAGAGTTTCACTCAGATTTTACTCATCTTTTCTTTACATCCTAAAAGGATATATGATGTGGAGAAAAAGCCCCTCCTGTAAAGAAGTGTGCTTCCAGCAGAGGGCAGACAACAGGCTGCTTGAGCACCGGAATTGTCTCCTTTGGAAATTGTTAAATTTGCTGAAATGCTTCTACCATCATGACATAAGCCGGAAAAAAACGAAAAACAAAACAAAAACTCCAACTGTCTGCTGAGGCCTGAGGTCAGATTTAACACGAACACAGAGAAAAGGGCAGATTTTTAAATACAGAAAGTGCAAATAACAGCAAGAGCCCCCTTAGATGATGCTCTCCAAAGCAAAGCTGCATGATCGAGGTCGGACTGCACGCCTACAAGGATCAGATCAGCAGCACAATCTCAAGGCAGGGGGGGGGGGGGGTTATGGCCTGTGAAGTGTTTGTACCCAATGTGTCAGAGGAAGGTTGTTTTATCTGGATATGCGGAGTTCACTTTGTATTAAGATGCAGCGCTGACTTGCAGCCAATGAGCAGCTCTTTGTGTCTCTCAAGGACATCAGATGATCAGTTTTGTCACGATGGCCCGGCTGCTCAGGGTGATAAAACATCTCCATGTGACATGTCAGTGTGAGTAGCCCCCCCCCCCCCCCCCCCTTACTCCTCTTTAATCTGAGCAGGATGGGCTCCTCTGTGATCTATGCTCCTGTTTAGCACCATTCATTTCCACTGAAGGTCACATTTTGACACCGGCTCTCTCCAGTGGAGCTCAACGTCCGGCCAACTTCCTGCTCATTCTTAAAATATCTGCATATCACACTCAAAAATCTGGAACCACCGTTCTCTTTAGAACCTGATATGGATACTTTCTTTTACATTATTTATCTACAGGAACTTTTTTTTGTCACGACCAGGTCAGCGAACATGAGCCGTGGAGTCTCAGGAGGCTTCAGACCAAACCAGTTACTGTCTGACGGACCGATTGGTTGACCTTGTTGTTGCATCAGAGTCCTCCAACAGGATCAGGAGATAAACAGCACAACACAAAAAGATAATTTAAGAAAGATTTACAACAAAAGAACCATCAGGAATCAGATCTGAAGCACAAAATGTGAGACCACATTAATCAAAATCTGAGCAATATGTTCTTAATTCTGTAACTTTATATTTGAATGAAAGTGAATGAAGATGAGTTGGTGTTATTGGTTGTTCCGCTCTGAGAGTCTCCAAACTGAAGCTCCCTTTTAGTGACCCCCCCCCCGCTCTGATTCATTATTCACACTTTTCTCCCTGTGGACATTTCCGTGGAACAATGATTCCAGGAATCCAAAATTAAAAACGGCTCTTTGTTGTAATCTGAGAGACAGAGAGCTCCCAGGGCGAGAGGAGCAGCTGCGTGTGGAGCGCTCATGTAATTGCACTGATGCGTAAAAAAGCGCACGGCGCACTGGGAGCGCTCTGCTATTTACTCACACACACACACACACACACACACACACGAAACAAAACAATCAAACAAAAAAACAAAAGCCCCCACTATGTTTAAATATGTTTCCACTCCACTCTGTAGTTTTCATCTCGTTCAATCACAACCACCAACCGTTTTTCTTACTTTTCCTCCTCTAACTGTTGCTGGTATTGTTCAAATTCCTCCTGAGTCATTCCCTGCGCGGCGGCTTCTGACTTCTCCCCCTCGGATTTCTCCTCCGTCAGTCCTCCTGTCAGGTTCTTCAGCTGTCCTCCCACCATGTGCTTCACCATGAACGCCATGGCTGCGCCTTTCTGGAGAGCCCTCCCGTCCGATCCGGCTGGGAAGTTGAAGGCTTGATTCGCGCCTGGACACAAAAATCCGCGTCAGAGAGACGTGCGGAGGTGTGAGGAGGAGGAGGAGGAGGAGGAAGGGGCAGGAGGCGATGTAGCTCTCAGGAGAATGTGTTGGGGGGGGGGGATAATCCAACTGCGCCTCGGCTTCAGCACCACTGGCCCCGGACAGCTCCGCGGAGGATGGAGGAGCTCAGTTATGACTCAACAAGTTTGGCGCCGATTTCCACCAATCCCGAGGCTCCACCCCCCCCCCCCCCCCCAACCAACCAACCAACCAACCCCACCCAACCCACCACAGCCTGGCTGGGTGTGCAGGCATCCCGGGCTCATTATACCACAGAGTCATGTTGGGGGGGGGGCAGACAAACGACACGTGACCAGCCTCAGTGTCTCTGTCTCTCTCTGACGGTCAGACTCAGTTTGTCAACAAGCAAAAAGCCCCCAATTACAAATTAGTTAAATGACTCTCTCTCTCTCTCTCTCTCTCTCTGTGTGTGTGTGGAGGCTTTATTTGTCTAATCGCTCAGAAATGATGAGTGACTCTTTGCCCTGACAGAGTTTGTGTGATGTCGGCGGACGGATGAGGAGGCCGGTGGAGCTTCTCCGTCTTTGGCTCTGATCACACGGTCACCCTCCGCTCGCAGAGTCCTGCTCCAAACCTTCAGGATCTTAAAAAGAGAAACAAATAATATTCCTGTTGGGACTTGTGCTTCCTTCGTACTCACAGCGGAGTTCATCAGAGCTGATTGGGTGTCCTGTAGGATTTTGTCATGTTTCTGTGTTTGTGTGTCTTTGATGGGGTAGCTGAGGTGACGAGTTCAACTTTCATCAGCGGCGGAGATGATTTATTAAAACGCTGGGCTCTTCTGGATGGCGCCGTTTGACGCAGCGTTCATCTGGAAAGCCTCGCTGCTAAAAATATGACCTACATGTGAGGAATATTTTAAACCTGTCTCACTTTGTCTCTCTACGTGAGGTTTTGACATCTAAAGTGTGAAAAGTAACTTTGATCACAAGTCAACAACTTCAGCATCCTGATCCTCGCAGCGGTCTGGCCTAGTTTCTCGGTCCCTGTGGATCAGAAAAGACGGAGCACGTCTTTCTGTCACAGGCTTAGCGGCCTCGTTGGCCTCTACCTGCATCCCTTTAAAAGCTCCCACCAACTTCAAAGCTGCCACCAGTAAATAGATTCAAATGGAACACAGCGAATAAGATCAGAACTGTAATCTCTCTGAAATTGAATAAAAAGGAAGAATTTGTCTAACCAGCGTGTTTCAACATCAATTTACATCCTTTTTCTTCTGATGATCACACTCCAGTTTTTTTTTTTTTTTTTTTTTTTCTGTGGATTATCACTCACTTACAGTCTTACAGCTGCTGCTGCAGCAGGAGGTTTAAATCAAACACACTTTACTGGGACTTTTATTGACTTCCATCCACAGTGGACATCCCAGAGCTTCAGAAATGACCAAGTTTCCATCCCCATGAAGACACACACACACAGATTTAACGTTGAAATTCGTACAATTACCACCAAACTGCCACCTTCATGTGGCGATGTGTTTTAACATCCCATAAAATCTGAGGTTTAGTTCTCATTCATTGGTTAAAACACATCCCTGGACTGGAATGGTCACAGATATCCTGAAGCATAAGACTTCCTTTTTATCCCTTTAGGTCCAGGAACATGATTGAAAGTGAGAAAAGGCTTCTGAGAGCAGAGAGGCTGCTAAGTAGACGACACGTCCTCTTTAAATTAAAGGCCCAAGATGAAAGCTTACAGACTATTACTGCACGTTATTATGTGTGCATTGGAATAAATGTGAAAAAAGGCTCTCCAAACAATTTCACAGCGAAATTGTTGTAACGTTGAAGAGGATGTAATCAGCTATGCTTGTTGGAAAAAAGCATTTGGCATCTCAGTGAAACCTTCATCATCAAACACAGAAAAAAAAAAAAACCAACATTACTCACAGTGCACGGTTTAAAAATAGAGCGTGTTAATGCTCTCCAGCTCCTGTTTGTGCCCAATTAATTCTACAGCCTACTCAGCTTTGATTGATGTCTCGCTGCACCGTGGAAATGAACATTTTGGTCTTTGTACGTCATATATGAAGCACATGTGTGCGTGCGAAGCCTCCACACAGATGTTAACTGTAAAGGTCACGTATGGTTGCACATGAACCTGGAACATTACTCTCCCCTCACACACAAACATCTGCGTTTGTTCCTCAGAAATAGATTTCCTTTCCTGATCTACGGTCAAATATCTGAATGAATCATCCAAAAGATAAAATGAATGAAAAGAGAGAAACAGAAAACTGCACACTTATATTGGATATTGGAGTCGGACTTAAGGGGTTAGACAGCCGTGACATACTATGTTTGTTGTGAGCCAGGAGCGATCTCAGTGTGAGTCAACACGCTGGCTCCCGCCCAGTCCCACTTCCAGCCTGGTTACACTTGATCTTCTCGGATTAGGAGCCTGTGTGGGATTGGGAGAGCTGGGTTTATGTACACCATCACTCACACTCGCTGATCCTCAGCAGCTGAATGTTACACCTTTGTTTCTTCAGACAAGGGATTAGACTCATCCCACCACTTCTCCCCGGAGCAAACAATATCCACATTCAGGGGGTTTTTAAAATTCACGCAGAATCAAATCAAATCAAATCAAATCAGATTTATTTGTATAGGACCAAATCACAACAAAGTTACATCAAGGCTCTTTACATATAGAGCAGGTCTAGACCAAACTCTTTATAGAATTATTTAAAGAGACCCAACAGATCCCCCGATGAGCAGGAAAAACTTCCTTTAAGAGGCAGAAACCTCGGGCAGAACCAGGCTCAGGGGGGGCGGCCATCTGCCTCGACCGGTTGGGTTGAGAGAGAGAGAGAGAGGCACGGGGGGGGGGAGCAGGAGGAGGGGATATTCAAACAGGTGTAGGCGGGAACATGATGCTGCATGAAGTTCGTAGGAATGATGCTGTACGGAATTCATGAAGATGTGGGAGCAGCAGGCATTACAGGAACATGGGATGGTGATGATTCATCACCTGCAGGCGGAGATGACGCCATTAGCAAGTCACCGGGACGTCTGTGTTGAAAAAAAAAAAAAAAGCAGTGTGAGCATGCCTGTGTGGTGCCCCCCCTCTCTCATGAGATGAAAAAGTATCATCACTTGTAATCCCATTAGAAGTGAAAAGAGTCTGCTGCTGGACTGAGTACAGGTCAGACGGACAGTCGGGGGGGGGGCGCAGCAGAAAGCAGCCATATAGTGCCAACAGAGGTGGTCTGATGTTCCGCAGGCTTCCCAGGAGGTCAGAACGGTAACTGTCCCCCCAGCTAACATCAACTATTGTTGCTGCGCCGCCCGTTTTATCCTGGATGATCCGCCGCAGACCGTTTCCAGATGAAAACCGTTGACAGCAGTAACTGGGACCGTTTCTGGAAAGAGACATTCCTGGGAAGTGTCTTTTATTTCGGTGTCTCTTTACTTTGTGCGTGCTCCAATAGAAGTACAATGTTGAGCCGATCTTATTTTCAACTCATGTCAGTAAACTGGGATGAGGAATAATCATCCATGAGTATAAAACCCCTGGGGGGGGGCGCTGACGGTGAGGGTTGCTTCTTTTTATAGTAACTATTTCCCTGATGTTGATCATTGTCACATTTGAATATCACTATGATGTGTTGAATGTGAATGACAATCATTTAATTTCTGGTTGGATTTTGAATTCAGACTAAAATTATTTATCAAATTTGAGAAGAAATATTTTTGGTTTTCTTTAGATTTAACCGGCGCAGCCTCACTAACGGGGCCGTACCTACAAAATGAGTCTTTCTGCTGAGAGGAAAAACACATTCACTGGGAGGAGAGGAAAAAAAAACAGGAAACCAGACTGGGATTCAAATTCCACATTGGTGTGGCTGAAAGTGTGAAAAGAAGCTGTGAAGAAAAAACAGTCAGCAACAGAATTCACAGCAGAAAAATGGGCAGATCAAAAGTGAGAAAGACGAAACTCAAATGTTCAGAGATTTGGCTGAAACAGGTTGGGAAACGGAGTGTGAATGAAAAACGAGCAGGAGCGGTCAGAAACCTCCAAAAGTCCAATCAGACAGATCTGAGACTGCCGGAAAAACAAACCGTCCAAAGAAAACAATGTGTCCTCCGCAGACTCACAAAACACAAACACTAAATCTTTTCCATTATTCTGGTTACCAAGATTAAACTGCAAACGACAACAGGACACAAACAGCTTTTGGAAAAAGCCTGAAGAAGAGAAGATCGAGTCCAACTTTTCACAAACACGAGTGTAATCATGAAAGTGCAAAGTTAAAGTGACGCAACACAGGAGGTCAATTAAAGACCTGCACAAATGAGACACACAAAGTTTAATCGGTAACTTTGGTTCCATCCTTCCTCCAGGTGACGTGATATTTAGGGAGGTGGGGGTTGCACCTGTCTTAGTGCCCATATGGTTTTAAAATGCTGTGGCGACGCTCCTCGTTGGAACACTGACATCTGAAGACAGCGGGAGAGAATTGTGCGACCGACCAACAACGCTGTGTCTTTTTTCCACCACGCGTCGCCTGTTTTAGGCCGTGCGCCTTGAAACGATGCTCCCATTTAGAGGAAAACAGACCGTATAGCCGGGGATGGATTTAGGGGGCGGGGCTACTGTGTGACTGACAGACTGTACCACCTGATCATCTCCTGATATATTTTCTCCAGCGGATGCACAGATGACCATGTCGGCCATTTTGACACTAAATCTTGATGTGCATCATTATTCAGGTTTCTCATCTTCTCTGCTGTTCGTTTAATTTGTCTCTTTGTTATTAATAATTCTGCTCTCAGTGCTGTTTAATACACACATTCTGCATTAACTGCTATTTTTCATATAAAATATGAGCACGCTCCTCTAACTTGTCTCCGTGGGGTTAAACCTTCTGAGCGTTGGCGCTGCGTCCGAAGCGGCGACAACGCGGGCTAACTGGCTGCACAGTGAGACGGTCAGATATCATGTGAGGTGATAAAAAGAGGAACCTTTCCTGCAGCTTCTCTACAGAAGCAGAAATAAATAATAAAAAAATAAATAAATGTTAGTGTGTGAAAACAGTCATTTAGTCCAGATATGCTTTTTTCTTTTAGGAGACAGAAAAAAAAAAAAAAAAAAGACAACAGGAAGGTTGGAGGTCAAACATCATGACGACTGCTGTAAAGTTTCAGCTTATTTAGCTCTTCTCACTCTTTGTGCTTCTGTCTGTCTCACTGTGCTCACATTTGTTTTACACTCTGCCTTATCTCCTTTTCTAACCGTCACCACTCCCTACTTCCTTCCTTCCTTCCTTCCTTCCTTCTTTCTTTCCTTTCCTGCCTGATTTGGACATCTTGCCTCAGAGCACAAAGGGTCGGTGCTGGCGGGGCTTAAATGAGTTGACAAAACTGGAACGTTTTCTTTCATGAACAGAAACAGTGAGAGGGAACAGAGGAAGAGCTGGATGTAGAACATCACAAACATATTGGATTCATCCAGCAGACCGCTCAGTTTAACAAACCCCCCCCCGCCTGCCTCAGGAGGTGAAAGTGAGATCACGTCCCTTTTTGTACCAGAGTCACAAACAGCTGATCTCCGTTTCACTGATTGTGAAGCTAATTGTCTGCAGCTCTGTTCAGTGAGGTCGGTCACTTTAAAGTGGGAGAAATCACATTTTTCTTTTTAATATTATACACATTTTATTTAATTAACATTACTTTGTAGAAATCTGTTCCCACTTTCTCTTTTGGTAAATTCTTCTCCAAAAAGCCAAATTATTTTGACCGTAATCCAATTTACAAAGTCAGTAAAAGGGAAAACAGCCAACTGGGGGGATATTTATTTACTTATTTACAGAAGTTATGTGTTTAAATGTGTGTCAGTAACAATTAATGATTATAATCTGACGTGTTAATCCAAATTCAATAGACTTGATGGGAGAGGAAAGTCACATCGTGTCCATTGTTTTAAATTCTGTTCATTGTTAGAAGTTTAAATTCATGAAACGGTACCTGAACATGTTGTGTCATCTGATTTGTGTAGAAGTGACGTTACATCATCACAGTTAACAGGAGGATTTTGTCCAACAGCGGCCTTTGTCTCCTCATCAAAACACAACATGCTAACTGGTTACATCAACACAAATAACACAGCTGACATTTCCTTTTACCTCAAAACACAAAAAACGTTGAAAGTCACCAATATTTGCTCCGGTTACTGACGTTAGGCTTCATTCTGCTGATTAATTGATGGAACTGAGTTGGTTTGTTGACTTTTCCCTGATAACGCCGGTGAAACATTCAGCTGCTAAAATGGTTAAAAAAAAACAAAACCCTAACTCTAAAACAGGTGAACTTTTGAAGGAAGAATAACCAAAAGTTTGTCAGTTGAAATGAAAGTTGAACTAATAAGCAACAAAGTGCCCATCTGCTCATTTCAGTCTGTTTCTGCCTTTGAGGGTTAGGGTTAGGGTTAGGGTTAGGTTGGGGGACAAGCAGCTCATAAAAACTGAGCGGCACTGGCACAAGTGGCCTTATAACTTTATAAAATCTTTTTCTTTTTTAAAAATAGGGATTGGGGTTAGGAGGGGTGGAGAAGAGGAGAAGGGAAGAAAGGGGGGGAGAGGTTAAGGTTAGGGTTAGGGTTGGAGATAAGGGGTTAGGGGTTAGGGTTAGGGTTGGAGATAAGGGGTTACGTTGGGGGACAAGAATCTCACTATAAGTACTGAGCAGCACTGGTGCAGGTGACATACTGTCCTCCAAGAATATTATATGTTTGGGGTTAGGAATTGTGGGAGTGGGGAACAGAAAGGAAAAAGGGTTGGGGAGTTTGGGGTTGGGATTAGGATTAGGGCCAGGTCCCATCAGATCCCTCAGATAAAAGGTCAGTATTTTCTTTCAACGAAATATACATGATACATTGATAAAAGAAGAAGGATAGGGGTTAGGGTTAGGGTTAGGGTTAGGGGTTAGGGTTAGGGTTAGGGGGTTAGGGTTAGGGGGTTAGGGGGTTAGGGGGTTAGGTTGGGGGGGTTAGGGGTTAAGTCAGGGACAAAAGCTGTGAATCATCCCCTAAAGGGGACACAGCTGGCACTGGCTCAGGTTATAACTTTAATTAAATAATATTGAAATAAAACAATACTTCCCCTCCAAAAAAAAAAAAAGGATACAGGGAGAGGTCCAAAACGGGTCACATGGATCATAATTCATATTCAATGGAATTTTGTTTTGCAAATTCAGCTCTGGAGTTCCATGAAAAATTAGAAGGTAATATTATTCTAATTAGTCTGAGAAATACCCCTTTGAAAAATCAGATTAGGGTTAGGGTTAGGTAGTTTAGGAATTTTATGGTCATCAAAGTGCCTTCTCTGAATTGTTATATTAGATTCAAAGATAAATAATTTTCCAGCCAAAATCCTCCACGTGTCAGATTTTTAGAAACGGGTCATTCATTTATTTTGATCCAGCTGAGTTTTGAAATTAGAGAAACTTCTTTTGGTGGTGATGATGGTAAACAATAAGTGAGCACAACGACGATGTTAATGTTGATATTTAAATCAACCTGCTATAGTTTAATATCATTTATCTGAGGTCCAACATTCACGCTTTTCTTAGCTCTGATTTTGGTCCCCACCGACTCCTGAGGGAAATATCTGTGTTTTGTGTAGTTTGTGTGTTTAGTTGATGTTCACAAACTTCATCTGTTATCCAGAAGGCACCAAGCAGCTTCTGTTCCCACGGAGTCAACAACTTTTTGTTTCTGAGGTCTGAGGATGAAAACGGGACCAAAACAAGGAAATTCGGGGCAAAAGTCTGAAGCTGGTGCTGATTCAGGCGGTAAATTCTTTCCAAAGAGGCAGGTCCTGATCCTGATCCTGGTCCTGGTCCTGGTTCTGCTGCTGGTCCTGATCCTGATCCTGATCCTGGTCCTGGTCCTGGTTCTGCTGCTGGTCCTGATTCTGATCCTGATCCTGGTCCTGGTCCTGGTTCTGCTGCTGGTCCTGATCCTGATCCTGGACCTGGTCCTGGTCCTGGTTCTGGTCCTGGTGCTGCTGCTGGTCCTGATCCTGATCCTGGTCCTGATCCTGATCCTGGTCCTGGTCCTGGTCCTGTTTCCGGTCCTGGTCCTGTTAACTGGTCCTGGTCCTGATCCTGGTCCTGGTCCTGTTAACTGGTCCTGGTCCTGTTTCCGGTCCTGGTCTTGTTAACTGGTCCTGGTCCTGGTCCTGTTTCCGGTCCTGGTCCTGTTAACTGGTCCTGGTCCTGGTTCTGCTGCTGGTCCTGATCCTGATTCTGATCCTGGTCCTGGTCCTGGTTCTGCTGCTGGTCCTGATCCTGATCCTGGACCTGGTCCTGGTCCTGGTTCTGGTCCTGGTGCTGCTGCTGGTCCTGATCGTGATCCTGGTCCTGGTCCTGGTCCTGTTTCCGGTCCTGGTCCTGTTAACTGGTCCTGGTCCTGATCCTGGTCCTGGTCCTGTTAACTGGTCCTGGTCCTGTTTCCGGTCCTGGTCTTGTTAACTGGTCCTGGTCCTGGTCCTGTTTCCGGTCCTGGTCCTGTTAACTGGTCCTGGTCCTGGTTCTGCTGCTGGTCCTGATCCTGATCCTGATCCTGGTCCTGGTCCTGTTTCCGGTCCTGGTCCTGTTAACTGGTCCTGGTCCTGGTCCCGTTAACTGGTCCTGGTCCTGGTTCTGGTTCTGTTTCTGTTTCTGGTACAGAGCCAGTTTTGACAGCTTTGACGACCAAACGTGGGGCTCTGCTGAACTGCTTCATTCGTCATTTCATGATATTCTCAGTGGACTCATTTGCACCATAAACAGTATATACTTCCTTTTTCCCATGATGCATCACACCGCGTATCTCTGTGCATCTTGTCATCTTGCCGTCACCCCGAGGTCTGCCTGAAGCCTCCAGCTCCATCTGTTTCCTGTCTGTTAATTCTTCAATTTTGTGTCTCGTTTCCTCTCTTAATAGACTCAGTCACACACACACACGCACGCACGCACGCACGCACGCACGCACGCACGCACGCACGCACGCACGCACACACAAACTCACACACGCGCACACACAAACTCACAGGCTGAGAAGCAGCCACAGATGCAACACAAACATTTTCTGGCAACTAGCTCCGTTAGCAACGGCAGCCATGATGGGAGTGTTGGTGTTCAGAGGATACTCATGTCCTCATCTGATGTCATTACACACACACACACACACACACACACACACACGCACAACTTTTCATTCCAACGACATCATTTTCTCCTTGTTACATAACCCCCCTCCCCCACCAGCACAACGAGAAGTTACAACAGAAGTTATGACCTCAAGTCTGTCGCTCACTCCTCGCTGCTGTTTCTCCTGCAAACACACACAAACACACACAAACACACACAAACACACACACACACACACATATATATATATATATATATATAGTCTCATACACACACATGCAGCTCTGCTGTGACTGAAGTGATGACGTTTCCCAGCTCGGTCACATGTGGTTGGGTCACAGCAGAGTGTTCAAATAAACACAACCTCAGTGTGTTTACATTCAGAGCACCGACTCCCACAGTCCGACCTCAGAAAACCTGCATCCTGCCTCTCTTTACGTCTCTTTACCCCTCTTTGCCTCTTTTTACCCCTCTTTACCCCACTTTGCTTCTCTTTACCCCTCTTTGCCCCTCTTTACCCCTCTTTACCTCTCTTTACCCCTCTTTACCCCTCTTTTTTACCCCTCTTTACCTCTCTTTACCCCTCTTTGCCCCTCTTTACCTCTCTTTACCCCTCTTTACCCCTCTTTTTTACCCCCTTTACCCCTCTTTTTTACCCCACTTTACCCCTCTTTACCTCTCTTTGCCACTCTTTACCCCACTTTACCCCTCTTTACCTCTCTTTGCCACTCTTTACCCCTCTTTACCCCTCTTTTTTACCCCACTTTACCCCTCTTTACCTCTCTTTACCCCTCTTTTTTACCCGTTTACCCCTCTTATTTACCCCTCTTTACCTGTCTTTACCCCTCTTTACCCCTCTTATTTACCCCTCTTTGCCCCTCTTTGCCCCTCTTTACCCCTCTTTACCCCTCTTTGCCCCTCTTTGCCCCTCTTTACCCCTCTTTACCCCTCTTTGCCCCTCTTTGCCCCTCTTTGCCCCTCTTTACCCCTCTTTACCTCTCTTTGCCACTCTTTACCCCTCTTTACCCCTCTTTTTTACCCCACTTTACCCCTCTTTACCCCTCTTTTTTACCCGTTTACCCCTCTTATTTACCCCTCTTTACCTGTCTTTACCCCTCTTTACCCCTCTTATTTACCCCTCTTTACCCCTCTTTGCCCCTCTTTACCCCTCTTTACCCCTCTTTGCCCCTCTTTGCCCCTCTTTACCCCTCTTTACCCCTCTTTGCCCCTCTTTGCCCCTCTTTACCCCTCTTTGCCCCTCTTTACCCCTCTTTGCCCCTCTTATTTACCCCTCTTTACCTCTCTTTACCCCTCTTTGCCCCTCTTTACCCCTCTTTACCCCTCTTATTTACCCCTCTTTACCCCTCTTTGCCCCTCTTTACCCCTCTTTACCTCTCTTTGCCCCTCTTTACCTCTCTTTACCCCTCTTTTTTACCCGTTTACCCCTCTTATTTACCCCTCTTTGCCCCTCTTTGCCCCTCTTTACCCCTCTTATTTACCCCTCTTTACCCCTCTTTGCCCCTCTTTACCCCTCTTTTTTACCCCTCTTTGCCACTCTTTACCCCTCTTTTTTACCCCTCTTTGCCACTCTTTACCCCTCTTTACCCCACTTTACCTCTCTTTACCCCTCTTTGCCTCTTTTTACCCCTCTTTACCCCACTTTACCTCTCTTTACCCCTCTTTGCCTCTCTTTACCCCTCTTTACCCCTCTTTTTTACCCCTCTTTGCCACTCTTTACCCCTCTTTTTTACCCCTCTTTACCCCTCTTTTTTACCCCTCTTTGCCACTCTTTACCCCTCTTTTTTACCCCTCTTTGCCACTCTTTACCCCTCTTTTTTACCCGTTTACCACTCTTATTTACCCCTCTTTACCTCTCTTTACCCCTCTTTACCCCTCTTTACCCCTCTTTACCCCTCTTATTTACCCCTCTTTACCCCTCTTTGCCCCTCTTTACCCCTCTTTACCCCTCTTATTTACCCCTCTTTACCCCTCTTTGCCCCTCTTTGCACCTCTTTACCCCTCTTATTTACCCCTCTTTGCCCCTCTTTGCCCCTCTTTACCCCTCTTTACCCCTCTTATTTACCCCTCTTTACCCCTCTTTGCCCCTCTTTACCCCTCTTTACCCCTCTTATTTACCCCTCTTTACCCCTCTTTACCCCTCTTTGCCCCTCTTTGCACCTCTTTACCCCTCTTATTTACCCCTCTTTGCCCCTCTTTGCCCCTCTTTACCCCTCTTTACCCCTCTTATTTACCTCTCTTTACCCCTCTTATTTACCCCTCTTTGCCCCTCTTTACCCCTCTTTGCCCCTCTTTTTTACCCGTTTACCCCTCTTATTTACCCCTCTTTACCCCTCTTTACCTCTCTTTGCCCCTCTTTACCTCTCTTTACCCCTCTTTACCCCTCTTTACCCCTCTTTTTTACCCGTTTACCCCTCTTATTTACCCCTCTTTACCCCTCTTTACCCCTCTTATTTACCCCTCTTTACCCCTCTTTGCCCCTCTTATTTACCCCTCTTTACCCCTCTTTACCCCTCTTTACCCCTCTTATTTACCCCTCTTTACCCCTCTTTACCCCTCTTTACCCCTCTTTGCCCCTCTTTACCCCTCTTTGCCCCTCTTTACCCCTCTTATTTACCCCTCTTTGCCCCTCTTTACCCCTCTTTGCCCCTCTTATTTACCCCTCTTTACCCCTCTTTACCCCTCTTTTTTACCCGTTTACCCCTCTTATTTACCCCTCTTTACCCCTCTTTACCCCTCTTTGCCCCTCTTTGCCCCTCTTTACCCCTCTTATTTACCCCTCTTTACCCCTCTTATTTACCCCTCTTTACCCCTCTTTACCCCTCTTTACCCCTCTTATTTACCCCTCTTATTTACCCCTCTTATTTACCCCTCTTTACCTCTCTTTACCCCTCTTTACCCCTCTTTACCCCTCTTATTTACCCCTCTTATTTACCCCTCTTTGCCCCTCTTTGCCCCGGCCAACACGTGAACACTAAAATTCAAAGCACACAGAAGAAACTAGGGCAGAGAAAAAAGCGTCTGCTTCGGGAATCGGAGCAATTTTCCGGATTTTTTTTAGACCATTAAGTGAAAGCCGCCTTCGCTGTCTGCCCCACTGACCCACCTCCCACCAAAAACAGCCCCCGACCGTGTGGACGCGGTCGTTTATCTGCCCTCCAACCTTCCGCCTGTTTATTCGTGCCGCCTCTGTGGACACGAGGCCCCGTCGGGTCGGCGGTGGGTGACGCCTGTTGGCACGGCGACAGCTCGACGCCAACACTCTCTTATGTGCCCTCAAGAACTATAAACGGGCCTCCAGCGTTTGTTTCTCTGCTCATGCAGGTTTTATGTTCGGAGGCGTCTCACAAACACAGGCGAGCCACGATTTCATTTAAAGCCGTCTTTTTGTTCCGACTCTCAGCAGGAAGCTTCAGAGCATCCTCTCTTAAAAACACACAGCCGACTCCCTCGCCGGGACAAACTCCTCTAAGCTTGCCGTCGTCGATGACCTCATCTGATCCTTCACACATCACTGCCCCTGAATCGCTGTTATCCTTAGAGGCCTCGTATCTGTAAACAACAAACACACACACACACACACACTACGGTTTACTAAGAGGTTGTGTTGTTCCCCATGTGAGGACGGAGTATGAGTCAGTGTGTGTCTGTGTTCACGTGCGTTGGGGGGGCTATTCGTCCTCATCCTGTCACTTCCCATGTTCCTCTCTCTGCTCAGGTTCTGTGCAGATAAAAAACAGGCCGACGGATCGATCGATCTGTCTGCTGCTCCACAGAGTCGTCCGTCCAAAAAGGAAACCAGCGCTACGAGAATCAGAGCTGTCGTGGAGGAGACGTGAAAATGGTCACCGTCACGAACAATAAACCGATAACTGACCTCAGGGAGAGTTCGGCCGATTCAAACGTGCTGTCTCAGTCGCTCTCGGAAGGATTTCTGCTGCTGAAACGCTAAAAAAAAAAAAAACTGTTTCAAATTCATCGTCAGACCTCAAAGTCAAACAGCTGTTGGAGGGACGATTTTCCCAGAAGAAAGCAGCCGACTCCTCCTGAGACTCTCTGCGGCTCCGGAGGACTCTGCCGTTTGTGTATCATCAGATTGCGTTAACGTGATTAATTTGGCCTGAAGGCGACTTTGAAACTCGAAAGTGTCTCTTTTAAATCGTCCCTGTAGATGGATGGATGCTTTTATTTACCCTGAAGGGAAATTTCACATTTGGAGAAACGATAGACGTGAAGAAGAGCCGTAGCAACAAACAAAAATAAAAAGCTGGTATCTGATTAAAACTCCGGTCACTGTGTATTGTGATAAACAGATAAAACAAACATCACATTTGGGGCCCGAACGAGACGGCGCTGACTAAAATGAATCTTACTAAGCTGGACAAACAAAACCAAAACTGTGTGCAGAGGGCGATTCCTGCCTGATGTGTTTCTGTATTTCGGCTGAACTGACCCTTTAAAATGTCAAAGAAGAAGAAGAAGAAGAAGAAGAAGAAGAAGAAGTGTGATAACACCGAACTGTCCTCCAACATTTGACAGGTTTGTGTGTCCGTGGCCGCTGACCCGGTGAAGCACCAGGCGATGTTACATAAGACCGTTCGTGTTGGTTAATGTCTCCGTCCAACCTTCTGTGTCCCCCAAGCAGACAACACGAGGCCGGCTCTGATGAACCCCCGCCCCCCCCTCACATTATCAGGCCTTCACCCTAAAGGCAAACTCATCATCTTCATCCCTGCTGGAGTACAAATGTGCCCCCCTCTCTCCCTCTTTGCCCCCGTCTGACCGTTGAGCACCAAATTCAATTAACTCCGGCTCCATCAGAGCGTCTCTGAACGCATCACGGCTGGAGGTGAAGGTAAGGTGAGCTCCCAAAGTAGGCTGCTGACGTCCGAGGAGTTGGAGCCCCAACGGTGGAGCCGTCAAACTTCTAAACGGGGGGGCTGGATGGGATCTGGGATTTATGTGACAGGCTGCCCAAAGACGTCAGCATTCCTGGGGGTCACGGTCCTCGCCAAGGAGACCTCCTCTCGGCCACGTGACGCCGACGACCGCCTTAAAGCCAGGCAGAGAGCTACACACAACTACACAGCCCGTCACACACTGACACAGCAGGTGTTTAAACACGACACAGATGATACGACAGTCGGTTCAGCATCCAATATGATTCTGTATCCGCTAGTTACAATTCCAAAATCAAACTTATTAATATGAGAGAGGCGGAGCTGACGTCTCCACCGAGGCCGGAGTCAGAAATATCTGAGATCGTACTTTAGTTTGAGTTCATTCGTATAAATGTGATACTGAGTGGGGTTTTTTTTTTTAAATGCACAGATTTTCACACTGAATAAGGAAATCGCACACACACACACACACACTCGTGTCGCAGAGCTGCTGTGTGTGACGTGATTGACAGCAGCACTTTCACAGCCTTTCACTTGTCATCCAAGATGACGGACTCTCGCTCGCTCTCTTTTTCCTTTTTATCGCCGTTTTTCCTCTCAACTTATTTCTCAGGTCTCAAATTGAAGACTTCACCGTTTCCTGTCGTCGTCCTCCGGGATACAAATTAATCTGAAAAGACTCGAGTGAAAACACAGACTGAAGACAGATATTTGGTTTAAAATGGTTTTTGACTTTGTGAGTTTGTCATTGATTCACTGAAGCGACAAACGAGGACGACAAAATCCGTCAGAAAGAGAAGCATGAGCAGGAAATAAACGATGACAGTCGGAGAAAGATTTTTTTTTTTTTTTGGCTTGTTTGGTTTTTAAATGATTTTTGACGGTTTTGGTGTCACTGCAGTGAGAGAGAGAGAGAGAGAGAGAGAGATGCAGTAAAGTCTTTGGTAGACTCTTTGGAGGATGAATTAAAAGCGTTTCTATTCCTCCTGACTATCTCTCCTGATGCCTCCTTTATACAACACTCTGGGTGGTCCGCTGGTTTCTATAAACCACCAACAAGGATATTTAACTGGCTGAACTGAACTGAACTGAACTTTCTGAGTACGGAGCGATGTGGGGGGGGGGGGCGGCAGGGAAAGTCCCAGAGAACCACAAACATCTCACATCATCACGACCTTAATAACATTCCAGCTCATGAACGTTCTCCAGAGCCACGTGAGTCATGCACGACATCGCTGCCCACGTCTGTGTGTGTGTGTGTGTGGGGGGGGGGGGGGGGAACTGATGAGTAATCCAGTTTGGACTGACGCTGGAGGCGAGTCTTTGAAGACAAGTCCCAGCGGAGGGGGGAAATAGTAAAGCACAGGACGAACACACGGTTAAAGCAAATATAAAGACGAGTCAAAATTCAGCCGTCTGAAGTCGGTTCAACTCCATTTGTGGTCTCACTGCTCATTGTGTTAGTGAGCTAATCCAACAATAATAACAGCAGCTCATTATTACAGCCGGCTGAGCAGGAATAAGTCCGGACTCTTTACTAAAATGTTTCTGTCACGGCAGGAATAATCTGGCACGGAGCGGCTACGAGAGCAGGAAAGCAGTGATGTAAAACTGGCCTCAGGCTGCATGAACAACAAAGGTCGCACACAAAGTGGATCAGTGGACTTCACTGAGATTAGCTGAGCTGGGAGTCAGATAGAAGCTGATCAGAAACAATCAGCCAATCACAAAAAGACAAACGTGACGTCCAACAGGAGGAGCAGTTTAAGATGTGTAACAGAAAGCACCAGAGCCTGAACGAGTGAGGAACCTAATCTGATCAATCCGTCAAACACTTTTTCTTTTTTTGATAATAAATGATTCATACTTTTGCTCCAACGATGAAAACGATCGTATCCTTCTTTTGTCATGTTTAAATGTTTGATCGGATAGAAAACAGTCTGGATGTAAACAGAAGCTGCAGCTGATAATTATATTCATTATATTTCAGAGTAATGAAGATAATCATGAGAGAGAAACACACAAACACAAACAGCTCAATCAACAATCTGATTTTAGATAGCAGCTTTTTTATGACGACAGTTTCCACACAAAGCGTCACGAGCCTCGAATCCATCGTGAACCAACCTGAGAACACAAAAGGCACAAAGGTCGAGACGCATTAACGCAAGCGTCGTGTTTGTCCACACAAAAGGCTGCTGTGAGATCACAAAGAAGAAGAGTGCTCGTTAACAGCTTGCTTTGCTGCAGCTATTTGATTATACATGTCTGTTCACATGTGAGTTGCCACGATGCATCAACTTAATTAATGTGAATGTGCTCGGAGCAGCCCACGTTACAGAGGCTGTTACATCACACACACACACACACACACACGTAGAATGTCGTCCTCTTGGTGATGTCTGAGTGAAGTCTCTGTTGTTTAGTTGTCGTCAGTGAGCCTCTTTGCCCTGTTCGTTTCCCCTCCTCGGTGAGGGGGGGGCCCTGAGCCGCCGCTCACTCCTGGCTGATTCCATCAGCTCCTATTCCAGGAGGGTCGAACAACCCTGGGCAGACTTTCAGCTCTCATGTGTGTCACCCCCTCCCCCCTTTTTGCCTTCTGTGCCAGGCTGCAGGAGTAAATCTGTGTGTGTGTCTGTGCCCCCCCCCCCCACTGGGTGACAGGGGCACTGGGTGGGCAGATGGAGGAGGTTTTGCTTTTCACAAATTTGTCCTCACGAACAAAGGCAAAGCAGTCTTGATGCCGGGTAGTTGGAGGGTTATATTTTCCTCTGGAATCTGATATTTTCATCAATATGAGACTAAATAATCCAGAACCTGTACTGGGGGAGTGTGCTAATGTGCTGCAAGAGCCCCAAGGCTGTCCTTAAATTAACCCCCCCCCCCCCCCCCCCAAAAAAAAGAAAAACAAACCAGACAGTCCATGAATGTAGCTGTGAATGTGAAGTTGTGACAAGCTTTCGACTGCACGCTTTTATTTGGAGTCTACGAGTCATTTTGTGAACTTGAACATTACTCTCGGTCGGCTGCAGCTCCTCCTGTGTCACAACCGTTCAGAGTCCGTCCTCCGTGGATGCTCACTAAGATGCCAAAACCAAACCCCGAAAGACAGAGCAGGAATTTTTGTTTCTGAGACTTGAAATGTTCAGAAGTTTTCTCCTCCTCAGTTTGTCGTTACATCTCGATAACTGTCACTGAACGGCGGGATGAGAGTTCATGAACGTTTGTGTTTTTTTTTTTTTTTTTTAGATAGATCATTCAGTAACAAACCTCCATGTGCTGCCTGTATACAAAGTGCAGAGTAAAGTTTAGCACTGTGAAAATAAACCTCACGCTGAAACGTCTCCTGTCATGACGAGTCCTCAGTGTCAGACTGTCTCTGTGACTCACACAGCGACGACACTCTTTCAGATGAACTTTGGTCGCGCTGAAAACACAGTGAGGTGATGTCAGAGAGGTGACATTACCAACTAAACCACATCGTGATGCAACCCAGAGAGTGACTGGAGGTCAAAGTCTGGACCTCCTTACAGCTCTGGTTTGGTCTCCACCAACCTCCTCAGATTCTCAGGAGAAAAAAAACAAACAAACAAACAAACAGGTGAGTCAAACCTGGAAAACCAAAAACAGTCCAAAGGGATGATTAATGGGTGGATTCATTCAGATCACACGCAACAACCTGACTACTGTTAATATGACATATTGGTGAGAACACGTGAGGTGTTGGCGGCTCGTTGGTGGATTTCCTGGGAGGTTAGTTTGCTGTTATTCCCGCTCTTTCCTCCCTCTCTCCCTCTCTGTAGAAAGAGAAAACCACTCCTAAAGATAACGATAATGTTTCGTTGTGCTCTGATGCATTTTTATTTGAAATTATTTGTAAAGTAGTTATTTATTTATTTTTTTTCCTGGTGCAGCTTTAATTTTTCTTCCTCCTGTGGAGACAGTCAGGAGGTTTACTACATGGAGGGCTGTGGTATGCTGATGGTGGCTCTCAGGGGCCACGGGGCCCTTCACCCTCTCCTTATAGAGATGTGTGTTGGCACACCCCCCCCCCCCCCCCCCCCCCGCTGGCAACCGGCAGGCTGGGGGCCCGCGGTGGGGGAGGTAAGATGTCAAGAGCAAAATGCAAATTCATGCTGACAAGCGGTGCAGAAAACATGTTCTGTGCGACTCAGGGAACATTGATATTTCACAAAGTCAAATGAACATGTCAGCCAACACTGCAGGGCAACTACGGGGTTATTTAAAGAGGAGGTTTGGAGAGCGGGCCGCTCTTACATCACAGACAGCAGGGACTGTTTACGTGGAGCTCGCCTTTGTTGTGGTTGTTGTCCCACTTCTGCGCTCTGAGCCCACAGAGGAGACACAAACTGCTTCACATTAGTTCGTCACTACGTCACTGCTGCCGTCATCAGACAGTCTGTTATGTGTCGGCCTCACAGCTTCTGCTTTCTAAAACCTGATTCACCTTCAAACTTTATTAATGATAATAATAATCCAAAATCAATTCTACTGAGAAAGCAGGGCCATTTTCCTATAGACTTCAGTACTATCTGACTTCTTCATCCATCCGTTTTTATGTCGATGACAAGAGCATTTTGTTTCTCTACGACACACTGAACGTCTCATTTTACAGAACATTGACTGAAAAAGGTTTGAGGAAGGAAACCGACAGAGAAAAGAGTTTCTGTGACGGAAAATACAGAAAAACTTATGTAATTCTCAACATGTGTCCAAAAGACACCAAATCTGAAAATACAACCTTTGTGTAAAATATGCATCCACATGGCAGCTTCAGGCTTCTGCTGATGGCGCTCCCCGACTCGCTGGCGTCTGAGGTCGTGACCTTTCTGTCTCTGAGTTTACGGTCTGTCGCTCAGCTGATGAGCAGCTCGGTTTACAAGGTCGGTCGTGCCTCCTGCAGTCAGACAGGACAAATGCACCGAGCTGATGGTCGTATTAAACTTCGCTGCAGCAGCACCAAGTATCACCAACAGAAACTTGAAGCTCTAAAGGACAGAAGAACGTCCTCATATGTCCACGACTGCAGAGTTTTTGGACTAAATAGAGCGTGCAGTGGCATAAAGTCCATATGTTGTATGTGGCCGGTGGGGGCGTGATTCACGCCACTACACTGCAGTGACACACACCAGGGCCTGAGTACAGTGTCCCACCCAACGACAGAAAAGTGGCATCCATGTCTGACAGGCAGCCCCCCCCCTCCCTTTGTGCAAATGTCTCCAAATAGAAGCTAATTGCAGCGCAGTTTCAGGCTGCAGAGGAAGGTGTGGCCTGCGCCCGCAGAGAGGAGGCGTGTGACGAGTTCATGTGAAAAGAGCTCTCGCTGAGGTCGATGTGCACATTTGACACGGCCAGCCGGCTGGCCGGCGTGTTGGCCTGATAATGTCAATATCATTTCCTTCAGCTCCTGTCAGCTCCTCGTCACTGAGACGGGCTGAAAATTGATAGCTCCCTCCCCCGACGCCACCACAGCTCCCGATCTGAGCAAACAAACCCCTCAGTGTCACTAATTCAGGGGTATAAAGAGTTTCTCCCCCACAATCTGCTGCATCACTGCCTTAGAAACGTGTCGGTTAAGGAGCTTTTTAGATGCTGAGATTTTCTAATTTTTGGACAAAACCAGACTGGCCAATTGTGGCCTTTATGCTAAGCTAAGCTAACTGCCTGCCATATGAGTGGAGATTGGCTTTAATTTTCTTTAAGGTGAAAAAGAAATCTGACTGTTTCAGGTTTCAGGCTCAAAGCAAACATCAAAATGTTTAAGTCAGGGATATAAACACAGCAGGTGTTTCAAGTATTCACATTTAGCCGTTAGAAAGCGTAGAAACTTTACAATTGACTCTCTTTGCTAAACTGCACTGAGATGACTAGTTTTTCTTCTGACCAGCTGGCTGCAAAAACTATGATGCTTGAGGAAAAACAGAAATCAAATATATGGTAAATGCTGAGTGATCCAGGCCAGACAGAGCACACAGATCTGTGTGTTCTTCTGCTGACTCATGTCGCTTCAAGAGAATCTGCCATCACGCCACCCAGAGACAGAAAACGAAGCCGAACTGAAGAACAAAAACAGCCGAACAAACACCTGAGCTCTCCGTCTCAGCCTCATTCTGTCACACATGTAGATCTGTCAGGTCCAGCTTGATGAAGAGGAGGACGAGGAAACGTGTCGTCTCCACAAAAAAACAAACAAACAAACAAAAAAAACAACAAAAAACCCAAAAACAAACCACGTGCATCTTTCTCAGAGTCACCGAAGAAACTGTCTTATCATAATCAAATTAATTCAGGGGCTAATTTGTTGCTGTGGCGTCAGTCCCACAGATCCATAACTCATCGAAAGCTGATTAACACGTCAATCCTCCTTCCTGTGCCGGCTGGGAGCGAAGAGCTGCGTGGTTGTCAGGATTACTTAAGAGGGAACCAAAGACCGAAGCATCCAGACGGGAGAGCAGTGCATTAACGCTCACTGCTGTCACCACGAGCTCCCGTCACGGTGACGGCGCTCGTTGAGCTTTACATTTTAAATATATGACCATAAATCACCAGATTTCTCAAAATGACAACGGCCGACTGTGCTGTGTGTGAAAAAGAGACGAGCACAATGAGACGGTGGCAGTTTGTCACTGGACGGTGTCCAGCCTAAACATTAGTAAACGTAAAAAGGACCTGAATGCCTTGACCTTTGACCCCTGCCTTGGAATCTGACCATCAGTGCTTCCCAAGTGCAAATGAATCAAACCCAAACCTTCAGACTTCAGACTGTGTGTTTCCTTTTGGTAATCAGGATGCATCCAAATGGAAAACTAAAATTCCCAAAATGTCTAATGAGTTGTGCGTTTTTCCAATGAGCCAAGGAGACAAACTGAGTGGGGGGGCTCTGCAGCAGGCCCGTCTCGTGTGGTCGTGGCAAGACGGTAAACCGGAGCTGGCGTGATAAGTCCTGACAGTTGTGGCCATGAGGACAAACTGCCTGGCTTATGTAACCGGGCCCTTTGATCTGTCACGGCCATTAAAATTCACAGGAATCACGTGAAACTGGGCCTCAGACACCGTCGGCTACAGAGGCAGAGCAGATACAGGGGGCTGTTTGGTTTAGGCCAAAAAGATGAGAGTTTAATGAGTTAAAATGGACACACAGGACAGAAAAATGGAATGAAACCTTCTAGCAGCGTTCCAAAATGCTGGTGTGACGCTGGTGGTCAACATTTCCAGCTCACTGAAATACAGAAATATAGTATTATAGTAATTATCATACCGGAGGACATTCATTTGAATGCTGTTTGCTGTCTCAAAAAATTTTACTTCTAACCAAAATCCATTTCCACTTACTGGCCGGAAAAAGCGAGCACCTGAACAGCTGAAGAGCGGATGGTGAAACATCAGCAGTCACTACTCTGGGACAAAGGGACACTTTCCCAGGAGTAGGAGGCGGCACAGTGAACTCAGGTCCATGTGAGCTGCTCAGCTGAAAAAAAAAAAACCATTTACACCGTTTCACACCAACGAGTCTCTTCGACACTCCACCACCCGTTCATAAAGAAGAAGGTGGCAGGAGGATTATTTATAGCTGTACATCTGTGAGGAGATCAGGCAGCTTCAGGTCTCATGATCAATCTGGAGTGTTGAAAACTGAACCTGAGAACCATTTTCAGGTTGTTGTGATTGAAGGGGGGTAAAAAGTAGGTGGCAGTTTCCAGTTATCACACATCAATAAAGCATTTTCACTCCTGTTCCAGAAAAAGCTAAAAATAAGATTTGATTAAATCTGAAGATTCAGTGTCGCCCTGATGGATTCTGGAGAAAATATCACGTTATTTTAAAAAAAACTGGCGCCCTCCCATCTCACCTCGTTTCTCTCTCACACACAATGATGCAGGTGTTTTCACACTGTTCAGATGGAATGATTTATTCATAATCATGATAGCATAATAAAACAATCAACATTGAAAGCACTGACAGTTGAACCCAAGGCCTCTCACACTTAGCATGCACCACACTGACCCAGCGTTCACAGAGACACTGAACGTCCCCGACACCAGGAGACTCCCGGCTCCTGAAAGTCCTCCGCTTTTCATTTCTCTGCCCTGGTCAGTTTTTTCCTTGTTCTTTTTTTTTTTTTGTTGTTTTTAATCCTTTAAATATATTTTGATATAAAAACAAGCCCACGTATGATGAATCAACCATGTTTGTGAACTGCCTCTCCCCCTTCTCCTCCTGTTATTGTCCCGCCCCCTCCGACCGCTCCTCCGGGGCCGCCATGTTTGGAGGACGAATATGATACTGGCTCCCATGTCCTCTCTCTTCCTTTTCACGCTGTCTTCTTGGACATTTGAAAAAGAAAACAAACAAAAAACAACAAAACGAAAAACCCAGTCTGATGGGGACATGGTGGAAGTGGGGGAGACATCACCAAACAAATGGTTTAATAACCTCCCTGAAAAAAAGAAAGCCATAAAAAAAAGATACTTAAAAAAAAAAAAAAAAAAAGTACTTTAAAAACAAAACCACAACAGTCCAATTGAAAGGAGTGCTGGAGGGAAGTCTGGAGCTCTGTAGACTGGAGGCACTTTGGCACAGAGCGAAGGCCCCACACCTGACACCACGCCGAGGGGAGGGAGGGAGGGAGGAAAGGAGGTAGGGAGGGATGGAAGGAAGGATGGAATGACCGAGAGCCGGGCTGAAAGGCATGCAGAGCCACACGGTGATACAGAGAACCAGGAATGATGGAGCGCTCACAGGACGAAGGAAGAGCACCTGACAGACGTGGAGGAAAAGGCCAGCCTCCCCTCCAGTTAATGCCATGTTCAGGAGAGGAGGAGGAGGAGGGAAAACATAAGAAAGAGAAAATGATCGTCCAGATCGAGGAAGAAGAGAAACAAGAGGAGAGAGAGCGAGCGAGCGAGCAGCAGCAGGAATAAGAGGAGGAAGGAAGAGCGGGGGCCCACCGAGAGAAGAGGAAACTGTCGGCAAAAGCTAAACAACACAAACAGGAAAACAGTCCTTGTATGGAAGCAGAGGACGGCTGGTGGAGGTCAGAGGTCGGGGGAGGGGGGCAGAGTAAGGCAGTCCATCAGGTCAACAGGCGGGGCAGGTTAGAGGAAGGCGCTGTGGTCCCTCTTCTTCTCCTCTGTCATCCTCCCACTTTGCAGTTGAGCTCGGCTGCTTCTTTCCCCCCCTCCCCCTCAACCCGCCCCCTCCCACACCTCCTCTTCACAGGTAGAGCTCCTTGGCTCTGATATGCTGCAGCTTCTCCCTCAGCATGCGGAAGGAGGGCCGCACCACGGGGTCCAGGGTCCAGCACTGCTTCATCAGATCGTACACCACGGGGGGGCAGCCGTCTGGGGCGTCCATCTTGTATCCCTTCTCTACGCGGGGCACCACCTCTTTCAGCGGCTGAGACACAAGACACGGAGCAAACATCAGAGTCTCTGCATGGACTGCACCACAAAGGTTACTCTGCACGACAAAATACCAACTATTCTAATGGAAATGTAAAAAGACGTGAAGCAGAAATAATTACATTCTGATTTTCTAGTACAGAATGTGTTATATTTTCATGATGTGCTCCAGCAGTCAAACAGCACAAATCTAATTATTTTGAGGTCAACTCTGACAGCACAAGACGTGTCATTCACCTCGTACAAAAATAAATAATAAGAATGATAGCAGGAAAACAAACAACAACCACACAACACTGGTCCCAGCAATGAAGCCTGCCATCTGCTGGTATACCTCAGTCCTCAGCGGTTTAGTGTTCAGGTACTTACAATTCGAGGGTAAGGCACACGCCCAAAGGAGTAGATCTCCCAAAGGAGGATTCCATAACTCCAGACGTCCGACTTGGTGGAAAACCTCTGTTGGACAAAGAAGAAGAGAAGCATAAATTCACTCATTCATCAAAAGGCACAGAGAGCAGCGAGGATTATTCTTTTCTTGTCACCATAAAAAACAAACAAAAAAAAAAAAACAGGTCTTTGATTATTTGTTCGGTGCTATTTCAGGAGTTCAAGTGAGGATATGTGAATATGACAATAACAGAGTGAGAGTACTGAAATATATTTGCCTGAGTCTATTTTAAAAATTTAATAAGTTAAGCCAAACATGTTGAAGTATGAAATTTCCCGTAATGCTGTAGACAGAGTACACGCAGGTTGGAAACACTAAAAGAAAAAAGAGGAGCAGTCTCTTCATTAAATTCAGAGTTGAGCTGCTTCAGAAACTAAACACACCAGGAACTAAGAAATAAACTTCTGAAACCTGTCGGATTTATTTTAGAAACACACTGGACCTCGTACAAGAAGCACGTGTGCCAAGATTTTCTTTCTTTATTGGCACGTAGAACTGGTTTAAGAGAACTTGCCAAGTTTTCATAATTTGAATTTCCTCTGAGCTACAAACACAATTCACAAGATCTGCTGTGTGAGTCATGTCCTGATAGTCTGCCCCATCTGAATGCGTTTGGAGTTTAAAAATAAATAATTATTGGCATGTAGCTAGAAAATCAGAGTTGAGCTCCCTGACAGTTTTAGGATTTGCAGGTTCCTGTCAGGTGGAGCGTCACAGACATTATTAGTCTCCTGTGCATCTCCGTTACATTCACATCTCCTGGACTGCCTCCCCTCTCAGCTGATTTAACAAGATGTTTCGTAGCATCTCACTTATCTAAATGTCAAAGCATTCCCTCTTCATCTCATCACGACACAGTGCTGCCTGGCTGCTGTAAAATCTGTTCCCGTTAGTGTCAACAGTCCCAAACAGGACACAACCTGACAACCACAGTTTAGTTTTCTGTCTGCTGATTTGTAACTTCCTGTTCTGCAGTATGAAGCTTCTTTTACTCTTCAACCTTTTTGCTACTGAAACCTGAATAAACTGAAATGAAACCATACAGAGAGGAACAAGTAGCCTTATATTGCAAATTAGGTGCTTTGCTTATGCTAAACCTCATGAACAGTCACTTGTTCAAGCAGATGTAGGTTTGGAAAAAGAAATGTTCTTACATGAGGTCTAGTGTTTGATCAATCAGATGATTTCTTTTTTAGTCTTTCATTGTCTCTACTCAGGAACGTTGTTCCTCGTGAGGAGGGCAACAGCATCATCATCAGGTCTAACTGTTCCGCCTCACCTTCTCTCTTAGCGCTTCGGGCGAGGTCCATTTGACGGGCAGCTTGGCAGTGTCCTGTATGGACGAGGCCTCCTTGGTGAGGCCGAAGTCGCTGACTTTGGCGATGTTGTCGTCGGACACCAGCACGTTACGAGCTGCCAGGTCTCTGTGGACGAAGTTGTTGGCCTCCAGGTACTCCATGGCTTCACACACATCACTGACGGGAGAGAGGAGGGGTGAGGTCTGGGTGACTTCCATAACTGGACATGACTGTGGCTCACTGTTACACCAGTTAGACCAGTTGCACTGTAACACCGGGAGGTGTAACAGTGCGAAGTGGGAAGGAAACTCTGATTTGAATTGTCCAGAGATTTTCTTCCGGTGAAAAAGAACAAAATCAGAAGATTCTGAATGATAAACAAAGTAACACACTTACTGTGCAGTTAGTTGTGTGTTTCTTTGTTCTCCTGCACACATTTATTATTTATTGAGCATGTGCCAAATTAGTAAAGGTGATGTAATGTATTGCCTTCCCCTCCCTTTTTTATGTTGATCCAGTTCAAGTCAATTCCCCTGCAGTTCTCTCAAGTTCACTCCTCAGTCACGAGCTCGCAGTGATATGAATCAGTGAAATCCTTCTGTGTGAATTCATTTATTTATGCCTACCGATCTGAGAGGAAACGCTCGCAGTCATTTTAACTTGTGAGGGGTTGGGGGGCTAAAATGTCTGAGTTAAATGTCTATTAAATTAAAAACTAATAAGCACTTTAAGGCACTTCACTTGCAGATAAAGGAGCCTTTAATCGAGGAAAACAAGCTGCACGACGGTTGCTTGTTTCATTTTGCCCATCAAGTGCACGACACTGTTGTTTTGAAAATCATTTCAGAGTCCCGTCAAGTAAAGAGCAGCAGTTTAGCTCCAGACTCTGAGCTGTGCTGATTAAACATTTGTCTTTTTGAATAAATGGAATAAGTAGCTGAACAAAGATAAAGAGGACTCACAGTGAGAATTTGAGTAAACAGTCTCCACCCAACACGGTCCGTCCTCGAGAGCGCAGATAGTCCACTAGGCTGCCCTGTGACAGTTCAGACCAGTAATCAGACAGGACTTTATCACCATGTTACACTTACTGTACTTTATATTAACTTTTCAAGTATTCAAAAGAACTAAAATTCAAATCAGTTTCATCTTTTAAACATGACTTTAAATAAGTATGAACTGAATGACTGACCTTGGCCATGTACTCTGTGACGATGTAAAGACTGCCCCTCTCCTCAACAATTACCCCTAGCAACTGCACCAGGTTGTTGTGCCTCAGTTGCCTGGACAAACACAGAAAGAGAGGTGGAAAAATATTAAATTAACATTAACAAGATTAGATTAGATTAGATTAGCCTTTATTTATCCCACAGTGGGGAAGTTCAATGTTGACATCAGCAGTACACACAAACACACATCTGGTGCACATAAGTGGGCTGTATAAAAATAAGGAATGGAAATATAGAAAAAAATTAAAAACAAAGGTGTATAGATGTATATTACAAACAGGCAGTAACATACATGTACTAGGTAAAGAGTACCTACACAAAAGGCAGTGACAATATGGATAAGGATGTGTAAATAAATCAACATAGATATGGTGAACATATGATGATGTTGTGATGTGAAGAACATTAATAATATAAGACAGTCTCTCCTCTTTGTCCATATCAAAGTCAGATTCCTCCAAAGAAGCAGTGAAGCAGGATGGAGTTCGATTTAAATGACAGATACTGGGCCTTTGTACATTCAAATATATTTTATAGTATGTGTGAGGGACAAAGAAAAAGCTGCAGGATCTTACGTCATGACAGAGGCCTCTGCGATGAAAGCCTGCGCTGTGGCGTCATTTTTGATGCACTTGACTGCCACCTTGGTCCCTCTGTAGTCTCCAACCATCACATCTGTGAAAGTCCCAGACAAGGTGAAGCTTCAGTACAATATCTCAGACGTTATTTAGCTCTGATCATGTTTAAATCATTGAAAATTCAGTTTCTCACCTCCAAACTCCCCTTTGCCAATGGTCTGGATAAGTTTGAGCTCTTTTCTGTTCAAAGCCCAGCCACCTGCCAGAAGAGGACAGTAGATAATTAGCAGCCATCAGAGCCAGAGAATTAAATCATCTGCTTGATTGTCAAGCTTTTGTGCGTCATTGTACAACATCCAGGGGAAAGCTTCAGTTGTATAAAAGACTGAATAACATCAAAATTTGTTGCTGATAAAAGAAAGTCAGTTTGGAATTAAAAAGAAAAAAAGAAACTACTACACTATTCAACAAATGCATTAAAATATTCAGAAGTGAGTTTCACATTCATGGCCGTTATCTTCTGGACGGAACAGAAATCCCATTCTATGAATGATGGATCTCTCATTTTTGAGGAGAAATCTTGATTTATTGCAACATTTATCCCTTTTCAGTTTCCTGGTGTGGGTCAGACGGGTACACGAGGAAGAAGGAGGTGGAGGAAGATTGACCTTGAGAGCTGGTGAAGCCAGGCAGTTGTCTCCAGACACAGAAGATGAATTACCCTTTGTTGATTAATGCTATTACGACGAGGATGATAGCTGAGCTCAGAGGGAGATGCGGGCTTTGCCTTTACGTTGTGTCTAAATATTCACACGTCCCTATAGACCAGTGTAATGAGCTGTGTGTGTCCTTACTCCTGGAGAACTCGTCCTGTGCTGCCACTGTTCCTTCCATCAACTTGGGTTTAATCAGCCGGGTACAAAGGCCATCAGCGTCTTTGGTGTAATGCTGGAGACAGAGGAGAAGAAAAAGACATGCAAACAATTTAACACACAAAGAGTCAAGAAAGTTTGCATGTTTCAATGTTAGAAAACACAATGAGACCTCATGTCATTATGTCATGGTTAGGATAGTCCCTATTCTCCTTATTGCAGGCTAACGTATAAAAGTCTGTAGCAAAGTTGCTCACTCTCCGCTCCACCATGGCAGACCTAGATGAGCGATGAGAAATTGATGTTCATAAATTAATCCTGATTGGCGAGTCTGTATACAAGTGTTTGGTATATAAAACAGAACTTGTGGCTGATGTTTCCAGCTGTGCTCTACACAAGAACATGAAGGCACTGATGAAAAGAAGTGTCACACTGCGCTGGGAGATGATGTGAGCAGCTCCTTTTATTTGATATGTGCGGCATATCAGCGGTGCTAGCCTCCAAAGAAATAAAGCATGAAAGGTTTAACTTTCATCAACACACATCAAAGTTAAAGGGTTTTGTCTTGAGGGACAAAAGAATCTCCGCCTGATTTCCATACAAGAGATGGATTAAAGCAGGCGGAGGAGCAAGTCTTCGCTTTCTTGTCAGCTGTTGCTTTTGAAAATCAAAATGAATGTGGTAGCAGAACATGACGGTGCTTCTTTAAAATGATTAGAAGCAAATAAAACTTTAATAAAAATAAAATATATTGTATGCTACATTTTGGCTAACTGCTGAAACATTCCAATCATCAAAATGTCACAGGCAGCAGTAGTGACAGGATCACACAGAAAAAATGAAAATGAATGAACTTCTGCTGCAGATTGACAGTGTTTCTATCATCCCGGCCTTCAGGCATCTGATGGAGGTTCTGCTGGGAGGTGTGGAGACAGGAAGCCTTTACTGTGGGAACCACCACAGGGGAAGAGTGTATGGGTGTGGGAGAGGTCAGTACATTTGACCATTCACCCCCAGAAACACTGCTCATCATCATAAAATGTAATTATCCGTCAACGACACATAAGGCAGAGTTTTGCTCTGGTGATGTTCTGATAGAAGAAAGAAAACAAATCAAGTGCTTCCAAGTACAAAAGAAAAAAGAAGCTGAAGTGTGAGACAATCAGTGAATCATCTGAAGTTACACAGGACATCAAAACCCTGTGTGACCAATAATGATTCAAACTGCAAAAGAAGAAGGAAGCTCTCCACCAACAAAACCAATGTGACTCAACTGCAGCAGCACATTTGACCACAGTCAGTGTGAGTGTGAGTTATAGTTACAACCACCAGGGAGCAGCATGGTGAAGAAAGGTCAGCTCTTCCTTTTCTCTCCATTGTTCACCACTCAAGGTGACAAATGAAGACACACACACACACACACCACGTCTTCAGCGTGCTACAGTGATGAAGCCAGAACGTTGTGTTTGTATTTTTACATTGTCTTTAAAGCAGTAAGCATACATTTATAGTACGCAATGGTTGTGGAGAAATCAAGCTGTTCCCAACTAAAATGAACACAGAGGGGTGTAACCACAGAGTAAAGATACAAGCCAGGCATCGGAGCTGACAACACATTCACAGTGTTCTTACAAACCTATGAGGATATAGAGCCACGTCTGTTTCATTTCTTCAGTATTTCTGCATCCATGACTGACATTACAGGAAGGAACCTTGGGTTTGTATCTACACGCTTTTTTATATATGCTGCGTGGCTATATTTAGCTTTATGTGAAGCCTGTAGTGACCGAGCTGGGAAAAGTGAGCAAGCTGGAAAAAAAGCACACAAGAATGCAAGGAATCCTCTCATAAGCTATTATAGAGAAAGAGAAAGAGAGAGAGAGAGAGAGAGAGAGAGAGAGCACAGGCAGGGAAATACAGAAGGCAGAGAAGACAGAGATGTAGAAGAGAGAAACATAAGGAGGGAGACGCAACGTAACAGGCTGAAATGGATGACAAAGAGAGGAAGAGGGAAACAATATGCCAGGAATATGGCAGGAGGGAGATGGAGAAAGGAAGTGGAGGCAGAACCAAGTTTTGTGTGTGTGTGTGTGTGTGTGTGTGAGAACAGGAGAGAGGGATAGAGAGATAGAGATTGTGGGTCACTGATGATAACAAGAATGCACCAGGGATGTCGACGGTCTCAGAGCCAGCTGGCACATTCCTGTCGTCCACGTCCAACATCCCGCAAGGCAAAGCGATGAGGTCCAATTAAAAGTGTGATAGCCGCCAATCCAGCTCCTCTCTTTATCTGAGAGGAAGAAAGCCCCTCCAATCCCCACACCCATCACGTCTCCTGTCTGCCCCTCACTGCAGTCTGAACCAGCTTTCAGATAACAGACAGGCAGTCAGAGGATCAGACAGCTTGGTGAAGATTTGTTTTTTTTTTTGTTTTTTAAAGGAAACTCCACACAGACATCAATGTCTTTATGCGAATTTGTGTCAAGGAAATTATGTAATTGTACTGCAGCACAGTTAAATCGGAGTAATAAATTCTTCTATTCAATTCTAAATAACACAAAGCCTCATGCTTAACAAGCTGCACTGAGAGAACATCTCCGCTTGAGGAACAGTTGAGTAATTATAAAAACAGTTCATGATTGTTTTGTTTTTTTCACGCTGATCAACTTATCTCTTAATGAACTAACCACATCTGGCCTGCGGGCTCCAGCAGCTGATCAGGACAGAAAGTGTTTTCAGTGAGATCGAGCTGCCCGACATCTCACCGACTCTCAGGATGTTTGCTGACTGAGAGGTCAGAAGTAGACAAAGTTTTAATTTTCTTAACTTCCTTCACTCTGTGGTTCAGCTGAATATTTGTCCCTGACAGTTTTGTTATTAACTTTAGAGCCCACGATCAGTCAGCACTGATAATGACAGCCAATTATCCTTTTCAGCTACCGCACTGAAAGCCAAGGGTATTATGGGTATCAGGAGTATTATGTAAAGAAAAAGGGAAAAAAAAAAAGGGGGGGGGGTGATTGAATGGCAGCAGCGCTCCCCAAACGGCCCTCACCTCCACCAGCTGCATGAGGTTCTCAAAATACTCCTCCTCGTCGATGGTGAGCTTGCCGTTGTGGTAGATGATGCGGTAGTGCTCCACCTTGCCGTCGCAGCTGACGCACAGGGTGTAATCGCCGGGATAGTTGGTGCTCTCCCGCACCAGGAACAGGCCTGTCTCCGGTGGGTAAAGGAGCCGCTCGGCCTGCTCTCGGGTTATCTTCCCATGAAACCAGCTACAGGGAGGACAGGACAGAGAAAGGTGGAGAGACAAAAGGGAAAGGAGGGATGTTAGAATGGAGGAGCCAGCACTAAGAGACGAGTTGGATCAGAGTAGAGCAGTTTGTCAAATACCATTTTTGAGGAAAACTGAAAACATGATTTCCTTCTCAGTGTTAACATCATCAGATGGAATGACAACTGGTTCCCATTTTCATTACTCTAACTTGAAAATTCAAGCATACAGAAGCCACTTCCACCTATCACAGCCCACATTGCCCTGATACGAGAAGTGAAAAACAAGAATGGGGCGGTAATAGGAAGCACTTCCAGTCTGTTCGGCCTGAGTGGAGCAGGGGTGGGGTCGTCTCGCCCTGAGGAGTCACTGAGAAAAGTACCTGAACCCAAACAACAGGAAACGTGCTGCTGGCACACACACACGAACGAACACACACACACACACACACACACAGCCTAAGGGCAGAGTCGAAAACTGACACGCAGTAATTGCAATAACAGGAAAATGCAAAAACTGGCCAGACGATGTGGTGGAGAGGATAGAACCGAGTCACCCACTGCTGACTGAGGTCGGGGAGACCAAGAGATGGGCTGACTGTTAAACACACTTTGGAGTAAAAGGAGGGAAAAAAACCTCAGGCTTGGGCTAAATGAAAATGTTGGTCAGAGTTCTGCTGGTTTGAACTGAGAACAAATAAAGCTCTAGCTTCCTGAATTAGAGGCTAGCTGTATAAGCCTGCTTCACCCTCACCATATGGCCGGGTGGATACGTCTACCTAAGGATGGATTACATCGTCATGTAGCTCCATTGGCCTCTCAAATCTCATTAATGAATACAAATATTTCTCAAAGTCTTTAAAAAGGACAGCACATTGATTGTTACCTGTATTCAGGAACTGGGTGTTTAATAGAATATCTAGGTTTACCCTGTTTAAAACACAGGAAGATGGTGACAGCTGAAAGGTCATTGTTAGGATTTAGAGTTTAGACATCCCTTCTTTTCTGCGCCTACAAATCTGTGGCCCTGAGCTCCAACACACTGCCATCCCAGCAACCTCAACCACAAAACTGCCACTGTACCCCATCACTTTTCATGTGAAAGGTTGCGTTAGCTGCAAACAGTAGCAGCCCAGAGGGTGTCTCTATCCGTCTTGGCCGGTAAATGGACGGTAATCAGCTGTAATTGATTTAGCCCATTTTCTCGTGGCAGCCTCTGTCACTCCCTCCTCCACCTCCTACTCCTCCTCTTCAGACTCGGCCTCCTCAGACAGCGAGGCCCTTGCGGCAAAGCAGCTTAATATGGGTTGAGTTGATTAGATCAGTGCAAGCAGCTTCTCCGATGGACAGCAGCTCCTTAACTCCCACTAATCCTAGAGCAAGCGCTAAGCGTGGAGGGCCCAGAGAGAGACGTATACACTGGTTGTTCTGTCTGCAGAAATTAGCTGCAATTTTTAGACATTACATCATGCCAAAAGCTCGTAGTAAACGGCGTGGTGGCAACAATGGGGAATTGGGAAGGAGAACAGGGTTGACCGCCCAAGCTATCTTCAGGCTGCTGCTGAAATTGGGCACAGATGGCTGCCACACGGGGGCAGCACAGAGAGCAGACTGGGGGAGATGAGGACCATATTAACTGCTGTGAAGGAGTCAGGGTGAGTGTTGGACAGGAGACCACAAATCAACCCTTGTGTGACCCAGAGGAAAGGGAGAAGTCATCTTTAAGGCATCTGTTAGTCATACATAACATAATCAAAAAGTCCCTGTGGATCACAGCTGATGCCTCCAGTCCAGAGCAGCAACTTCAGTATTTTGAAACAAATCAAAACACTGAACTATGTAGTGATGTCAAAGGCAGTGAAGATATGAGGTCAGTAAGTGTAATCAGACAAATTGTTTAGGAATCTCATCATTCCTGTAAATGTTTTCAAAAGCCAAATTTGTGACAGCAGAGATAAAGTTGCTTTATTCAGTTGTATATTAACTGCTGGTGTCAGCCATCAACACTTTATATTTCTTCATCTAAAGCAAATTTAAACAGAGATATAGCAGAGCCGTAGCTAACGCTGGACTTTAGTAATCCACACTGTGCCGGGGCTAATCAACCACTCACTGTACACAGCCCAACCCCTTAAAGATAGCAGCATAGAGTGGCAAAGGCAGAGTCTTTCAGCTGGAGATGATGAAGCCAGATAAAGAAAGTCTGACATGTTCCAGTGTCAAACCACAAACTACTGAGACCTCAATAAACAATACTGAGAAAACTGACATGCTCATGACTATTGATCTATGGGAAACCCCCTTTGTACAGTAAAGATTTCATCTGTGGAACAAGGGCCCAGTGCGGTTTGCTGTCACACAGCATTTCAAAGTACTTAATTAAGTATCTAATGCACATCAGCCACTGCTGTCAGTAAAATATATGTTTCATGAGAACAAGGCCAACAACAATGGACCGCGACTGGAAACACTGACAAACCAAAATAATCATGTCACCTCAGCTGAGGCCTGATGTTTCAGATTAGTTCAACTACCCCTCTTCTCCTGATGCCATATTTCTTCACATTTACCACTGAATCAAAAACTTTCTACTAATCTTTAAAGTTAAAGCATTGTAACAGCCGTTACGGCCTTGACTTCCCTGTCCTGTATCATTTGCATATGCCTCTCGTTATATCTCCCTCCGTTTGCAATAGCAGCAGTTTCAAAAAGCACCATTTAAATGTAGTGCAGCTGGTCCTGGCCTCTGTGGCAGCCAGACAGTAACAAGAGAGGGAACAATAAAATCCAAAAACTGTAAAAAGGTGAAGATTTTATCCTTCAATGCTTTAACTTTTGAAATCAACACTGTCTTCACTTGCTGCAGGGAACAGAAACGAATGTTCACTTAAAAAAAAAGATGGAGTCTGAACGTGGCAGTGAACGAGGACCAGATCTACAGAAAATAGCCTCTTATTCCTGAACTATAATTTGGCATTACCTGTGAATTTCCAACAAAGGTCTTGACAAATACAACATTTAGGCGTTAGTAGAGCACAGTTATAGATCATTAGAGTAATGTTTTTAGTCGTCTGTTTCCTGTTCTGTCTCTGATACTTACGGCATAAGACTGAGTTTCCCTCCTGACTTGACTCCTTCCCTTTTCTGGACATAGTTTGCTGGGATGGTGCCCTCTCTGCCCACTGTGTTCCTCGCTCTGTACCAGTTGGGATCCTGAAACAGCCAAAAAAATGAGACGATAATGTTAATAATCCAGGTGACCTCAGTCAGTCTGTGAACACACTGAGTTGGTAGCAGACGTAAAGCAGTGGGATTAGAAGGCTGCAGTACTTTATGGTGAAGAATGGATACTGCAATCCTTCTACACTGCTGCTCCTATTAGATATTTATGGGAATAAGCTGCTGCAAACACTGAAGGCTGCTGCATTATCTGAAACACCAACGGGAGCCCGAGCCTCCAGCTAAAAAAGAAACCCACTGACTGTTTGATGGATTTATATTCACTCACATCTCATGTTTCTTCCTTCTTGCAGGCAGCTCTTGTTTGTTTTGTTCATGGTTACTCTGATTGTAAGCATCATAATAATTTATTAGAACGTCAGCATTAGGAGGAAGCTTTTAGTTTTCTCTCAGCATCCTTTCACTATCCCGGTGTTGGATCTTCACTGAGCTTGGAATTCAATTTTAAAACGACAACTATTTAATATATTAATATTGAAGCTATAGCCAATATGAGATATGGCTATTTGTGACAATCCAAGTATTGCCTACATGAGAAAACAAACAAACAAACAAACAATGTTAACTGTGTAATCTTATGAAATCCCTTAAAAAGCGTTTGGAAACATGACTCTTTCCGAACATACCACTACTTTTTTATTTTTAATATTTTATACTAATGTGCATCAATAGCAGCAGAGCGCTCCTCACTCACCCTGGTGACTCCTATAATGGTCAGTACGTCTCCTTTACAGAAGGGCAGGTCCTGTTCGTTGGCAGTCTGGAAGTTGTACTTGGCTACACACTCTGTGCCAGTCGACCATGGAGCCTGGATCACACAGGGCAGAGAGGAGGCCACATTAATCACAGGGATTCAACTCAAGTTGGCCAGAGGAGCTGAAGTGGGTTATCTGTTCTAGCTCCAGAGTCAGAACAAGAGGTGAGAAGACACAGAAATATAAAAAGAGGGACGAAAGTTCAGTCTCTGTGTGGGTTTGCTGTTCCTGTCACGTTTTTGGGGGTTTTCACCCAAAATTTAAGGTGATGTTTTCTCACCTGTTGAGTTTATTCGTTCTGTACAGTCAATGATATAAAAACCCAATAAAAAAAATAAAGATTAAGTTTTGAAAGGGTTACACCAGCTCAATGGCCATCTACATGTTGTCACCAATGACAACTCTGTAAACCCTCAATAAAATACAGAGGTATAAATGGACCACAACATAAACCTTTATGATTCACACACATTTTTCAACATATTATTACCTCTTCTCTAGAGGTCATGTTTCCACCCAAGTCTGCTAATTAATCAGCTAATTAGTCAGCAGGGACTTTGTGTTGTTTCGGTTAAACGGGTGTATCTTACTTTTCAAAATTACATTCAGAGGACAATATAGAGTCAAAAGTTCAAATCTGGTAAGCTTTTCCATTCTCCATCGTTATTGCTGCCTCGTTTAGTTGAGCGGAGTCACAAATAGAATTATCAACACGTTACTTTATCAGACTAGATGTTTAGCTTCAGCTATTTGTGGTTATCTCATCAACTAGTTCTAACCTTGTTGGCTTTGTTACAGCAGCTTGTAGGAGACAAGGTTTGGGTCTCTGTCACACATTTAACAAAGACAGTGAAAAGTCCTCACTTGCTTTGAAACTCAGTAAAGATCTTGAAGCAGTATACTGTTGTTACCCTCTTTGTCGGTCACTCTGAATACAATGCAAACAGCAGCTTCAAGCCTGAAATTCAAATGTAAATGATGGCAGGGATATCATTCAGTTTGCAGCATTAGAACAGCAGACGTGTGTCCAAAACCATGCCTCAATAGAGTGAATGAGATGAAATGAAAAAACCAGAACACAAAGCAGCAGATGTGAGTGAGCGAGGAGGGTCCTGGTACAAGCTGCTTTATTCCTGACAACACACAGTACAGCTGCATGTGTCTGATGCATTCGGAGTCAATACGACATAATGAGTTTGGACCCCTGCTAACAATCGTGTCTGAGAGTTACAGAGAAACCTTACTTCTCCGCTGTTTTTAATTTCCATGTGTGGTCAATTGAACCAAAGGGCTTCTCTTTACTTATAAAAACTGGTTTTGCTCAACAGACATTTCCTTGAGGAACTCCAGTAATTTAAAATGAAGCATACTGCACACAACAAGCAGCTGGGGAAAGAAACCAAGACTAAATTTAACCTGACGTTACATTCACGTCTTAGAGACAACAGAGGACTTCCACATGCCTGTCTCCTGAAAGGAAAGCGGCCCCACTCGTTCAGCTTTACAGGAATCTGATGACTGACTATTTTTAAATGGTTGCCAAATATTTCAAAGCTCAACCGCATAAAATGCATTGTCATTGCTCAACAGGAGGCTGTACACACCCATCTAATTAGTTTAATTCTGGAATGACATTGAGGCCGGTTTGATGGTCTGCTGATGGAGCCACAACAGCTACTAAATCTTTGAACTTTTTTTGGGTTGGTAACACGACGAACAGGCGACACTTCTGCTCCTCGGAATACTCTGGTTCAGTGGCATCGTGGCATCTTTGTGGTCAGTGACTGTTTGACTTTGGAGACACACCGTCATCAGTGGAAAGCCAAGACCACACTGAATGTGCTACAACAAAACCAGAGTCAGGATATTTGAGTCTTGAGGCTCAAATATCCTGAATAATCCAACATGATGATGATGACAGCATGATTAATTATTTGCAACTTAGATTTACTGGCAAAAACCTGATAGAAACATCAGAAATCCCAAAGGAAGAATGAATTGGCTGCGTGTACCAGCCTGATATGTGGAGGAAAATATTATATTTTGTGCGATTCAAAGCATTTCGTGAAATCAAAAAACAGGTCTTTCTAAATGCCTGGGAAAGGTGATTTTTTTTAAAGATTTTCACCTGGCTGTAGAGAAACGCTGTGGTGTGGCAGATGAAAACAACCAGGGTCGATAAGGACATGTGAAGGCAGAGGATGTAGGAGAGACAGTAATCCCACTCTGAGGCATCAGTTAAACCACTGAGACGGCCTTGTAATGTGAAACCACCAAACCTGAGCTGAGCACTTTGATGGATGTGTGCACAGCAGCTATGTGCTCCAACGCAGAGCTGGAGATAGGGATTTATTTCAGCTCCTTGTGTGAGCAATTGTGTGTATGAATGCAGTAATGTGTGAGATTGTGAACAATTATACAGTCACGTAATCTGACGAGTGACATTTAGAAATGTCACCTTGACACCATGATGGATGGTTTTTACTATTTTATGTCACTTAATATGAGCTAATTGACTCATTAATCATCATTGGAAATAATCATCCCAAATGAACAAATTACCTTTTTGAATTCTATCTAATTAACCCTTTTAGACCCACATTAATGCCTTTCAATTTTGAATAAACTCCTGAACATCGAAGTCTTTCTTGACATTGAAACTAGTAAAGGATGTCATCATCAGCATTACTCTCGTCAAAAAGCTTGACAGAAGAATGTGCTATAGTATTGTTTTCAATACACATTTAAGAGCTATAATAAAACCTGGCTGCTCGTGCCAGAGAGAATAAAACTCTTGGATTATTTACTTGGACAATGATGTTAAAGTGAAGACCTTGAACAAGAACTGCTTATAGAGTTATTCATGCATTTTCATCTACAGCTTTCATACTTAAGACATGCCTGCCAGAAGAATACACATCAAGCCTTCCGTCACAAATATTACAACTGACATTTAAGAGTGTAAATGTGAGAGCCAGTGGACCCAGACTGCACTCGTGTCACCCAGCAGTGGAAACTTGCTGCCAAATAAGGATCAAAGCTAGAGAAGCCTAATGAGACAAAAAGAGGTTCTTTTCATGTCAGTTTTATTTAGATTTAGCTGATTCTACGAACAAAATGGAGAAAAATTCTGCAGAAAATGAACAAATGCAGTTCTTATTATAGAGAAGACCCCTTTAAGACTACATTACCCTCCTTAAGCTGGTCTGGCTGCTGAGGGGGAAAATGTATCAGATGCTGGTTGATCACAGGTCTTTGTGTGAAAAGTGTTTTCATATTGTTGCACCTATTAAAAATACCTGTACAGTGGACAGTTTCAAGTGAAAAACGTGCTTCACTTACGTGGATCCCAGACATGATGAAGGGAAGTGGGCAGCAGGTGTCCTCAGGCAGGTAGCGGTCAGTGTTCACCTAGTACCATCAGAGCTGTTAAGAGAGAGAGAGAGAGAGAAAAAAAAAGGCATTAGAAAAAGGAACAATAATGAATGTATCTTTTGCTACAGATAATTATTGATCTATCTTTATCGTTGCAAAATGTGTGTGTGCAAGAGTCTGTTATTCTAGAAGATATATAGATATAGACCTCAGTTGAAGGTGGTTATCTCATTCTACATTTTAACATCTTGACATGCTGGTACTCACTGGAGTACGTGTCAGAGTGAAGCACAAATAAAGAATCACATCTCGCCTCCTACACAAGCAGTGGAATGACCTTTCCAAAGGACCTTACTGTATCTCACTTCTATACGCTCCCTCTTCAGTCAGGGTGGGTGGTTTAACTGGTCTAAACAGAAAAGTAGAATTATGTGCTATGATATGGATTTGTAAGCACTGGTTCAAGAATTTTAACTATCACATTGCATACATTACATTAGCTAAAAGCATTGGTGCACCTTAATGCACGTTAACAACCAGTGAGGTGCTTTTACCTTCTGTGCCACATTTGTATTCTGAGGTAAGATGTCTGAGACGACAAGCTGAGGGGTGGCTTTGGAACTCTTTGATTATTACGGGTTTTTAGTAATAACATAGTAACTGGATCAAAAGTCTGTAATTCTTAGAGCATAAATGAGTGCAGACATCTCTGGTGTAAGCTGTCTGTCGAGCATCTTGCTTCTGCAGCCAACTGCTAGACTTTTAAAGGTGACCTTGATCCAGAGAAAAGGACACAGAGGGGGAGAGAGATGCAGACAAAGATGAGGAAAAGGGTGAGAGAGGATTGAGACATCAAACTGCAATTGATGAGAGAGTGCATATGTATTTCAGTTTCCATTTGTGGTTGGGTGTGTCAAAGTGTATGGCTGAAAGTGTGTACAAAGACTGTAGAGGGAGTTGGTGTGAGCCTAAAAGAGTGTGTCTCTGGAATGCCGCCATTAACCCCCATCTCTGTGTGTAGATTCTTCTTCTGTCTAAATCTTCAATGCCAAGCAGCTCTTAAAAGGCTTTTAGATTTCTATTATTGCCCTGCATTGTCAGAGACACTGTGATAAATCAGGGCCAGCATGGCAAATATTATCATAGCTTGATGGGGTAACAGTAAGTGTGTAAAGGCTTCCCGGAGTCGTCTCACTTCCGACCAGCTCAGAACAGGAAGCTGAAATGGGCAGGGAGGTGAGTAAGAAGGAGGAAGTACCAGCACATATTTTCCAACATTTCATATGAGGATGGGAGGGGCTGCAGTCGAAGGGACTCCAGTGTGAGCGTGGGCAGGTCACTGTACTGTGGGTCACTGTACAGCTACCATTATCAGAGTCAGGTCAGAATAAATCAATAAACACAGCGAATAAAGCACTAAAACCTCTCCAGTCTAATTCATAGCTCAGTTATACAAACTAAATGTGTCCTCTAAAACAGAGCCCATAGCTTTTATGTGCTTTTGTCTATTTGATGGAAAGTAGCTTACCTTTTTGTCCAATGAACATAAGCCAGTTTCCCACCAGCGCTCTCAAAGTAACTTAGTGCACTGTGTAATTTTGGATCTATGAAAATGATGCATCTCCTTCAGTGGCCCTAGCTACAGGCTGGCAGGCTCTCTGAAAGCATCTATGGCCAAGCTTCAATGCACTGCCATATCCTGTGTTCAAACAGGAAGCAGCCTAATTGCAGACCATTGCAGAGCTGTATGCAAACTGACAGAGCCAAATATATCCAGAGCCAGGCTGCTCTGGCGCAACCGAGGGGCGCTTCTTTCACGTTGACACTCTTCATGCTGGAGCAGAGCATCACATCTCACCAACACACAGCCACACTAGCTGGAAAATGCAGGGGAGACGAGCAAGTGCTATTCTTAATGCTCTTCAGTGTTGATAAATGCCTGCCAGCTACTCAAGAGCTTCAGCAACACACTTCTCAAATCACTCTCCTTAAGTTAATCAAGTGCTACTCATTAAAGACAGTGAGTGAAAAGACTTCTTAAATTTTCTATAGCAGGCTGCAGAGTTATGACACTGCTCAAAATCCTACTGAGTTTGTCACATGTCCATACCCATAGAAGGTATGGATAGTACCTCTTCTCTGGTTATACTCTTGTATAACACATTTTACTCTCCCTGAATATCTATGTATAAGCCCAGGGCTGTGTTGAGAATGACAATAGCACTGTGTCTAAAATATAAAATATAAAAATATAAAGACGCTGCATATGTTGGTATGGTGCGTGACTTACTGTCAGAAGATGAAATATGAACCAGCAAGTCTATTTTGAAAGCTTATCAGATGCTAAGACTAAACAACAGTTTATATCCTTCAAACTGGATTTTACAGCTCAGGAGAGTGGAAATATTTTACTTCAATATAATGCTAATTAGTGTACTTAATTCTACTTGGTGTGTGTGGTTGGACTGGCTTGGATTTCAGATAAAGCTGTGGATACGAGCTGACAGATGTTGCCCTTGTGCTAAAATGTTAAGCCAGAAGAAAGTTCTCCATATCATTTGTACAATATAACAATATTTTAAGGCCAGGCATCAAGGTGAACATTTAACATTCAATAGCTGCCAGATGCACTCCAGCGGAAATCACTTACTCCTCCACTCCCCTCCTCCTAAATTACTCTCTCTGTGCGAAAGGAGATGCTGGTGACAATGTCATGGCAACACAGCAAGTGATGTAACCAGCCGTCTTTCAAGTGGCACTACCCAAAATGCACCTCTGTCTTTTCCATTGTTATGCCAGATGACAATAATATAACTACTATTTGCATCTTATGTGCCATTTCCATCATCATCGGTATTGTGTAGTTTTAATCATGACTTACTTGAACTGTCTGCACAAGCCTTTATGCTTCATACCACCCTGGTCTGATAGAGCTGCTGTGGTGGATCTAGATTGGAGTGATAAAGTGAAGCGGGGTCCTGTTGCTTGTTTACTATCTACTGGGTGCCTGTGTGATCTTGTTTCACCACATTAATTTTTCTCTGCGCTGGTTGTGCCTCTGTGACAAACTCTTTATATACACTGTACTTGGACAGTAAAACAGCGTTAATCTTCCTTTCTGCATTAAACCACCATCCAGAATCCTGAAACTTTGTTGCTCTCCTCATCACAAAAAGCATAGCCACAGTCAAAAGGCTACTTGATCCAGGAACAAGACAGACATACGAGCACATTCTCTGATAGATGTATCAGTGGGTAGAGTTAAGCCTTCAATCTCCAGTTTTGCTCAAGTTGCAAAGTACAATTTATAATGCTGGACATTTATTTTATACTTTAATAAATCCTTAATAGCTGGCCAACACTCAATGCAAAAACCACATTGCTGTTTGTACTGGACATCTACCAACAGCAATCAACTGTGTGAAGCCATTGATGAGGCCATTGTTGCTCTGTCAGCCCTTCCTTGGTTAATTAAACAACTTTCCTTGAGGCAGGCACAGGGCTATTCATAGATTAAGAGGGCATAAAACTCTTACTTAGGGTGACAATCGAGCTTGGCCCAGATACATGTCTGTTTGAAAGAGGATGTCATCATTAGACCATCTCACTGAGCCAGCTTTCAACAACAGCTGCCATCACCGAGCTATGAGCAGTAAACAACATTCCCAATATTCCAAACCAAGTTGGTCAATTAATTCCACACAAGTAGCTCTGTGTGCAGCAGAGACAGCACTAAATGGTTTTATGTTGCAGCAGTTTTTAGCTTAAGTCGATAGACTGAACTCCTGACTGAGGCACAGTACAAAGTTTGTATTGTAGAGTCGATTGGCAGCAAAAAGAAACAGAGGGAAATATGGAAATGTGACCTACTGGGCATGCAAATGTACAGTAAGAGCTAACAAAAAATGCTCCGAAGCATGGACACTTTGCAAAGCAGACAGCGTGGAACTACCAACAACAAATGACTTGTAGCTGCTCTGCATTCTCTAATATGTAAAGTGCTTGACAGGAGACAGCAAATTATGACCATACACAGTGCGTATGTGCCTGAGACAAACAGTGAACTACTATGATATCATGATTGGGAAATATGCAAATACAGATTTGTGTACAACAAAATAGGTAACACATTTTAGTGTCTCCTCATGTTTGACATTCAGCAAAATTCAAATTTTATCTCTGTCATTGTTTTTAACATTTACAATAAAAACTTTAAGTTGAGGTTGAGTCAGAGTTTCAGTTACTTAGCACAAACAGCACAGGTGTCTATTTTTAACAGAAGAGACAAGGCCCGTATTGACTGCAATCAAATCGTCGTTTTCTGCTCTAAATATGGACTGGGGATGATAATCACTGTTAATAAGCTCAAGTCAAGACTGCTCCTTCATTTAAATCAACTCGTTTGTGATTCATCTTCCATCTGCCAATTCTGACAAGTGTGCTATAGAATCTGACAAAATTGCTGCTCCTCTGTTTTCTGCACGCCTGCTCAGTGATCACTGAGCACATGGCGCCGTCATGTTCCGGCTCAGTTTTGGCAGCAGGAGACAATCCTTTGCCATTCTGGCTGGTTTGTGTGTGTCTGTGTGTATAAGAGTTTGCTTTCACTGAGTATATGCATGACCCCAGCTCTTTCTATCACTCTAATATCTTTACGGGCCTAATTTTATTTGACCTGCTTGCATATGAATGTGAATAAAATAAATACTTATAACTATTGACTTTTCACTTAGATGATTAAATATGCTTTCCAGCAAACCTGATCTAGATGGACACGATGATATGAAAATAAAGGTGACTGGCCGTCCCTTGAGAAAGCACATTGTTACTGTTTAATTATGTGTGTTAGAAAATCCCTGGGGGATATTTTAAACCAACCCAACACACTGAAACACACAAAAGAGCAACTTTGATTATGGTACAAAATGCAGCAGAATTTTAGATGGAATTAAACATCCCACACTGTCAAAAATGAGACTTCTGTGTTCTAATAACTTTGAAATCCAGTGAAACTATGAAAATGATCATCCATGGAGAGTAACTCAGCTTGTATTCATGCACTGCCTTAAAACAAGTCGTGGCGACTTTGGTAACTTTAATTAGCAAGTTATCAAACTGCTACGCAGGAAAATGTTGAGGGAATGATGCAAAATCATTGATTGTTATGAAGTCAATTCATCACTACACATCACTGCTCTTGGAGGTAATATTAAGGAGAGCTGGATCGAATTTAGTTTTTCAGTCATCCTCTGGTAGAGTTCATCAATATTGTCATTTACCATTGCGTTTTACAAAGCTATGGTAGCAATGGTCTGTTACTTGTGGTTGGCCGGGATACATGCCACTCACAAAGAAGTCGGCCAATCAGAAGAGAGGCTTGTTTATTGTCCTGACTAACGAAAACCCTGTTTTTGATGAAGCTCCGGGGAGAAACATCCCAAGGGGAAACATAAATCTATAGAGATGGTTTTGGGTTAAGAAAATAGAGATATTTCTCCTTATATCAAAAAATCAGGAATGTGTAAAATACGGAGCCATTAAAGAAATAAGGGAGTGCATCAAACTGCCCAAAAAGGCATGCGAGCCCTGTGGTAGACAACTTCTCTCGCATGCATGTGTGCATACATTTATATGCCAAACGATGCGCAACAAGGAACCAGGGAAAGGGTTTCAATTAATGCAAATGCAGAGATATTGTGCAAAGCAATAGAAGCAGTGTCCCCAGATTCATGTCGTTTTCATACGGATGAGCTGTCTTCCACCACAGCAGGCAGCCGCTGCTGGGCCTCCTGTGCTTCAGAGGCCACGTGACTGACTGACAGTGTTCAGAGGAGGGTTAAGAGAAAACAATCATAAAACACTGTTTACTCCGCACACTGGAGCAAAACCAAACTGTGTTCTTCCAAACTAAATGATGAGATATTTACTGGTTTGCCCACTAGTCCCATTCGTTGTCATCCATTTAGGATTCACAGTTTTGGAACTAACATACGAATGACTTGTGAGTTCATCTACATGGCCTAACTAAAAAGAGAACTTCTTGATCCTGAGAGAGATCCATGGGATTATACCAGAGAGATGTTTGAGGGGAAACTTAAGTTGTGTAAGTATTCTGGAGCATGAAGGAGAAAGGGAAATATCAAGTAGAGCAGAGACGGGAGAAAGCTGCAAGGGACGGTAAATAATGAAGGAGATGATCGTGGCACGGAGGAAGTTAAGAGAGACTGTGACTTAACCACTCAATACAACTGTGTGTCTGCCCCTGCCATCTGCCACATTAAACATTTCTTCGGGTCTTCACCTGGTTCTTTAGCTGAAGTGCTCTTTTCACTGTCCCAATGAAACACTCCCCCACAGAGACTGACGGATGCAGGCTTCTGGGTTGAGGTTGTTTCACGGCCTTTTAATTATTTACTTCTCTAAAACGCTGCCCAGCACAAATATAGACTTTTAGCACAGACCAGCAGCTGCACTGGAGGGATTACATTTCAGTGCCTTGCTCAAGGGTAACATTAATGTCATTTCCCTTTACACAGATTCACCAGATGGTTCAGAGATTTGAACTTAACACCATAACAGTATTTACTGAATTATACCTCGATTTTTCCTGCTCCTTTTAACACATAATAAAACATGATAGCTTGACATAGCCTGAAAGCTGAAATAAAACATTCATTTCCAATTCCTTAATTTGAACAGGAACACCAACAAATAACATCAGTTATTATGAAAATAAATTTTTAAAGCCATGTAATCCACCAATAAAGACTTTTTATGTAGTTAAAATTAAGCAAATAAAAACCTTCTCACGGGGTTTTAAGTGATGCCAGAAAAGACAGTTTACTAACAGGAAATACCGAAATTGTCCACTGAGGAAGAGCGAAAGAGAATAAAAGACACTTTCTTTGCAGTAGAGCAGCAGAGTCATATGCATGTCTAATCTAAACCCGCTGACCCCTATTTTTATCTAAGTGAATGAAAAATAGAGCAACGTGACAGATATACCTCTCCCACAACACAGACAGACAGACAGGTGGGTAACAGCTAGCCTTCCTGCCCTCCTGACGTAACAAGTGACGGGCTCGCCACTGATGACAGATTACAAAAGCAGAGAGGCAGGAAGTGGAAGAAAGAAAGGAAGAGGGAGAGAGAATCCTCCTCTGTGGAGCTATGGGAGGCTGCTGCTGGACTGGAAGAAGCAGAGGGGAGGAAGGGTAGTGGTGACGGCTTATTGTTTAAGCTGTGTGTGCTGCGGTTCCAGTCTCAGCACACACTCACCCGGCCCTGGCTATTTATATCCTCTCAATATCCATGCAGGCAGAGGCAGGCTGCAGCAATTTTCATCATTGCATACATTATGGAGATGCTGCATGAAAGATTCTGTCTGCTGGGGGTGTGCCTGCTTGTACTACTTAAAAAAAAAAAAAAAAAATACAAATCAAAACAGGATTTCCCTGTTTATATTGGGATGATGATGAGGGGTGTTTTTTCCAGGACTGTACACTGTGGTTTTTGTATTTCAAGAAAAAAATGCAAGCAACTTGCAAGAATTTCTCAATGAGCTACATGATCCACATCACATATTACTCTGCAGTGTTTCGGCCTCCTATTTCAGCAAATAAAAGTGAAAGCAGTTTCTAATGGAATTGCAGGTCTCTTTCCCTGGCAGCACTCAAGATCCTAACATACTAATTCCTACGTTTCCCATGATGCAACTCAACTGGATATCTCACGATGGTTCCTCACCCAGAATTAAGAAGGCTAGTCCTAGAGCCAAAGAACACAACAAACAGTTCACTTGCATTTACAGGTTGAGCAGTTTTCTTCATGTTGAGTAAACTCAGCTTCATGTTTAAAATACGTGGATTTCTGCCTTAAAAACTGAAGTCTTCCAAATTCATTTCAGTTAATTGCTCCCAGTTGGGGGTTGCTTTTGAAGACTGAAGACGTAGGAACAGAGCTATTTGAGAATAAACTACAATTGTCACGTAGAACATCGTACAAAGAGTACGTCTCCCAGTGCAACAATATGGTTCTTTCATCAGACTGTGGATACAGGCAAAAAGTGATTTGTGGGACAAAGTTATTGTTGGCTGAAGTGTCTTCAGGGGAAATGCTAATGAGACAAAAACAGCACTGGCCTTATAATTTAATGGTCAACATTAAACAATAGCAAGAGAGACAACCTATGGGAGCCTCATTAGTTTATAGTTCACAGAAAATTAGGCCCGACTACCTTTAAAATGGCAGGACATGAAGAATAGGCCAACGCTGAGCATGTACTGCCAGGGGATCTGAAACCTACATTGTTTTGTGTGCGTGTGTTGTGGGTTGTGGGGGGGCGCAATTACACAGACTTGGATCAATCTATTGTTTAGCCTTTACAAGTGAGATGAGGAGGAAATCTGGCTGCTGAAGAAGGCATACGTGTGTCCGTGTTAACATGCAGGGTAGAACAGAAGGACAGAATGACTGAGGACGAGTGCAAAGTGGTACGTGGAGGAGGACAAGAGTAGGAAGCTCCCAGAGCTGTGAAAGGAGGGCTGGGAAGTGGAGCGGGTGAAGGCGTAGAGCCAGAGTGTCGGAGATTCTGGGAGCCTCAGTGCTCTTCTGACAGGACATCTGCTGTAGCACACGCACACGCACACACTCATCCTGTCAATGTTGTTGCACTCTCAATGACAACATACACAAAACCACAGTAGCACACGCAAAACGCCCTCATCCTCTTAATATATGCTACCGCTTGCATACATATACACACACAGCAACGAAAGCCTGATGGATGCTGTCCCACACCTACTTAAGTGGCTTCAATCATTCTAGGGGGGGAGAGAGAATGAGTGAGGAGGGAAGGGGGAAGATGCCTGGCCCCTTTCATGGCAACACATGACAACTCATCCATTCAGACCAGAGGAGGAGGCGAAGCATTTGGGATGGAGACACAAAGAATGTCATTAGCAGCAGCCATGGGAGGGTGCTGGTACAATATGGCAGTGGCATTAGTGGTGACTTGAGCTCCAAATCTCGCTAATAAAAGAGGCATTCAGCAGCAAAAGCACTGACACCACGAGGAAAATTCTGCATGGGGGAGAAAAAAAAACTCTACAGGGGAAAGAAGAGAAGAGATGCACACTGGGAGAAGGGGGGGGGGGGGGCAGGGGGAGATTTCTAAGGACATGAAATACAAGTTTTGCTCAAAATAGAGATTATAGAGATTAGCCGAGCAGTGAGTAATCCCAAATTGAGAAAAAATGACAATGTGCAGATTCAGTTGATACAGCAAGGTTATCTAAGGGAGAGCCCAAGGACACATAGAACCAGAGCTGTACTTCGGATGAAATATGAAATACACATTACAGTCGCCATGTCATCTCTTTCAACCAGTGTTTGGTCTTGTCAACCAGAGCATGACTGAAATAAAATAAAGTGAACTGAATGTAGCTGCCCTAATGTTCAGTATGCTCTTGAGACAATTATATAGTTTCCTGTTACATAACATTTTCTAACTGCAAATTAACATAATCATTATTGTGAATTTCCATTGTAAGAAACAGCTTCTTTCAAGGAAGCATATTTCATCTGAATTAAGAGTTCGCAGGGACATGGACCAAAAAGACGACACAAAGACAGATATATCCGAACACAGAGAGACGGAGACATGGGGAAGGGGGTGGATAAAGAGAGATATAGATGATGATACAAAGTAAGAGAGAGGGGAATAGGAAGGACAGAGATGACAGAAGCAAGGACATAAATGAGGGAGGAGGAGTTAGGGGAGTGGGCGAAGAGGGTGGAGGATCGAGACAGACATGAAAGTGTTGAGGACTGCCAGTTTCTTGGCGGAGGACTATATCCGCTCGTCCTTAATATTAACAGCAGTCATCTGTCGGTTCCAATGCCAACCATGAATAATAGAAGCTCCACCCAGCTATGCCAGCTCCCTGAATTATTAATTCACAGCCACAGACTTGCATTAGCGCACAGTGTGGGGCACTCTGCACTGAGGGGTGCAGCCGCATATGCCCGCTTAGACTGAACCACACGTGTGTGCATGCAGAATATCTGAATAGGCATTTAACACATATTCACTCAGTGACAGGAAGTGAAATGATTGTGCAGTCTATCAGGTTTTCCCCCAGAAACCCCCTCTGCTGCAGAGCTGCTGATGAATTTTGCATTTTGTTTGACAGCAATGATGTTTGTTTTTTTTTTTATATAGATAAGAAACACTACTGTTATTTCCATGTCACCATCATGTCATATCACAACTTCAGAGATGAAAAATCACAAGTCTTTTATGCCTTTTGGAGAAAATGTCACCACACTGACATAAAAAAAGAAGCAAACTGAATTTGGTTCCCCAAATTCAAATGAGATGAAAGTGATGAACAATTATCCTCTCAAAATCAAGCAAAATGACTAGTTAATAGATGTTACTGTTTCAGCCGCAATTGTACAACCCTAGAGACAGCGGTAACTAGGTCATTAGCTTCTTTTCATAGACTAGGTTAAGAAATGTACCCTAATTAGCTAAAAGGGGATCTGCTAAAGGAGACATTGCTTTGATATTATGTTACACATCATGCAAAAATGGGAGGTCTGAAGGCTGGTGTGTGACGTCTGGATGTGTGTGAGTCAGAGGCAAAACCCTAGGGCATGTATTGTCAACTCTCCTACAGACAGAATACTGGAATCTTAAGCTCTTAATACGTCTCACCACACATACAGCCAAGTGAAAGATTCTAGTACAATCATGTGCACGCAGATAGCTGACTATTGACTGGCTTTGCGTCTTCTGCACTGAGCTCCTCACATAGAATACAGATTCTCCTGCACTCCACACCTCTCTTGATGAAAGCAGAAAGCAAACCTGCTTTCTCCTCACACAAATCCAGCCAGCACACATCCCGCCAACTGGTCCCTAGTGCCAGGCAAGTAAGTGACACACAACAGCATCGGCTAAAACAGAAAAAAGAGTGAAAAGCCTGCAATGAACAATGAGTGTAGATTAAAAAGTGTGACTACAATGAAGTATTTGACAGTGTGTGTGCTCCACAGAGAGTGTAGTGTAGGTTAAGAAAGACTGCATTTGGGCAGCACATCCAAAGCCTTTTTTCACCTGTACATGAGGACATTGGGTGATAAAGCGATAGTGGTGGTAAGAAAACTCAGGTAGACGGTGAGGCACACAAGAGGCAACACAGAGGAGAATTCCTGCTAATGCGGAGCCAATGTTTGCAGAGGCAGCAACTGCAAATCTCGCCTGCGGAGAACAGGGCTCAGGGACTTCTTCAGTAAATTCACAAAAGCCTCACACACACACACTGAGTGAAGTGATAACCATGTTCACTCTCACAGCCCAGCGACACGTATACAGCGTCATGGAGAGGTCTGTGCTGATAGCGCGAAGCACTAATTTCATATTATAGTATTAAATCAAATAATAGTATCATTGTATTATATTATAGTACATTTTCAGCACTGAACAATAACATTTAAGTGTTTACCGTGATTTATAACGGTACAATTTGCCATTTGTATAGAATATGAACCAAGTCAAAAACAAACATGTATCCGCATGTTCCCATCTCTTACTTACTTTTCCTACATTTTCATGTTTGTGTGGAAGGTTCACATCATTCATGGTCATTCCAAGGTCCCATTCTGTTCTCAGAAGGCTGAGACAAAATGGCAAATGAAAGCAAGGCTGTCAATACTAATCTCATTGTGTATTAATTCAGATTAATCTAATTTGGTCTATAAAATTCATTTACTATTCAATTAGATAATAAAGATAAAACCATGAAATCTTACATTTTAGAAGCTGGAACAAAACATGCGACTAAACTGTTTGATATTTTGACCTAATGAAATCATTCTTAAAGCAATTGCTGATTTTTTTTGTATAATCAAGTTACCCGATTATTTAAAAGAGAGAACTGCCACAGACGCTCAACACCAGAGCAAACGTCCTGCTCATATAAAGCATTTCACAGTAAAAATACAGCACCACAAAAGCTTTAAATGTCCTCATTTAAAGAATGGTGCTTTATTACTGCAATAACATTGTGGTAACAACAAAAAGAGTATCCTATGTCAAAAACAATACACTGTCCTCTGGTAAGTTAACTGAGCTCAACGGAAGAAGTATATTTGGCACCAACTGTGAAAATAATCTACAACCTAACATTTGTCCAAACTCTGCCCCGGTCTTGACACCACGAGGTCAACGCTTATAAACAAGTTGAGGAATATGCAGGGAGGGGTCCTTGTATCCTAAATGGTTGGTACATTCTTAAGTTCCCCTGAGACTCAACATGGAGCTTTGCAGAAACTTGAGACGGGTGGCTGTATGTTCCTCCGATGACCCTACTGTGGTCTGGTCAAAGGCTTGGACATCGGCAGGAATAGCCGATAATCTGTGTGTGTGTGTGTGTGTGTGTGTGTGTGTGTGAATGGATGTGAGTGACTGAAAGACAACGAGCTAAACTCTACAGGTTAGCACAGCGCTATCAACTTTATCAATACAAACACTCAATTTAATTCAACAGACTGATACCAGTCCTCCACTTATAATAAAGATTAAATGAAAACATTAAGGGAAAAGAGCAGAGCCCCAAGTGGACATAAAATGAGGCTATAGTTTATTTATTGTTTTATTTTTGCTTGTTAACCAAATTAATCCTGAAATGAAATATATTGAGATCCATCTCTACTTTAACATTTTCCAGAGAAACTCCATACCAAGTGGCAAAACCTGCACCAAGTAGAATAGTGTGTTGACAATGTACATTAATATTTACTCTGGATAAGGTCCTTACTGAGATGCGGCATTTGCATGAAACAGCCTGTGAACAGTTTATTCCACAGTCATGGATTTTTTTAGTTATGTTAGTTACAACATTTTATTCAGCTTCAAGTAAACAGCAAAATCAATCAACAATACAAGCAGTGATTGGAATATTTTAATTGTAACCCATTGTATGCCAGTTAACGCCCATGTCTCTTTGTTGGTATATTCCCATATTATACTACTGGCTTAAAGGGAAAAGAGCTTGACAGTGAAAACTGTGACTGCTGCTGTGTTCTACTATAACGTTACAGTTTGATGTGAGCATTGGTCGGACTCTAAGAGGACTGAATCCCTACAGGGAAAGACACCCCTCACACTCATCAGAACGTTTCAGTTCTGTAGGATGTTATTCATGCAGAGCTTCTTTTAACCTGGCTAATACAGGTTGGGTGAAAACTGGCTAGAACAGAACACGGACAGGCTATTATAATGCATTTGGTAATTTTAGTTGTCCTGAGTTGCCTGCATTAAATCACTACCATCCAGGAAAACCTGGACAGACTTCCACCAGATGCCGCGATCTCTAGGAGCCCTGAACAACAAGTGAGAGCTGCTAATCAACTGACAAACACACCTACTGTGTTCATTTCACATCCACCTGTTTGTTTTCTAATAATGACTTGCCACTACTACCATCTGCAGTCTCCATTGACGGTTGTAACACCCAAGTTCCATTTGGTGCACATGTGGAACACAAGGTGGACCCGAGGAAGAGCAGCTATTTTAGTGGTGACAGCTAAAGAGGATCCAAAAAAGTAAATGAGACTGGCCCAGAATATGATGCCAGCTATTTCAACATTTAAGGGGGTGATTGAAGGGTTCAGGCAACAAATTAGGTGCTGATAACAGGATTTCTGTGCACAAAACTCTACAATAATGTCTATGCAGACTGTAGTGTGTAGAGCTTCTTTCATTGAAAACAACAGCAAATTGTTGCTTTTATTAAAATGATAGCCTGGGGGGAGTTCTATATGCAGAAGTGATCAAATAAAAGCTTCCTTAAAAAGGGAAACCCTGTATTAAAGTAGACCTAATTCAGGTCGGTTTATTTTTCAGCACTCTGTGACATCATTAAAGCGCACGCACATTTGCTGTTCTGCATCTTTGAAGTCAAGTCAAAAACTAAATTACACAGAAATTACTCATTTTCATCATCACCATCATCCATTCTATATTCTTTTTATGCTGCTACAATAACGGCCACATTGTTTTAAAACCTTATAAATGTCTTCAGCTTCACACTGTCTGCACCTTCCCCTGTAAATATCCAGGAGTCCAGTGAACCGGGACACGGACTGACCACACAGTGGAGGTGAGCAGGGAAAGCCACAGGTATAAATGACATGCTGGCACAAGTCTTTGATTCTTTCTACTTGCTGGTTGGCTGGAGATGAGTTTGAGACTCATTGAAATGTCCCTTTGAGATTCAGCTCCTTTGTGTGCAGATTTATCAGCTGCACATTCATGCTGCCAGTCTCTACTTCTACCACGTCCCTGTGCATTGTATTCAGGTCTGGTCAGTGGGAGTGGGAGGTCACTGAAGTTCACTGAACTTATTGCCATGTTTATGAAACCAGTTTGAGGCAAAATTTTCTTTAGGACATGATGCATTATAATGGTAGAAGTATCTATTAGACAATGGTAAACTGCAGGCATGAAAAGATGCACATGGTCAAGGACAGCCCTCAGATAAGACAGTGACATTTAAACCGTGTTTGGTCAGTATAAGGGGCATTGAGTGTGACAGCATTAATCCATCCAACAGCCTGAACTGTTGGATGGATTAATGAATCATGCTGTCAGTTTTTCTGTCCATCTTCTGCTGTTGTAGCTCGTCTGCCTCAAAGTTGTAATATTCTACAGAGTGGCTATCTAAGTTACGACAGTTTTTCTGTCTGATTCTACCAGTCTAGTTGTTCTGTTCTGATTTCCCTCATTTAAAAGGCATTTCCATCTGCAGAACTGCAGCTCACTGGGTGTTTTTGTTTTTTTGCACCATACGGAGTCAACTCTGAGCATGAAAATCTAATGTAAGGAACCAGCCTGCTAAGATATGAGGGTGGGACAGAGTACAGACAGAGGTCTAGACCATGACTATTTCACATTGAAAAACGTCCCCTCAGCAGGTCACTGTGACTGAATGATGGGACATCAATGTAGATTTGGTCCATAGTAAATAATCAGGCCAGCCTTTCACCATGTTGTTGCAAAGAGTGGAAAAAAAACTTGAGTCAAACTGCTCATACAGCTAAATCAGCTGGATATATGAAAGGAATAACTGATTTCACACATACAACAGTCCAAGCACCACTGCTGATCAAACCCCGTGTTTAAGGCTTTTCACACACACGCAAACATTTGACTAAAATTATTCATCAGCTCAACACCTCTGTACAGATAACATTAGTTACTTTATCTGTCAGTTTGTTTCAGGAGAGCATGAGTCCGTCTGTCATAAACATCCTCAGGCCAGAATCCTTAATTATGTATAATACAGAACACAAAACCCAAACACATCTCATCTCAGTTTTGATGAGTGCAGCAAAATTATATATATTGTATATTTTAAGGTGGTGAGAATCTGACGCACAGAGCAGTGTCCTATAGTTCATGTCTGCAGCTATGCAGGAGGCAGCTGCTTGTTTCAAAGCCGTTATTACAGAAGCAGAGAGGCAGATGCTCCTGACATCAGCTCTTCTACATGGATCCACTCAGAGAATAAGTGTCCGGCTGTTTTCCTCAACCAAAATTTTTCCTTCTGCTCATTATTTCAAGTCCGCTCTCCAACACCCCCCCCCCCCCCGGAGGCTGATGTCATCCAGCTCAGTTAAATAAGAAGCTATTGTGTCGTGCTGTTTTGCACAGTGGGGTAGCTCTGCTGGGTATAGAAGCGGGATGGTTGGTGAAGGACGAGCAGGGGCCTATAAACTACATCAAAGCTGGTGACTTGGCAGTTTTGGTTGATTTATGTCTTGAAAAATTCTTCACTATCTTATTTCTAAATGACCACCTCAGGTGGAAAATCGTTATGTGGATAATAAAACCTTTTAGCTGTAGGTTACAGGAATGGGTGGGGGATGTCAGGCTGTCATCTGACAGGTCAGGCTCCATTTATATCATTACCTTGTAAATGTTGGAAATTAGCTACCACACAATTTCTGAGAGCAAATGAAACATTTTCCAGAAAAAAAGCTGCTGATTCACAGACATTTGCATTATATCTTTATTGTATTCCCAATGTGTCGGAAATAAAAACAATTGACTTAGAGGCATTGATAGTGATCCTAACGATTGAAACGTAGCTTGTTCTGGAAATGTTAAAAATACTGGATTAACAATATCATAGTGTGAAAAACTTCCCAGTGGGGACTCTCTGGAGGCCGTGGGTGTAGTGAAAGACCAGCCATGTGTTAGGGCTCCGGCCCTGCTCATTGCCTACATTGTGCAGCTAGCCAGCAGGCGTGGCAGTAGAAGCCTCCCGCCTTCAAGGAGCTGCCTGACTTACCAGCCGCTGCCCAGATGGAGCGGCCTCCGCTAAGTGTGCACACAAGATGGCAGCCACAATGCCACTATTCTACTGGGAAGCATGATCACCAGGAGGGAGGGTATGAAGCGGGGAGTTAGCCACAATCACAGCTCAGCAGGAGCCAGACAGATAAGAAGATTTCTAATAAATACAAAGTACGAAATAAGAAGAAAATATTCGGGCCAAACTGTTGATGTTTCTGGTCGATATAATTACAGTGGGAGAAAATTGACTTAAAGCTAGTATGCTGCAAATTGTGTTTGTGAAATAATGTTAAAATGGATTTGTATCACTCTGTGATAGACTAAATGATAATATTATTAACACACACTAAAAAAAAGAGCACACCCTCCCCTTCTTTTAAGTAATCAAGATGGCGACCATTAATGGTGAAGAACACAAACTAATCCACACTCAGTTTAACCATTTTGAGTGCACCATGCAGGTTCTTGTAGTAAACCTTATAGTCGACCACAGGTTGCAGTATTTGTCAGTGTGAAGAAACTTACAGACTTAAAATAGCAAATGTGAGTACTGAAAAAGTTCAACATAGCTTATTTATAGCACAGTAGGTTCTTTCATAGGAATCAGCTAGAGTTGTGTTTAATTTCCACAAATCACACTAAGTCCATTTATCAGTTAAAGACACTGAGACCTCGCGGCCAAGTTGGTACAGTGGTGTCTCAGCACGTGTTTGAAAAGAGGAAGCAGTGCAGGTGCAGTGCAGATCTCCCGCCAATTTCATTTTCCATCATCATTACTGAATAAGCTGACCATGCCACTGCTTGCCACTTTGCATCGTGCAATCTCAACAGTAAACCTGCATTAGTGTGTGCAAAGATCCTATCAGATACTGCAAAATACATTACACACTGTACTTTGTACGTTTGGCTATAAAGAGTCATGCACTGCTAAAAACTCATTGCACTTGTCTTTCCAGGTAATAAACAGAGTATCCCAGGCTGCTGAAATGCAGACAACCATGAGTAAATGACTGTCGATGTATCTACGGAGAGTGATATAACCTACTGTGCAGAGTAAGTCTCGCACCATCTGTGATGTCCTTTTGCTCATGAGTGTCAGTATACTGTTAAGCTCTGCACCAAAGGCACCATGTTAAATCCCTCCTCTGGTATTGCACTTGCTGATTAAAGAGACAGAGGATGTTGGAGAAAAGAGGCTGGAAGAGAAAAACGAACTAAACGCGGTCATTGTGTTGAGGTCAGCAGGGCCTTGGACAGGCTTCAAATGTGCAATGAGATGGTCAGTGTACAGACAGAGGAGCCATTACTTCCCAGCTGAGCCCATAAACCAAGCTCAGAGCTTAACACAAGACAGTAACAGAGCTCAGCTCTAAGCAGCTCCAAGGATCGATCAGAGCCATTTTTTTCTTCTCTCCTAATAACTCATCACCAAAAAGAAGAGGCTTGACATGTGACTAAGCCCTCCAGACTTGTCCCGTCACATCTAGTCGTTGTCAAACTGCACCTCCATTAGACTACTCCTATCTAGCCATCATTCAGTCAGTGAGATGGGGAGAGAGCTATTGACAAGCAGAAGACAGACAAGGTGAAGAATTTAGCAAGGCTGAGGATTTAATCTGAGTCTTCCGATACCTCACTGAATGGGTCTGACTTCACAGATGGAGCTGAAGCTGAACAGTCTCACTACTTAAACCTGAGATGAGTCATGCTGTGTTTAGAGGATTGGTACAGTGTGCTACAATGAAAAATGATGTGCCATTTTTCTTCCATAAAAATGCCATAAATTCTTGCACTGAGAGAAAAAAGGTATTAATTGCAGTAACTCTCTGCACAGACCCTCAAGCCACTGTGTTGGACATCCTCGCACACCGGCAGCAGGTTAGCCCTGACAGACGCAGCATACGGATATATAACATGTTGCAGTCTGGTTCAACAGATTCCTCCGGGGATAATGGATGCCAGGCCCTCACCCCCCCACCTCGCTCCAGCCAGTCTTGGTGACAGATTTCTCTAATAGAAAACTCAAAGCTTCCACACTGCTTTATCAGCATTCAGCACAACAGCTAAAACAGGTGGGCTGCAAAGTAAGATAACAACTATGTGGTAGCAAAGAAATAAAAAAGCGATGCCAACTGTTAGAGCTGATTGTTGCTTCTTTTAAAACCCAATTTAGGAACCAATATTAGATCTTACATGCAACGCAGACACATCTATGACGACTGATCTGTGTAAATGAAACCTTTCTGCAAACCATCAAACTGCGTACAGTAATTATATCTCATGTCAGACTGTCCAATCATCAATATCTCTATTTGGACAATAATGAAACTATCACAAATTGTCAGTCAGTTACCTAAAAAAAAAAAAAAAAAAAAAGGCAACAACATTGAAAGGATAATAATTTAGATTTAGTCCAACGATGTCAGATAAGAAGCACAGCCATGAAGTTAATACACTAATCGCAAGATTTGTTACTACCAAACAACCCAGAAGTGAGATTGAAAGTGATTAGGTGTTGTGAAAAGCAACTAAACACTTCAGAGGCTACATTGCTCATGTCAGTCACGTCACAGCTTGCAAAGGTATGCACATTTCAACATTTCAGTCATACTTTCACCTTCAAGCTCTGACTGGGACACTAACAAACAAGGCCAAAGCTGCAGGGAGAACACGGTCTGCTCGGGCTCCGATTCATTAAACACTGACAACATTTAGCAATACCACAGCTGTTTGTCGTTTATGCTCCTTAACCTGAAAACATCTGTGTTTACCAGCATCCACCCTGCTCAAGTGTCCTTGAGCAAGACACCGGAGATCTCACCGGCTCAAGGACGGTGGTCTGTAACTCAACCTGACCTCTGACCTTGCCATGGAGCAGTGTAAGAAGAAACTGGTTCCCCTCTGGGATAAACACACTAATCACATCATCACAACAGTGTTTCCATGAACGGGACAACTCTTGTGTAAGACCGGGACAGGGATCAATGCAGAAGAATGAAATCATAGACACAATATCGGTGGAAAGATACTGATCAGTGTTTCCTCAGGCTGAGGGGCTGAACCCCAGCTCCAGCCCTGTCCTGGAGGCGGCGGCGGCTACAAGCACAGTGGGTCCATTATCGGACAGAGCCTGCCGCATCAAAACACAAACCAAAGACAGAAGGCCAAGCCACGGTGTCTGCAGGAGGTTTCCATTTTCACACACCATCCCAGTCAGCTCCACGATTTTAATTTTTTTTTTTTATTTTATTTTGTACTGCAAATCCAAAACGGCGCCTCCGCCTTCCAACACAGAGCTGCATGTTTCCCCTGTTTTATGGACTATAAAAGAATATCTATCAGCCTGAGAGCTGAGCTACAGTCAGCTAACAAATATTTACCATAGATAAAGAGTCCAAAGAGTCCGAAGAGTCCAAGCCAAAACAAAAAAAAAAAGGCTTTTAAATAAAAAAAACAAAAAACAAAAAACACACCACAAGGCGTTAGCAACGACCGGAGTGTCCGACTATGGAAGCAGCAGAGGGGTGGGAAAGGGGGAGGCTTTTTTTTGGAGGGGGGCAAAAACAGCCCATGATTATAAACACAAAGGAACCACACAATGGTCATTTTACAGCCGTGTTGTGTGTCTCTTTTTACTGTCAGACTGTGTTACAGGGAGCCAACCGACCGAGCAGGGCTTAGCATAAACAGTGTCCGATAATGGATCTCGTGACGTTACATTGTGCGTTAACTAGCAGCACACGGCTAACGCTCCTTTTTTTTTTTTTTTTTTTCTTAACTGTTAGCTCCGTTAGCCGTTAGCTTAAGGGTTAACCGTCCCGGAGAAGAGGCGACATTTCCAGCCTCGTTTATCTGTCCAAAAAAGCAAATCAACAACAACAACAACAACAACAACAACCTCCTAATGCTAAAACCGCTGCTGCAGCAGCAGCAGCAGCAGCAGCAGCAACAACAACAACACAACGGAGGCAAAAACAGAGACGGCGCTGAGGGGGTAACTCACCCCGGACAGATACCCAGATACCCCGGCGGTGTGGACCAGATGTGGCGGTAGGTTAGCGGCGGAGGCCCCTCCGGGTGACTTCCTGCGGGTGGGGGGCATCCAGGGCTCTTTGCAGCGGGGTTAGACAATCCCAAACGTGGCTTTGCTTTTGACGGTTGTCGGTAGTGTGTCTGCATGTGTGTGTGTGTGACAGTGTGTGTTTGAATGTATGTGTATGTGTGTGTGTGTGTGTGTGTGTGTGGAGGCCTACTGCTGGGAGGAAATGGTCTCCGCTCCGTCACCGCCGCACGCATGCGCAGAGGAGCGGCGCGGCCGGCGGGGCTGACGGTGTGTGAGCGCAGCCGTGTGGACACAACAGGTGAGACTCCACCTGACGGCTCATCTTCACCTGTTACAGCCCAGCAGGTAAAATCACCTGTTACAGCTCTTCTGTTATAAACAGATCTATATTGCACATCGTGTTAATTGGACGTGATAATAAAATATAGTATGATATGAACTGGGATGTTGGTGAAAAATACAGGTGGCATAATAGGCTTTATTGTGAATGCGCTACTGTCTGACAGTAAATATCATAAACAAAAAACAAACACCTTAAATATAAGGCAGGGGGATGCTGGAGCCAATATATAATGTGCAATAAGTAATTGCACATTACAGATGGGGTGTCGCACCATTGTTGGAGTCTAGGAACCATTTGTGTGGTATGTGTGGTCCTGGATTTCCTGCCAGATGGGAGGGCTCTCAGTTCTTTTAAATCAAAACTCAAGACTTTTTTTTTTTGTTGTTGTTGTTTGCCAAAGCCTTTTATTAAATCACACACTTCACTGAATCTTTTACTTTTGCATTTCGTATCTTTTATTATATTTTAATATTTTCTAATATTTAGTTTCCTTTTTAATATTTGAAATGTAGATTGCATTGTAACTTTGCATTCTCTAATGTTGTTGTTGTACTGTTTTGCTGATGCCTTCTATGTTTATGCAAAGCACTCTGAATTGTCTTGTGGGTGAAATGTGCTTTATAAATAAACTTGCCACTTGGTTTGTGTTAATATTCATTGCAAATTTCTTAGGGAATACATTATTACATTACTGCTGAGGGGGCTTATGTCAAAATGAGCACACCATAAATATGTATAACCAGTCAGCACAAATAAATACGACCACATCCTGAGCCCCAGTTATGTTATTACTGACATTTGCTTCAAACCTCAATTACAGTGACACATGATCACTGAACATTAGATATATCATCACTATAAAGAGATAAGTAAGCTCAGCGTCTTATTATTCACATATGCTTCTCCACAGATTGTACCGGATCTACCAGTTAAACACTTTATAGGCTCAAAGCTGAGTTTGCACTCACACTTCTTGTTGTTGACTTGAAACATAATAATATATTGAACTGATGACTCCATCGTTATGATGATGTTGGGACTGAACTCCACAGAACTCTCACTTTGTGTACTTGGAGTTTAATTGTATATTATAGAACCACACATTTTTTTCCTCTGGCTAAATAAATAAGGACTCTGATGTCAATATCTATGTATCTGTCTGAATGTGTCCTCTTTTAACTGGATATATGGACATTTTTAAGGACGTAGTTCACACCATGTAGTTTTCATGTCATCATTTCATGGTCTTTTTATCAACATCTTATGCTGTTCACTTGTTGTGTGTCCTCGTGTATGGATTGTGGATAGGTACCAGCTGTGTGAGGTGCATGTAGATGGGCCTATCTGACACATCCATCAGATTTGCTTTGAGAAAGAGCAGCCTATTGTACAGTTGTCTTCATGTTGCGTGTCTTATCATCATAACCAAGTCCTACTGTAGATTTGATGTAGATTCACCACACAACTCTTCCTGTCTAATTACCATTTACTGCAGCAACTATACGCAGTAGACTAGCAATACTATAAAAGGTTTTCAAAGGAGGAATTCCCACAACAATAATAGGAACTCCATCTATTTTATGAAATCTTCAAGACAAATGCACAAAACCATGCACATCATATAGGGCCATAAATAAATTCATTATTTACACCTTTGCTTATTATGTTTGTGTTAAAAGTCTGCAGATACCATGGGATTGGGCCTGGGTCTTACCTTGCATGTATATCAAAGTAATGGCCATATTTCTTTTAATCACACTTATTTCAGTGTTACAAACTCTGATACAAGTAGTCTAACAAATGTTTTATGAGAGAGTTGAGACAAATATCAGAAGTAAAGTAACTCACTAAGCAAAATGGTTCAGATCAGAGTTGTATGAGTGAATAACCCGATAAATCCTGTTATCTGATTACACAGAGTGGTGACAGAATCCACTACTGCCAAAAACTGATATTTCTCTCTTGAATGTAGTGTTTCAAAACAGAACTCAGCTCACTCAGCTGTAGGTGTGGCATTTTTTTCAGTGACCACCATTTTTTTTTATTTCATTTGCATATAAATGAGCACCTACTGTCAACAAGATCTAGACTGAAAGTTTACCAGAAAGATATTTTGTGCTTCTCACATTTACCCAAAGATACATTTAAAAAAATACCACGTCTCTCAGTCATGTTTTCAGTCGGACAGCTTTACAAAATCACCTGTCAGTAACGTCAGCCATAACCAAGAAGGCTGCAAACAAAGAAGCCCAAACTTCAGCTACAATCTGGTATTTTCTAAAATAATTTGGTTGTTTTTTTTAAGTCATATACAAATATGAAGTTCTTGGATCACTTAATTAATACTCAAATCTCTTATGAAGAACCGACTCTTAGAAGCACAGACGGATTAAGTTTAATCTTTTCTTCTTCCTTCCACCAGATTTTCACACCTGGTTTTGGGCAGTTTCTTGTTTTTGAGTAAGAGATGAAGTACAATTGTCACAGTTTTTGCCTTTTTCTCACTTAGCAACACAGTAATGTCCAGAAACCCTATTAAAGCAAATTTGCTGTTTTCAGTGTTTTTTTACTTCAAGTGTTGGCTGGAAAAGAAGTTCATGACACAAGGACTAAACTTTTAAAAAATCCCACCTGCACAATTTCAAAAGTGCACATCTGCCAGTCTGAAAATAAGGCTGTTTTACTTGTTCTTATAAACTTGACATTTTGCTGATACGAAGTTCTAACACAAGATCCCAATGCTGACAGAAGGAGAAGAAGGTGGTTGGAGTGGTTATTTCAGTGAATGTGGCAGAATCTGATGCCTCAGAATGCCTCGCTGTAATCCCTGGAGATGAAGATGGTTTTTGGGTCCTTGGAATGTGTGCTTCAAATTCCTGTCTAATCTGCTCGACTTCAGATATACAGAAAATTAATCCTCTGGGGCTTTTGCCACCACTTCTCATTTTAAGTGTCAGTATTTATGAATTCAAAACAACCAACAGTGCAGAAAGAATCTCATCTCTACATTGTTCCTGAGGTGTAATTAAAAATAAATACAAACATAAACTCTGAGTAACGCTGCCTTTACACTGTAACATGCTGCGGCCAGTGCTGTACAAAAGCGGCCATTTGAGTTACAAAACAAAACTCCATTCACTCTGAAGACAGAGCAGGTGAAAATAAACCGTGGGTCAGATGAATGGCAGATTTAGATCTGTGGCCCAGTTCCACGTCCAATCTAAAGGAGGAAACAGGAACTAAGCCTCTGCTGCTCTGACTGGTCACAGGGTCAGAGGTCATGTGGACTCACAGTGGTCAGCATTTTGTAAACATATTCACAGAGCCCTTATCATAACACACCAAAGAACAGGAAACCTTTCCCTCTCAAAAACAAAAGGTGTCGCACGCAACGTGCTGTAGCCCCGAAGCGTATCCAGCGTATGAGAGGAGAAACCTGGAGCAGAACATGTCACTGAGTTCTGTAAACTCTGCGGCTGGACAGTGTTTTGGTCATAGAGCTGCCACATACACGGGGCCGTACAATCCCAGTGGAAAAACAAACCACCATCCCGCAGAAGCACCTATGTGCAATAAGAAATGAGTGGATACTCTGTTACGCTCGGTGCAGAGGAATGACAAATTTACATCCAAAGGGTGAGTGGTATCTGATTCCAACTTCCTGGAACACCAGCTTTGGGATGCCAATGTCACAGAGGTAGAGACTGCTCTCTGTGTCAGCTAAAGGTAGAGGAAGTCCTAAAGAGAGAGTCCACTTGGCCTCCACAGTTTGACGCTGCTGCCCGACCGGAGGGTCGATACTGAGGACTGGGGCCCGGTTCTGGTTGGCCCAGTCAGCGGCTGATCGGTACCAGGACTGTTCTCTCAGCAGTGGGTTCTCGTGGCAGTCCAGGCAGTTGATGAGCAGATCGACTGGGCTCGTAGGAAAGTCTACAGTGGCAGAAGAAGAAGAAACTGTTGATGGATGTGTTTTTCAAAAATTGTCTCATCAGGCTGGATGCTGCACCTTGGAGATACTAGAAAACAATCTATCTCAGCAAGTGTCAAAAATAATGCACAGGCTGAAACCCAAACCTCCACTTGGCCATGTAACTGTTCCCTGTGTTGTCGGATTGATGGAGCAGTAACATAATGCAACAAGCACAGCGTCAAAATATCAATGAGTTCCAGCTTTCACGTACAAAAAGAGCATATGAAATGACTCTACTCCACTAGAGGGCAACATTTGTCTGTGCTTGTCTGCTCCAACATGACGAATGCTTACAGAGGAAATCAGTCAGACTTCCCTCCATCCCTGCCACTGAATCCTGAATAAACAGGCTTTTAATCATCTCCAAACTTGCTGCTGGTGTGTTTCACCTTTGATGCTGGTCACTTGTTTGCCACTCGTCCCGCTGTAGAGGCTGACCTCACTGGCGACAGATTCCGGTATCTTGACAAATCTGGGCAGAAAGAGGACGACTTCCACTTCGTGGTTGGCCAAGTGTCGACCACAACTGATGCCCTGGGCTCCCTGCAGATGGGGCCCGCACAGGAGGACAACAGTGGGCCTCTGGTGGACATTTTTTGGTGTGAGTCTGGCAACAGTCAAGAGATGCAAAAAGAGATATTATGCAACAAAAAGACAACTAAACCAAATAACTAATCATCATTATGACTGTTTACGGCCTCCAGTTGCTCTTTTGGGTGTGGCTGTGTGTATGGGGGACAATTGTACTTAACCTGTTGAGTAAGAGATTAAGTATAATTGTCACAGCTGGTGCCTCGTTCACACTTGATAACACAATAAAGTCCACAAAGCCTATTAAAGAAAATTTAATGTTTTCATAGTTTTTTACTGCAAGTGTTGGTTGTAAAAAGATGTTCATGACACAAGGACTTCACTTTTAAAAATTTGTATTTCAAAAGTACGTAGCTTTTGAAACTATGCAGGTGGGAAAGATCTGTGTTACTCATTTGGTCACTCAGTCACTTCGCGTTGGTTAAAAACACAAATACTGTGCATTTGCAGAAAAATTGTTTCAGGCTGATTGGTAATCTGAATCACATTGGAAACCAATACAACTAGCCAATAAAAAGAAAAACATTTTAGAAAAGACTGACAAACATTAAAAAGATAAACAGGTAAATATTGATAGTGCTAAACTAAAAGTTTGGCTAAAGCTCAGGACACACACCATCTTATACACAATCAGAGGTTTAATTTTTGTTGCGTGTTTGCAGAAATTTTGTGCCTGTCAGTGAAACCCCAGCATAGTTCCTGTAAAAGTGTTATAACAAAACAAAATTAAAGCTGATCTGAAGTGACAGTGATTCCAAACTTGAGCATTACATACTGACACGATAAACCTTGTTGTTCTATAAAACACTGATTTGTGCTCCTTTGACTTTAAAATACGCCTTCATGGCTCATAAAGGTGCAGGTAAACAATACCAAACATGGGATGTATTCAGTCTATGAGGATGTTCTCGACCTGCAGTGTGACCGCTCACAGAACTGCTTTCCTGACGTAATAAACCCTGAGGGGAGTCAAGGTCAACACCAACGTACTCATGTAGAAACATGGCAGTAAAGATGATTGTCATGGAAACTGGAAAACATTACATGGAAACAAAATATGTAAGCAGAGTATCTTGGGTTAGGGGATAATTACTTAGACAGGGATGTTTGGCAGACTGCTGTGCATTCTTCATCTTATTTCACACACCAGAGTGGCTCTGTTGCATTGAACTGTATCAGAGACACGATCAACCTTCTGCCTTTACAGAGTTATTAGTTCTTTCAGGCCTTATAAATCATACCAATATCCAGATAGGTGCTCCGTACCTGTTTGGTCCACCCAGCAGGGTGAGAGCCATCTGACTGGAGCAGACACCGATGGTCTCCAGCCTTCGCTCCGGAGACAGGCCCCACTGCTCTGCCGCCGCTAGGAGACGCTTATGAAGCTCAAAGGAGATACTGGGCACCACCAGGCCTGAGTCTGCAATGGGACAACATTAAGTGAGATTAGACCACCTGCTGCTTTCTTCATCTTACAAACATCTGGCGAGATGCCGCGTCATTAATTAAACGAGCACAGAAAGTATGCAAGCACAAATTTCTCCATTAGCAATTAGCACTGTGATTAACATTCCTCCATAACGATCCACATCATGTCAAGCTCCGAGCCAACCCAGTCAACTGAATCTTGCCCTACGGAAATGATCACATGATAAAAAAACCAAATGATCATGTGCATGTCACACATTCATAAATCTTAAATCTCACAACCTACAGCATCTCCCTCCGGAACTGAGAAAGCCTGAGCAGCATGTATCAAAAAGCTGAAGAATATTAATAGACATATTTGTATGATCAGTTTCAAGTTCCACAAAAAGAAAGAAGCAGTTTTTATATTTTTCCTGGGTTGTGATATTTATCTTCATAAGCGATTTATTTTCATCAGTGCGCTTTGAAAAACAAAAGCTGGAGCAGAAGTAAAACTCAGAAACTGCCCTCTCAGATAAGGGCAAACTGGGCTACAGATAAATATACTCCCAGGTTCTCAGGGGTGGAAGTTATGTTTAAGTAACACAGATCTTCATGTGAGGAACCCATTCCCCAGGGAAAAGCCCTTCCTCCTCCTCATGACCTGATCTTGTTCCCATCACGGAAGATTCTCCATTTCCTCTCCTGTTTTGTCACTGCTGTCTGCAGCAACAAAGGAAAGATTGGCAGCCTTTACAAAACATGACAAACATGAGGCAGCTAGAGTGAGACGCCTATTCCCCGCAGGGCCCGAGTTCACACGCACCATCACATGGTCTCTGACCAATCTCCCACCCCTTAGCTCCAGGATGGGGCGGTGCTGCCCTGGACCCCCCACATTGGCTGCCGTCTCAGTCAAAACACACAGCAGGTTAGCGTGACAAAAAAGGGGACAAACATCATATACATATGAACACCTGTACCTGTATCCCGCCTGTTTGCGGTGAGAGATTGGGGGGAGGACCAAACATGGGGGAGGCATGGTGGAGACCGGCATGAAGAATGGTTTCACTTCCATCTCTGATATTAAACTGCTGACTTGTGCAGAAATCTTGCTTCATCAATGTAATTAATAAACTCCACATTTTAAAATATTTCAGAGGTTTGACTGTCTGTTTGACTGTAGGAATACTGACATGTAGGGACACAGTCCTACGTATTGTGCAGATCTTTACCTACGGCATGGAGAATGTTCTTTGCAGGTAAAACACACAGTGACTTTATGTGGAGTGGATTTCTACTCTCTGCCTCTGTAACGTTCACTTTTTTTTTTCCAAAAAAGTAGAAATTCATTGTATCTTAAGCAGTTCTCTGTTTTCATGTGTGCGGTCGTGTCAAGCCACCTAACCTTGTAAGAATTGTTCTCTCTTGTGTATTTTTTTTTAATTGCTGTATTACATAACTACAGTTCAGGCCTTTTATCACTATACAAACTGAAGTGTGTATAAACCTTTAAAGAGCCTGTGCTAATCTTTGGCTGTCTATTGCCTGTGGCATATTAGAAGGGTAATGAAAGTCAAGCTGGGGGAACTGCACGGCTCAGGATCCCTTTGATAAATAAAGCTGCTGGGAGGCAGTTAAGTCCTTAATGGCCTCCAACAGATATCTGTCCTGGTAGCTGAGAACTTGGTGGCCTCATTGGCGTGCACAAATTGACACTGACACACACACACACACACACACGCACATAGTAGCTCACACCTCATGTTGCATCACACTCACAACTTGATTTTCAAACGTGTACCCAAAGCCTTTCATCCTGACATGCAACACTGACAGGGTGGCGCGCACACGCACACACACACACACACACACACACACACACACGAGAATGCCCTCTTACACCAGATAACTGTGTATAAACACAGAGGCTCATGCCGTGTCTGACTGAAATTCGGGCTTATCTTTAAGTTGGTCCTGTTCCCCTCCCACTATTCTTTTATTGATACCGCACAAAGACTGCTAATATGTTTCAGTGGGCAAAAGAAATCTGGAGCATGCCAATCCTCATGTGAGCGATAAGCACAGGAAAGTCAACTGCCTCTTGTCATGCAAACTGCTGCTTTGTGTGCCAAGCTCACGGGAGGCAGGAGTAGCACTAGTATGCACTAATTGCTTTTCAAACATGTAACCAGGTGTGCTTCTTATTAACTCTCTTGCTGAAACTCTGAACTTGCTACTACCACCACTTCTACACACACACACACACACACACACACTCTCACTGTGGGGTGAAACAAACTTGAAGCTCGACTAACTAAACCAGGTAGCCATGAGGATGCAGCGGCTCTAAAATAAACGGAGCTGGAAGCAATCCTTCAAACATGATGAGAGAACCAAAGGATCTGAAAACAATACACGCTGGCTGGATGCGGGCCATGTGCAACTTTGGGCTTGTGCTGGGATGGGGAGAACGAGACGGGGCTCTTCCATTTCTGCAGCGCAAGAACTGCAGAGGGTTCACTCAGGCACAGGAAAGAATCTTAATGTGGTAATCTCTCAGATTCCTTTTTTGGCAAGTTGGTAATATCTCTGGTGGCAGAAGCTCATTGTGTCTTTCTAAACTCTGTTTTGTAAAAATCACTTAATGGATTTAACAAGTGGTCACTGGATTATCTGATAATTTTGTTTGTTCTACCACAGTGAGCACGGCTGCTTGTGTCAGTTTCTCAGTTTAAGATGCTCTTTGCTGGAAACTTCTTACAAGTTTCTTGGAGAATGTAAATTCTTACTGACAGGTGAGTTGGATCAAAAACTGTTAACTGTGAAGAAAAACATAAAATTATCACACAGTCGATTTCTTTTATTCCTTTTAATTCTGATGTATTCTGATGTATTTGGCCTTCGTTGAATGAAAGAGCCAAACTGGTCACAGAACTTTTTGTGAGCTATATGAGGTGAAGAGGAGAAAAATATTGGTGGTAAATGAGGCACACATTTTTTGATCCTTTCACTGCAGTAGATCACTTCCCCTGTAGCAGACTCCTCTTCACCTGACAGCATGCAGTTTCAAGAGATCATAACACATATTTGGGGTTCCCATATGTTCCATGGTCACTGGAGCAAACTGGGTGAAATATTTTACATGGGCAGAGATTTTCAAGATTGCTACCAGCAAAGTGATGCAGCATAAAACAAACAGAAAGCAAACGCGGAAAACAGGCTGGCCATTTGTGTTGCGGCCTGGCTTGTTTGCACTGGAGAGGTTTCACTGCACAGCTGGAGTCAATCACCACAGAGGAAAGCAAGACAATAGCAAAACTAAACTAACACAGACTGCAATCTTTACAGTAAACAGTACTCGATAGAAACAGGCTCCTGCCAGTGCATTATGGCAACTCTAACTTACAGCTGGGCACTTTGTTTTTCTTTCGCTATTCTTGCATTGTTGATTTATCTGTTTACAGGCAAAGATTCCAGGTCAAGAGCACTGTGGTTTGTTCCTGCTTCAGAGGTGCTGTTTATGTAAGGCTGTACAGCGGCATGCTAATTACAGAGTGCAGTGGATAGGGATTATGATGACAGCCCTGGGAAGCAGATCTGCCTGCTGTAAGAAAAAGAGACTCTGCTTGGCATCTGTCCACTGATTGGTAGACAGCTGCCCCCGCTGAGCTGCAGTGTGTCACCAGTCTGGGATGTAAATCCTAGAAACACTATTAGCATTAGAGCCTGCCCATCATCTACTGCGCACAACATGGGAATGATGCAATTGAGGCTCATCTGCTGCCATCGATGTCCAACTATTCCCCAGCACAAGAGAGATACAGCCAGGACACAATGAAGGCTCGGATTCAAATGAATTTGGTACCAAATGCCAACACAGTAAAAGTAAAAATAATTTATGCCCCATGTTTTACATATCCACTCGGCTCACTATTCCACCTACTCGTGCTGTCGGCATAAATAATCTTTAACCAAAAAGAAGGGCTTTTACTGCTTTGTCCCATATTATTTCACGTATGCCCTGTAAACTACTCAACAGAACAGAAAAAGGTGGAATTTGATCACTGGAGTTGTACTGTGACACCTACACATGTCGTTTCTCCAATTCCGCCCACTCTCCACCTTCTCACTGCTCCAGTTTGAACGAGCCAGTTCTCTTAGGCCTTGGACCTGCCGGTCTGTGCTGGCGTGCCGTTTACTTATCTTGTGTCTCTATTAACTAGTTATGCAACTCTTAAAAGTCAGAAAGGATGGGTTCTTCATCTCTGTTGGCTTATGGCAGGGGGAGTGGGTCAAAGGTCAACTTCCTGCACACCTTATGCAACCAATGGGTATATACTGCCAGGCAGACTGCCCCATGCTGACCTCTCTCTCATTGTGTTAAATGAAAAGAGACACTGTGGCACATTACACCACAGAGCCTCAGATTGAAGTGTGAAAACAGATTAAATTATTACAGCTTTTGGCAGCAGCTGTAACTGTTATTTAACAGACAAGGCTTGTGGGAAAAAAAAAACTGTCCAAAACAAACACTGTGCTCACAACACTGACATGCTCACTGATAACATGTTCCAAAGAGGGATGATACTCTATTTAAAAGTTATTCTCAGCACAAGAAACACAATATTCAACATTGCATAAGAAAATAAATAATGGTGAACACATACAGATAAATCATCCTGGAAACTGTGGGAGGAGCAGGTGAGTAACGGCAGGTCATCAAAGTGGGGCCATAAATACCTTCTGACCTACTCTAAATATTCTTTTGCCTTTTTCATATCACATCTACAAACTAAGGTGTTGTTGAGAAGCGCCTCGTTTTACACACTAGTCGTGTGTCTGTAAATTCTGAGCTAATAGTCAAAGGTTATATTTAAATACCAGAAGAATGTAATTTTACAGATCGAAAATCAACCTTCTGCAAATGCAACTTTCTTCCACAAGCCTACTTTGATTCCTACTGAAATTATATCTATAAAAAAAGGTTCAAATATAGTGAGTTCAACTTTTTAAAAGGGCTACACCATTTTCTGAAGCATCAACGCTGTAAGTTATAGTAAATGTTACACTAACAGGATTAAGGATTCATTTGTTGGGGAAATAAAGAGAAACTCCCACTAGAGTTTCACTTTGGCTCTGGGAGATTGCAGCCTTGAAAGCTGCTGAATTGTCATCCTCAAGGATTATATTGAATTGTGCACAACAAATGCTTGTAAGAGTCTGGAGTAATATAAGAGGCTGTGTAAATTAAGTTGTGTTTGTGTCCAAGTATGAACATGCATCTTGCTCTCACCAGTATAAAACTCCTTGCCCCCCTGCTGTGGCACAGTTATCTGTCTATATACGACAGGCTTCCCCTCCAGAATATTCTCATCATGGCGATATGACAGCGGCTTCTGTCCGGCTTCTGTGCTGTGATGTTGTGTCCTGCTCCTCTGGCTACTCGTCCCATCAATCCGTGAGAAGACAGCGGCTTTGTCAAACAGCGCCAAATTTCCCTCAAAGTCAAAGTCAGTGTCCAGGTCTTCATCAGGCCCGACTCCAAAGCACTCGTCATTCTTGGACCTCAGCTGCCCTCCAGTACCTCCATTCCTCACGCTGATTTTCTTTGCTGTGGCCAGCGCCACTGCTTTACTGTTGGATGAACCTGTAGAGGTTTGGAGAAAATATCATGAGATGGGAAAAACCATGACACAAAAGAGTCTTTTGACTTGGTGAACACTCACAGAAAATACAGTACTGTGTGGGCCAATGGTGGCCAAGATTCAATTTGAAAATGAGCAGAAAATAAAGAAATGTTCATGATTTGCGAGGGAGTTGATGAAAACAAATCATAATCTGGATGAACATCTACTACAACACTTCTGCCAGACAGATATAATATTAACCAACAGACTTCCAATTCCTCCCACCTGACTGAATGGGGTCGGAATATCAATTAAAGTATTGATGCACAAAAATAAATAAAATCAGTGAATTTATACATTCAATTATAAATAAATTAAATTGAATGAATCACTGCACATTTTTTTTTCTTTTATTGTAAATAGTTACTGGTGACCTAAAACATTTGATCCCATCTTATTAAAGTTTTAAAACTCTTTTAGTTGCAATGTTGTATTTGTGGACAACTACAACTGTTAATGAATAAAATAAATAAAAATAAAAGCTTATGTCTTTACAGTAGAAGTAATAATTCCTATTAAATACTGCACATCAATTCACATTCAAAAGGAGTTTAAATCTATGTATGTACAGAGATAGCTACATCTATCTATATGATATTCTACAGAATGTACACAGTAGTGAAAAGGGTTTTGAGAAAATTTAACTTTTCTCTAAAAATAATTAATGGGGTAATATTTGAACAAAGTAATAGGCCAGGATGTACAAATTAAATTAATAACATAAAACTTTGGGTCACTTATAGAGGAAAAAGCATAGATTACCCAGAAATCTTCACATCATAATCACCTTTGAGAGGAGCTACAGGCTGTCATACTATACATCATCCTGTTTTAATGGTGTAATCCATAAACAATAAATTCCCGCACTCAGCAGTTTCATATTCTGGCTAGGGTGTACTCTGCAACTCTGACTGGCAACTGGTAGTTACTATAGCCCGCTGAGAACAAAACACAGCTGACACGCCAAACATACAATGGCTAGCACTCAATAAAGTTTACATACGTGTGTGCAAAAACAAAAAAATAAAATGAACTGAGAACAAAAAAAAAAGAGAGAGAGAGAGAAAAGAAAAGAAAGAAAAACCGGAAAAACCTGGCCTTCAACCCCAATCATCTTGAGCTCTCACGCTAACCAGGAGACAGAGAGACTCAGTCGCACGCTACTGTCACTATGACAGCTAAGGTGCCTTAAACTCTCACGCAAGACACTGGGAGGCTCAGTCATCATACACTGGCAATGATACAAAACCACTACCCAGCTGTGAGCCAATTTGGGACCTGCCTCAATATCACAATCCAGCCACTCAGTCAGGGACAGACGGGACGGGAGTCTGTTTTTTCCCCCTTTGCGTTTCATTCAGCAGTCTTTGTATCGGCATGCAGTCCAAGTTTCCAGCGATGCTCTGAAAAAACATGAACTAACATTTTTGTTCCTCATTTCGCAGACAATTACACTACTGGGTATTTCCATTAATCTGTTGAATATAAATTGAATATCCAGAAAATAAGGCAGAAAGTTGGTGGGTTAGTGTGCCCAACTGTGTGAACAGGGATAAAAGACAGCATGCTTATTATCACAAGCCAACAATGTCTTAATTTACACGGAAGCATTTTGTAATGCTATGAATCAATCATCTGAATGAACTGGGCAGGGCTCCAAGTCAAACAGGCTAATGAATACCAAGTAGCGAGATGGAGTGAACTTCACTGACTTCAGTTTGGACCAACTCACCACCACAAATTAGTCCAACGTCAATGGCCAGGAATATTTCAGACTGACTGACTGCTGATGTTAAAACTGCACCACAATCTCAAGAGGGAAGCTTGAAGTATGCGTGCATGAAGTTGCATGAATCCACATTCATTGTGGAATTTATTGGGAATATTAATACATACTAACACTGACTGCTTACTTTTTGTTCCCAGAGACCGGCAGATCATGAATGCTCCATCAGCCCTTCTGGCATCAACAATCGTGCTACATCAAAGTCACTGTGATCCGATGTTTGACGTGATCATGAAATGACCGTACCGACCTGCATCTGTATGATTTTATGCCACTGCAGCCACACCATCGTCTGCCTGGATCAGTGCACAAATAAGCAGGTCAACAAGTGCTTCTAATAAAGTGACCAGTTTAAAAACACAGAACACTAGGCTGCACACAATTACACTTTTAATGAGATCTATTTGGGTCGAATGAAATTCAACTCTGCTTCTGGAGGTCGCTGCATTACAAAAGCAGTTCTTTTCTTAATTCCCATCCTACTCTCCCAGAAAGATCAGCGATAGATATTCAGAAACCATTTCTGGAATTTGTGATCTTGTATAAGCAACGGGCCACCCTGCCTTCCCTTCTTTGTGGCCGGGGGCTTCTTGGGAGCATGGCATTGCGTGTGAAAGCCCCAGCCCTGCCCAAGCCACTCAGCACTTTGGCCCCATGCAATTTGGGCATTGGCTCCCTGGCCACCAGCCTGAGAGCTGGAGATTAAAATAAAAACTCAAAAGGTAAACATTACTTCCACAATTGATATCGCTTTGGCCTTCCGAGCACACTGGGACAACATGGCTTCCTGTCGGGGGGGTGGGTGTGGGTGGTGGTTTCCTGTGCAGAGCAGGAACGAGGGAGGTAGAGGAGATGGGGAGGGAGAGAGAGGGAGAGAGAGGGAGAGAGAGGATAGGAGGGCACAGAGGCATGAAAGCCAGGCTTTGCATAATGTTCTCTTTAGGAGCAGACACAGGGAGGGAGGGGGAATGTTTATTGATCTTAGTCACACACATATTGTAAAGAGGAACTTTGGTACAAGCCCTTAGCACGCTATGGGAATCTTTGGGGGGGGGGGGGGTATGGCCAGACTTTGTGTGTTTGGTTCTATGCTCAAGCACAACAGGAGTTAATGACACACAGGAAGAAGGAACAGAGACTACCAGTCTTTATGACACAAAACAAAAACTGCAAACTCTGACTTGAACATTTTTTTTAATATAATGCAAGAATAAAAGAATAGGCTGGCATCCTATTGTTCAAGCTTCATCATTTATCCACAGGAAAGAGCACTGTGGCAGAGGTCATTTTTACAACCAGGCAGAAGATTATTGGACAGTGTATGTTAGCCAATTCTCTTGCCCTCTGACATCTCCATTGTTTGGTGATCCTGAGTGTGAAAGTGAACTGACTTTAACTGATTCCGGCAGAGGCCACAGAGCTGTCCAAGCAGACTTCCTGCTGACTGGATGTTGATGAGAGGAAATGCTGTTTTTAACCCTTATCTAATCAGGAAGGTTGAGCATTCACATTTTTACAGCTACACGTACAACTTGAAACAGCAGAATGCAGATGTGCTTTTCAGTATAAACATCGCAGCTGCGTGTGATGCAACGATTCCTCATAATCTCCTTTTATATTTTCATTTAAACACATTTTAATGAGTGTGAGGGTTTTTTCTTCATTTGCATTTATATAGGAAATTGCAGCTATAAAAATGAAATTAATAAAATTAAAACTATCCCATAACTAATATCATATTCTAACATATTATTATGACTATTTTAATGTTAAAATATCACGTACCAAACAGCATGCGCACACAAACCAAAGTAGTATTACATACTTAACATAAGTAAGAAATAAATAAGACAGCTGACTAAAGTGATTCACAACTCCTTGCCAAAGGATGAACACTGGTCACAAGTTGAACCTCATCATAATGACTTTACAACACCTGACAAGACGTCTGCACATCAACACATGCACAAATTACTATTACTGTATTTCTGAGTCGAAACAATCTCTCTAATGCAGTCCGAGCTCCAAATTAAATAATAATATCAGCCTCTAGATCGCAGAATGTGGGACTGCGTTTTACCATGTCACATTGTTAATTACCTGATACTCTTTTGTGGTTAGAGAGAAGCCATGCGTTACATGACATCACCCAGCGTGATCAAGAAAGGAATGTTCCCAAAAGCAGAACTGAGTCCAAGGCTCATCTAACTCGTCTCTATGTTACGTGAGGCAGCACACTGACCTATTATCAATCACAGACCAACTAAATTGTTCTTGGGTGACACGGTGTTACAGTGGTTAACACTGTCGCCTTGCAGTAGTTGCACGTTCAAGAATCCCCCCTGAGTACTGAGGCTTCCTCCCACAGTCCAAACGCACTCACGTTTGGTGTCTGTAGTTGGGAGCGTGAATGGTTGTTTGTCTTTGTACATCTCTGTGAGCCCTGCGATAGACTGGTGACCTTTCTGGGTCGGACTTCGTTCTTGCCCAATGTCCTCTTACTCCGACAGATAAGCCAGATAGATAATGGACAGATTGATGAATTGGCATGATTGTGCGAGTCTTTTCTTGTTTGCCTCCCCCCCTGGAAGAAGATACATTCTGAACAGAGCTCAATCAATATGGGTTTTTTCACTGAGACCAATAACCGATATTTGGAACCAAAGTTTGCTGTAAAAATACTGATTTTCAAGACTTTTCTTTAGATTATCCATCTGAACAGTGGATTATGTTGACAGTTTCAGTGATTCCTGCTCTCTAACTTTTGACTTGGCCTTCAGCGTCGATAGGCTATGCCTCTTGACATGTAACCAATGATTTTATCAGTATACTCATAATTAGAAAATGTTGAATTTCTGGCCCAGTAATTGTCCAAGCCAATAAAATACAATACGTTCTTTAATTACCATGAATAAGACCCCTGGTCATGTTTTCGAGTCTTTCCCGCACATCATGGTAAGAGCTCTGAAAATCTGCATCTGAAAATATTTCCCCCTTACACACTTTACATACCTTTTTGATTAACATGCTTGAACTGACTATGAACATCTGCTTAGTGAAACCATTATGCATTTTCAAAATGAAATTAAAGATTTAACTCTTGAATATGAAGTAATTGGATGATGTCTGAGAGATTTTGCTCATGTTTGTTACAAGTTACTGCATGTTTAACATGCAGTGAGTTATTTAGAACTTGAGCCTTTACATTGAAGACTAGCAGCAATCACCATTTTCTATTATACAATCAAAATGTCTGATGACTTTGCATTTTCATTCTATTTTCAGCAGTAACTCTGAGTGTGTGCTCTGTCACATTTCCTGAAGTGGAAGAACAATAAATATTTTCTGTTCATCAACAGAAGAGTATTGTATCATACTCCCAATACGATTGCAACAACAGCCTGGTTGTGTGAGATCTCAACTAGGAAATACAGCATGATTAAGCACAAATAATCCTTTATTAGTCATGAAGACTTCACAGGGGAAAATTTATTAAATGTCATGTCAATCTTTTAATTTTCCATTACATAGTCCCACTCTATTCAGTTGATGTAATTTGATTGGCACTTGCAGTGTAGAGAATGAAAAGGCCTTAGTTTTTAGTGCTGAATCTGTTTCTGTTTTCCACACAGAAGCATTTAGCAAATTTAAGCAGTATTTGGAGAGTTCAGATCAATGAATGAATTGGTCGTTGTAAGTAAAGTTACCATAACCATCTATGCATTACTTACATTTCAGTCATGCCAGATCATCTTAAATAAAAGGGACTATATTTTAAGCCCCTACAATTTATCCCCTTTAACCAGATAAAATGACCCACAATTAAATCCTGCCTCATTAATGACGAGTGTTTATTCAACATGCAAAGGTCTGTGAAACTCTAAACAATGTTTTTTGACTTTGGTCTTCACCAAATAAAAAGAATTCAGGACCCAATAAACCCCACACTAACATTTACCCACCTCTGCGCAAGATGGTGATTGGAGCAGTACTGGAGTGAGAGCTGCTGCCTGTTACAGGAGGCTGAGTGCTTCTGCTACTCTGGCCATGGCGCGCTGTTGATGTGATGCTGGGGTGTTTTGCCGCTCTCTGACCAGAACTGGGCTTGTTGATGATACTCTGGATATCCAGGAACTTCAGCTCCTGGATATCCATGGCACTAGAAGACAAACAAAATACGGACATTACCCACAGAATAAACTGTAATGAACTTTACTGCTGTATTTGAATAAGCCGTTGTTTAGATGTATGGATTTATTTTCAGTCATAATGCAAAAGTATAAATAAAGAAGTTTAATTCATGTAGCTCAATATTAAAAATTTCTTCCAGACAACTGTTTGTGCAGTTTCTTGTTCAGGAAGAAGCCAGAAAAAAAAACCAAACAAACAAAAATATATTATCTATATTAGAAACCAAAATCTCATTAGACATTAAGATCCAAAATAATGTTCATGGAAAGCACTGAACTGTCTGTTCCAAGTTTCTAAGTGACTGTGTGGTGTTTATATTGTCTAAAATTAGATATAATAGCCAAAGGAGACAGACAGTGATTAATATAATGTGTCTACAACTTGACCTTAATACAGAATAAGTACAACAATCGTCAAGACTGTGTATTTGACACTATTTTTCTTTCCAATTACAGCAGGAGATATAAAAAATGTCAAAATGCCTGTCTCTAAAACTTCTAGAAAGTTGGACCCAACTTTCCCCTAAACAGCAGAGAGACAGATGTTCATTAAGTTTTAAAATTTCCATAAGGATATTTGTTAAAACTGGTATTAGTGGATGCCCTTTCTTACCTGAAGGTGACCTCAGAAACAGGACACTTGACCCCATTGTGATAGGGCTGTCTCAGTGAGATGGTTTGGCTGGCGTGATCGACAGAAGACACCTCTCCCTGATAAACTCCCAGTGCCAGGCCACAGTCGATGGATACAACGCTGCCCAACCAGTCTGCGGCCATTCTGCTCCCTGTGGTTCAAAAACACAAACAGATGACGCTCAGCTTTCCTTCCGTGAGGATTAAACCAAGCAGCACTTAACAATACCCCAAATTAATGTCACAGTTAGGATGAAGACTTTAGGCAGTTTTTTGGTGCATTTGTTTCTTTGACATTAACCAGCATGTTGTTTAGATTAAAGTGGTCCGTTTAAATTTACCTCACATTAGCATCTTATAAGAATAATTACTCCACAACTACTTAGTGTTAAAATCACTCTCATTCCATTTTAAAGTCAACGTTCCTGTTTTAGCCAAAGCTAACGCCACCTACAGAGGGATTTCGCATTTTGCCCAAAATGTATTAAAGGTGTTAAAAAATAAATAATGGCATTACAAACTTGGGGCTGTCATAACTTTAAATGTTGTATCCATGTACAGCTGTTATTTGAGAAATAAAATAAAATAAAACCAAATCACAACAACCAGTGAGCATCGTTAGCTAGCTCAACGGCTAACGTTAGCTCCCATTCTGTCCGCGCTTGTTTGTTTGTTTGTTTCACGTTTATCGGGCTGTTGTAAACAGGTGAGCAGTGTTTACTCTTTCTCATACTCCGAGTACATTCAGGATGTGAGTACCTTGTCGGTAAATCTGTAGCGAGGTGCCGCTTAAAGTCAAAGCTCCAGCCCAAACTGCCTTCTCAGCTCCAGCTGTTGTTTTTGCCCACTTCCGGGTTGAGTCACCAGTGGCGTCACTTCCGCCTCTCCCACGTGGGTTTGTTGTCATCCCCCCCCCTCCCTGAACTTTAAAACATGTTCGTGTGTGTCATATTATTATTAATATTTCTCATTCATGAGTGAATGTGTTTATTATTTCTGTCGAATAACAAACAAACAAACAAAAAAATAATTTTTGGATTTGAGTTTATTTTTTTATTTGTGTGGCTGATTAAAGGGTGCTCCAGTCACGTCATACAATCACTGATACATTAGAGAAAATACAAAATTGTTATAGCTTACTGAAAAATTTCCACAAAAAAAAAAGACAAAAATCACTGGAGCTCTTTTGGTGTCCTGATAAATCGCACATATGCACAGCAAAACTATTTAACCTCAAATATATACAAACGCTAGGCACATAAGAAATGATTACAAAATAGGAAGAGCTTGATATACACACAATGTCACATTCTGGGATACAAATAAATCTTCAGTGTCTTTGATCCACTTAATAATGGATAAAAATAGCTTACAAAGTAAATGGTATCATAAGGGAGACGCTAATATCTGTTCTGTGTCACAGAAAAAATTAGGTTGCGATGGTGTAAATAATAATGCCTATCCAGGAAAGCATACGGTTTGTCCCAAAGTTGAACAAGGCACCTTAGTTTCTGTGTATTTTGGGAGCAGTTTATTACGCAACAGCACAATAAAAGAATTAAGTATTTTATTTCACGTCACTGAGAAGCAATAACCATGTGCAGGAGTATCTCTTAGAGAACGAAAAACATGACAGAGATACCTCCACGCAAACCTCCCTCATCTCTGACATATCAGCAGGAAGCACGTTTCATTTTGCTTCGGTGCCATTTGCATTTCCAGTGCCTTACATTCTGAGAAAGATGATTCCTCCACTGACACTGGCACTGTAATCTGACTGTGACCAAGACAGCATTGATTAATTTAAACCACCTGTTGAGCCATCACAGCGGCTAAATAAGTTCATTGCTCACTCTTTGATCGCATGGTGGCTCTCAGGTGGCAGCGTTTGCTTTTCATCGTGAGGCCGTATTCTGGTGTCATGTCCAGCAGCTGTCCCGGCATCAAGTCAAAGAGCAGCTTCTGGACAATGATTGCCAAGAAGAGGTAGACTTCATTTCGTGCAATGACCTCGCCGATACAACGCCGCTTTCCCATGCCGAAAATCATCACCTTCACCCCTTCCAGCTTGTTGACCTCAGTGCCATCAGCACTCAGAAAGCGATCTGGGATGAAGGAAGATGGATCTTTCCACAGCTTACTGAAAAATAGACAGAATGAAGAAATAAGATGGGGTGTACAGTTACCACCTAAAAGTGTGATCAATCTTGGGTTTAATCTCTTCGGTTCAGTCAGAATCTAATCTTCCAGCTCTGTGCTGGTTGCAATTTGCAGCTATAGATGTTGAGATGGTTAAATTATAAATTCCAATTTGGTTTTATCTTAAATAAAAAGAAAGAAAAATGAAACAAAGAACTTACGGATCGTGGTTGATCTGCCACTGATTGATGAAGACACACGTGTCTTTGGGAATGAAGTATCCATTCAGAGATGTGTCTTTTGAGGTGCTGAAAAAGAACAAAGTGTTGGTGTATTTACAACTTTTTTTTTTAATCACATACAGCATTACGCTGGTGACAACCAGGCATTTGTGGTGATCTTTGTGTGTATCCAGCACTTAGATGAACCTCACCAGTGTGGGATAGTGAAGGGCAAGAACGAGGAGTGGCGAAAGACCTCCAGGATGAAAGCCTCCAGGAAAGGCAAGTTGGGTTTATCAGAGAGACGAGGGCTGCGGTCCAGGCCCACCTTATCCTCTGAAAAATAAAGAATGCTGTCAATAGTAGTCCAGGGTGAAGATGCATTTGTATCACTTGTGTAAAATATGTGTAATGTCCGAAGGACTGTCTTGTGTAAAATAGCTGGACTTACTCAGTTCTTGATGAAGCCTCTCCTGGATCTCTGGGTAAGCCACCAAGTACATCACTGACCACGACAGGGCCGTGGAGATGGTGTCAAAGCCTGGACAGAGAAACACAACACAATTAGGACTTTGCCTGGATAAATGTATTGATGCAGAGGCCAACAGTGATCAGATCATTCAACATTTAACCTACCAGCTCCAAACAGGTCGTTGACAATTCCTACTATCTTTTCATCTGACATCTGGATATTGGAGTTCTCGTCCAGCTTTCTGTCCTCGCAGTGATCAATGAGGGAGTCGGTAATGTCCCGGATGTTGTTCTGAAAGAAGATTCGACGATCTCATTACAGACTCTCTCAACAAGGATGGACAAATGAAGGATTTTAGGAATGTTGTGGTGCGGTGCGTACCTTGTCGTAGGTGGTGTAATGCTCTGTGACAATCTTTTGCACAAACTTGTTGAAGCGATTGTTGATGCTCACAAACTTCTTCATCGTTTGGGTGGGCAGGAACTGAAGAATAGGGATGAAGTCTGCGGGGTTGCCGCTCCCCACCACCTGGCCAAACTCATCGCTGAGGTTGACCAGGCTGAGCAGCTCCTGATCATTGTGGTCGTAACGTCGGCCGAAGCACATTCCACAGATCACATTGGCCACAGAGACCACGATGTAACGAAACGGGTCGAAGCTGCCCTTGGCCTTCATGACGCTGATGAGCTGTTTGATCAGATACTCTCCCTCTTTGGAAATGTGTTCCTCCAGCATGCATGAGTATTCAGGGGTTGTTCCGTCCAGGGTGGAGAAGGAGCGCAGGGCACTGTAGGCCAGCTTTCTTCGGGCACGCCAGACCCCGGCCCGGTCCGTACTGAAGGCCAGACTCTTGCCATCATTGATGAACCGGAAGCTGTAGAGGTCAGGTCTGCCTGAAAACTCTTCCCCCTGCTTGATGAGAGCCTGTCGGATAGTTTCACTGCCGCTCAGCACCACCACAGGCCGCATGCCGATCTGAATCTGGAAGACGTCGCCATATCGCTTGCTCATAGCACTGAGGCTCAGGTAAGGCTTGCTGCCCACCTCTAACACATTCCCAATGATTGGCAGGGGCTTTGGCCCGGGCAGTCGACGAAGCCCCTCGGGAATCTCAGTGTGGAATAACTTGAGGATCAAATAGACCAGACACACTGTGGTTATGGCCACCAGACCTTCAGATACGGACACTGATCCGATGAATGGGAGTATCATTAGAACCATGATGCCTACAGGTTTTTTTTTTTTTTTTTTTTTTTGACTTCAATGCAACCTGGAAATTAAATAGGAGGAGCATTAGAGTAGTGAAGGCAGGGAGGAAAAGAGGTGTTGTGCAACATGTTGACTACACAAGCTTTGAAATTTGGAGTAACTTAACACTGTCATGTATTTGTTGTCAAGTTTACCCTGGAGGGTTTAATGCATTGGTCTTATTACTAACATGCCTGTGAGTAGTTACATTTCTCTGGTCTCATATTTACCTCCTGTTTAGTTTGAATTCTTTTTTGATAAGCTCTATATCATCATTAAGGAAAGTGCAAAACCTATACATATATAGATAGAGAGAGAGAGAGAGCTGCTATACAATCTGTGCTATCATTTGTCCTGATTACTATCAATACAAAAGCATGCTGCACATGACTTTAGGTGATACTCTGTGCAGAATGTAATGCTCTGTGAGTCTCTGTTCCCGCACAGAAAAAACCATGAATTAAATGCAACAGGCAAATGAACAAAAACGAATCTTCTTAAACTTCTGTCTGCACACACAAACTTCACATCCAACTTACTCTCCGCATTAATCTGCTCTCATGTCGAACATGCTGATCTTACCTGAGCTGGATGGAGCTGCGGTACCAGAGGTGCTTCACTAAGAAATGTAATTTAAAAAAAAAACAAACAAACAATCAAACCTCTAGCTGAGTTGTGTTATTGTCCGAGTTTACTCTCCTCATGTCCCCAAAACAGAGAATGGGCTCCGGCTTTATAGCGCTTTCCACAACTTCATTGGCTGCTGTGCATGACGTAAACCATCCCCCTTGTCTCTCCTCTCTCTCTCACTCTCTCACTCTCATGAATGAATTCAAAGAAGAAGGTGTGTGTGTGGGTGTGTGTGTGTGTTTAACTACTTTATACAACTTTATTTTCTTCACGGAGAGTTTGAAAGCACCTAATAGCTCCTTGGTTGATGTTTTATTGACAGATAAGACATAAGAGCCAACACAGCCGAGTTTAACTCCCTCCGCTATAAAACAATATTCAGGTTAATGCATCCTACTGTTCTGCAGGTTCTTTTGAACGGATTTGGAAATCCAGACTTTTGTGTTTAGGTCAATATAAATAAATTTATAAATATATATTTATTATTATGAATTGGAACTCATATGTTGTTTTAGCCCGTTGATCAAACAATCAAACTATTAAAAGTCTTATCTTATGTGTTGCACATGACATTCCCATTGCTGAGAATCAAAAGCTTCATTAGTTTCATCAGTCAGTTCAATTGATTTCCTGTAAATCACGCAGAGTCGTGAGTTGTGCTCAGATGAGACGATGATGTGATTCCAAACCGGCTTGAGTCGGTTTGTTTTTTGGGAGGAGGATGTGTGAAAAATCTTAATGGGTCATCGGTTAATAGTGACCAAATTCAGTCACAGCAGGCAGTTTTATTTCTCCTGAAAAAAAAAAAAACAACCAAAAACAAAACATCAGGCAAACATAAAGAGGAGGAGGAGGAGGAGGAGAGGGAAGTTGATTAATTTAATTCTCTGTGTCTTGACTCTTATTTGCTTTGTTCTCTTTGTGTTTGCCGGCAGAAATCAGGGTTTGCTGTGAGAATAGCAGTTTGTGTGTGTGTGAGAGAGGCAGCGTTAAGTCCTGATAAAACAGTAAAATGCCATTGCGTGCTTGTACCTGTTGGTTCTCCGCTGGAGTTAAAGATTGACCAGTTGCGTGAGAGCGCAGTGATCAAACCCTCACCTCCCCTTTGAAGAGGATGCTGGGGAGGGAAGGAGGGTGGTGGTGGGGCAATCGGGCAGCACTGCTGGAGTGCAAGGGTAGATGAGTTCAATACCAGTCCTCTTTGTCCCCCTTTCAACCTTTTAAACCCTGGAGAACATTTTCTCCAGAGTATTCGCTGCGCAGCGCCGCCTCACCTCAGCAGGATATGTGCCATCTGGGGCTTCACCAGGCTGGATTCCCGAAGCTTTGATTAGACATGGGCTGTAAGAATCCAACAGTTTTGCACTATGCACACTGGGGCAGTTTTTTGGGGGGGAGTTATTGTGTTTTATTGTCAGAAATCTGCACAATATTTCATTAATTAAAAGAAGAACATTTTATCCAAACAAGCGTTATTAATTTCAACAGGCTTCAAACTTTTATATCTGTGGCATAGATGTGTGTGTGTGACAGGCTGTTACATATCAGAATGAGTTTCTGTGGGGTCATGATGGAAATGTGACCCCAGACACACACTCTCATATATTATTTCTCTTCGTCGATGTTCATGGACTCACCAGCTTTTACGCGCAAAGTTACATAATTTTTTTCTCCTTTCACAAAAAAAAAATCTCCAACTCATCACACTTGTCTTTGTCAGCTAATTGTTTTAAGAGTCTTTACTTAAGATGTGATTGGCCACGGGTGAGGTGTAAATGCTTTTTCAAAAATAAAATCATCAATTAGAGTGAAATAGAAAAGAAACATTCAGTTATTTAGTTTTACTGCTAATTTTGGTCACATTAGGTTTGTGGACAATAACTGTGTTTCAGAAAAGTGTTGCTCAGTGAGTAATGAATTTTGACATTTGGTTCAGGCCACATTTATATGGAAGTTAAAGTATTCCTGAATTCACATGTCACTTTGAGAGAAAAACATCAGTCACACTCAGTCACTCAGTTATGAAAAGTGAATCTCTCTCATAAACGAAGGAAATAACTTCGAATAAAGTTTAAAATATGGAGGTTGTATTACAACAAAACAAATAAAATATGTTAATTTCTCATTTGCAGGAGAAAAAGTTCAAGCCAATTAACAGTTAGTTTGAGGTTTCCAAAAAGGGGAAGCAGGCAGGTGTTGGACTGTCCTTCCCATCCTGATTATTACTTGAATTATATTTTCTAATCGTGAGTTTTCTGGTGTGCCTGAGTTTCTCTATTATCTGCTAATTAAAAAAAAACTGCCAAGTCCTCTGAGATGGGTAAAAGCAGAGGAACCTGATTCATGATCAGCAAATTACAATAAAGTCTCTTCAGCTGAGTGTGTCCAAGAAATGTTTTTTCCTTTTCAGGAATTATTTATTTCTTTAAAATATAAAATAACAGCAGCACACTGTGCAGATGGTTAGTTCCTAAATGAACACTGTTGCCAACCCTTTAGGTTAAAAAAGGACATTGTAGGTGAATATTATATTTATTTATTTATCTTTTTTTTTTTTTTTTTTTTTGTATAACAGAAATGTGTATTTGAACACAAACTCCAAGTTATTTGTCTGTTTATAAAGATCTATCTGACAGGCAGAGAGCTGCTGCTGCAGTAAAGATCCGAGTCAGGAGAAGATCTGGATGAAAAAGGAAAAGTCCGGCAGGTAAGAGTCGGGGCTGTTGTGTATTTGGTGTAATCCGGCGGCTCGGCGCGGTGCCGGTCCCCCCGGACTGTGTGCCGGCTCTCCGGGGGACTCTCGCCGTGCGCCTCTGCGCTGCGCCACTGCTGCTGCAGGTTGCGTGAGAAGCGGAGCCGCCGTCCGGAGGGGAGGGTCCCGGTCTTCTGGACAATCCTAAATCTGCTTGGTCAAGTCACGCGAAGGCAGCAGCCTCTGGAAAAGACACAAGGGTCTTAAACTTGCAGAACAAAGAGCGCAGGACGCGAGACTCCCCTCTCCCCCTCCTCCCTGCCTGGGCACGAAGGTGCACATATTTGCGCGCTATAGCTTCTCTAAATGCGAGGATCTTGGGGCTTTGGAGTCATGCAATCTGCCACTCAGGCTTCATTCATTGCAGTCATGCAACACGGTGGGGCCGGACTGAGCAGCCACAGAGGAGGGAGCCCACCAAACAGCAAAACAAGTTACGAAAAGTGGACCTTTCTAACAGAAGGTGAACCGGCCAGCCTCTCTGTCACGCAGTGGAGCCACTCTCATCCGCTGTTCGTCAGGATGATCGTGGCTGCACTGTCTCAACTCTAACTTCTCTCTCTGCACATGCATTTTAATGCTAAATAAAAAAAAAAGAAAAAAATCATGCGTAATGTTGATTTTTTGTGTAACATCAGTCAACAATTCGAGCCCAGGAAACGGATAAAAACATTATAACTCTGACTGAAAACTGTTTATGTTGCTAATGCACATGTCATAATTCAGAAATGATAGGAATCATCGTTTTTGGCACTGGGATGTACATGTGTAACATCATGTTGTTGTTGTGTGCCAGTAAAGGAGTCTGATACTGTTACAGATATGTGAATGAAATGAGGATTAGTTGGCAGAACCTCAGACTAACTGTAGTGAACATGTATAAACCTGAAGTCTACACACTGTCCAAACAGAAAAAAAAAAATCACACACCAATTCAGTTGAATCAAATCATCTTTTCTTTTTTTTTTAAACTTAATGTAAATATATACATTTTGTCGTCTGAAGTTTATTCAGCTCTGACTGTTTAGTCTCCACAGAGAAACACAAGCTGATCCAACATGAGCTCTTTTGACGTTGAGCTGAATGAATAAACTGTTGAATGTTCATTTAATTCTGCAGAAAGAAACACAACAATCACATAAACAGACGTCCCAGCGCGCACTGGTTGGAGTTTGAAGCTGTCCAGACACAGTTTTCTGTTGTTGTTGTTGTTTTTGTGTTTTGTTTTGTTTTTTTGTAGTTTGATGATGTAAACTCGCTGTGTGTCTTCGGGAAAATACCTCTGAATGTATCTGACTTTTTGTTTCTTGTCATAACAGTGAAAACCATAATGGAGGTTAGGAGTTAAACAGTTTTCACAAAGTCGCAGTTCTTCATGTGACATGCCGAGCGTTCTCTTTTAACTGAGATGTAGATCGGAATTTAGTTCAACATGCAACTCAGCAATTTATCAACTTTCAGTTAACTTCAGTTAACTTCTCACTATTTTCAGAACAAACTATAATATTGCGTTGATGCAATTCTGGATTAAACAAAATATAAAGAGAAGCATTTAAGCAGAGGTGAGTTATATTTCTGTGTCTGTAAATGTTCATTGGTTCTGAATTACCTCAACTTTTTTGTCCTCAAATGTTATTAACTTGAAATTTTACAGATTTTTAGACACATGCTCTTTAAACTTGGTTGCATTCGAAGGTTGTGTTGTTGTTGTGTTGTTGAGCGTGATTGTGTCCTCCTGGACATGAAACTGAATCTGATAAAAGACGAATGTGACGGTGTGCAGACCGGCTGCATTCTCAGTGAGGCCTCAGGCTGCAGGAGTGGATGTCAGATCACAGCAGGTGAGCAGCGTTCACAGCTCGAGATGGACCGCCTGTAAATGTCACACAACTTGGGATAAAAAAAAACAAACAACCAAACCGCACTGCACTGCACTTTTTAAATTCTCATTCTTTACCAATCAGTCTCTTCATCAGGCCGTCCAGACAAAGTCTGTTTCTAGATATTAAATCTGATGCAAGACAAAAGAAAAGCAGGTTGAAGATTTAAAAAAAAAAAAGAAAGAAAAAGGAAATAAAAGCTGATGTGATGGGGATTCTTTTCTTTCACAGAGAGAAGCAGGAAGCAGCAGCAGAGGAAGCCCGGATGTGAGTCAGCACTTCAATTCTCCACTTATTAAAATGATTGAAGAGATTGCAGGCTACTACAGGAAGCGAGCAGTCGGGCTGCTGTGGAGATCCCGAGCTGACCACAGGCAGAGTACCAAGGTGGTTGAGCTCAGGCTTCACAGCCGACCTGAGCACCTGGACAACGGCCTGCAGAGTTTTGTTGTTAGTGTTTGTCCATGTCCATTACACAGAACAGAGGGGGAAAAAACAGGAAAAATATGTTTTGCCCAGAGCCATTACCTCTTAAAGAATTCTTGAACATAAAAGCAGGTGTAATGACTGTAAAGGCTGTTAGTTCCTACTCACGCAAAGGCTGTCACGCACACACCTTCAGAGCAGGTGTGTTCCTCCGCTGCCGTGTGTGAATGTCTTCTCTTTGCATACCGGCGCTGTCAGGAACTTCTAGTCTTTTCTCATGATTTAGTATCAGCTAACGAATGAATATTTGCTCTAAAATCTTTTGTGAGATTTAAGAAAAATCTACAGCATGCGAACCAAAAACCAAAAACAAAAGATGATCAGAGTATTTCAGGAGCATTTTGAACAGCCTTTTTAATGTAAACTCATTTATGTGTTGATATGTTTGTGAACTGATGAATTTCAAGGAAGTGGGGAAAACAAAACGGGAATTTTCTCCCAATGATCCTGATTTCTTGTAGAACCAACAGCAACAATAAGCGGACGTGATGGACGTGTATCCATCACTTATTTGTGTCCCCTCTGTGTGTTTGCTTGCTGTCCTGAATTGTTTTGTTGTGTAGCAGAGCTTTGAGTTCTCCGGGCCACCGTACTGAGCTACAAGTCTCAAAGTGATGGCGTATTTCTGTTTGTAATGTGTTCACCGCATTGTCAGAATTGAAGTGTCAGCTATTTGAACGATCTTGGTCTCTTTGTGTCCAGTTTGGGTCAAACTCTTGATGAATAAATGAATGAATCTCTTGCCAGAGGACTCGGCTGTCTCCTCTGATGAACTGAATCTGATGTGCAGCTTTAAAGTTTTCTCTGCTGTTGCCTAAATTGCACATTTAAAAGTGAATCTTTTGTGTAAAAACTACAAAAACACTCAGAGTCGGTTTTTTCATGGAAGGGGACGGCGGTTCGTCCGGTCAGACGTCGCTCACCAGCCTCCTGCCCATGCATGTGGCCCATTGAACAAACTTTAATAGGATTATTTTGGACTGCAGGTCATGACACCTCACATGAATGTTGCCTATGAACAAATAAAAAAGTACAGAATATCCCACTCACTTCGAACGCAGCTGAAATGGGGATGACTGTGTTTGACATCTTCGGTTTTTCTCTCGTCATGTAAATCTTTGTTTACTGTTGTCGTGTACATGTTAATATGTAATATGTTGCATGCTCGGCGGTCAAAGTCCTCCGCTTGACTGTAAAACAATATACAGCCATAAAGAGTACATCGTGGCTCCAACGTGCAGCAGCCACTCCGGCTGGGAGTCGTGTTGATTGTGGTTGATTAATTATTGATGTTATATTCTTTCTCTTCAGGTCTATAGTGTTAATATCGCAGTGAAATATTCCAACATTACCTTTATTTTGAGGTGAAGTGAAGAATCTCCTCTGAAATGTAGCAGACTGAGAGTATAAAGCAGCATAAAATGGAAAATACTCAAGTTACGTGCAAATACCTCCAAACTGTGCTGAGGTGAAGCAACTGAGTCAATATGTTTAGCAATTTTCCACCACGAGCACAGTCATGTTGGGACGTCAAGCCTTCAAATAGGAGTCGTCTCATTCCTGGAAATTCCTGAAATAACTTTATATTTCCATCATTAACTCATATGTAACAACCGAAGGTGGCTTCCTTGTGATACGAACACGACCGGGCCTGGTCACTTTATCCTCAGTAGAAATGTAAATGAAGGCCACAAAGGGGAGAGTTGTTGAACGCACACAGAAGGTGTTGATTTTCTTTTCAGGAAACACAAATCAAATTTAGCAGGACGTGCATTTCCTGCAGTTGGATAACTTCCATGTAGTTTTGGATTTTGTCCTTTTATTTTCAATTTTATTGTGTGGAATAAATGTTTTTTCTGTAATAGTACAGATCATCAAGGTTTAATACCAAAAAAGGCAACATGTGATATATTTACAGACACCAAACAACTGTGGAAGGTTCAGAGAAATAAGAATAAAGTTTTTTATTCTAATTGATTGAAATGAATTATATGATGAGACTTGGTTTGTCTCAGGCTGCTGCACGTGTTGGAGGACGGACTGAACTGAGACCAGAACCAAAGTCAGGGTGATCAATAGGCAGCAGGGTCAGGGAGGGAGCCCCCCCCCGACAGGACAACACCTCAGAGCTAAAATCAGCTGATAAGACTCTCACACGCAATCCAAAAACTGCAGTGTGTGCAACCAGAGGAGAAACCAAAACCTGACCTTTTCTCATGGAGAGTGCACGGACGGGGGGGGGGGGGGTTGCGTTTGTGTCTGTTTGGTGTGTGTGAGTAAGTGAGTGAGTGTATGAGTGGGTGGGGGGGGGGGGGGCACTGGATCACCTTCCCTTCCTGACCAGGCGTGAATACCAGATTAGTAACTGAGCTAATGGTCCCCCCCCCCCCCCCCCCCCATTCCCAACAAGCCTCCTCGGGCCTTATGCAAGCCCCAGTATTTGCTCTCTGCTGCAATAACAATAGTTGCGTGCAGAAATATCTCGGTCATCCATCTTTCTGTCACCTCTCCCTCTCTGGAGGCGCACGAAGGTGTCACAGCTGAGCTGAGCCAAGGAGCCACAGACCCCAAGACGGCTGCGTGACTGAGCAGAGTCATGACCCACACTGCAGGAAGAAAGCATAGACAATAAATCTACTCTGCACACACACACACACCTCAACAGTGTCGTGTTGTACATAAATATATTTATATTTTTACAATATGGATCAATACAGTTGAAGATGAAGATCCAAAATAAATCAGATGTTTCAGGTGTTTAATAACGAGTAGATTCTGTTTATGTTGCATCATTTCTTGTTTATTCTCTAAAGTGTAAATATCAGTTTGGGATTTTTTTTTTTTTTTATTGCTATGGAATTTGTTCCAGTAGCCAATCTCTCTCTTCTTTTTTTTTTTTTCAATGGGGAAATAAGATATGGATAAGCTTGGCACGCAAAACAAGTCATGCATGAGAGAAATTAACCCCTCCTGCCCTCCACACACACACATTGCCCCAACCACAACCTTCATTCTCCCTGCACTGCAGACCATCAGCCTATCATACGGGTTGATCCACAGACCATGATGTCAGAGAAGAGGTCTCACTCCGGCCGGTTTTCAGGAGCTATAAGGAGCTGATTCCTGCCAGTGGAAGACAATCGATTGGAAATTTAAGATCATAACTTTTTAACTTATTATTATTATTATTATTATTATTGTTAGTGTAGCTCAAACTCCACAGGGATCATTTCTAAACTGTCTTTTCAGGCTTCAGGGTCAGTGATTGAAGACTGTTGGCATGGATGGTTGATAATTATGAAGGTGTTTGAGGGAGTTTATCCAATCCCAGAGAAGTCAGTGCCTGGATCTCTTTAAAATAAATATTAGAGACAACAACATGCAGAGATGAGCAGGGAGGCTTCAGGCTGCAGCAGTTTGCAGGTCGTGTCTTTTCTCCTGCAGAGTGATTCCTCCCTGCAGAGGCGATCTGCGGGTTAATCATTGTGCATTGCGTGCAGACTGTGTTTGCTCGGACAGAGCCAAGGGTCGGGAGGTTGTGTACAGAAAGAGTTGAGGGAGGTATCGGGCACCCTTTTCTATCAAAACAATCAACCGGCGGTTTTTTTAGACAGCACGCTAAGTTGTGCAAAAAAAAAAAAAAAAAAAAAAAAAGTTTGCACTTTTGTATTTCGAGGACAAATCAGTGCTCTTTGTAACTGAATTCTTTCACATCTTCACTGACTTTTCTGGGATCACGAAGAACATTGTGATGTGGAATAAATAAACACGAAGAAGATTATGAGTGAAATCTATGTTTTGTGATGTTTCACCAATTTAATAATAAAATGTAGGAAACTAAAACCCTGAATGGAGGTTTGGGGGGATTTGTTTATTGGACATGCTGTCCCCAGTCAGGACACTCTGCTCCTCCAGCCATCACATCTCTTGACTGAAATCTAAGTTCAAATTGTGTGTTTGAACATGTCAAATCAGAGCTTGTTTTAAAGCTTCGGGAACACACAAGCCAACTAACTATTTTGTTGTCTTGCTGTACTCACATCGAGCCAAAAACAACACAACTGTTGGTGTGCAGAGTGTTTTAGAAAATGAGAAAAACAAAACCTCTCTGGTGTGAAGTTCTTTTCCGAGTGATTTTGATTTCACAACCGCGCTCGCTGGAGGATTCCTGTAGAAAACAGGATGAGTCTGCAGGAATGTTGTCCAGATTCAGTTACCAGGTAAAAAAAAAAACAACCCCAAAACACCCCAATGATGATCTACAATTTAATCTGAAAACCAACTGAAGCTTTGTGACGCTGTCAGAATCCCATTAAAGGACATTAAATGCAGCATTCTGCAGCAGAGGGGTCACAAATTAATTTCTCACCATTGTGGTGAAAAAGCGCAAAACCAACAAACAACTGCAGGTGTACATTGACGGCTGTTAGAATACAGTGACCTTTGACCTGGGATTTGACTCCTCACAGTTTTTGACGGGAGGCCGAGGCTCCAATCTTTCCGCTCGCTCACATGTGAGTCCACAGTATCAACATTTAACTCCCGCTGAGCTACAACAGCTGCTATCATCACTATTAATCACTGACGTTTGCGTTCCATCATAAAAGAAGCCTGTCTGTGACCAAATGTGCATTATTCAGCTTTCAGAGGGCTGAGAGGACTCCGTGTGAATGTCGGTGATTGTTTCCAGCCTGTGAACGCTCCCACTGATAATGACTGATAATGGATTCTTCCCAAACCCACCTGGTGTCAGTGCGGCCTGCGGCTGCACCGACGTCTCACAGCCACACGTCTACTCATTGTATTTAGTCCACTTCACGCAGTTCCTGTTCTGCTTCCTGATTTCCCAAAAATCTGTTTTTACTGCACTTCCAGGTTCAGTCTGTAACACACACAGTGCTCATAGAAGTATTGTGTAGCCTTTGTTTTTTTTTTTATTACTCCCTCGATAAAGAAGTTCAACTTTAACCTCCCTCTCCGTCTCGTTAAGCAGTTTAAGATTTTGTGGCCCAAATTAACTGGCTGCAGATTTGAATTCTGCCTGATCTTCCCCGCTATTGGTCATTTCTGAGGTAGCGCACAATCGCACGACGCGACTTGCAAAAGTCTGATGTGTCGGCGCAGATGTTTGTGAGCGTTCTGCCTCCTGTGTGCGAAGATGTCGTGGAGGGTGCAAGAATCCGAAAGGAATGATTGGCAGAGATGAATAATTCCTTTACGTGAGGAAGCTCTGGTTATGCAGGTACACATGGAGCTCTCTGGCTATCGTGTGCCAAGCTTTATCTCCTTAATCAGTTCTGTTTGCCACTCGTTCATTCACCAATCATTTGTGCATGCCAGGGCTCAGACACGTTGGATTCATTACACGCAGTGGGAGAACAGAGGCAGGATGACGACACCGTGCCTAATAATGCTGAATTAGCCGCCGGACAGCGCTGTAAATTGCACAGCACAGTCACCGACCCTCCTTTTGTACCAGTGGGAATGGATTTAATGGTGTGCATTGTGATCCCTGCGTCTCAACATGCTCTTTTATGCAGCACAGTGAGTGACAAGGAGGAAAGTGGAGGAGCAAAGAAAAGTACAACAGCTCACACATCTGGCCACTAAGCTGTGTGTGTGTGTGGATGCAGTAACCGTCACAAGTGGATGCTTTTTTTTATATATTTCATACTTAGCCAAGCTCTTCCTTTGCCCATCCATACTTCTAATAAAGTTCATTATTTATGCAAACAACTGTAAAAGTAAAAGTAAAAAAGTGAGCAACACAGTTCAGCATCACCCATTAATGTGTTTATCTATATTTAATGCATGCAGATAAAAATTTGGAAGAAGTGAGTTGACTCCGCCGGCTGCTGTGTGCCGTGCTGGCATAAGTGAGGGCAGTAATCCAGCTATCTTGTTAGCTTGCAGGCCTTCACACAGCAGAGATTAAAGGCGGCAGTCATGATAAGGGAATGTTAAAGAGACACGACACAAACCACTGAGGGATCTGCCACGCCGGGCATTCAAATGTGTCACAACGCATGTCGGTATGCGAGCTTGTCTGCTGTTGTAGGCCCGGTTGGGTGTACTGTAAGCAGGAGACGGGTTTTGTGTGAGAATGACAGGGGGGTGAGTTTGGTTGTTTGTTGCCAATGGGTGTAACCTGGCTTAAATAAATTTTGATCCCTGCAGGGCAGCACTGCCTGTCATCCACCCATCTCGGGGATGAGAGCATCTCATAAACACCGCTGCCAAAAAAATCTGTCCTCGTCTCCTTCGCCTTCATGTTTACACAACGTCCATCCGTCCACAGTCTGCATTCAGGAAAGCCTCAGAGCCGACGATGGAGCTGGAAATCCCGGTCAATAATACTGTTAAGGTTTGAGGAGGTGGTGGGAGCGGGGGAGGGGGTCGGTGAAGACCATCCGATGAGGAAACGCTGTCGATGTCATGTCCCATTTGGTGAAGTTCACACAGTCTGCCCGCCAGTGCTTCATCAAATGAGGTTACAAATAGATCTGCCAACAGCCCATTACCCCGGCTGTCAAGTCAGAAATTGCTCGGATTTGATCTCAAGCCAGTTCTCATCCTCCAAATGTAATTTATGAGCAGTCATAATTGTAGCAGTTAGAAAAAAAATGTTAGTGTTTGTCCTCAGGTTAATGTAGAGCAGCTTTTCAGCCTCTTTGATGTTTACGTGCTACCAAGAACCAAGTTGATATCACTACGTCATCTAAAGTGACACGGAGGCCCAAAAGATCTCCTTCTCTACCGTTTAGTCCGTAACGAGGCTTCGGTATCCGCCGTGGTGTGTCTTTGAAGGCATCACGAATTTTGTTGATCCAGTTCCGACATCAGCAGAAAAGATGGAGACTACAGCTCAGGTGAGTCGATAAAATCACTCTCCCTGACTGAAAACATGTTCTTCTCAGTCAGTATCTGGTCCAGGTCTGTTCAGATGTTTCTGCCAAACGTCACTGTCAATATGAACCCTTTTTTAATATTAATAATAATAATATCATTGGGGCGTGTTTGGAGATGAAGAAATGCTTCTGTGCGTGACAATCGCTGCCTTTCTCACAAACTCTCTCCACAGACTCAGCGACGGCACTTTCCAACGTGACACAATTGCACAACTTGACCTACTGTGTAACAGGTCGACTAACAGAAAAAAGTAACAGCGCTGAGCTGAGCTGGAAGCTGCGTGAGGTTGATTCAGAATACCATGACGCAACTCCAGCCACATTTCCCACAATTCCACACTGCAGCTTTAAAACAGGGCTACGTTAGCTTGACTGAGTTAAAACTAGAACTATTCCTTTGGGTTCACTAATTTAAAGCAGCTGCAGCACAACGAGAGATTTAAAGACACGTTTCATGAAATATTTGAAATTCAACATTAAATATCCTTCACTGGAAAAAGCCGTAAAGGACGCCAATCAAGAGGAAAGATGTGCGTGCACAGGTGAGCACCAACCATGTCTCTGCCGAGCATACGCCTCGGCCTCTCGTGTTCAAATGTACGAACATCAGTCAGGAGAAAAGCTCCAGATGTGCAAAGTCGCTGTCGTGTCGGAGACAGAGACAGAGGTACAGAGGTATAATTCCATCATCTGCATGTAGACGACGATGATGCGGCTGACACCGACCGGGAAAAATACACTACAATACAATACATACAATACATTTTCCTGTTTTTAAATTTAAACAGAAGGACGTGTGGGTAATCTCAGCACATAAACAGTCTCGGTGCCACTCCCAGGCACAGATGAATGAAAAGGTTTTTTTTTTTTTTTTTTGTGAATGACAAAGTGTTCTCTCCGTCTGTCACTCAGGATCTTTCACAAGCTGGTTTTTTTTTGTTTTTTTTTTTGTCAGTTGTGTCTGTGTGTTATTGTGTTAACCATGCCATGAAAATAAAGACGCACAAAGACTGCACAGGGTCCCGTTTTGTTGTGCGATTTCAGTACCAATTAAAAACCAACACTGAGCACATTTAACCGGTTTGTAGCGTCGCTCTTCTGGCTCCTGGTGTGTTTCTGACCTGAGTCGAATATCTGAGAGAGAGCCGCCGAAAGAAATCAGTTGAGTGGAATAAGTGACCTCCTTTTAATCTCTTATTAAAATGTTCTTTTATGGTTTCGCCTCGTTTTGTCGACTGCTGACGGCAAATGTGTCTCCGACTAAGAGATTTCGATGGATTGGACCTCCGAATGTATTTTTCATTGACTGTTCTGATTACTGGAGTCTGAAATCTTTATGGTCGTACAGATTTTTAAAGATCGACCTCTAACCTTTGGTTATTATTATAACTATCGTCATTATCGTGGGAAATAAATTACATCTGAAGATACTACTGAGTACCTGCAGCGTATCAGAGCCCAGTTTGGGTGTTTGGTGTTTGGAGAGTAAAATGTGGCTGATGTTTGGTTTATGTCAGTTTTGAAGTAGATGCTGTAAGAAGTCTCGATTAAATTTGCAAAAATAATGCAATATTAAGCATATAAATATAAGAAATCTTACTTCATGTATTAAATATTGAATCTTTCTCTGCAGCTGATTACACAACAGTGTTTATTATGTCACCGATGATTTCCAGCTTTTATTTTCATGACTTTGTCAGTCAAACGCCGAGCCTTTGCATGTTTGCCACACAGTGGGGAGTGACTGCAGCAACAAAAACATAAAATCTCTTCTGGGCTTGCCACCCACAAAAACCGCTCGTCATGCTGAGCGGAGCCAGAGGCCCTGCAGACAGGACTGAACCCAGATCTCACACTGCATTTAAATCACTACTAACTATGGCACACATGACTGAACAAGTCATGTTTATTTGGTGCGATTATCAGATGGTGAAAGTGAAATGTGCAGAGATCGAATCGCAGCAGGATTCAGGATCTGGAAACTGACTGAGCCTGACAAATTTAGTTTCTTGAAACTCACAAACCATGAGAACGATGAGCATGAGCGTTTTTCAGCTGCGAAGGAGAAGGACCAAGAAAACATCAACATGGCAGCATGTCGAGGTCTGCTCCAAATAAATGACTGTTTATATATGTACGAATAACACTAACGACACAGGCGACACCCTCGTCACAATCCAGTGCCCGTCCTCCACATGCCTGAGTTTACGCCAAGAATGTAAATATACAGCAGCTCCTACTTTCAGCTTTCAGGAAATAAATGTCTCGCTGCAGCAAGATATTACCTGCATGTGCCAATAAATCCATCACTTTGCTGCAGACTGAAAACATAATGGATGTATTACGATGGATTTAAGTGGAGACATCCGCATTCAGAGTGAATCCTAACGACCTTATACCCTTTAATTTTTTATGCGGAACCTCCAGTTTTAATGAAAAAAGTTCCTCTCCAGAAACATTTAAGTGATCCGTATTTTGTTTTACATGAAAGTTTGACTCAGATGTGGATTTGGTCGTCACCAAAATCTGCACCGAGCAAACACCGTGCTGTTTAACTTGTAACTGGCAGCGGTTGTCCTAATGCAAACTTTGCATTTGGTTTTGTTTTGAAAGCTCCCCGTTGGTTGGACTGTCAAAAATGTGCAGCCGTGGCGTGGACTGTTCCACTCATGAGTTGTTTTACATAAAAACGTTACATGGACGTGTTGAAAACTTGATGTTTAACGTCTGTATGTTGGACTGAACAGCCTCAGCGTGTCTCTGCTGATGTTTTCCAAATATACAGCATCCATGAGGACAATTGGAGTATTAAACCTCTTTGAACCTGCAGATATTGTGCTCGTCAGATGAATTCATCCATATCCGTCTTCGATTCCTGCCGCCTTTCACTAACAGTCTTTTGGAAGTCCAACTCGGCCGTCGAGGTGTCAGAGCAGAGAAGACAACAGGTGTCTCTCAAATCATTCAGCCTTCAACAAACAACTGAGAAACACACATCTTGAGGATATTTTAAAGGTGGAAATAAAAAAAATTCAGGCACAAGAAATCAACAACAATCCTGCCATCTCCCACTAAACGCCCCCTTGCATAAGAGAAATAAAAACATATCGGTATAATTGTCACCTTGTGTAATTCCCAGCTATGAAACAGAGAAATGTGCACACGGGGATGACGGTAACAGTCAGAGAGGGTTAAATAGCACAGAGAGCAGTGCCAGGTTTAATTACATGGTGTTGTTTTATTAACGAACTTTCATGACCCAGCAGGCATTGCTCTGCTGTTACCTAAACTATTACCAATAGGAGCGCTCTTGTGTGTGAGAGAGAGAATAAATACTAACACAGTCCGATGTACAAAATTTGGCCAAATGTTCACACACGGGGAAGAAAGAGAGGAAGAAAGAAAGAAAGCCACTAACATCTGATCGACCGACGGCACTGATTCACTTTTATTTTTCTCCAATTTGGGTGTGAAAGTCAAAACCTTCATAGATCAAACTGCAGAGGAAATGCCACCGTGGCCTCAGGAGCAATCCATCAAAGGCACATGATGAAACGCCACCACAGCCTGTTGGTGTTGATGATTTCCATGATGGACTATAAATCAAAGCTCCTTTTTAACTGTCTGTCACACATTTTTATAAGAGCAAAGTATCCTGCCTCCGTCTCCACCCAGGAAAGTCAATCTGCACACCTGTTGATGGAGGACGTGCTCACAGAGCTGCACATTTGCACGCCATAAGTTCACGTTAGCAAAATAAAAGTCCGTATCACATGAACAGTGACAGTTTCACCTGAACATAAAGCTCGGGAGGCCTGAGTTAATAGAATCATGTTTCTCTTTTTTCAATATCATAACTTACTTTATTTAGAGGTGACACTTACTGTAAAAGCATGATGAATGTAATGATAGATAGATACTTTATTGATCCCAGAGGGAAATTCAAATTCATGCAACAAATACAAATACATTTAATGTCGAAGAACTTGCTGGTTGTTCTTCAGATGAAAGTGAGGAGGATCTGTTACAGTCATTTTGTTCCCTTTTCAGCAAATGCATCATAGTTCCTGCTTTTACCTTGAAGGAGCTGTCAAATTCACATTATTCCCCCTTTACATCCTCTTTTAATTATCGTGCCAGCAGGGAACGTTTGATGAAAATTCGAACAAGATGAATTCACTAAAGGAGCGGCCAGATTAAACAGATGTCAAGTCTCTGCAAGCTGATTTTTTTTTTTCTTTATAACTTCTTTATATCAGGAAACTGAGGAACTTTTTGACTTTTTCTTCTTTCTGATGGCACTGACAGATATTTACTTTACAGAGATCAACTATGGATTTGAGCAAGTCGAGCAGGTAATGTAATATACTTCCCTTTTTTAAATATATTTTTTCGCCTATGACGAGAAGTCCAGGCCAGCAGTTGTGTTGTGAATGCCTCCTGCTGGATAAATAACAGTTCATAAAAGGACGCTGGACTCTCTGGTCACCGTCCAGTCAGTTCCAGGCGACTGCTGTCTAAGTAAGACCTTTGTTATGGTGGGAGTCATTTCATAACGCTACTGCTGTCTGCACATCGGTTGCCAAGCTCAAATTGAATTATCAGCCTGTTTTCCAAAGGAGGCCATTTGGAAATTCCACTATTATAGATACCATTAACCAGAAACCCGGCCTGCCTGGGCCAAAAACAACAGTTTGTGATGCTGCAGTGTGCATGTGTGTGTGTGTGTGTGTGTGTCAGCAGGATAAGTGGCTGTGCATGTATCAGCATTGGCAAAGTGATTCAAAGTAAAAAAAAAAAAAAAAAAAAATCAAATCAAAGTGATTTGTACTGAGATTGAATGCTCCAGGTGTGTTAAACAGAGTCCTTGCCCACATGAGTGCCATCAGTTGATTTAGTGGTTCGTGCCGTTGCAGCTATCCGGCTGTGGTTTGGCCCAAAAATATCAACAAGCCCCAAAGTTTCACACAGCGAGCGACTGGGACGCACACAGAAGATTAACTGCCTTTGCAAAGCCAAACACTGATGTCAGGAGATGTTACGACTTGCATTTGTTTGGAAGAATGTGGAGACTGCAGGTACACACATCATTAAAGTGATATTGCTATTTTCTTGAATCATAAAACACACCGATGTAAAGCACGCTGACAGGAAAATGAGTGACAGAGTGGCTGTGTGCGTTAAGAGCGGCTGCTGTTTGAACAGAGTCAATTTCCCCACATTGTTCGGTGTTCGTCATCACCGCCGCACAGTGAAATTGGCCGACAGATGTTTGGACGACCTGAGGAGGAGGCACAGCAAGTGCTAATTTCACTAATTTAGCAAATAGCTGATGTGTGCACGGAGGGAGTTATATATATTTACCTGCCTGACAAACACGCCGTTAAAATTCAGGCTGCTTATTTGTGAAGCATTAGTTCGTGACCATCGGATTGGATTATGTAACAGTCTCTCCATCCAAGAGGCCCAGTCGTTCCCACCGGGTCGGATCCAAGTGACCTCCAGAGCTACTGCCCCCCTGCTGTGTGCTCCCTCTGCTGTATTTACACCACTTGGCCTCTAAACTCCTAAATTCTCTGCGACTGAAACGCCTTTAGGGATCCAACTTTTCAGCACTGATGCCAAGTTAAATCATTTAAGGGATTTTTGTCAGCAGAAAAATGTCCATGTCAACTAAAAAGACTCACAAAGGGGGAAAATTATTTTGACTAAACATTATGTAATCAATATTTTCGCCACCATGAAACAACTTTTCTTTGGATCAAACTCTATCGTTTCTACACACAACTACAAAAACTATTGTTTGTACATGTGTTTTTTCCTCTTCACCGTCAAATATCTGGCTTTTTAGTTGAGCTGATATTCATCTTAAAGCGGCAAAAAACTGTAATCTAGGCGATCGTAACGACAGAACAATGAGGCAAAAATCAGCACAGCAGAGCCGTGAGGGGGAAGTCAGGGACACAGGGCAGGTTCTTCTGTCAAATGTGTCTTCATCAACCTTCTCTAAGACGCATGGGCGTAGTTTATGGGGGGGTGGGTGGGTTGCAACCCACCCAATAATCCAATCCAGCCACAACAACCCCCCCAATATCATATCTTAATGATCGATAATGAATGTTAAGTATTATAAACACGACAACGTGGTAGATTCTCTCGATTTAGCAGGGAAGACGTTTTTCTCCCCCCCTCAGGATTTGGTGTTGCCCACCTCAGACCTGTGAGTCTCTCCCTTTATGTAAACATCAGCGAGCCGGACGGTGACACGGTGTGATGAAAAGAGCAGGAGTGAAAAAGAAAGCCCAACCAACCATCTCAAAAGAATAAAGGTGTGTTCCCAACAGGAGGTATGCTGCTACCACTCACGAGTCAAATAATGTCAACCGAAGGAAAGTTAGCCCTCCTTTCTGCTTCGCTGTGTCTTTAGCTGTAATGCTAGCCAGCCAGTTAGCAACATTCGCTACCCGGTTAACAGGTGACTTTGTCGTCATGGTTACAGCAGACGGTGAAAATTGGAGGACAACACAGAGTTAGTTTTAGTAAACAGTTACGTGTCGGATATAAACATTATGCTCAACTCAAAGTTACGCCCTTGCTAAGACGTATTGAATATCATGACCCTCTCTTGGACCCTCATGGGCCTTTATAATGCAAATATGCAGTTACGTCTCCATAACTGCAGGAGCTGGACGTCTTTATTTCACTGGTTTTTGTTCTCAGTGCGAAGCTGCATCCGTCACGGTAAGAAGCTCCACAGAGTCGGTCTCTGCAGTACATGTTTAGCCTGTCCGCCTGAATTTGTGTGCCTTTAAGCATGTTTAAAAAACAGAAAGAAGACGACTTGTAAAAATGCTGCTGCCACAGGCGAGGTCAGCAGGTCAGTGAGACTGAAAAGATGAAGCTGTTGTCCTCACGCAAGGCAATCTGCAACCAGAGGCACCGCTCTCTCTTCCCTCTGAAGACAAGAGAGCTGCAGACTCGCTCGTCCGGTTTTCCACACTCTGGGCTCTGCTACGTGCATGCGAACACCTTGTAAATGACAGAGGAAGCCAAGGTGTATAAAGACCGAGCGCCCGAGGCCAGGGGAGTTTACACAGCGTGTTGCCATTAATCCGCCTTCTCAGATTTTTCTATCCTATTCTGCCATAGCCGTGCCAATCAAGTGCAACTGTCCTGTGAAGCAAACTCTCTGACTGCATTCCTGGAAGATGTGATTTTGTATTTACGCTAACACTGCCAGGTGGACAATCAGCTCAAATCACGCCTGTGTGTGTCATTCACCCGGTTCTGCTAACTGTGAGAAAATGTGGTCTTGACCTCATAAATGTTTGTTTTAATCCATTCCGTGTGTTTGAACCAAATACCGAGAACCTGCAAAGAGACTTTTAGAGCGTGCCGACAGAAAGAAAGGCGGCTTGGTGATGTCAGGTCTTGAATGAGGGATCAGCGCCTCCTGAAAGGAGCCTCATCCAGCAACTCCTTATGCAGACACCTGCTGGACAACAGGTAATACATACTGATCGTGGGACTGGTGTCGGCTAATAAGTCCATTACTCATCAGACAAGCTCTGATTCTCAGGCCTCTTAGCAGCTCCATTATGAGGAGAGTGACAGAAGTCAACCTACAATCGGAAGAAGGTGTGTCCAGAGACGAGGGCTGGAAGAGGAACAGGCTTCAGAGAGTAAACTAGAGTTCCTAGAACTCAGCCTCAGGCATGTAACTCAGATTTAAGAATGAGTTAGCGTGTCAAGATAGCGTGTCTTGCAGCAGACCACGCCTGCACCTGTCAGGTGTTCTGTGGCATGCCTGCGTTTTGTGCAGATCGTTTTTGCGTGTGTGGCTGCATGTTAGATAGGAAGACATGTTTATAAGCTTGTGTGCACCTTCTTCTTGTTGCACGCATCTGCATACCCCAGCGATGATGGACGCCCGTCACTTACCCAGGAGACACCTAAATATTTGTGAGGACGTGCAGTCGTTCACCTGCTCGGCCGGCCAGCTTCCTCGCTCTCATGGTGGCAAATTAAACTTGTTTATATAAACTGAAACATTTCAGTCACATCCAACTATCACATCCAGCTTTGATTGAGCAATGTTTATATTTAAGTGCTTCATAATTTCTCACATCATAATAAAAGCAAAATTCGGTGACCTCTCCCAACGTGTAGGTGAAAGATGCCCCAGCATGTGAAATCTACTAAAATCTACCTCCTGTCAAGTTGAAATATCAAATTACAACAAATAACAGAGTGAAAATAACAAAGAGTCTTTAAACACATCAGGTTGTTGTCGGCTATTTCGTGCGTTGTGTGTTTTGTTTTGTTTTTTTTTTTCATGATAGTCAACCTAATAACACCGACAGCTGTGGGAGGCATCACGCTTTTCCTTTGTCAGTCTGTGGAAAGTGATATCTGTTGTTGTTTTGTTGTTTTTTTTTTTTGCCAAGACTCACGACTCTTCATGCACCAATTATGATCTAATTTCACACACTGATTATTATTTTATACCACACTGGATAAGCAGAGCTGAAACCTGAACCTGGAAAATCCAACAATTTTGAGCTGAAATATGATATAAAACTGTGGAGATGAATTTATCACTTTGAGAAAATCCTTTAACATTACTCCTTCTAATTTGCTCCATTATTAATATAAAAATGTTAATTAGTGCAGCTTTAAAGCTCGTATCACGTAATATCACGTTTCATCTCTGCTTGTATTTCAGTCCCAGGTTTGTTTGTTTTTTTAAATCCTGCAGATGGATGAGATTTCAAATCCAGAGAATTTTATTCCGGCAAATATTGTCGCATGCGTGAAAGGTCCCGAGTTCAGGCCCAACCTGACTGACTAGTCTCAGATTCTCCTCAAGCCTCGGTACGTTTCCCCACACTCCAAACATTTTCCCATAACTGTGATTTCTGTGGGTGATGAAGGCTGATCGGACCGAGATGAGGATCATTTCCAAAAAAGATCAGCACAGTTCGACCTTATCTTTGCTTTCTGTACTCGTACTGCTGCTGTTTGAAGACTGAAGAATATTTCTCTGCTTCGTTTCCTGGAGGGGGTGACAGTGAAAGTGGAGGGAGGCTTCAGGGAAGCCACATACAATTAATATCATAAAGGTCTTCATGTCAATGTGAGAATTTAGATCAGGACTGAATCATCCCATCAAATATTCAAATATGACAAAATCTTATTTCTCTTCTGTTGTTCTCTGAGAATTTCTAAATCAGTGCACCTTATTTCTTATTTCTCTTTTTAACTTTCACTTAAAATGTGTCCGCTTTATTTAACTATATCTTTGTAAAGTCAATTTTGTGCTTCATCTTCGTGTCAAACCGAACGACATTGAAAACATCTCGAATCTTGAATCTCGTGTTGAACCTCGATGTCAGGCTCTATACTTCCCTCTAAATGATCAGCAGTCCAGAGGTGACTCCGACTGAAGGCAGGACAAACGTCTTCCAGAGGTTCGAGGGCAGGTAATTGTTGGAAATGGTGGCTCATCTATCAATCCCTAAATACATGAAAACGTGATAAAGGGTTTCTAATAGTTAATAGTTTGTATAAACTCGCTGTGTTCCTTCGATAACAAACTGGAGACGCTGACTCAGAATCTTTCTGACTAAAATAGAATATTTTAATGTGATTCTGAATTAAAGGCAGAGAGAAAAATAAAAAATGCAGATCAACAGAAGAGCTCTTAATAACAGTGTTCCTTCACCTGAACGTGCAATTAAAAGGCACATGTGCATTTCCAACATACAGTTCTGCATTTACACACACACACACACACACCCATGGCAGACACACTCACGCTCTCATTCCTTCACATATAGACGCACACACACGCTCAGACTGTGTCTGTAATGACAGCTCTGTCGTGCACGACGTGTATTTATGGATGGCCATAGTGTGCCAGTGCGGAAATTCTTCTCATACTCGGAAACATCTGGGCAAATTTTATCTGTTGTGTCTTTATTCTCATCTAAATATGCCAGCAAATAGTTACACAACTCTTTTTCACAACAGTGCAACATCAGCAGAGTCTGGCACCTGCAGGGCCGCCTGGATCAGAACTTCTCCTGTCACAGATATGATTGTCTGAAGAATTTAAAAAGATAACAGATAAATCTCGGCCGGGTAATAGGGAGTAAATGTTTGCCGTATTGACGGGACAGTTTCTGTTTCTGTTGACGGGGTGATGGACAGATCCTTTGTCTCGCTGGTATGTGAACTTTTTGCTTCAGACTGATCACTCTTGACCCCCTCTCTGCCGCCCCCTACAGGCCGAGGGGAAAGTCTCTGTTTGCATGACAAGTGGTGAAAGAAATAAGATAATCTCTTTCCCTCTCTCTCTGACATGGTTCTTAAATTGTTTCATGTTGTTTTTCCTGATCCTGGTTGCCCCGGCAATGACTGTAGCGTGAGCAGTGACCGCACGACAGGGGGCGGAGCTGTTAGGTGAGAAGCCTGTCAAGTATAAAGAACAAACACACACTCACACACACACACACACACACGCCTGCATACACGCACAAGAATGGCGGAGTTTACTGAGATGTGCTGGTCGGGATCAAAGAATCAAACACTCCATGAAGGCCATAAAGCGTGAGCTCAAACACAGAAGATCAAACATCTTTTTTCTTTCCTAAACAGACTCCCCTGAGAGGTACGAGGTACGAGCCCGGGCAGACCCCCTCCTGAAGGAGGCCTATAATTATCCCCCCAGCTGTTTATGCAGAGGCGTTTGACCTTTGACCTCCGATGCTCACACTTTTTCATAATAACATCCAGCCACGCAACAGCTCAGCAGTCGGTGACGATAATGAGCCGGGTCACATAAATGCCAGGATGGATTTTCTTTCCCATAACCTACATGTTTGGGAAACTATGAATATTTATGGATAGTAAATATATGAGGATGTGCTGATGTGAGATCTCACCGTGCTGCAGAGAGGCAACCTAAAGTCTGAATTATTGGAGGGGTATATCTGTGACTTACCACCCTCTGCTGGAGGCAAAAAGCCTCTGCTCAGCGGCCCTTTGACAGCAGCTGCTGAAGGAGATGCTCGTTTGCTTTTCAGACAAAGATCTGATCTGATCATAACACTTTTGTTGCTTTTTACGAAATTTGAACTGGAAGAGAAACACACACGTGAATCCTCTCTACATATTTTGCCACCGTTAAAATTCCCGTAGAAGAGCCTTAACTGAAACTGCTCGTTCAATTTTGTGTCAGCAGACAAACAAACAAACAGGATGCTCCTGATCCTACATGAATGTGCCACAATCACAGAACTGTGATGACTCTGTTTACCGTTTTACATCCAGACCTGCAGCTCCGCCTCGCTGTCGATGAGAAACTGATCAAATGAACCCAGTTTACTCGTACACCACGCTACAGGCTTTCACACTTTAAAACAAAGAAACACAATCGAACGCCACTGGACTGGGCAGATGGAGGCCAAATCACCACTCAGATGGAGCTAGAAGATGTTAGCTTAAGTTAGCATGTACAGATTCAACTAAGATATGTTGGATATGTATATATTTTTACAGATATGTTAAATAATTATGATGCTAGCACCAGCGGCTGGTTAGCTTAGAATGAATTTCATAAAATTGTGTTGTTCTTGTGCTTCCTCTTTGATTCCAGCTGTTATGCTAAGCTAAGCTAACTGGCAGTCAGTGGTATCTTTTCTTCTTTTTTGATGCTATCACCTTTGACCTGTACTGTTGACTCATTTCGATTTGATGGCTCTCTCAGAAAGAAATTCAAATTTAGATTTAGAGAATCCCTTATTGAAGGATAAACATAACTGTCTTTCCTCTTCATGTCCTGAATCTATGAAAACATGTGATCCATCCTCAACCTCAGCGTGATATTAGTTTAAAAATGGTTCCCTTTTGTAAGGTGGCCTTTACTTTTCATTTCTTTTTTTAATGTCTGCACATTGTAGCAGATATATTTACTGTCAGAAGATTGTCTGTCTTGTACATGTAAAATTTCTTTCAGATTATATTATGAGGAATATATCGCTGCAGTAAATGTTTTTGTTCTTATAAAATCAGACTTGAACTTGTCGTCTAAGTTGTTTAATTGTGCAGTTTCAAAAATACATCAGTCCACCAGCAGAACATTGGGACTGTCTGTTTCTGAAGATGGCTCAGAGTGGAGAGGAGCTGCAGAGATCAGACCTGCAGGCAGGTGCAGGAGGCTCACAGTGCGGGTCCTGGCTCTTTGTAGCGACGCCCTGCAGGCAAACTGTCAGCGGCTGCAGAGCCTCCGTGGGCAGACTCAGGAACAGGAAGAGATGCAGACGATAAAGTCCATCGTTTGAAGTGGTTCAGCTCAGAGGCAACAGCTCAGAGACTCAGACATGAAGGCTCGTACGGAGTCTTTCTCACTCTGTGTCTTGCACGCACACCCTTCACTCACAACGCAGCCCTCAGAGAGACTTTGGTCCAATTTCCGATTATGTATTCTGTCTGTTTGACAGTCTGTGGCAGTGTGCAGAAAGCCAGGCTCCTCGCCCAGTTTGTCCCATCTGGGATTTTAGGAATTATTTACATGTAAGCACTTTGTCCATCATCACCCTCTATCGATGAAGGGAGGAGTCCAGGTTGGTGATCGTGCAGCTGAGTTTGAATGTCTGTGACCGTCCAAAGTCAAGTATTGAGCATGAGCTCTCCTTGTCCAGAGCCCCACTCTGCAAAATCCACTTCCCCGCTGGACTGAGGAGGATCTTCCAGAGAGATCGTCCTCCGCTCCCCAAACACCTTCTCCTGCAACTCAATGATGTCGTTGCGGATGTCGGCCATCATGAGCAGAAGGAAGTCGAAAGAGCCGGGTGGTCCCTGGACACAGAACGAAAACGGTTAAAACACCCGACTTTTATTTTTCACTTCGATGTTTGATGGTTTCCCTCCACATGAGGGATGCTCACATCATGCATGTGGTGCACTTATTACACTAATATTATCAATATATACAACCCAACACAACATCTTCAGCATAGGCAGGTAAAATGATGACACAGAGACAACAAATCTTTTGATTTTGTTGATTATTCATGAAAATATTTAATTTAAAATACATGTAAACTTACAGGTGGACCCCTCGGACCCGGAGGTCCTCTGTCACCCTGTAAAAGAGAAACAGCACAAATGAGCCCGTCACTTCTAACACAACGGACCTACAGTGAGACACAGCGTGGATCAGATGAGCTGCTGTTCTGCATGTTTTGGATGTTTCCTGCTCCGACACACCCGACTCAGATGATCAGCTCGTCATCAAGCTCTGCTGAGGTCTGATAAGTAGCCACTCATTTGAATCAGGTGTGTTGTAGCAGGGAAACATCTAAACCAGGCAGGGCAGCAGCTCTCCAGGAGTTGGAGACCCCTGGTGTGGAGCGTCATGTACGCACAAACCACCAACAGAGAAACAGGGATCTCTGCCTGATCCTGTAAACTGCGTTTGTGCCTTCAGTGTAATTTAAACTGCCGGCACAGCAGCTCTGCTGACACCGGGTGGCGACAGAGCACAAACACACACCAAATGAAGAAAGTAAAGACGTTATAATGACCTTCACCCCGTCTCTTCCTGCGGCCCCCGGGGGTCCCTGCGTGGAAGAACAGACATGGACATGAGATGACCTGCAAGCTTTTAGACACAACACCTGCAGACTGCAAAGGGAGACTCACAATCAGGTGTTGGCGGTAACACAACATTAAGAAATAAGACCAGTGAGTGAACCCGAGCATCACATCAATCAGAGCATGTCTGGTCCTGATCTGATCTGATCAATAACACAACTGCTGCCTGACTTCCATTTGGTTGGCAGGGAAGTGAAACAAGCTTTTTTTTGACAACAGTTTAAATAGTTTCAAAAATCACAACAGCGCGGTGTCAGACGCAACGTGACTGTACAGTTGACACATAATTGTTTGGCGGAAAGAGATCAGTTTTGATTTATTGATCAAGTAATATACTGTCATAACACAATGAAGTGAACGTTTACAGTTCACAAATGTGATTATGCTGGATTTTGTTTTTCATGACAGGAAAAATAAATCGTAGTTTTATGATTTGTTGTTTTGTGACAGTTTGTTTCTTTTTGTCACTGTGATGATCTGGACTTGAGGATCTTGGGGATGAGTCCTGAATCCCAGATCCTGGAGGTTTTCCTTACCACTGGGCCTCTGCGTCCTCTCTTCATATGTTTGGGGTCAGGTTCTGGACCCATCGGTCCCATGTCCCCCCGAGGACCCCGAGGACCGGGCGGGCCCCTCTCCCCCGGGTCGCCTCTCTTTCCTGGCTCTCCTGGGTGTCCTGTGGGGGGGCAGACGGTTCAGATGGTGTAACTGATGTTGTGTAATTCTAATACACAACATAAAAATTTCATATTAGGAAACATTGAAACCTGCTCACCTTAATGTCAAATCAAACTTAAATTAGCTGATCATCTTTTTTTTTGCTTTGTTATTGTTTTCTTCCTTTGTCTTTTTGTTTTTTGGTATTTTCAAATGGTGATATGGTGATTGTGCACATTTCATTTGTCTCAGCCTTACCTGGTACCCCAGGAGGTCCTGGGGGGCCGGGGAGACCGGACAGACAGGGACCATCAGGGCTTTTTCCTCCCCTCCCCAGAGAAGGCTTGTCGCTGCTGTTAGCCAGACCAGGTACCTGCAAACCGTTATATGATGATGATGATGATGACGTATAGCTGTTTCTGGAGCCAAAACAGTTTAATTCAGGCGTATACAGACTGAAACGTCTGACCTGGTTTGGTGACTGCGTGTTGCCCAGCCTCAGTTTGAGCTGCAGCAAACTGTTTTTCATGTTCATAAAGTCCTGACAGGTGAACGAGCAGGTGCCAGAACTCATCAGGGTGTCGGACTTCCCCGACGAACTCACTGCAGGATGAAACATTTACATTTAAAAGCCTCTACACACAGATTCAGACGGGACGTCCCATAGATCAGGGGCTGACGTCAACAAACTTCAGCAGCAGCAGGAAGCAGAAACTCACAGTTGTGCACGGGGATGCAGGAGTGCTGGTCGGGCGCCAGGATGTAGCCGGAGCGACAGCGACACAGGAAGCTGCCCATCGTGTTCACACACTCGTGGTCGCACACGCTGCCTCCTGAGTGCTCACACTCATCGATGTCTGCGTGGGGTGAAGTTTAGAGGTTTCTATAACAATGAATTCATGTAGTGACGTAGGAAACAGGTTTGGATTCATCTATTTCTGTCATAATTTGGGAATTGTTCAGGCCTTTGTGTAATCTTCGAGCTCTCGCAGGTGGCCTTGTCATTTCCTACTTTTACTGTTTTAGTGTGTCTTTGTGCATCTTGATATCTGCGTGTGTGTATTATCTGCTCCCTATAATTATGTTGAAGTGTTTTGTTTTATTGTTTATCTTCCTGCTGTAAATCCACCCCATTCATATCCTGATCAGAGTTGTCTCTTTGTTACTCTGTTTTTAAAGGCGCCATTCGAATAAACTTTACTTTTCATAAGATCATTATTTTACATCAGGTTCCACTGCAGTTCCTGCTGGTTTAGGCAGATTTCAAAAGAATTTAGAAATTAATCTGATAGATTGGGAAGCATGGAGGCATAGTGGTTAGCACTGTTGCCCCACCATAAGAAGGTTGTGAGTTCGGTTCCCAGCCTGGGACCTTTCTGTGTGGAGTCTCCAAAGACATCATGTTTGGGTTCATTGGTGACTCTAAATTGTCCGTAGGTCTGACTGGTTGTTGGTCTCTGTCTGTCTCTGTGATGGACTGGAGACCTGTCCACGGTGACCCCACCCTCACCCAGAGTGAGCTGGGATTGGCTCCAGAACCCCCCGTGACGAGGTAGGAGATCAGAGGTAGAAGATAAATGAATGAATCTGAAGCTAAAGACAGTTAAAGCTTCGCTGTAGAAAAAAGCAGCAGGACTTTGTGGCTGCTAACAACAATACTGCTGTTGTGTAAAGAAGCAAAAAGGTTGCTGTGTGTTTGAAGAACCTCTTCAGAGTAAACTCAGATTACAGTCAAGAAAAACTGTCGAGCTCAAATAAACGAGACATGCAAACCAGTAACAGACAGTGGAGGTGGGAGGGGTGCTGACCCAGACAGTAAGGAGATTTGTGGTTGCGGTGTCGGTCTCGGTCAAAGCGATAGCCGGGGTAACATGTGCAGACAACTCGTCCAAAGTTGTCGGTGCACTGCTGCTCGCAGGGGGAGGCGGCGCAGACATCCACGCCTACAGACGGAGAGAGAGAGAGACGGCAGAACATGTTGAAGTTATTCAGGATCGCCGTCTGAAAACCAAAACACAGCTGCAATCAGCCATGAACATTACTGCTCTTTATTACCACCACCTCCCTTCAGTCATAAAGCCCCACACCCACAGGTGGGAACTGACCAGTAAACCTGAAAGGCAGCTGCAAGAAAAAAAAAAAAACCAAAAACCTTCTTCTGCTTCAGTTTGTGTGTCGACATCGTCACGTCTTACTGAGACGCCTGAACAGAAAAACCGTTTCATGAATGAAGAAGTGTGCTCTTCATAATAACCCTCATCATGTTGGTAAAGTAAAGCTATCCATCACTTTGTGGGATCATTGGCAGAAAATTGTGGCCACAGTTTATCTCACACTCAGAGGATAAATACAGTGTACACCATATAATATATAACCCAGATATCTGCTGGGAAATAGGCCTTGTAATGAGTGGACTTTGTTTCTAGTGAGCGCCAGATTTCATTTTACAGCTTTAGTGACGGCTGATAAGAAAAACTTCATGGTCTTACAGCAGACAACATCAGACTTGGTTGCATGTTACGAGGCGGCAAAAACCCCAAGGTGTTTACTCTGGGAAATGAAAAACTCCCCAACTAAAGCTTTTCAAATCAAATGGGAGACCCAAATCATCACTGAGGCCTTTTCACCGTCAGACATATGAGATAAAAGTTTGGTTTCCTGATATTATCAGATTGCAGCAGGTGTTGGTGCAGATAAAAAAAAATAACGAATGAGGTAATGAAATTCACTTATTCAAAATATAAAATGGGTTCATGCACCGTCAGAGATCTCTCCTTGAGGAACAGTGTCCTCTAGTGGAAAACGGTTCTTTATCAGGCGTAATGTTTACAAACCGCACATCCTGTACAATATAATTCAAGAACTGACACCAGATTTTTGTTCTGTTCAGAGTTCCTGCTCTTGATTATGTATATTTCACATGAAGCAGGTTTTTTTTTTTTATGTGGACGACCACAACAGAGTCGTCACGGCTGCCTGTGCCAAAACTTTGGGCAAGTTTTATAACGGCTGGTATGTTTTTTGTTTCAGTGGGACCTGCAAGTTATCTGATAGACCTCCTTCGACATTTAACACAATTACTACAAATTGAAGGAGGCCAACCATAATTTGTCTGAAAAAATAGAAAAATGTGCTCTTCACATCCTTTTTGGTGAAGTGTGTTCAAACTGCTGAGTTTGAGAAAACTCAGATTAAGCGCATGTGAGGCTGACACATTTAGAAGATCGTGTGTGTATATGGTTTACCTACTTTCAGGTATGCACTGGCCCATCACAAACCTGAATCCATCACAGCATTTCCTCCTGAAAAGATAAAACAACAAAACAAAAACAGGGACAGTCATCAAACTCATCATCAAACATAATATACACCAGTAACCGCCTGGTTCAAGATCAACCCGCACAAACCTGCAAGAAACATAGGAAAAAAGTCTATTGGGTGTTTCCTGCTCATTTGGACAAAAGAGTTTGGATTTGTTGCACGAGGATTCACGCTGTCCATCCATCCATCTTCATCCACTTAACCGAGGTCGGGTCACGGGGGTAGCAACTTCAGCAGGGAGTCCCAGAGTTTCCTTTTCCCGGCCACATCAACCAGCTCTGACTGGGGGATCCCGAGGCGTTCCCTGGCCAGAGTGGAGATATAATCTCTCCACCTGGTCCTCGGTCTGCCCCGGGGCCTCCTCCCAGGTGGACGTGCCTGGAACACCTCCCAAGGGAGGTGCCCAGGAGGCATCCTGACCAGATGCCCGAACCACCTCAACTGGCTCCTCTCAATGCAAAGGAGCAGCGGCTCTACTCTGAGCTCCTCTCTGATGACCGAGCTCCTCACCCTATCTCTGAGGGAGAAGCCAGCTACTCTTCTGAGGAAGCTCAGAAGGGTAGCTGTAGCGATGTTGTTCTTTCGGTCATGATCCAGTTCTCATGATCATAGGTGAGGGTAGGAACGAAAACTGACCTGAAGATCGAGAGCTTTTATTTTCCAGCTCCGCTCTCTTTTCGTTACAGAGGTGCGATACAGCGACTGCAGTACTGCTCCGACTCTCCGGCCAATCTCACGCTACAAGTTCCCCCCACTCGTGAACAAAACCCCGAGGTACTTGAACTCCTTCACTTGGGGAAAAGACTCATTCCCAACCCGGAGTAGACAGTCCATCGGTTTCCTGCTGAGAACCATGGCCTCTGGTTTGGAGGTGCTGATCCTCATCCCAGCTGCTTCACACTCAGCTGCGAATCTGTCCAGTGAGAGCTGAAGGTCACAGACCGATGGTGCCAACAGCACCACATCGTCCGCAAAAAGCAGCGATGTGATCCTGAGCCCCCTGACCTACAAACCACTCTTCTCCCCGAGTGTGTCTAGAAATCCTGTCCATGAAAATCACGAACAGGATTGGTGACATGGTGCAGCCCTGGCGGAGGCCAACCTTCACTTGGAACAAGTCCGACTTACCGCCGAATACCTACTAACAGCTCTCGCTTTGAGCGTACAGAGATTGGATTGCCCTTAAAAGTGACCCCCTCACCCCATACTCCCACAGCACCCCCCACAAAAACTCCCGGGGGACCCAGTCGTACGCCTTCTCCAGATCCACAAAGCACATGTAGACCGGCTGGGCATACTCCCAGGCTCCCTCCAGGATCCTCGCAAGATGAAGAGCTGGTCCGTTGTTCCACGACCAGGACGGTACCCGCATTGTTCCTCTTCAATCAGAGGTTCGACGGGGACCTATTCATAGAAGCTTTCAGGAGGTCTGCTGAACTGCTGAGGAAGGACACCTAATCCAGGATTTAAGACCTGAATCTGTCCACACTAACTGTGACAAGTCCATCAGAGTGTCATTCAGAGTCTGGACAGCAGCTGAAAGTACCAACATTCAGAGAAGATTCAGAGAAAAGACGGAGACAGGGATCACAGGAATTAGTCCGGTTAATGTTTCACTAACTCAGAGGGGAGATCCTGCACCAACGACAGGCCCACAGCTCCGTTACAAACCTCTGATAATAACCTAACCCTCGCAGCAGGACATAAACTGAGAATGAATTACATGCAATCAAAACACTTCTGTGGTCGTCTCTGCACCGCAAACAGTTTATATAAATACAATTACTGCAAACATGTATGAGACATGTGAAGGCTTCTGGACGGTTCCCTGATTTTCACTCCACTGTTAACGTAAACTGATCAACGTAAATATATGTGGAAGAGCAGTTGCAGTTTAAACATCACTTATTCTGATTTGTCTGATCTCTCCCTGTACGGTACTCCAACTCCGACCCAAACAAACAATCAGGACCTTTGAGTTAAAATGGGATTTTCTTTTTCGTCCTGCTTTGCTCAGTCTGATTATTTATTTATTTATTGTTTTGTTTTGTTTTTTTTTGTACAAAATTGTGCAATAGATACTGGGCAACATGTTAGCCCAACACTGATTTATGGTGTTTGGCCACGACAGCCGTCCAGCATTCCTACAACAATCCACCACATGTTACAGACATTACAGTTAGAAAAACTGGGAGGAAATGGCTCAGAAACTGGAGCAGCACTGCCACGCAACAAATATCCTGCACAAACACACACACACACACACACACACACACAAACTTGAAGAAAAAGAGGAAGAGAAATTCAAAAGTCCTTTAAACTGCATGCTGTTACCGGAGGGGCTGTAGCACTCAGAGCCCCCTCAAGACAACAAGTTGCTTTTATTCTCCTCCAGCCTCCATGCAGTGTAACCCTAAATCACTCCTGCACCCCCCCACCCCCACCTCCACCTCCTCCTGAATGAAAAATAACCTATAAAACAGTGAGGCTGGCCCAAACTGATGAGATCCAGATGAGAGCAGCTTTAATCTGCAGAGCGTTGAGAGGGACGGATCGTGGCGAGCACGGAGCTGAGGTGGAGACAGGAGGCCGGACACCGACACGATCGTCACTCAATTGGCCTGTCCAGTCAGAAAATCAATCAATCCATCAGTCCGTCGCCTCAGCTGGGGTAATGTGTTGCAGATGCAAAGTCTGTCAAAATGTATACCTTTTTCATCAGACTGGTGTAAAACAAAGAGTGTTTTTCCGTCTTTATCAAATCAAATCTGTGAGGTAGGTAATCGGGACCACTGCCAACTTTAAGGAATAAGATTTCAACACGTTTCACACGTTGAGATAAACATATTTTGTCGATGGTAAGAAGAGAGTGACCAACAGCAGGTGTTTTATAGATTTCAGTAAAATTAAGTCATTTAAGGGACGCCAACTGATTTAATGGCAACTCCAATAAAATCTGCAGTACAATCAGTGATTGTTGTGTAATTTGTTTTTGCCTGTTTATCTCAGAGATTCAGTCTGATGCCAGAATGAATTCTGACGTTAATGACATTATTTTTATGGTTCTGCTCCCAAGACAGAAAAATGGCTTGAGTTGACTTGTTTTGTGTTACTGGTAAGTTTGAAATAAAATTTCTGCATAACAATCAATACAGTAGAAATAAGTGAAGGTGAGCTGCTTCTCAAACAAACGTCTCACATTTTTAAAGTCAGAATAAAACAAAACGGAGTATTTTGTCCGCGTACTGGCAGGTGAGGGAACTATTTCCTTCACTTCTCAGGTGACCTTATTTTATCTTGTCCCTCATATTTTTCTCATTCAAATGTAAAGCAACTGTTCACTTTGGTTCAACAAGAGTATGGCAGAAAAATGTAAAACCAAAAAGTCAGGGATCACCCAGGTCAAAGGGATTCATCCTCTGAGCACCATGAACATGCACCAAATTTCACAGCGATCCATCCAAAGTCCACACAGAGACCGCCTTCATACGGAAACATCCACAGATATTAACAGATAACAGATTCTAAACAACAGAAAGGCCTCCACATCCACAGGCCGCCTGTCCGTCAGAGATGTAGCAGCCTCAGCAGCAGCGGCCCCCCCGATGGACAGGATCTTTGTGGGGGGGCGGGCGAGCAGATGACGATGGAAGAAGAAATGAGCCGTGTGTTTTTGTTTTGGGATGAGAAAGTATGCTGGTCAGGCTCGGTCAACACGACTCTAAAACACACTCACAGTGGAGTCTAAAATGAGCTGTGTGTGTGTATGTGTGTATGTGTGTGTGTGCGCACATCTGTTTCTTTTGCCAGTATGTGTAATAGTTTTAGAAGTTCTATTAGAGTTATCATAACTATTTAAAAAAAAGACCCCAGAACAATCCAACTGTGTGCGAGTGTGTTCAGGTTTGTGACTCTACAGCTTGTGTGTTTGTGTGTGTGAGTCTGTGTGAGGGCTGGGATACCATCCAGTAATTGCGTACAGCTTTTTAATGTCAGTCAGGCCTTATTAGTGAGAGCGAGCCATGATGCCAGCTCTCCCTTTTCATGTCCTCTCCGTGCACTTTGCTCACTCGCCGTGTGTCCTTCCTGTGATTTGAAACATGACCGTGTGCGTTCGGGCCGCTCGATCCGGCCTCTTGTTTCGCAGCGTTCCTCCACCGGTTCAGTAGTTGTTGACATAATCTCCGTCTCTCTGCCTTCTCCTCAGGCTGACATGTTGTTGGCATCGCTGCTGCCCTTCCTACATGAAACTGGACGAGCCGTCTGCTTTTTCCATTCATGTGGTATTTTTTCTGTCCTCTTCAGACCGACTGTGTTGAGGAGAGCTTTTACATCAGAGCACTAAACAGGAATATCTGCATCCTGGATTTAACATGTTGATTCTCAAAAAGCCTTTATTTGCTTCAGGACTGTCAAACGATTAAGATTTGTTAATCGGATTAATCGCAGGGTAGCTGTGGATTAATCACGATTATTCACCATTCCTAAATAGGACTAAAGAATTTTCTCTGTATATTATTGGAAGGGAAGGTGGATAAATATGTGAAACATTTGTTTTTTGAAGAGTTGCTCTTCTCTCTTCATTAAATAAAGGATGGATGGATGGACTGGTCGATTGGTTGATTGGAATACTTCACAGTTGATTTTTGGGCTGCATTAACAAAGTAAATCAGTTCTCACTTCTCTCATGTATCTTGATTGGGAATCAAAATCAAATCAAAAGTCACTTTGTGAAGTTGCCTTTTAGATTCATTTCAAATCCAAAGAAGTCTAATAAGCCGGAATGTCTCTTCAGAAATATGGCTGATGAATGTTTATGGAGATCATCGTAACCGAATCGTGTCGTTTCACCTCCTTCACAGAAGCAGGAAGCAGGAAACTGCTGACGTCTAGACGGCAAGTTAAGGGTGCTGCGAAGGGACAAAATGGTGGCAGGAGATTGATGCGATTAAAACAATCACCGGGAGGAATTCTGTCAGCTGGAAAAGACTCCGTTTGGTTTGGCAAATGTTAGCATTGGACCTAGCTGGTAGCATGTTAGCATGCTAATGTCACAGGCCTCAAACTGTCTCAGTTTATTTATTTCTGTAAAATGCCCACACAGTCACGGCTGCTGGCTGCTGTTTGCTCTGCATGTGTTTTCTCTTGTGTGTGTCCTATATTGTGCGGCTGCTGTATTATATTGTGCGCATCTGTTTCTGGTTTGTTTCATTTATTCTGTGTTGACGTTTTCCTCTTTAGTACGGCACGTGACAGGACTAAAACCTAGACTTTTGGACTCACCTTATTAACTAATATGGATTGTAATGGGTCATGCAGTGTCCGCCAGGTTTTGTCTGGCCTTCATTATTGACTGCTCTGGTTTTGTAAACTTGCATTGAAATTCATATACGAGCTGAATGGCAGCAATTTGCACATTTTACAGCCGATTAGCTGCATTTGGAAAAATACACCAGCGGCAGAGATGTTTGGAGAGCATTTGGACTTCCTCTCTTGGCTCTCGCTGACACACTGTCAGTGTGAATGTCATTAATAGTGACTGCTGGGCTTCTGTTTTTGACAGATCATGCAGCGAAAGCGTAATAAATTAAATCAAATAAAGTACTGGACATGAATTGAACACAGCAGAACTGATGCCGGTCTATTGGAAATGCCTGGACTGGCTTGGATACAGATTCTGCTGAGAGCTTTGTGAAAACTCTAACAACCATTCAACAGTCTTTTCCTTCCAGGGTTAAAACGATCCCTCAGTCATAAATAATCTTTAAGCATTAAAATGATTCTTGGTGATTTCCAGCGAGACAAAAACTATGAGGAATAAAATCTAGCATGTCATAAATAGTCCACGCTGAGACCCCAATCAAAGCATCCTAAACTTCACCCCTTGTCGACCCCCCTCTGGCCATCGGGTACCATTTTTCTCCCATCAGGCACTGCTCTCGCCCGTGGCTGAGTCGCTACCTGCAGGCAGCCTCGCACTTGACTCCGGTCTGCTGCCAAAATCAGCATGGAGGGACCGGAGAAAACCCTGAGACAGGATCCAGAGGCAGACCTGGGCCGGGATCGCTTTACAGCGAAGATTATGTGCTTTAGAAAGAAAGGGCTCTCCCTCCAGAGGGGGAACGCTCGCTGCTTTTCCTTCCCATCCGGTGGTGTTAAAATGATTTATTTGTGCATTTACAGGCAGGAATGTGCTACAAAGACGGGATATTCATTATGGCAGCAAAACCTCGCTCCTGGTCCCCCACCTGGACGACGTGGGGGTCCGTAATCTGCATGACGCTGCGGCCGCTTTGGATTTGAGTCCTGTCGTGAAGGTGTGAGGATGATCATATATTCTCTTTTCATTACTTCATGAAATAAATATATCAACAGTTTTTTCAGAGTTTCAACACTAATTTTGAGGGCCGATCCGACGCGGAGGAAATGCCACGGGTGACGAATGAAGGAGGGCGCTGACAGGAGGAAGAGGGTGACGGTTAAAAGACAGCGATGAGGGTTGCTGTCAGCTCGCTGGGTCCTCTCCGGGGACTTCGGTGGGAGGAACACAGGAAGTGCAGCTCATTGGAGGTCAGCGGCCTTTTCTCACACCCGGACAGGAGGCCGGGCCATGTGTGTGTGTACGCTTTGTCATATTGATGAATGAATCTGACTGATGTAGCTTATATGTTACAACTACAGCATGCTGTATTCATCAGCCGTGCTGTAATTGATTTATTTGCTCGGCAAAGCTCAAAGTTGTAAGCGATTTCACACTTGGCTTGACGTGCCGCGTGTGATGGCGTGATGAAGGATTATACCGAAACACATTAGCGCGATGAGCCCAGCAATAAAGCTGTGGCATTTCTGCGGGTCACAATTCACATATTTTCTCATGTGAAGCTTTTCTTTTTGTCATTTCAATGTGTTGCATTTTGTTTTTGTTTTTTTTTTTAATCCCCAGTGAAACCACATTCTTTATTCAGAGTAAACACAAAAAAACTGTAAACAACATCAGCTGATTTCTTTCCGTCCATTTGTCTCATAATGCAACCAAGAAAAACAAAATCCGGCTTGTTGAAACATCCTGAATAAAATCCAAAAACCAGTTTGTGTGCGTCAGCTTCCTCTTAAAGGCACGAAGGTGTCTAGCTTGGCCGCATGTTCAGCTTATTTGGTGTTAGCATGTAATTGCATGTGTGTGTGTGTGTGTTCTTTTTAACTTGTGTGAGTATACACATGTAAAGGTGTCAGCGTGGTGACTCCTCTGTTTATTTGCTCTGCCAGTCCACTTCCAGGACCCGGGCCTCAGGGGAGACATCAGAGGTCTGGTCTAACAGAGAGCGCTTTGACTGGGAGCACAGGAGGTCTGAACCACTTCCACCAGAATACAGGCTGACCTGGACTCTTCCTCCTCCTCCTCCTCCTCCTCCTCCTCCATGTTATGCTTCATCTCTCCCCACTCGCCTTGTCTTTCCATCACTCCTATTCTCCCGTCCCGACCCCCTCTTTAAAAATACAGTTGTGACTGATAACTCTCTGGATCCTGGTTTTTTCCCACATTAAGGGAAGATCTTGTTCTTGTTCTCGTCTCCTGCTGCTTGTTCCGGGTCGACAGGTGAAAGAGCAGACGTATCAGAGCGATTCGAATAAATCACATCTGTCAGTCGTTTTTGCTGCTCGTCGCTCATAAATGGCAGCAGCTGACGCAGAGTTGGTGGTTCTGCTGATTCTGACTCTCCAGGTTTACTGAAGTTACACCACGTATGAATCGGTGCATACACACCCATGACGTTGACCGTGGATTTGAATTAGATCGAAAAGATAATACGGACATGCTTTCTTTTCTTTAATCTGAAGATGTTAAAAAGAATTGTTTGACATTTTAGGAAACACATCATTTGTTTTCTTTGGGGAGAGTTAAAGATGAAATTTGTTTCCACCTTCATGTCTCTTTGTCTCAACACTCCAGTAGGGGAAAGAGAAATTTCTAAAAAGACATAGAAACCCTATTTAAAGATTCTAATTATTATTTTTCTTTATATCCAGAACATTTGTGTTAAGCTGCTCTTTATAGGCACAATTTCACAGAAGCTGTCATCGTCATCTGACAACACTTGTCAGATGCTGCGCACAGTTTCTGCTCCCAGCTGTTCTTTTTTACCGAAACATCCTGGCTCCATTTCCTTCACCTCCCTCCACTTTCTTTAGCCAGTAAACTTCCCAAAAGTAAGATGACTCGCAGAGAATCATCTCATTGGAATGGTACTTGAAAGAGCGTGTGTGAGACCAGACCACTTTCTTCATGATTATCCATCACACACAGGACCTCAGTCACCACAGAGCAGATTTCCACTGAAACATGACGGAGGAGGAGGAGGATGATGAAACGTCCACACATCCTCAGCTCATTGTGACATTCTGTAAATCGCCCGACGTTATTTCGTCACACAAGATTTCCCCAAAACCGCTGAGCGTTTTTTAATGAAACTTAAGGCGAGTGATTCACTTTCAGACTTCATGCCAGGATTCGAACTGTGCTAACTGCTTTGGTTTTTGGCTAAATGGGTTTGTAAGTGCTGGCCTGTTTATTGTTGCCTCGTTTTATCTTGTGTCATGATTGTGTGCGTCTCCCGGGGGGCTCGGGCCTCTGTTGACCCATCGGGGCTCGGTGTCACTGCAGGAATGTGGCATCTCTGACCTTTTGAGCTGCTTTCTGTGACAGACACACACGTGGTCAGCTCTGTCCACGTCCACTGAAACATGGACGTCTGACTTCCTACCTGACAGCAGGACATGGACACAACTGCTTTTCTATACAGAGGACTTGAACGTAGCACCAAAAATAAACTGCAGATCAATATGATCTGCTTTTTAAATCTTTCATGGCAGGTAAACAGATCTGACAGATGGAGGGATATTTGTTTTATTCAGTCCTTGTTGGACTCCAGATGTTCGTGACTCCTGAAAAAACCCCAGGAAACCACAAGGAATACTGCAATTCACTGTTTACTAGGCCGATGTGTTTCCGTCATTAGTCACTGTATCATTTTCTGGCATTAAACACGAGCGTCGAAGTGAGTGGATGAATGCATCACATCGGTATGTGTGTGTCTGACAGAGAAAAGTTGTGAAAAGTCGCACTTAATTTTACTTGGATGTTCAGATAATGACCGTCGATGAATACATGCAGATATATAAATGTGAATAAAAGACGCTGAACTGAACGGACTGTGCTGATGGTCGAATATGGAGATAAGTAGAACGACAGAGAGGAGGGTAAGGACGGAGCAAAGCAGGATGAGTTATTACAAGATAAGGATGAGTGAAAGCAGCGAAGGTCGAGCTCTCCCATAATGATGTGTCTGGAAAGGAAAGCTGTTTTAAAGGAGTACCTTTCTGTAAAAGATCCCACCGCAGACTGTAACTGAGCTCAGAGTAATGGACTGATAAGACCACAAGGGTCTTCCAGGGTTTTCTACAGAGATGTGCGACTGCCTTGATGTTGAAAAATCTTGGCGATATGAAGAGATTTATAACCGTTTCCAGTTTTAACTCTTCAGCTGTTGCTCTCCACACCCACAGTAGGTCATCATGCAGACGTGTGCCTGTTGGGTTTGTCCACTTCGGACAATGTGCTTCCAGTCTGTTATCAATCGGCTGGTGATTTCTGATGTTGAGGTATCGACAGTGAGGGCGCAGTCCTGAATAAACACTAATCTAGAGCAGACTGTTTGTTTAGAGGGCTGTTCAGGTGCACGCTAACTAGAAAAAGATGGAAGACGATGACTGGAATTTTTTTGGAAAGTCCGACTTTCGGTCTGCAGCTCTACGAAGACAATTATTCCTCCATTAAACACAGGAAGCGTAACTCAAGGGCCTCGTAAAAGTCCTTTCTGAGCAAACGAAGCTGAGGATGGTGTTAAGTACAAAGAAACAGCAAAACGGAGAGCAGGCTTTGCTGAAAGAATCCTGCATCGGCTCCAAGTGTGAGAAAAATGAACAGGTTGCTGTTCCCACAACCTGGGATTTTCTGATCGTTGTCCAAAGTACACAGAGAGGGAACTCCTCAGGGAGAAAGGAGAGTGATAGTTTGAACAGGTTTCCCCGTGGCCTCCTGGATGCAACGCAAACAATCCATGAGCCGATCGCCTTCGTTCTGAATCTGCGGCACTTCGGTCGGCTCTTTGTTTGCTCTTGGCGAACGTGAAGATTTCATCAAACACCTCAACGATCGAAGCTCATGAGTGAAAACAGAGCTGTCAGTGACTCACCAAAACTCTTTCTGGATGATAAACTGTAGACTGACGGTAATTCAATCAGCAGAAAACACATACCCACACAGACACACACACACACACACGCTCCATATACGCACACGTGTTTACAGTTTATCAAATTTGGTCCCATTCAAAAGCACCAGACATTAAAACGTCGGGTAGTATTGGCAGGAATTGCACACACACACACACACACACACACACACACACACATATAATATCAAATGCAGTGATATTCAGTCCAGACATCTAAAAAGTCTAATAACATACACATGGACAGTAACACAAACATGTTCACATTCGACGTATAAACACCAACGTACGCACACTGATGGAGGCATCTGGTCCTTGTTGCCCGTTTCTGAGCCAAATCAAACCTCCTTCTTCCATTTTTCAGCCGAGACTTTCCTGCTGTTTGAAGTTGCAACCTTTAGCGCCTAAATTTGATTGCTTATCGTTTTACCATTTCTCCTGGAGGACGAGACTATCGGGGCCGACGGCGGCGAACGAGCAGCCGCAGCAGCTCGATATTTAGGAAGGAAGCGATAAACAGAGGAGGCTTTTTACAGCAGGGTCTGCCGGAGCTGTGCGAGACGGTGAAATTCAGTCAGTTTACAGACGATGCTGCTCCAGACAGAACGACGAGAACGTCAGACCTGCTGCAGGACGATAATGGCTGCTTTTATAGGTTGTAAGAGGGGGGACCTTTGACTGCAGATCCCAGCGGGCTGGTGAGGAAACAGCTCTGTGTCTGAACATCCAATAGGATAACACAAACTGGTGTCTGTAGAACGCACACAACTCTCTAACAATCCCACACGTCGTGCTCTATGCTTTTTAGATCAAACTAACTGAAAGTACTTAATATCACCGGCAAAGGGAGTGATTTGGGATATCTAACAGTGTCATGGTTGATATTAAAGGATTCCTACGTTACAATATCTGCGGTTTAAAAGGCCCATGAGCTATAATGTTGCCCCACACCCTGGGTAATTAGGGTAACTGTGGATTACCCAGAGATCCTGAACGGAAGAGGGATCCGGAGAACACCAGCCAAGAGCAGGAGGTTCAGTTTGTAAGAAAATGTCTTGCGTCGACTTTGTAACAGTAAACAAGTCAGTCAGTTGGTGTAATTCTCTCACAGCTGTTGTTTAATAGATATTTTGGCGGATAAAAGAAGGAAAAGAACAAGCATATCGCCCATATTTAACATTTTTTCTACGCTGAAGCATTCTTGTTTACACAATAATCATCAGTGGTTTTCTGTCCAATTTAGAATTCTATGCAAAAATGGGGGAAAGTTGAATTTGACACTTCACACTAACAGAGCTCAAAGCAACAAAAAGGCCTCAGAGCTGTTTGTTTTCTGTGCTGCTTCTGAAAACACTCTGGAGCTGGAACTTCTATCTGCCCCCGCCCCCCCGGAGAGTTTCCTGGGTGGGTGATGTGCAACAGGAGAAGAAGCAAAAAAAATAAAAAATAAAAAATAAAAAACGCACAGAAAATGTACAGACTGAATCATTTACTGCATCTCAAGAGAACCAAGTCGTCGTGATTCATCAAATATATTTGTTTTATCCCCCCTCCCCCCAAAAAAATCTGTCTTAGCCTTCACAGTGATCCAGCACCACCAACACCAGGGAACCACAACTGAACTCGTCCATTAAATCCAGCCATTGTTACTGTTATTAGTAACAACTGGCGAGAAAAGCCCTTTAAGAAGTGATTTAAAACAGGTTGCACAGTCTGCCGAGTTCTCCTGGTGGACATGGACCATAAACAAATCTCCCGTATCTTGTCTTCATACATCACACTCACCGCACTGTCAAAACAATATTTTTGACAACTTTTGATCGTTTCGGGCCAAGTGTGCACGGCGGCGGCGGTGGCGGCTGTTTTTTGTGGATCAGGACTGTGCTAAGAGAGTTACTGTTTCATTCATCTCTCCCTCCTGGAGCTGTCTGTGTTTAAAGTGTCCCATTACAACCGAAGCAAATTGCATCTGAGGAGATTCAGTTTATCTCTGTGTGAGTGACGGATATTCACCGAGGTCTGAATCACTGTAATTATGTTATTCACACTCTTTGTGGGGTCAAAGCACTTTGCTGCTGAGTGTATGATTAATAAACATGATATTTGTTGGTGAGCGCTCGGCAGCAGATCACCACATTGTGTTTTTTTTTTTTCTTTTAACTTCTCTTTTCACTCTTCATGGCTGTCGGCGTTTTCTGAGCTGGATAAATTATCACCACCGTTTGTTTTAAATGCAGCTTGTTTGTTTATTTGCTCCTTTTTTTTTTACCTTTAGTAATTACCTCTCACTGACTAATGTGAGATTTCATGTTGGGGGTGACTGAGCGTGTAAGGAGGGTTAGCAGCTGAAAGTGTGTGATCCAGAGTTGAGGTGTGAGCCAAGTCTGAAGCTGTAAATCCAGAAGGAAACAAAAGAGATGAGACGGAGCTGAAGATTCGGAGTTACCAATAATGTGTAGGCCTGGCCTGGAGGTGTCAAAGTTCAAATGCACACATGCGTCGCGTAAACGCTCGGATCAGTAAATGGATCAATCATCTCGGTCAGTCATCCAGTGTGTGAGAGTTTGAAGCCAGCGTGTCATTCACCCTGTGAGCAGTCTCAGTGTCTCCCAGCTGGCTCTTATTTCAGAGCGTTAACTGCTGAAAGTCGACACATCCTCATATCTCAGAGGGACCTCGACTCCAGAGAAGATCCCCCGTGGTCCCGTCCTACCCCGTCCCAGGGCGCCATGTTCCCATGAGTGGGAATAAGCAGGACACGATCCGTAGCTGTCGGGGCTCAGGTCAAATCAAGACCGACTTAACCATTTCCTGTCATTCTCATTTATTTTCCTCCCAAACAACATGATCGGCGTTGACAAGGACAAGGGCAGGATCGTTTTCTTAACACGAACCCTGTTGACCTCATCTGGGCAGCACAGAGCTGTCAAAGCGCCGTAATTGTGTGCACTTCAAAACAACACTTAACATGCATGCAACTTGTTGTTTATTACATGTGACCTGGCCTCAACCTCAGCGTTAATACTCGGGCTACTAGACAGAGGCCTGGCTTCTGTCTCCGCAGAGCGACATACACAGACGCAGAAGCCAAAGAGTGGAGATGTAGATGGAGTCCATGCCTGGAGCGGAGTCCGTCTCAGTAATGACCACTTCAGATGTTTCTGGGCGACGCTGTGGGCGAGCGGTGGGGGGGGTGGGGGGGGTTGCACAAAGAATCCATGTCTATAGACCACGTTCAGCGTCTCCGTACATTTTCACATGCTCTTAAACATTTTCGGCTCATCCTTTCTGTCCAAAAAAGCAAAGAAACATACTGAACTTTTGTTTGCCACGATATTCAAGTTATGCTGTAAACAATAAACCGTGGCATGACCCTCAAAAGAAAACCACTGGTATCCGCTGATTACAAGTGCTGTCACGGTCTGTATAGGAAAGAAAGGGAACAACTGACGTGTTGAGATCAGAAAAGACGTTGCTAAACTTCAGCATCCCTTTTAAAGGAGTCGCACAGATTTCGGAAAACACAAATCTGAGGCCCAAAGCCGCTAACTCAACCCATCAAAGGTCCGGCCTGCGGTTCACTGGGAAATAAGCAAATCCCCACTGTGCAGTTTAAGTTCTGAACCAGCAGAGATTTTACCTCTCTGAGGGAAGACAACAACAAGGTTCACAGCCCGAAAGCAACAAAATGGATTACAGGGTCTTCAAAAATACAAAAGGCGAAGTTTACAGGCTTTTACTTCATTCTTCCGATAATACTTTGTCCATTTAAACGGTCTAAATAACTGTTTCCTGTGTCGGGAGGTAAATATTCTGCAGGCAGATTTTTGTCTTCGAGATGATTTTAAAAACATCTCACAATTGATGTGATGCCTGATGAGACTGAAGGAGAGTTTGCACCACAAACAGCAGCTTCACAAGTACAATGAAACATCATCCACGCAGACAGAGAGAGAAGTCTCCGGCTTTGTCAGGCTCGCCAACTTCATTTATAATTTAGCTTTGATAAATAACAAACAACATAAACAACATGGTGAAATCTTTGGGAAAATTTAAATTCCTGCATGTCTCTTTTTGCTCTTATCTAATTTTATGGTAGTTTGGGGACTCCCAAAGTGACTGAAGGTCAAATGAGTGTATGTGGGAAATATATTAGCAATTCATCCAATAGTTGTCTAAACATCCCACTCAAAGCCACAGAGGTCGGCCTCGTTAGGTTCGGCGGTCTGAGAACTGTGTGTGCAATGTTTTGTGGCAGATTTTAAGAGAAAGCTTTGACCTGCCGGGTCTCAGCAGGTTTTGTTTTGTGGAGGTGAATTATTAACGGTCAGACCGACTCCCATCTCCTGAACAAACGTGGGTTCATCACCGCGTCAATAAAAATGGATTTCCAGGATACATGTGCGTCAATTTAAAGGATCACAAAAGAACTGTGTGTCAAAACCGCACTTTGGCAAAACAGGAAACAGATACAGCTTCAATATGTCTGATATGAACACAATCCACATGTGAGACACATGTGAGAGCCAGGTGTTCGGAGGCTTCCTGCCGTCTGACCGGCAGTCAGAAAGGCGGAGGAACGAGAGGCTGAATCTCACGTTACTCCAGTTTATGTGCTGTCTCTTTTGTCATGTGTAGTTAGCATTAGGACACGAAAGTTGGAGACAGCGAGTGAATTTTCTGGCTCGCTTTTAAATCCTCCATCAATGAAGTGACCGCGTCTGCTGATGGCAAACTGTGAAGGTGCAGTCGGGTCGAGCTCAGCTGCAGAATGAGCGAACGATCATCCCAGTGGACATTTTTCAGATGAATAAAACAGCAAAAATGCACAGAAGGAGCCAACAGAGTAATGATATCAAAGACCCCCGCAAAGATGCTTCTGAGGCAGAAAATACAGCCAAAATTACCAAACTGTGTGTGTGTGTGACTCAGCTTTGAGTTATTCCTGCAAGCAAAGTCCAGAAACACTGACTGTGAGCATTCCCTTTTCCCTCTCTTTCCCTCTCTCTCCTTAATGTGGTAGTTTGCATCCAACCACATGATGTGAACTGTGTTATGCTGGAGGTGAGTGTTTGTGGAGCAGAGTGAGATGGTGAAATGATTCCTCACGTAGTCGGATCCTCCCACGTTTGGTCATAATCCTTTAATAGTTTCACGAAAACAAAGCTTATTTTTGATGACACATTTCCTTCATTTACAGCTGCGGGCGCTTTCCGATCCCGTCATGAGCGTTTCTTTGGACTGTGGGAGGAAACCAGAGTACCCAAAAGGGAACCCACACAAATACAGGGAGAAACTCCACACAGAAAGTCCCCAGGCCCCATGTGGAGCCTTCTGTGGAGCAGCAACTCCAACCGCTAGACCACCGCGCCGGCCTATTCTGAGAGATAGATTAATTTAGTGATCCCAAACTACGAAATTCATACATTCCTCCTCAATATTTGCATCAGTCAGTTCCTGATAGCTGTCACCTCTTGTGTCAAAGCTGCGTTAAGTTACTTCTAATAAAACTGAACATCCTGCTGCTGCTGCTGATTCACATTAAATGTGGAGATATTTGTGCTACAGACCATCGTAGAATATTTATAAAAGTCAACTTTTCTCAGGACGACAAAGTCTTGTGACGTTACAGCGTGAATGTTTGTCCCTCAGCACATCCCACATCTACTCAGTCTGAATGAATAAAAACTCAGAAGACGCCGCTAATCTGAGTGACGCACGTTTGTCTCGCCTCTCTGCTTTTTCAGCATTTCTAATTTCAGTTTCTAAAACATAAAACATGGGTCTGGAAACAGCGATAAAGTTAAACGGTAAATGGATGCAGTTGTGTTGTGCTTCTCAGCTCTTATGGACCCCACCAAACATTTTACAATGGAGGCCAGTTTCACGCTCACATTCAAACAGAACTCTTTTTGAACTTTTAATGCTTCTACCCGAAACACAATTGTACCCTGACGTACTCGTGTCCAAAGACACAACCTGCTTTACCTCTTCAGACCACATCCACCACTCGGAGTACCGGCTTCAAATCTTTAAGATGGAGAACATGACGGAATACGAGCCAATAATGGCTCAAGAGTTGTGTCATTGGGGTAACTGAAGTAGCTGGAGGTTGTGTGGGAAGAAAAATCAATCATGGCTGCGTCACGTTTTTCACTTTATCGGGGTAAGACGGTGCAGACACGCTGCAGCAGGATGTTGTGGGTGTTATGTGCTGCGGTAACAAGCTTTGCAGGGTATTTAACCAAAACAACATGCCAATCAAGTGAAAGGATGGTTTACAGTTTAGTGGAGCCAATCAGTCCTGTTGGAGTTGGACTGCACAGCTGAGAGTGTTTAGAGAGAAACGGCTCTGAAGGGAGCAGAAAATTAACTGCTCTCTTACTCGTGAGCAGAGAATTCAGAGACACTTCGCTAAGACTCGTACATAAACAGACAGGCACATACACGTTCACGCCGCGAAGAACACGGGCACAAATCATGTCTATTTGGTTTGGCACCCACAGAAATCTGACCTCCAGCGAAGACAGACCCAGAAGGCCAAACAGGCCGAACAATAGAAATGTAGAAATTGAGCTGATTCACCCTCATCGACGTGAAAACCACAGTGGACGGGGGAGGAGACCTGCGGCCGGACCGATCTTTGTTTGGATGGTGAGATCAGCGAGGGTTTACATGTGTGCGTCGCCAGAAAAACCTTTGAGACTTTACATTTACATGGTAGGCGTTTAGCAACCACCATTATCCACAGAAACACACTGTGAGTGGGGCAGACGGAGAAGACGAAGGGGAAGTTATATTAAGGTGACAACAGGTTGGAGAAATCTGCTTTCACTTGGACATCATCCCAAGTCATTTTTCAATATTCCCTAAATATGAAGCATCAAAAGATCCTTCTCATAAAGTATCACATGTGAAGTGCTCTATAATTTAAGTACTCTAAGTGCCATAATTTGCTTCAATGTTTTCATAGCAACTAAGTCCACTTTCTATGGGAGCGTGTACATTTTTCCAAATGGTTCACATGTCATCTTCAATCACAGCTCCAGAAATATGACTTTCTCCCAGATTATTTGAACATGAGAGTGCAGCACCAGGTGAAGAAACAAGAGAAGGAAAGCAGAAATGATTGGAAAATGTGCAGCCGACGTGGACGTGGCAGAGCCGTGGGTACAGATCGGCCCGCTGAGGGTCAAATACAGTTTACAGATTTCACTCGTCCAGCCGGAGCTCAGCAAGCTCTGGACTTCTCTGCGTGAGCTGCAGTGCATGTTGGGATGAAGGATAAAAGGTACAAGATGTGTAAGAGTAATGTTTCTAAGGCCAAGGCCCACATCATTAACTGTGGAGGTACATGTTATGTGGATGACCATATTGGCTGTAGTACTTCTCCGCTGGGAGGCCAAAGATGAAGAAGCACACATCCATCTGGACCGACAACCTTCAGAAATCAGAAATACGGCAGCCCGTTCATCACCGAAAGATGACAGTAATATCCATCCACAGGCACAATGGGATAAATCCGGTTGCCCCTGAAGTGGCTTTCAGAAATCCGTTTGATCCAGATCCGACCCTGAGAAACATGCAAAGGAAAATCCGCCTCCTTACAGCACCAAACATCTCCGGTGCAGCCGCAGAGCCAGTTCCAGTTTAACCTTGACAGTGAACAGATCAGATGTTCTGGACTCACACCAGACCTGGTGCCTCATTTATTAAAGGATCTTCTTACGCCAACAACTAAATCCAAGCCAACGTTTCGCTTCAGCAGAAAGTCGCATTCGCACCAAAATGAACGATCTGCGTTGGTCCTCTCATGTTGTGCGTCTGTGTGATGTATCGTGGGTGAGAAGTCTTTACAACCAGCCGTAAAGTCTGCGCCGGATTCATGTATCTCCTTTAACCTTTGCTGCAGGATCCTCATATGATATGATATCAACGCAGGGTGTCATAAATTATCCCCCCCCGCCCCGAGGTCGTGTGTAATGAGAGAAAGATGAGCCAGAAAGGAGCCAATTCCTTCAAGTCGTTTTTCATACCTTTCCAACACTGAGCCCCCCCCCCCTTCCCCTTTAACACGTGTGTCTTGTCTGAATCTGTCCTTGTTCAGATTACAAAAACACTCACGAGTCTTCAGTTAAACCAAATTTATCGTTGGTAATCACTACAAGGAGTCTGCCCCCCCCCCCCCCCCCCCCCGTCTTCCTCTGAATGGATACAGAGCATTAAAAATAATCACATCCTCCTCCTGTCGGACTACTTCTACTTTTTAGGTTATAATGCAGGCCTAACTCCCGGGGGGGGGGGGGGCCTTCCCTAAATGTTTTAGCTCTGGACCCAAACTGAGAAAGTTCAAGTTCAAGCTCTGTTTTATTGTCACCGAGCCAGGCTGGTGGAATTCAGCTCAGTGTGGATGGAAACTGCAGCGAACAGAAAGAAATAACAACTTTGTTAAAAAAGAAAAGTGACTACGACAGAAGCGTAGAAGGGGGGGTAAAAAATAAATGACAGTCATTAATAAGAGGAGCGAAGACGAGGTCAGAAAACACAAGAACACCTTCACCATATGCATCTTCCCCTCTATGAGTGATAGTCTTCAGGAAATTATTATTTTTCTCTTTAAAGTGGAAATATAGAGTTTCCCGATGAGACACACACACTGTGGAGTTATGGAAATGACATGGCACGATGGTTTAGTGGTTACAGAAACCGCTCCGTAACCCCAGAAAGTTCCCTGCAGGCCTCAGCCGCAGGAAAACACAGCCAGCCCAACAGCAACGTTTCTCCAAAGAGATAGAACTCGCTGCTGCTTCGCTCCGCAGACTCACCTGAAACAGGTGCTGTTCTTCCCGCCGGCTCGGACGCAGGGATACTCCACCGTCAGGATCTTACTGTCCGGACAGTCCGCTCTGAAAACAGACATGATGTTATAGCTCCTTAAAGAGAGGTGGAGAAACGAGATCCAACAAAGGTCAACAGAACAGGAGACCTTCAGTGTACTTTAACCCCTGATCCACCTGCTGGGGGGGGGGGGCAGGTTAGACCTCAAAGCTGTTTGGACCTAAAATTGGACTTTTACATTGTAAATCTAGGAGATATATTTAAGATGCTGTCTAATATATATTTGAAAAAAAAAAACACTTTCAAAACATTCAGAAACACAAAAAGCAGAAAGGATCGGTCAATTAAAGAAAATCTTTTGATAACAAATTCATTATTTAGCTGAATTCTCTCTGAGTTTTGGATTTCCATGTGTTCATCTTGGCCTGCGTGAAATCACTTCTCATGTATCCTGAGACAAATTTCTTCAGTTAATTGACTAAAAATAATGGATCATCAAAAAATAATAAACCTTTTATTATATTTGTTTTTTTTAAGAATTGTGTCCAAGATATACTGAGACGAGGAACATTACAGTCATGGCAGAGCTCACTGATGGAGAAACCTCAAACATGACTTTAATGTGTCTCTAGATGCAGCTGAAAATTTAAATGCAGGTGTGAGAATCAGACCACAGATTTGTAGCTGTGGGGGGGGCAGATGATTTAATCCCATCAGATCTCTGCAGGTCGGAGCAGAAGACGAAGCTCCTGTCGGTTTATTATCTGCTCACATCCTCCTCTTAACACATTAACAGCATCATTTTCCCCTCACTGCCTTTTCCTTAAAAACCAGACTGATTTCAGCCTGAAAGAGGGAGTCCTCGTTCTGAGTTGGACTGAAATGTTTCCAGAAACTCTTAAAAAGCCTGAATATGAAAAGTCTCTCAGTGGCGTTTTGCGTTTTTCCCTCCTGATCAAAGTTGCGCATGAAGTCGAGCGGCTTGCATCATCACACTGACCCATCAACGTGGTTTCAGACATTTTCAGGAGACCTTACTGTACCTGGAGGTGTCCACTTCGAGCGTCGTCCTGATGGAGCTGGCTGCAGATTCCCAGAGCAACACAACACACACAGCGCCAAACGGTAAAAGAGCCGCAGCGTAAATCTGACCCATGTCCCCTCAGCGCTCCGGGACAGATGATCCGTTCGAGGAAAACGGCTTCACATCAGCAGAAAGCTGCTGTTTTCATCTGTCAGTGACCCGCGATGGAAGAGCTGTCAAAACACCAAAAATCCTCGTCCAGTATCCCGCAGAGGTGACACTCATGGAGCCTGCGGGAGAGAAAGTGGTGCGTCCGGAGCGCCGTCCCAACTTTACGCACCGAGGCTGAGACCCCTTGGAGAGCTGCTGAAGGCTTCCAGCTCCGTGTGCTCTCACTAATCCCTGAGGATTTACATTCCTGCCTCTAAAGAGGAGACTCCGGCTGAGTGCACAGCCTCCCTGCCCATCGGAGGGGAGGACGGATACCCAACAACAACAACAACAACGACGACGACGACGACGACGAAGATGATGATAAAAAGATCTCAATTTGAAGTTAAGCCAACAAACTCACATCAGAGCTCACGCTGCTGAGATGGTTAAAGTAAAAACACACAGTTGAGTTTCATGACAGGAGGGAAAAGGAGATGAGACGCTGGGGGGCGCTGTGCTGAGGTGAATAAGAGTCAAATGCTTCTTCCTAATATGTAATATTTTGTGCTGATTGATGGAAAATTACAGCAGCACAGCCCAGATTGTGGAAATGTTTTTTTTCTCACTTGGATAAAACCAAACTTTTTGACCGCAAACAGCTGAGGGAAGTCTCGTCTTCTTTTAGATCCAGTTTATTAAATCTGACTTCAAGTCTCAGTTCAGATGAAGATTTGAGACTCATTTTGGATTTTGGATTAGAAATCTGATCTTTTACAGACACGCTGGTCTCTGTTGGGAAAAGTGATTCAGTGACAGACGGGATGAAGTTTCTGACCTGAATCTTTAATATCGTCAACTTTCTTTGATTTGATCCAGCAGTCAGTGGGATTAGATTAGATTAGTTTAGATTAGATTAAATTATATTATATTATATTACATTAGACTAGATTAGATTAGATTATACAGAGACATAAATACAAGTGTCGTCTGCATAAGCAGGTTTGCTGGCGTTCGTCAGCGCGGAGTGGTGCTAATAATTTCTTCAGTCCAGCTGTGGCCCAAATTTATCAGAATAATTTATCTCTAAAGTTTGTCAACAAAAAGTTAAAGGAAAGCAACAAGCTTTAGTTCAGCATGTGAAGTGAACCAGCTCCACGTCGGGGGGGTTTCATCACACATAATAAAAAACACGACACCCTTATAGTGATGATTATACTTTTTCTCTGTGAATAGACTTTCATTGTCTTTCATTGTTTGGACTAAAGCCGGACTGATCAACAGACAGACAGAGCAGAAACAGCCTCCACTTTGAGGTTTGTTGTAAATAAAAACCATCCACTCATAATTAGCTTGTGTTTTTTTAATCATTCTTCTAATTGCAGCCTGATTGCTTGAGCTGTAAATTTGCCAGAAGGGGTTGAGTTGGACTTCCCATCATTAACCCAGTACACAATGTGCAGAATTGGTATTTTCACATTATGATGATGAACGACGCCACATTTTGAAACTATTAATGAACACGAATGAATTTATTATCAGTGGTGAATTTGTTTAATTTTTTTTTTTGCATGGCTGCAAAATGTTCACACTTGCTTTCCTTTACTTGACCGGACGATAATTTATTAAAAGTCACATTAATTAAACTGAATGAAATTAGAGCCAAACTGACACTTTTCTCAACTTATTCTGCTCATTGAACCCAAAATGAAAAAATAATAACTAAATGTGGTCATCTTGGGATCCATTTCCGTTGTTATTAAACATAAATCACTCCAAAACTCTAAGTCCATAAAATAATGTTATATGAGATAAAAAAAAAAAGTCCTGAAGTAGGAGAAGGTCATTTTTGCACAGTGAGCATCACACAACACAATTTGCTATCTGAAAAAAACCCACATTAGTGTATTTTACTATCAGTGAACATGATAAAAATGTTGGAGTCAGTTTTTATTGCCAGATGGATTAGTGGAGTTTCTGGCAATTCCCTGGAAGAGCTGAAGGGTTATTCATCGCTGTGAGAGCAGACTTGACCAATAGTCACCTCAGTGGTCGGTGGACGGTCGGGCGATGTTAGGTAACTCTGCACTCCTTGGTTTCTTACACCCCCCCCCCCCCCCCCCCCCATCGGTGCATGGAGTTCTTGGCCACCGTTCAATAGAAGCAGCTGGTTTTGTTCACCACACATGAATCATACTAGAAATACACACTTACACACATACACATGTATACATGCAGGCACACAGAAACTTGGTCTAGCACGTCAAATTAAAACCTACAGTCTCCTTTTGGCTCCGTTCCATCCAGAATCAAATAAATTCATAAAATATATTAAGCAACGTTATTAAAGAACCGCAGGAAAGAGGCAGCTGCTGAAATGGGCGCTTCGTTATTGCGACCACACAGGCCACGGTTTCTCCTGTTCCCACGAAGGACGGTCTCCTCTCTGGGTTTACTTTGGTTATGGCTTTTATTCAGTGTTTGTCTATCTGCGGGCCGCATGGAAATGTGTTTTTCATTGAGGGCAGGGGCCACATTCTGCATCGTTACCAACTCCTTGTCGTTCATGAATAAAAAGTGTCCAGTTGTGAAGCATAAAAACAAAGACATTTGTCTTTCACTTCCCAAAGGAGTTAGAGAGGATTTTAAACTCTGGCTGTGACGATCGCTGCCTTTAAACGCTGAATGTGTTCTTACATTTACAATCAGTATCACTTGAAATGATTCTGTTAAAAATCTGGTTTAAAGAAAATAAACTGAACTCAATGACCAAAAACTTTGATTACATGGATCTGATGAAGGTATTACTGAATCAGTTAACGAACTGGCCCAAGTGGAGCCACCTTTTCATGAGTGGGTCCCTGTTTTGTTTCTATTTTCTGCACAAACGCACAATAAACACGATAGCCAAGATATTTCTTCCAAAGCTCCGGCTTCATTCCACCGAGTCCCGACAGCACAGGTAAAATGACAAAGTGGCCTTCGCTTTGCAAGAAAGGAAATGTGTTCAACATGTCTGCGAGGGCTCGAGGATACATTGGCGCGTAACGCTCGACATAAACGCAGCTTTGTTTCGGAGGAAACGTCACCAGACAGCTTTTAATGTCACAGTTAAATCATGATCAGATTCGTTGAGGTGTTCCCAGAAAACGAGATTCTTTTCATTACAGATCAACAATATTCCGTATGAACAACTTTTATCAGCAAATATCTGTCCGGGTTTGGGAACGGCTGCACCATCAGCTCACCTGGTTCCTCAACACACCTGAATCTCATCTACCAATCAGCTCCTGCACATACTCAGCAGCTCGTCTGGGTCAGTCCTCCTCTGGACCTGAACCTGAACCTTAAGAGACCTTTAAAGCCCCACTCCTCCCCAGCCCTTCTGTGCTTTCCCCTCCAGTTCAGACCGGTGTCCTTTACCTGCCGTCCATCACAGCAGCTTGTTGGAGATTGAAGCTGTCTGTCGGCGTTTGGTGACAGCGAAGCAGCTGCAGCAGTAAAAGCTTCATACGGACGAGTCCTTCGAAAGGCCCAACCCCATTTTTCTGATACGATCTCAGACTTTCGAGGACCTCCATGAAGAGACCCGTTAAGTTCTCGTCACAACACACCATCAATGCGCTCAAATGAGTTCAGGAGTACCTGAAGGATCCAGGGAGCCCCTTCCTGTCATGATAATATCTCTGTGTGCGGGGGGGACAGGAGCCTCTTGAGATGCCTCATCTTTCAGTCTCTTCTTTCAGGCGAGTTCCTGCGTGTGGAGCCTCTGAATCTGAACGTGGACCTTTTGGGAGTAACATATTTCCTGGATGAGAAACACTCTGCTGATGTTGCTTTATCTGGATGGAGAACCTATTTTTATTGTTCCAGTTGCTCTTTATCAACGTCGGCTCTTTGACTCCACCGTCAGACAAGAAGGTCTCTGCGTCATCCAGGACTGCTGACCCACCAGAACGTCACCTGCAGCTTTTATTCTGAAAGTTTACATCATCCGTACACAAATGACCCAAAATCACACCCAACACCGATTCCACCCACTGCATGACCTTCACTGATACTCTCCCTGCCAAGATTAGTGTTTTAACCCTTCCTGTCTGTAATCTGAGAAAAGCATGATGTCTTGTTCTGACTTTAACTGTGTACAATTTTGTAACACTGTCTCTTGAATAAACTCACGGACAAACACCCTGCGGACGCCGCGCAGCATTAAGAGAAACGATAACACACTTTGGTTTGAGCTGATATTTAATCCAGTGAAACACCTGCAGATCATAGAACGGTTTCTAATCTGTTTAGAAGTAAGAAAATTACTGACTAATTCTATTTGCACATAATGTTCTTTTTGCTCTTACAGTCCGTCGTGATATCCACTCTGAATAACATTTTCCATTCTTTGTTTTGGCAAAAAAATGTAATGTAATCTCAGTTGCTTGAGCATCATGACCTCATGTCGCAGAGCTGAGCAGAGAAGATATATTTTTACGTGTGCTCGGAAAAGAAATAGATCTTTATAATAAATTCTCTGCATGTAGCAAATCAGACTCCTGTTTGGTCTGTTTGATTGAATTCCTCCACGGCCGTTAGCAAGAGCTCCCTAAAAACACACACAAAGAGACGAATGAGGCAAAAGCTGGCCTCAGCTTTTTCACATCTCACAAATGGATATATTGCCACAGTTCTGTTTTTTATTGTAGTCGTGTTGCTTAGAAACTGAGGGAGGTTCAGAAATATGAGTGTTGCGTGCCTCTCTTATCACAGTAAACACCTGACAGTTTCAGCCAAATAACACTGAAGTCATCCATCAATGTCCGATCGGGTCGTGTGGAAAGAAAATCTCCTCATTGCACAACTTTTATGTGTTGGTTTGTGTTTAGCAGAAGTTAATAAATTGACGCTTTGGCTAGCCTTTGGACGAAAGCCTTGGCTTTCCTTTTTGTTTCTTTCTTTCATCATTTGCTGGTTTTATTACGGCGGACAGAAGAACCCGCAGTAACGGCCACAGACGACCTCTGTGGTGTCCTCTTCTCTGCTCTGGTTGTCTCATTTCTGCAGGTCTCGGTGTCGAGGAGAACGTACGTGATTCTACAGGTCTCACACTCACATGGACCCGGGGCTTTTTTCTCCACAGAGACAAAGTTTGAACTTATAAAAACACAATGGTATCACTTCTTATTGTGTCAAGAAACTAGAACTGCAAAAGACAAGTTTCTTTGCTGCGTTTAAAAATAAACTCCAGAGATGTGGCACAGCTGATGGAAAATGATTTGTGTGGTTTACTTCACAAGGTTTTGTCCTCCAACTCGCAAACTGCTGTTCAACATATGACTTCTAGCTCCAGAACTACGGCTCATTTGGAAATATTCTCCTTTATTCTTCTCTACTGAGAGCTGGTTCATGAATTCATTTAAACAAATGACATTTTTGTTTGCAGCGTAATGTTTTTCACCAAGTTGTTGTTGCAGATTAAAGTTGAGTTTATCAATAGATGTGTTGGTTGATGTCACACTGCGTGTGGATACTAAACTTGAAATGTGGATGGATGAGGTTTATTTAATCCTGAGCTGTAAACAAACTGCACGTGACGTTGGAGTAGTTTGATTTAGCTCCCACTGGCCTTCTCAAAGTCAGTAAACACATCACAGCTGAGCAGAAGTGACGTTTTGACGTTTTCATCCTTTTTAAGAGACTTAAAAAAACTATTTCAGAAAATAATTTTCTTGATCATTTGAGGCTGATAAATGTGTCTGAACTTTTCTATCATATGATGAAATAGTTCAGTCGATTAATTGCATTAATCAAAAGCTTCCTTCCGGCTGCCCTGTTGCCCCCTGTGACGTCTGCCCTACTGTACCTGCCCAACGTCCTGGTGTTCATAGATGTGGAAGCTTTAAAGGGGGGGGGGGGGGGGTTGTTCTGCTCTAACTGGTGCACCCAGCAGTCAGCAGCTGAAAACACACACTCATCGCCCTGTGCAGCACAGCCTGATGGATTCGGCTCACAATGACATGATACATGAGCCGACATAGGGAGGGAAAAAACAACAACAACAACAACAACAACAACAACAACAAAAAAGCACGACTCTCATCTGGGTCCATTTAATGCGAAGTCAGTGCCAGCAGCTCCGCAGCTGAGGTTAGAGTAACGACTGGTGTCATCCGTCCATCCATAACTGCGTATATCACCAACTTTACGAGACAACAATTAGCCCATAATATCGTTTGTTTAATCTATAGTATGTCCATGAATTGTGATTTAGGAGCCAGACTATTTCCTGGAAGCATTAAACTCCATCAGACGATGATGAATGAAGAAACTGAAGGGCAGATTTGTCTCCATCAGAGCTATATCAGACAAAAGGGCCACAGCAGTGAGACATCACTGGAGTCAGAAACACAGATTACAACTCATTTACTGAGAGAACATGACGGAAAGTTACCGAAGAATTTAAAGTCGTAGATAAGAGTGTGAGTTATCATAAACGTGGGAAGAGCGCAAACACTCCCTGAAAGTTTTAGTTTTAGGAATTCATCTTTTGTCTTCCAAAAAAAAAATCCTGCTCCCCGTGTGACCTCCTTCAGTCATGACAGTAGTGTTAGTCTTCTAGTCTTCTAATAAATGAAAAGAGGTGTAACCTGCTGTAGGTGGGTTAACGTTCAACTAAATCTTAATCACACAGGAGGGGGGTCGTGGGGGGGTCGGGGGGGGGGCCCACCAGCCGGAGAGAGCTCAAACTTTGTGTGTGTTCAGTGATCGGTTTAATGAGGGAGAAATTAGGGTTATGTCTGGAATGCCTCCCGACACGGCCGTGACCTCCTCGGACGAGAGGGATTACAAGCTGTGGGAGAGGACAGACCTGCCCCCCCCCCCCCACACACACACACACACTCACACACTGGGCAGATCCTGCTGATCACAAGGCCACCAAAGGAAACAGGTTGGCAGCTTGTAGGTGCTCCTCTTGGACCTTTTTCTGCACATGCAGGTTTCTAACCCCCCCTGAGCTGGGTGACTCTCGTCTGATTGAGTTATAATTCAGATACTGTAGATGAGGAGGGAAGAAAAACACTTTCTGTTCTTTGCATCACGATAATATCGTCCTCCTTCACAGGAAAGGTTAAACATTTTGCCCCTAAAGCGCCACAGGACTTCCAAAAATCCATAATCCACAATAACATCCAGCTCTGAATCTCCAGCATGCATCATCACAGTGTGACTCTGAGGCCCGTGCATGGCAGCCGTCTGCTCCTTCAGCTAAATGGGACCACATGCAGACAAAAGTCAGATGTATGACAGCCAGAAAGAGTGCATAGTTGGAGCTCTGCGCTCCCCAGGCTGAATTTAAAATTTACGCCCTGCCGGCATGAAGCGGGGGAACAAAATGGGGAAAATGTGTAAATCTTCTGTGCGAAACTGAAAATTAAACTAAACCGCTCTGAAAAGACGATGTGAAACTGTCGTCGTGAATCAGGCAGAGCTGTGTGGCATTCACACACAGGTGGTGGTCGAACACACACAATGGAAACGACGGGATTATTCATCATTCCATTCACACTCGTGGGAAATGTTTTATGTCTTAAATGGCTTTGAAGTGACCCCCAAAGGGAGCAGGGACGGGGCAACTAATGGAGCCTGGGGCATGTTTTTCCTCTCAGTAATGACACACTGAGACTAAATCTGAAGTCTGCTCACTGTCCCCAAAGCTAATCGCTGCACTTTAAAGATTGGACAGTGTGCCTCTTAGAAACCAGAGCTAATCAGATCTACTGGCTGAAGAATGATGACAGGGAAGTCTAACTGGAGCTACACGCTGAATGTGATTCCCTGTTTTGGAGCTCTGACTAATGCGCAGCGTTACCACATGTTCCCTGGAAGTTTGTGGGTTTAATAGACAAACAAGGTAAAATACTGCGGGGGCTGTAAACCTGCAGAAAAATCTCATAACTGACGCTCACAGTATCAGTTACAGGCAGCTGCAGGATTTTGTACATCACCTGGAAATACAGCACGACAATAAGTTTACTCTCAACAATCAAGTCAAGTCAAAGGCATCCGCATTACTCATGATCACCTCAGCTATCTCAGAGCTTTCACATGACCACTCTGATGAAAACAGGAAGAGCTCATCATCACTGCTCGTCAGTTCGAAGGTGACCTAAAGCTGAGGCAGTGAAAGGATTTCACTTTTTATTTACCCTCCATGTGCTTTTCATACAAAAAGGGTCCACACCTGCCCTTAATTCTCCCCAGTTAGTCTCTCACATCCTGAAAAACTCTGCCAGACTGTCCGTTATATCATCGCAGTTACGAGCTTCTGCCTCTTTATGATGCTTCCTTTTATCCTGCTTCAGATGTTGTTGTTGTTGTTTGTTTATGATCCGCAGACTTCCGTCTGATTGATCCATGCAGCACTCATTTTCTATTTTGGTCACCAAACATGTATTTCCATGCAGATTTTGAAAGTTTTGTGACAACGATCAAAGTTTGAAGCGCCTAACTTCGGCTGTTTGTGAAATGACACGTCTGTCTGGATGAAGAATGATGTTTCTGTACAATCATATTATTATCACACACCTACGTCCTCTATGTGCTCATTCTAAAATGTGTGTGTAAAAAATATCAATATTATGAATGAAACCAAATGAATCAGATATATTCTGCAGATCCCTCAGATAAAGTTTTATATTTGTCTCATTAATTTTAAACATCTAAATGTTTCAGCATGTGTTTTCCAGCTGTGGGATGTAAAGATGTGTACATGCATAATAACACTCTTAAAAGGCTTCATATAATTTACACACACGTTTTTATTTTGTATTAAAAATGTATATATGTTCATGGGTGTATGAGTCAGACACACAACTTTTTTCTGCACTAACTGAAAAATTCAGTTTTGTCTCCACGGATCAGGAAACTGTAATCTCTAATAGAAAACTCAAAGTCTAATCTGAGTTTTCACTTTATGTGATCGAGAGTATCAAGAAGTGTAATACTGAAAAACTACAGCAAGAGTTCATTCATCCATCTTCTACCTCTGATCTGTTTCCGGGTCACGAGGGCGGGGTCACCCTGGACCGGTCTCCAGTCCATCACAGGGCCAACAGATTAACATTTTTAATCCGTCCACGTGAAGACATGAGTGGATGCTGCTGCCTCTCAGGTCATAGTGGGGGGGGGGGGGGCTGATTTACAGCTCCCATTAAAATCAACACAGTTTCCTGGTTACTACTGGACTTTTCATGGCAGCAGCTCTCCTGTTTAAAAAGCAGCATTAGCTCTGAATTATCGGTGTGACTGAAACATGTCCTCAGCCAATCGCACCGTTTGGTAGAAACTACCTATTGTTTTACAGTTTCCTTTTACTGGCCTCGCACACAGAATACAAGCTGAGAATATAAGACAGACCTGCAGCGTTCCCATGGTCACTGACCCAAATAAAAAGCCTCCCCCTATAATTTCCTTTATGGGGACAACAAGCCACTTGTCCCTGCAGATTCGGGGGTCAAAACTTTGAGACCCAGCGTCGATACGTGAGATGCAATATAAACAAATCCTGAACCAATTGGACTTCAGGCAACAAATAAATTGCGGTGTGTTTAACAAAGTGGGCTTTATTCTACAGAACAGGCAGCTTTGGGAAGGCCTGATTTTAAAACTGTAAAGGCGCCCGTAAGCAGGAGCAGATGGGGACAGTGGGCAAACGCTCCCAAATTGCTCTGCGTAAAATGTTTTTTTTTATTATTATTATTTGGTGCTCTTTACTGTTCCCTGTAAAACGTGGAGTGTATGAACGTCGTCATCAGGCTGAAATGCAGACGGAGAGCTGTGTCATTAACCAACAATGATCTGAACACGCTGGGATGAATAAGGAGCATTTGATCTTAGCTAATTTAAAACATGTGCTGATGAGCCGGAGAGGAGGTGACTATTGGTTGTTGAAAGCAGAAAGTAAAAGTGTGTAACACAACATAATTGTGCGTCAATCTCCTACGTCTGAAGTGAGACAGGCATGAAAAACAAGAGTTCTCCCTTAGCTGTGATCACACACACATGAAGACATCATCCAGTCATGATCTCCAGCACAGTCATGGAAAACATTTTGTGTTTCCCTTTTTTTAATTTTTTGTTCTGACGTGCTTCCGCTTCAGCTAACTTTCTTTTATGTTTCAGAAAACAACAGCAACGGCACAGACGGCTGGACAAACTTCTGTTGCTTGGGTGTTTCCATGCAGTTTGAAAACTAAGACAAAACAGATGGATGACATTCTAGTCTGTAAAAGTCATGGCCAACGCTGAATAATGATACAACACCATATTTTCAACAACGAACAAATTCACTTGCTCTCATAGAGTCTCAGAATTTACTACATTTGTTGAGAGATCATTTTGTAAAATTCAGGAAAAGTATTATTTTGTTTTCTATGATGGAAGCTACAAGCTTCATGATGTATTATCTGTCGAGGACAGGACACCAGGACAATGAGTCCCTGTTCTTTGGATTAACGTGCTCCAATCTGTATGAGTGAGCATCTCGCCTGAAATGATCATCTCCTGTAAATTGTTAATAAACTTTTCTTTGTCTTTGTTGACGAAACGTGAGAAAAAAATCTACTGTAGCCTTCAAAAAGCGAGCAGCTGTTTCAGTCTGTTGTCGGCTGCCAAACAGCAGAGGAAGAGAGAGAACGAGAGGTTTTCCCGCTCAGCCTCTCTGTGATACCAGTTCACACGTGCAGACGGGTGTTTTAATTGCCCGAACATCACAGAAAGGGAAGTTTTTGAGAGTTTGGTGCCCGAGGCAGGGCTGCAGATGGAGAGGCAGATCTGTGTGGTCTGTATTCCCGCTGTGAGCCGGAGCAAAGACGGGAAGGGAAGGGGTTAACGGAGAACAAAGGGGGTTAATGGGATCTGGCTCAGGCCTTTTCACATCCAGCAGATCATCTTCATGACAACAGACACAAAATTTGCCGCCCTAAGTGCCCGATTAAACCAAAAACAATTAAAGACAGATTTTTAAAGAATCCTCCTTTAGCCTCTCAGGGACGCATCCAACATCTGTCTCCTCATCTCTGTTTTTGGTTTCATCACTTTGATTTGAAGATGCTGAGCGGGGATGCTTGTTTAATTTAAACGACACCCTGTGAGTCTGCAGGGAACGATGAATCTGTCGCACCCTAAATGATATAAATATTAATAATTTAAAGAAATCTTTTTGTTTGTTTGTTTGTTTGTTTCAAATCGGTGCATAAGTCCGGGGGGAAATTCTCAGAGCTTGAGCTTTCGGAGCATCACATGTTGAGCCTGAAACGTTTCCCATAACATCATTGTCACATAATCATCTGACTTCCATTATTGGTTTTACTCCTATTTATTTATTTCCCCTGGCAGGCGAACAGAGCCGAGGTGACGCAAAGTCGACTCAGCCTCCTGCCTGGGAGCGGGGGGAAGGCCCAGCCCATTACGACCAGGAGTCAGAAACATGGATCAGAAATATGTGGATCAATATGAGGGGGCTTGATTGGAACTGTCTGGATCTCTGTAGATTTTCTGTTTCATATTTTTACTGATTTTTTTTTTTTTTTTACAGATTAAAAAGCAAAAACGAGATGAGCTGCTGAAACAAAGGACAACCTTGCGTCTGTATAATTCAGTTAATTCAGTTTTCTGGCCTGTGATCCAAAGTCCCCCGCTGAGCTGGTTCCTCACAGCTGACAGTTCAGTTCAGTAAAATGCAAATATTCCTGTAGAGAAACTCCAATTTATTGAGTTCCTGCGTAAGAAAGATAAATGCTCCATTAAAAGTCAGTTAAGCTCTGATGTGAAAGATAAAGAAATAAAGTGAACTTGTTGCAGTATTGCTGCTTTTCTTCGCTCAGGATTTACTGCATGAGAAAACACTGTATGTTCCTTCTATGAATGTCAAAAAGAAACGGCTGGATTTAGCTCATTCTTACTGATACCACAATGTTGAAACAATCATTTGAATCTGGGTGCAGTCCCAGTTTTCCTTCTGTACGTTTCTGGAAAAACTGGACTCCAGCTGATGAAATGCTCTGAAGCTTAAAACATCACTAACAGCCTCCTTTCATATTGTTCTCAAAGCTTCGAAAAAAGACAAAGATTTGGGGATAAAAAAAATAAAAAATAAAACCATGCATGTCGTGCAGAAAGGCCTGTCAGCAGGCACAACAACGGAGTTTGTTTGAATAGAAACAAGTGTCATGTGTTTCTGCTTAACGCTGCTCGGCCCAGTGTGTTTACACGGAGCGGCACACTGAGTCCAGCTGCTCTCCAATATTTGGGCCTTACGGTCTTCAACACATCTTCATTGTGGCCCTCCCTGCAGCTGCAGCCCTGCACCATCCTGCCCCCCCCCCCCCCCCCCCCCCCCCCCACCCACCCACCGGTTTGGTGTCGTGTAGATTTGTCGTGGTTATCTTCTAAAATGTTTCCTGTCGAAGTCTCTGAGCTGTTTCTCATGTCTGGACTCCAATTAGTGTCAACAAATGCTGTTTTGTTCTTTTACTGTGAGACACAGACGTTTTTCCCTGAATGTGGCGGCCTTGCCTTGTAGCTTGGGGGCATTTTTATTTTTTTGTGATTTGGGGGGGGGGGGGGTCAGGTGGACAGAGCTGAACAGTTCTGGCTTTAATTCAGTCATTTCCAAACCCAGTGAGTGAGCAGACCTTTACAAAGTCGTTTACGTTTTTTTTGGGGCAGTCTGTCTGCTTGGATCCAGCAGCTGTTTGATCCGGCTCTGATGGCCCGGAGACCTCTGAACCAAGATGTGGTTTCAGGACCCAGAGCAACCTGAGATGGAGGGGTTAAAGTTCTGCGCTGGTCTGACTGAGACCGAGCACTCATTAATCACAATGACAGAGCGCTCCGATGAAGAAAGAGGCAGATCTGATCTCAGAGTTGTTCTCTGATCCTCGACCAGGACCGTATTGGGCTCCAGATGTGAGGGCTGACATTCACACACACACAATAAGCTCCATGCCCACACAGTCATGTAGGACTTTGCCCTGGAGGAGCAGAGAGGCAGCATGAGGTCGGTGTGTTCATGTTTGTGTTGTTCCAGGAAACCAGACGCCAGCTTTTCTCTGTCTGATAATAATAGTTGTGCGTTCGTTTCGTGCACACAAAGACTCACAAACTTGACTTGTGCTGATGTCACCCGGCTCTGGATGCTGCACAGTTTCCTCCAGGTTTAGTGTGGCGTTTTCAGGACGGACACTTTTAACCCAGAGATCCACTAGAGGGCAACATTCAAACAGTTTTACTTTACTTTACTTTCATATCTCACATTTTGGCCAGAAAATCACGTCCAGTAAGGAAATTATGAATCTCTGAAATTACTTTAAACATGAAAATATGATTATTGTACATAACAGGGGCATTAAAGCGATTATCCACTGACTGTTATAGTCTTTTTCATTTTTAGGAGTAATGGCCGTGCTCAGTTGGTTTACATTGGCTTCATTACTGTATGTAAACAATCTATAAAAGAGCAACATGTGCAGTTTTGCTGCAACTCTGAGTTCATTGTGGTCGGTGTGGTTTTAACAAAAACAGATGAAGCAGAAAGGGAGAACAAAACAGTTACTGCGTTAACTGATTTAAGATTCTGGCTCTGCTGTGCTACAACGTGGTGTTTTCCTTTTTATTCAGTTTATTTTTATTTGGTTAAATCCAACGAGTTCTCAAAGAGCTGAGATGAGACGTGTTCTGATGTGTAAGATGGTGAGAGCCGACGCTGGAGGAAAACATCTGATGTCCATCCAGAGAGCGGTCACTTTACAGGACAGAACTGTAAAAATGGTTTGATATTCACACTTTGAATCGACTTTAATCGTCCAGACTGCGGCTGCGAAGCTCCTCCACATAAAAATACTTTTACAAAAGCCTTTTTATTTAGTAATTTGGACTCAAATTCATTCTAAGTTACGGGACAAACAGATTCTGAGACACTTTGGAGCAAAAACTATTATTTCTCATTATATTCAGACGGATCAGGCAGATCTCTGATCAGTCATCGATGGCAGCTGTGATTTGCCCCCAGCTGGGGCTGATCGTCCTGATTGGAGGGTATATATGGAGGTTCAGTTGAAGCTGTGTCTGCAGAGAGTGGACACCATCTGTCTATTTTCTGTTCAGTGACTAATTTTTATTTACGTTGAGTTTCTTTGCTTTTGTCGGTTTGTCATTTCTGATCTCTTTTACTTGAGACGTGTGCAGTTTGGTTTATAATTTGCAACCCCTTTCATTCATTTCTTTCTTTTTTATTATTATTATTATTATTATTTTGAGGAATAAAAAACAAACCTGCTCTTTGTGGAACCATCCAGTGAAATAAACAGTGAAATAAACTTTGTCAGGTTTGTGTCAGCTGCTGCTCGTTACACTTTATGACTTTAACAGACACTCAGATATTTGAATGATTCTCTCGTGTTTCCTCCTCTGACACTTTCACCTGTCAGCAGGAGACCAGACTGGATCCAGATCTCTGATCCTGGAAGTTAAAGTTAAAAGATTTGTTTTTCTCTGTGAAGCTCTTTATTTTGTGTTCGAACAAACTGAAGAAACTCAGCAGTGAAGTGATGAGTCAGAGAGGGAAGATGTCTTCGTGGTCTGCAGGGACTCTGTGAGCTTCTGCAGAGTTTTTGATGCGTTAGTTTGAAAAGCAGTTGGCCTGAACGTGTAGGCGGCACGCCTCCGCATCCAATTTAACGTCGTAACGCAGGAAAGGAGGAAGCAGTGACGGGCAGTAAATGTCACATCGTCATGAACACACACGCCTGCTCATACACAGCTGTTGGTTAAACTTTTGTTTTATGTATTTATATATTCTACTTTTCCCCGTGTGCTGTATTCTGTCCCCCATAAGTTGGATGCTGCTGTGACGTGCACATTTCCATCTTGTCTTATCTTACAAAGGAGTAACTCTGCTGTCATGTCAATATGTCGTGTACGCTCAGTTCTGAGGGGAATTCTTCCTGTCGGCTGCTCAGAGTCTCACCGGCTGGATCAATAGATCCAAAACACAGTCGGACCAGCGGAGGGTCATTTAGGGATGGAGAGCTGCTGCTTATCGGGCTGGACAGAGTTAGGACATGTGTTCCCTCATGGGAAAGCACACAGTGTTCAGTCTGGCCGGAGCACAAGTGGTTTTATTTTAGTTTTCGCTTTGGTTGTGGAGTTGGTGAAACATTATTCAGCACTAACTTCCACCTGTTTCCTCTGTTACTGCCGCTGCCATGTTGAAGTTGGCCCACATGTCAGAACATCACGAACAGCTTTATCAATATTCTGTCATAGTTTATCATTCGATCAGTCGGTATTATATTTATTTGAACTTTCAAATATCTGTTTAGAGTAAATTAATTCAAATCTGAATAATATTCATCATTGTTTTGAATCGTATCTTTATTCAAACTGTCAGTAATACTCAGATAAACTTATTGTGGTGATGCTCTGCAGTTCTTTTCCAGAAGGTCGGAGGTCAAATTGTCATCTGGATGAATTTAACGGATGAATTTTTAGAGCAGTTTTCTGACGGCGGATCAACAAAAGCTGAAAACTCGTCATGATCTGGCATTTAAAACAAAATCTTCCCACCTATAGTTTAAAGTGACCTATAAAGCCGCTCTGGTTAAATAAGGAAGTCATTAAAACCATTATGAGACCTTGTTTAGATAAAGTCTCCTTTTTTTTTTTCTTGTCACTTCAACTTTCAAACTTTGACATTTGAAGGAAGCACGTCCATTTTCTCAGAGAGCTGTTTGATGGAGGCAGAGTCCTGCAGGCTCACGCAGAGATGACGACAATGTGGAAATCAGCAGAATTCATTTATTCAGCCTCCTCCAGCAGAGTGGGCAGATCACAGCGCCGAAGAAAGGGATGCATGTCTGTGTCAAATGCTTTACAGGCTCACCAAACAGGATCCGCAGTATCTGGTGCTTTCATGTTTAAAGAATTAAACATACATGCACGACAGAAGCAACTTGGGAATCATTTTTTTTTTTGTACTTTAAAGTAAACAAATTATTTTTTATTATATCTTACATTGAATTTATGTCCCAACCTGCATTTACTTTGGGCTAAAGACAGCAAAAGTTGAGCTGAGGACACAAACAACAAACCTCCACCACCAGCTGCTCTACAGTTACCTCCTGCACATCTGGAGCTTTTCTGGATCTCACTTCATGGACAGAAGTGTCAGTTGAAGCCAGATTACGGCGTGTGTTTATATCGAGAGGAAAGAGGGAGGGGAAAAATAGCTGAATGGGAAGCATGACTTGATATGACGAGTGTAATTAAATGTGAGAACGTGTTTTCCATCCAACTGGACCTACGATGCACATTTACGCATTTCACCCATTTTAATGGTTTTTTCTGACGTGACTTCTTCTGTGATCTGAAATGACACAAGATAACCCTCGGAGTTAGATTACATCACCTCTGGATGGCTCGGCCTGCAGATATTTATAACTACGGGGGGGAAGGGTGGCCCGCCATGAACAGGAAATAATCCCTGAAAGATTCTATCAGGAAGCAAACGACTGTCACATCTCAGTCAGATCAGATGACGCGTCGGAAAGGTTTGTTCGTGTGACGCCAACATCTTCCCTCAAAGCAGCAAGACTTAAAATATGATAATGTCCCCCATTTTCTCAAACTCACATCAAGAACTATCTAATAATGGCGGCCTTCGTCAAACGTCAACACTAATAAGCACAAATTGTGTTGTCAAACCACTTCATGTTGGAGCTAACAACTGAACCTTAAACAAGAATAGTGTTTCATGTTTTTTATTTTACAAAACTTCTGAAGTTGCATGACGCTGACGTATACCGACTGTGGCAGGAAAATTCAAATTGGCATCCAATTAAGTTTTACTTCTTATTTTATTCACGCTAACAACTGTGAGGTCGAACTGTCCCCAGATTTCCATCACATCCCCAAGATGTCCGTCGGACTGTGTTGTAAATAACGTGACAACAATTTGCAATTCAAAGCCAGCCGGCCTCAGACATTTAGCCTGAAAGTGGGAAAAAACATCATCAGGAAACTTGACAGAAACTTACTTTATCTGGAGTAAACTCAACAATCTGTGTTTATATAATTCATTCGTTTATTTTACATTTTTTAAAAGCAAAGACATTCATATACAGCTGAGACAATATGAACCAAATAAACAAACAACAACAAATCCACTTAAGTGAAAATACACTAAATCTTCTCAAATGTGTTGTTTTTATTTATGTGCCAAACTTTGTGGAGGATTGTGTTCGAACAAACTCCTCTTTATGTGTCACATTTTTAAATATGACCCAAAAGTGTCAAGAATAAATATTAACTTTGTGATATTAAGTGTGTATGTACGTTTGAGTCATAAAGTCGTCACGTTTATTGTTAACTGGGGACAGCACAGATGAAAACAATAATTGATCCTTACAAAGTGAGTCCATTCTAATGTCCTCACACTGAACGTTCAGATTGTTTACAGCTTTTGGACAAATACCGGCACATTAACACACCACAGCAAACCACAGGCAGAGTGGCAACACAGAAGCACCAAAAGAAAAAACAAGAATCCACCAAGCTCTATTTGGCATCAACATTTGTACCCTCTGGACACAAAACAAAGCAGCACAACAAGTCACAGTGGAAATAATCGGAGAGGCAGAAAAAACTGTTCCTCCTCAACGTGGAGGTCAGAGCTTCCTGCTGCACCTGAATACTGTCTGAACAGCAGGACGACTGATTCATGTTCACTGTTGATAAATAAGACAGAAGGCTATCCGGGTTGGCACAGCTAGCAAAAAGTCCACAGCAGAAGCAAAAACCAAAAGACTAAGATAAATAACTTGGCATTAAAGGAACAGTCCGCCCTAAAGCACATCTGATTGGATGGCGTGCCAGCGAGCTGTTTCTATTTGACCCCGACTGCACATTTCCTTCCAGTGTCCCTGTCCCGCCTCCGAGGCGTCGCCGCCGATCAGCACGTAACCCAAAACGCTGCTCCTGGTGTAGAGTCGTCCCTGCAGATAAAAACAACACTCACACTGACTCATCCGTCCACTGAGTCTCCCGATTCAATCTGTGAAAACAGGATGTGCAGCTTCTCACCTGCATGATGATGAATTCAAGGACCAATGGCAGCTGAGTGATGTCACCGGGAGGCAGGTCGAACAGAAAGGGCGCGTTCCAGACGGGGTTCGGACCGCCGGCTCCTTTGGTCTCCTTGCTGCTGATTACTTTCCCATCCTGACGCAGGTTGATGACGACATAGTGGTCTGGAGGAAAAGACGACGTCAGCGGCCATTTTTTCTTCAAGTAAACTCATTCACACGAATAAACGAATGCAAAATTTACAATCAGTTGAATCCACGGCCTCAGTCTCCGCCATCACTGATCCAAATCACCGTCATCACCAGCAGATTGTGATTTCCTCTGTAAAACCGGCCTTGCATGCTAATTAGATTTACTAAAATGAAAACGCAATGTATCACTGTTAGATTAAAGAAACGCTCATCTGCTGATCATATTCTTGGGCCTCGAAATTCACCAGCAAGACACGACAGTCTGCCACTACAGCGCGATTAAAAGGGGAACAATCAAAGTGGTTTTGTTTTTCCAGGAGATCCTGCTTCCTCCTCCTCAGAGCTTTAAATCAGATGTGGTGAGCTGTGATACAGACCGCAGGGGAAATGACATCGTGCTTATCGGGTCCAAATCTGATTACTACAAACCAACGAGGGAAGCAGTCTGTCTGTCTGACTGTACAGTCAGTGTAGCAGAGTATTTATGAGCGCTGCAGCTTATGTTACAAAAGAATACAGATATTTATTTTATTTTACGCTCTAATGTCAGCTGGATCAGCAGACGGGCCTGAGATCGGTGACAGCGTTAATAAAAACATCTTCTTTAAATTTTTCTAAGAAACCATTTACCGACCTAAAAAGGTCCGATTCACACCACTTTTTAAATAAAGCGTAGATCTGTCTCTGTCATTCTGCTGTGTGAGGAGGAGTTGAGTTGCATCCTGCTGGCAGGAGCAGCAGACCAGAAAATCTGCGATTATGATGTCAAACAAACAGCATGTTGTATTGATCAGGTCTGAAGGCCTGCTGGTCTTCACCTGGAGCTCCTGGGATCCTCGTGAGCTTGGCCAGGCTCTCGGCCTTTCGGACCATGACTTTGATGCGCTGGGCCAGCGTCTGGTACTGCAGCAGCACGAACAGTTGGCCCAAAGCCCGCGGAGCGCAGACCGAGCTCTTCCTGTGACCCAACGCTTCCTGAGAGCTCACACTCTGAAGGAGAGGCAGACAAAATGAGAGAGGTTTAGCAAGAGTCTCCTTTCAGCCCAGCAGATGTTCCCCTTCATCCTCTGGGAGGCTGCGAATGAAACGAAAGCCAGGAGCGTCGAGCGGATCCAAGCTGTAAAGCTTTTTAAATCTCATGCTCCACGCCGAGCTCCGTGTTCCGTCGAGCAGGGGGGCCTGTCAGAGCCGATGTGTCAACACCCGCCATCATTTACTGTGAATCACAAGTTTAAAAGTTTCAATTGGAATCAGTTTTTATTCACCTGACGGAAAATGTAATCAGTTTTTATTCATGGAGCTCTGTGGTGGGACCTGCCAGCGGAGCTCAGATGGATTCAATCCGTATCAGACTCACTCAAAGTGAACTGAGGGAATTTTTTGTTGGGAATTTAATTACCTGTTCTAAAATGAGTGCTGAGGCTTTTTTTGGTTAAAGGCAGTAGTGTGACTCTTATGGTCATCTCCATCTGATTTCATGTCAGATTTCATTAGCTCGCATTGTTTGGGCTCCTGTGAGTCAGCCTGATGGAAGCTGGCGGAGCTGCCCTGCCTCAGAGAGTCGCTGGCGGCCGAAGGCCGTTGCATTCGGTTCATTCAGTTCACTGCCTCCGTCTGTCACCAGCACTTTGCCTCACTCGCACTTAAACCGCCTTTCAGAGGAAGTGACGTCATCTGGCGGCTAAATGCTAAAGCTAGAGCCAGAGGTCTGTTTTTCGGGGGAACTAAAGCTGGTACTGATCACTTCGAGCAAGCTTCCAAATGGAGACATCTGGGATTGGAAACATTCAGCTCACCAAGCTTTCATTCTTTCAGACTTCCTACCAGAATATTTCTAAAGAAGTAAAAGAAAAAGGCGTCGTGTGTGTAAAGAAACATTTTCCCACACATTCCTTCCTTTCTTCGGAGAGTTGTATCGGCCTTCGTTTGATGGTTAGTTCATAAAACCTTACAGATGCATCTGCCAAAAAAATTTAGCTTATATTGAAAACAAAAAAATACTAGAATACTATTATATAATATTAATATAATAAAATGAAATGAAAACTACCTGTATTCTTAGTGCACCCTCAGGCACAGTGTAGCTGGAAGTCAAACTTATTTGCAGATCTGTTCACTGCAGTTACATAATGAGACTCAACAGACTGATGTGAGTCACCCATTGATCACCAAAGCATGGGGGGGGGGGGCAGGTTTAACACTGACAAACTTGATTATTTGCACCCCATCAGTTACAACTTCATGTTTTACTTTCTGGCTGCAAAGAACACCAGCACTATTTTTATTACCCCCCGGGCTCAGACTGTATAACAATAACAGTACGTTATATCTCAGTTTACGGTTTACTGGCTCTGAGCCCAGAGAGTCGATCCCCGTGAACCCCAAAGTGTTAAAATGATCAGTCTTAAAACAGAAATAAAGTTTACAGCCCGATACGAATGTTTACGCTCTTTAGAAATCTATCAGTGACGTCACGAAGACAACGGCCATCTTTAGTGACATGATGAACGCCAGGCATAGTAGACTTTCATTCATCCGGAAAGCTGCCACTGATTATTGAACAGTTTTTAATCTGCTCTGCACCTTCCTGATGACGCTCCGTTCTTTAAGTTTATCCAGTTCTATCATCATTTTAAAGGATTAAGGAACTGCTCTGACAATAACCTTGTTTGGTCCACCACAGAAAGGAGAACTTCCTGACGGTTCATTAGCAGGAACGGTGTGATCAGGCTGAACATTACAGCCCCCCCCCCCACCAGAATACCCATGAAATGTCAAAACAAGTAACTCAAATGAATCATGGACAATAGCCCGACTGGTTCCATTACACTAATTACAAAAACTGGTAGTTTTACTATAAATCCAGGAAGCGGCTTCATTAAAAGGAGTCCATCTGGCCCACCCACCTGAAATGATTCAAGCCCACCCACCAAGCACACAGCACGACGCCGCGGCAGAGATCTGAGCGACTGATTGAGAAACGTCCACTAAAAACACAAAGACCCCCCCCCCCTCGCCTCAGAGGCCTGTTACTCATGCCCTCTGGCTCCGTTTGAACGGAGCGGCGGAGGGCACGGCGTGGGCGCGCTGCCAGCCTGCTGCACTCTGCCTGTTTGCTCTGCAATCACTAACAACAATGTCACCGTGACTAACGACGGTGGAAAAACGGCTAACGGGGAAGCTGATTAGAAGCCTCATTCCTTCATGGAGAAAGCATGATATGTGCTATTTATAAGCCTGCGTGCGCAGATTATTTCCCATACATTGGGATCAGAGAGAGCAGGCAGTCAGACGCCCAAACAACACACACAGCTCACAGTCCAAACTGAAGGACGCGACCCAACACCCAACAAGTCTTTGGTCCACATTTTCCAGTCCACTCTGTTGCTGTTTAGGTCTGAACTGAGTCGCCCTGGGGTCTTAAGGTCTGCGTAAAAATTAGATGGAATCTGACAGCGCCTGGAACGACCAGAGAAAGAGTCTCATTACAGGAGCAGCACGCCGAAACCTCACGACACGACCGACATTTTGACACTTTGTCTTCTTCTTTATCCAAAAACAACAGGTGCTGCTTTTGTGTGCAACATGTCAAATGACTCCATGAAGTCCTGTCATCACTGTGAGCTTCATGAAGCCTGCATGCAGCCAAGAAATAGTCAGACACATGAGATATAACATGTTAATTAGCCAGACGAGGCTCCGACTGGAAGATTTCCTGCTGGAGTCGGCTGGGACCGACTCCAGCTCTCCTGCCACCCTTTAAAAGTTATTGTTTGGGCCATTTTATGTGTTTAAACGACAGTGGACATGATAAAGCTTTGACCAGGAGAGACATCTACTATAATTATATTATAATAATCAGATTAATTTAGCTAAATTGTGTTTAAACTGTTGGTTTTGCTGCAGTGTTGTTAAGATAACATCCATCCTGTGAGGCTTTTTGAGACCAAGTCCTTGGTTTTGCATCAGGCTGCCTCTAATTGTTTGCTTCCTGCTGCGCCTTTGGTTTGTTTTGGGTTGGGTTTTCTCGCTCTGTACCTTTTTCAGTTTGCTTTTCGTCGGGCTGAGCTGCCTGGTGAAGGTGGCGGGGACGTCAGGTTCCCACTCCACCTGCTCGCAGGGCAGCTCCACCTCCCCCAGCGCCGCCTCCCTCAGGCCTGAGAAGTCCCTGCTGTAGACGGCCAGCCTCAAGCTGCACGTGCGCAGCTCTTCCACGGAGCCCACCTGCAGCACGAAGCTCTGACCGTGGAGGTCAGGGCTGAGGCTGCGGCGCCGGGAGGCCATCTGCTGAGGGGAGGGGCAGAGTGGAGGAAGGCTGACTCGGACAAACACCCCGCTGCGCCTCCGGCTGACGCCCGAGAGACCCAGGATGTTGACCATCAGGGTGCTGCAGGCCGAGGAGAATATCAGGGAGAAGTGCAGAAGAGGAGGAGGCTTGGAGGGGATGGAGAGGGAGCTGGAGCCGTACTGGGACACCCCCCCCTGCGGAGCAGCAGCTCTGGCAGCTCTGGCAGCTCCGGCGGTCAGTCGGCTGCTCTCTCCATAAAGAAAACTCTCCCCGCTCACGGTGCTCCGCCGGCCCATCGCACGACGAGATTTTGACACCAGACTCAGCTTAGAGATGGAAGGCAAAGACGCTCGGCCGTGACTCTGAGATTTACTGACTGAGAAAGGGACAGCCGGGGAGCTGAGGCGCCGCATCGGGAAGGAAGACGGGGCCAGCTCCGCTGATCGAGCAGGGTTGGGGTCAAAGGGCAGAGCGGCGAGGTCATCTTCAGACGGAAAAGAGCTGCTTTTAGACGACGGGAACTCCAACACGTCTCCATCCAGCTCCTCGTACTGCTGCTTCACAGGCTGCGTGCACAGAGACGGCGTCAAGGTCACGGTGACGCTCTCGGTGGGATGAGGAGACGAGAAAACTGCCTCCTTGTCCTCCTTGGAAGCGCTCTTCCTTCGACGGTAGCAAAGGATGCAACCGAGAACCAGACAGTAGCAGAACACGGCCAAACCCACAGCCAACAGGATCTGCAGGTGAACTGGAGACAAAGCAAAAGGCGGCGGGGTTTAATATCATGAACGTCGAGGGAGTCCAACTGTGAGCGAGCATGAAATGGGAGAAAACAATTAAAGAAAAGACACAAAATAGAGAGATGAAGGCGGTCAGGTCATCACAAACAAATCAAATCGAGAAGAAGAAAAACGAAGCAGGTTCCTTCACAGAAGATCGTACGACATCTGACCCTAAACATGATCCTCCTTCATTAGATTAAAGACGAACCATCTCAGGGTTTTAATCATAATTCTGTTAATGGTTTGTCACAGTTGCTGCTTTGATCCAAAGACGGAGAACGTCCAATCCTCGGCGTCAGTGGTGTGTTTTCATCCATGGGGCATTAAGCTGATTAAACATTGGAGGATTTTCATGACTCTGGTTTGTGTCGCCACAAATCAGGAGCATTAAAAGTTGGATAAGAAATTTGATTAAACTGACAAAGTCAAACCATGAAGTGTCTACTGTTTTTTTTCCATTTATATGAAGACAGATTAAAAGGATTGACTGCTAAATGTTTTAATCAGGTTAAACGATATTTGCATTGATATAATTGTCTCTTGTTGATGATCCAACTGATTGCTTCTGTGTCTCTTTCCTTGTTTTGGAGCTCAGGAAGACTCGTCGGTTGCTACGGCACCAGCTAATGGGAATCCTTAATGAGATCAAATCAAAAACATTAAATCACTTTCTCCATTGTGGTCACAACACACACACACACACACACACACATACATAATGTTAGGATGTGGATGAATGAATGTGAACAGGAAACAACGGTCGTGTTGTGTTTTTTTGCTTGTTAGTTTTTCATTCAGTTTTATGAAATTTTCATGAGGATGAATTTAGCTGTTTTGACAAAAACACACTGGAATCCTTTGTGTTATTACTGAGAGAATAAAATGGTGGATCTGAGCAGAAATGTGTTTTTTAAAAACTTGGATGTAAACCTGGATGTATGTATTCGTGTGACAGTTTGTGTGTACGGATGATTTCAGATGTGTTCTGCGGTGGCGTCGACTTCTCACACTCAGCAGCTTCTCATTTAATGTCAGATAATAAGGGATGACTCATACAGCAGGCGCTCTGGAGGATAGTGGTGAAAATAAGGTTTGATAGCTATGAGCTTCCAACACTGACCAATCCAAAGCAACGAGAAGCACAAAAGATGAAGGTTTTAATGAAGAGGCACATAAAAATCCGTTGCATCGCTCATTAGGGATCAATGTAATGTTTTTTTATTATTATTATTATTCTTAATTGAGAAGCACATTTGTGTAATTAGAGGAGGAATTCATGAGGATTGTCTGATAGTAAGAGCTCCCTGCAGGAAGTGCATCCTTATGAAGACTGAGTCACTATCAAGGAAAGTGTTGGCAGATCTATCTGAGCTCCAAGAATCAAAGAGCAGAGCAGAGCAGGCAGCTTCCATTAGGAGATGAAGGTACAGCAGCTGAATGCTGCAGTGGAGTCAGAAAATAAAGGGGACTGCTGACATGAGTCAGACTGACCAGCCTGATTCCACACCAAATGAGGAAACGGTGAAACATGAGCTGAATCAAATCAGCATTTAATGTAGAATTCACAGTCCTGCAGTGATGTGCATGGGCTGCATACCCAACTTCATTTAGGGGAAATAAAAGTCAGAGTCTCTGCACTGACAGAAAGTAACAGAGACTTTCCTGCAATAATCACTTTTGTTTGTCGACAAGACTCTTGTTCCTTATCAACACACAGTTATCTAAACCAAACACCTTCCAAGTGAGTTACAGCTCATGTTAAACAGGTAAAGTCTGTCTGAGAGGCAAATTCAGCTCCACCTCTTCATCACAGATCAGCTTACCTTTTACGATTTCTGAATAAAATCTGTGCCAAAAACTGAGAATCAGCTTTTTCTCTGTTGGAAAATAATAATAATAATAATAAGAAGAAGAAGAATCCTGATCTGTTCAAATAATCTCTAACTCAGAAACCATAAAGCCAACTGATGTTTCAGAGTAAATAGAAGGAGTTAAAGTGAGAAACACAGCAACATTCAGGGCTTCCTACCTCCCAGGGTGAACTGCGACATGATCCAGTCCGCTGTGTCGAGTCACTGTGAGCGCGTAAGAGCGCGTCTGGATCCACCGGCTGCGCGCACAGACCTGAAGCCTTCCAGCCAATGAACTGACTGAGCCTTTATTCCTGCATACACACACACACCGACTGACTGAGCCTTTATTCCTGCACACACACACACACCGACTGACTGAGACTTTATTCCTGCACACACACACACCGACTGACTGAGACTTTATTCCTGCACACACACACACACACACCGACTGACTGAGACTTTATTCCTGCACACACACACACCGACTGACTGAGACTTTATTCCTGCACACACACACACACCGACTGACTGAGACTTTATTCCTGCACACACACACACACCGACTGACTGAGCGTTGGCTGCAGAGTCCTCTGACCTCAGCCTCCCTTTACAACAGCAGTTAGAGCTCCAACATGCTCCACATAAATCACAGGACAGAGGGACACACAACTCAGACAGGTGTGTGTAATAATAATAGTAATGATAAATAAAAAGACTCTCAAAGTCAAATGAGTTGTCAACCTCAAACATGTGAAGTTCTCTAACAAACTTAAAGATGCATTGAGGGAATAAAAAAGGAAAGTGTGTTGAACTGAGTTGGCCAGGAGGTGGTGGGAGAGAGCGACTCATCCATGGACCTAAATGACCTGCAGTCAGTCAGCTGAAGATCCTGCTCATGACTGAAAATGAAGGTTTGGGATGACTTTCCTTTAGCTGGCTGAGAACTGATGGTGAGCAGATCTGATCACCTCTCAGATGGACTGATTTAGTCACACAGAGTGATGTGGTCATCAGTTTGTGGATGTTTGTTGCAGAGTGCAGGTCTCACACGATTGTCGTGCATCTGCCGCCTACACAACCACAACAGAGGGCGAGTGAGTCACCGACACTTCTAGTTTTCTCTTCATTTACAATATGTGTTGTTGTTTACAGAAAACATCTCCTCATTACTGCAGCAATCTGAGTTACAGTGAGTCATCACAGGAGGCCGCTCAACAATTCAGTGTCCTTCACAAGGAGCTTATCAAAGACAACACATGTGGTCTGTGAGACAATCTGCACCTTCACTGCATCAACACACAAAACCAAACAGTCATACATTTATCTTACTCAGAAATGGAAACGGTAATCAACATCATTTTAAGAATGTCTGATTTTAAAAGTCATCGCTGAACCCACAAACCCAAGTCTGGATCTGCAGCAGCATCTAGTCTGTTAAACAGCTCAGCTTTGTTTTTAAAAGCTGGACAGGAGAGATTATTTTATCTCCATCTACGACACAACGCACTCAGTCCTGAAGGCAGAAAAGGTTTGGACTCACAAACGAAGAGACGCCAACTTTGTTTTTTTGGAAAATACAGTTTTCAAATCAACATACTGAGGAAATAAAATTATACGACTGAAAAAGATATGAAATGAACCTCCAATATAAAAACACCCCAAAATGAAAACATCTTTTTCCCTCTATGTAATTATTTTTACATAATTTTTTAGGGGGGAGGCTGACTGATATTATCCTGAACTCTGGAAATGCTTGTTCCATTTTAACTGCTAACCACAATTATATTTTTATGTTTTAATCCTGATCTAAAGAATAATGGTCATTTATTTAGATGTTTCATCACGTCAGCCTCTATGATTACATCTCAAGTCTCGCTCCGGCTTTATACACAGATCGAGAATATAAATGAACAAAATGAATAGTAAGAAAATGAGCTTGCTCTGTTATTGGTGTTTTTCCAGCTTTATAGCAGCACATTTTCATGAGTCTGACGAAGGAAGGAAAGACGTGACCAGATTGGAAATTTATTCAAAGATGAAAACTCAAGTGTAAGAGTGTTGATCTTCTCTTAAGGTGCTGATGACTTTTGATTTTTTGTATTTACTGTGAAACAAGTTCATGTTTTATTCAGCAACCAAAAAAAATCCTTTGGAGAGATTTGAACCTTTGATGGAATAAAATAAAGCAAATAAAACCCTTTTTTTTTATTAGTATAAGTAAGCCTAACACATTATGTATGTAAGCATATGAATGAAAAAGTTGAGTTAGATGTTTTACCCAACTGTCAGATCCTCAGTTATTGTTTCTAAAGTAATTGTCACATATTTACACCTGCAGCATCTATTTCTGATTAACATCTGAAAACTGCAGTTGTTGAGAAAAGTCTGCTGTAAAGATCCGACAGTTTCTATTATGAAATGAATTATTTAAAGATCGGCACGCTGGAGGATGAAGCTGATGAATTTGGGAACATTAAGATGATAATTCATTCATCTGTATTTAACTGATTGGATCTTTGACCCACAAACACACACACACGACAAAGAAAGCGACCCTGGGTGGTTTCATGTCGTGATCTGGAACGACATAATGCTCCGGAGCCCTTTTGGCCAGAGGGCAGCCATATTTATCGGTTCAACAAGCCTGTAATGTCACTGCAGGTTCAGAGGTTTTAAATGAGAGGCTGTTAAAATAAGCAGTATCATGTATGTATGCATTAGTGGATTCATTTTTACACTTGGTGGGAAGGTGTATCTTATGTCCTTTGTTGGCAGAAGCTGGATCACCAGGTGGTTTGGGAGCTGATTGTCACTCAGCTGGAGCACATCACCAATCAAAGACTACTCTTAAGCTGCGAGCTGCAGAGGTACTCCGATACGTAGAGCCTCCTGTTGTTCCACCAGCACGCCGCTCAGCCTCCAGACACGTGTCTACGAGCCCACCTGCCCTCCATCTCCAGAGCTCCACTCCACACGCCTCACCGGCTTCTGGATTCTGGCGTTCACCGGTGCCATCCCCTTGCCTCACCTCCAACCTCCATCATCCAGCAGAAGCCAGCACCCTCTGCCCCACCACCTGGACGGCTACCTCCTAATCATTTTTTCATCAAATCTCTTTTCACTATTTCCAGTTAGCCTCTTTGGGTCCACTTACCGACCTTACGTCCCATTAGGCTGCTCAACTGTTTATTAGCAGTTGCTGCGCAAACATCCAAATCGAGCTTAGAGGTGGACTGCAGAGTAAGGTAGTCGTTTCAGTAACTTCGTGTTCACATTTAATTGATTGTTTGTGCAAATAATCTGCACGGATGGAGCATTAAGTGTCTCGATCCTGCAGGTAAAGTCAGACTTTTGATGGAGTTGTGCGTCTTTCCTCGTCTCAAACACTTTGCATTTATCAGAATTTCATTACCTTCCAAATTCTTGACAAAGAGAATCTGTAAGAGGAGCCAGAGGAGGAGGAGCAGCACGACGCCTTCGATCAGCCCGTTACAGAAGAAGGAGACCACGAGCTGCCACACGGGGGGCTGGAGGTGCTGCTCCTCAGCCGGATCAGGCATCATCCACTGAAGGGACACATGTTCATGGACAAATGAAGCTTCAAATGACTTCATAAAGCTATGATGTATATTATCTGGAACATGCACTGATGCTGCGTTTGTATAAACGTCATGTGTTTGGAGAATGACCGTCACCCCCATGTGGTAGAAATGAGACTCACACAGGCCTCTTTTCTCTTTACCTGCTCGTCCGAGTCCAAAACCACTGGATGTTGACAAAGACTAGAATAATCCTTATTTTCTGACTCACATGAGATGGGCGTCTTCGTCCTTCATCCTGTTCTCTGCGGTCTGTTGGCACACAGAATCGGACTAATACCTGGTGTGATGCACTCTTCTCTGGTGTTTGTCCGGATGTAGCTGGACTCGGCTCAGATTATTAACTGCAGTGAGCTCTCAGCTCGGCGCCTGAGCTGCTGCAGCATCTGCAGGATTTCTGGACAACATCCAGACAGAACCGCAGTCCATCTCTAGCTGTTGGCCAAAAAGAGACACACACACAAACACACAACTGCAAACTAGCTGCTGTCCTCTCTGAGAGTCTTCCTTTCAGAAAATACACACACTTTTCTTTAGTTTTGTGTTCTGGACAGAAGTTTCACAGCAGAGGTAGTAATAGTAGTAATAATCATCGTAAGAAGAACAGTCTGTCACAGCAGAGATGGGTGGAGGGGGTCAGAGATGAGGTCCAACCCCCGTCAGTCTGTCAGTTAAACTGTCGGCTCTTTGTTCCTTCCTGACCTGATAAGGTTTCTCTTTAGTGCAGATGGCAGAGCTGCAGTGAGAGTAAGTGAAGCAGGAAAACTTCATTATTTTCTGCTTTTTGCTGTTCTATTGAATCAGTCTTTCAGCTAGTTTTACCAAATCTGAGTCCGTTTTCCAGCCCATGGAGAAAGTTCAGGTCTGGATTACTACAAGATGCAAAGGCTCCATCTTTTGTTCCCCACCATGTGAGTAACTTTAAGCTGCTTGTCTGTTTTCATTGGTGATTTGTTTTGGAGCTCGCCATGGTTGTTTTTGTTTACCTTTGTTTGTTTACCTTCTCTGACCGTCACCAGGAAGGAAAACTGTTTGTTGCGTTTCTTTTCTATTTTTTTTTTTTTTTTTAAATGTTCATTCGGCACCATCTAGTGGAAAAATCTGGACTAAGCATTTCTACAATTTTATTATTTTAACAAAAAGAAAATAAATAAAAACATTTAGAATTTATTGTATGTGTTTAATAAATATAAAACATAATATTAATTGAAGACTGAAGTGAAAATCTGCCTCATGTGGAAGTTTAATACATTGAAAATGAAAATGCAAAATTAAGACATTTTAATAAATTAGACAGATTAAATGAAGAATGAGATGGATGAGTGTGATCCTGCTGAAGGGAAATGATGGAAATTATGTAAATGATGCTGTAGAGGAAAGAGGAGGTTCCAGTTTCAGTCGAAGCAGCAGCAGCAGCGAAGATGCAGGTCTCGGTCTGGATCGGGTCTTTAATCCTGTCCTGGTTCTGGATTTTTACAGAGTCGAACTCCAAATATTCTCCCAGAATAACCTTCTCAGCCTCAGGTAGGACCTTCTGCTCTTCTGTCCGGTGATCCAACATTAAAACAGTTTTTACTCCGAAATGAACGAACATATGTTTGAGTTCTGCTTCATGAATGTCAGGCTTGATTTTTCTTTAAGTAAAGAATTTTAGCATTTAAGTACTTAAATACTGTCAAATTCGTCTGAAAACCCAATAATGTCATCGTGTTGTGACCTCGTGAGTAAAATCAATAATCGATAGTTTCTAAAAAAATGAATCAAACTCAGTTTGTGTTCAGTCAGAGAGAATCAGTAAATAACGCTGCAGTCAAAATGCCTTTAATTCAATAAAACACATTCTAACATTTCATAGGAAGAAAATAATCAGTATATAAGATAATAATTATTTTACTCCTCTTACTCACTTTATTTTAGAGTTACAAAGTCACAGCCGATGTCGTCAGAAGTCTGTTTCCTCCAACTAATATCTCATAATCAATCTGGTTCTCTACTTTAATCTTGTCCGATCACAAAATGTTGGTATTTTAATAAATATTCACATGAATATGACAGTGTGTCAGCATGTTTCACTCCCCACATGATCAATTTTGGACTGATGGCAATTGCAACAACATGAAAAAGTCTGTCAACTAACTAATGAAATAATTGATCGATTGTTGCAGCTGGAGGTCAATGAATGATTGTGTTTGTGCACTTCCTCCCATTTTAATCTTCTAAATCTGTTTCCGGCAGCAACAACAGCACAAAGAACACTTTTGGACATCCAGATGAACTTTAATATCAACGAGTACGTTTTGGACATTTAAAAAGTTTCTGCCTCTGGATGAATTAGCAGAAGTTACCATCGTGGACATTTTCACAACAGACCTTTTGACACTTTGAAAATTACATCCGTATTTTGAAACAATTCCCTTGATACACAATTTTGAAAGAACTAATTCAGCTTGCAGACAGTTGGGGGGGGGGGTCTCAGGGTAGGAGCAGCACTTCACAACTCAAGAGTACAAAAAGACAACTAGATGTAATGTTGATTACACACAGGCTTGTCCTTTTTCCCTTCTGGGCAGCAAATTTCAGTCTTCTCAGATTCTTTTCCTTTTCTGCTGATGAGATTAAACTCAGTCTTCGGCTTACATTGGTACGGCGCGGATGTGGTGCTTTGCACCCCCTTTGCAGGAAAGAAGCAGTGGAAAGGTGGTCTTTGAAGGAGAAACCTTCTCGTGTATGTGTGTCAGAGTCACAGACTTACAGAGAGAGGAACCAAAAAAAATACAAGAAAAACTGTCAAATTAAAATAATGCACCACTAAATGTGCATTTAATCTACATCACCTCAATTTCTATTATTATTTTGACTATTAGATCATAAACCGAAAAGGAAGAAACTTCTTTTTTTTTTTCTTTCAAACTTCTTTTGAGTCTTCTGCTGTGAAAATCTTTTAATATCATGAAAGGAATGTCAAAGATTACTGGTTTACATCAACCTGTATGAATCACATTCATTTTTAACTCTTTCATCTTAATAACTTGCAGTCTTAAGTACATGTTGAAGGACTCTCTTTTACCTGAGGCTCTTCACAAAGAAAATATTATGCATAAATAAATCAAACAGAACTTGGTTCAGTTTTTGTCACGGATGCAGGCGGACAATCAGGCAGATCGTAGAAAGAAGTAATTTTTATTTTGGAATTATATTGCATTACCTAATTAATTTATGTTTAATGTCTTCGGATAGACTTTCTTCTCCGGGTATTTGGAAGGGCAGAACTCTGCATTAACCAAGTATTCTCAGAAACCTGTATTGCTTTCACATTTTCTACGTGTCAGCGTTAATGAGCAGCTAAACTACGAGCTAAATGCTGCCGTCATGCTGATAACAACACATGCTTATCTTCAGCACCCACATGCATGTTGACCGGATTGGACAAATGAAATAAAGAAACTAAAACTTTGACCTCACTTTGATGCTTTATTGAGAATGAAAAGCATCAGCTACATTATTTGAATTTCTTGTGACGAAGGACCAGAAAGTCTCCTTCTTTGACCTGTTGGTCTTCTTCTGGGTTCACTGAGTCACCAAACAGGACATCCAGCTCACAAGCACCACCCTATTTTTTATTCAGTGTCCTTTGTGTAATTGCAGAGGTTTCGTTGAAGAGGCTACAGCTCCCTGAAAACGATGCACTTGTCCAGATCGTGCTGCAGAGACAGCGGGACACTGTCACGGCTGTCGGACGGACACACGTGTACAAATGCGACTTTCAAAAACCTCTGAAGGCCGTGAGTGGACGTTTCACAGCAGCACGTGAAGTCAACCGATGACAGAGCCAAACGGGCAGAAATGAACCTTTGTCTTTTACTCTGCAGGCTGACGAAAAGAAGACGGTGATCTGGAAGAACTGCAGGTCCCAAAATGTAAGCAGTTTATCAAACAACTCTAATAAACAGTACAGAGCAGAAATCGATTATCGACAAATGACAGAATCCTTCTTGTGGTTCAGGATTGCAGATATAACATCACCACGGTCATCCAGAGGCAGCACACTGACCAGCTCTTTGTCTGTGGAACCAAAGTCGGGGAAACACTTTGCTGTGACATGGTAGGACAGCAGAGAGCGGATGTGTGGCTAAGTTAGTGGTTCTGACAGCCAAACCACTTATTTATTTATTTGAAATTGCTCAGCAGTGCTGTTCTAGGAAAACCAAATATGGTGAAAGTGACTTTACCGGCCCAGATATCAGATATTGGCTTGTTTTAAATGACCTGGCTCTATAAACTCACTTTTTTTCTTTTAGACTCACTGAGTTTGTTTTGGGGTTTTTTTTGCAGAATTTGTCTGCTCAGTCACTCTCATGCAACCCGTCTGAAAGAACTAACAACATAAGACACAGCATCAGGACATTTCTCATAAAGGAAGGCGAACCGTCTGCCCTCGTTGATAAGTTACTAAGCTGGACAGGTCTGTTTTTTAGTCCTCATTTTGTGTTTCCATAGAAAACGCTCACCCTGTTCTTCCTGCATGAGTTCCTGCTCCTTCCTTCACAGAGAGTAACCTGACTGTGGCCGCCATAAAACAACAGAGCAGATGTCCGAAAGGAACTTTGTCTGATTAAACAGAAGCTTTAATACGTATTTCCTATTATAAACTCTTTTGTTTGTTAGAATCTAACATGTAAGATCTGGAACAGAAAAGAAATCCCACTGAGTTCTTTCTCTCTCTATCTTGCTGGCCTGCTTTAAACTTTTGCTCCTAAGTTCATTGGTTTGGTGTTCTTGTGTTTAAATGCGAACTGATGCACAGTGACGCCTTTCCATTCAGGCACAGCAGGTGATGATGACCTCTATATAACACACTCTGGATCTCAAGGCCAGGTCGGCATCCACAGGTTTGGAAAAGACAGAGTTGGACCGTCAAAACAAGATAAAGGTACGTTCTTTGCTCAAACAATTTAAGGTAATAAATATATGTTATATCCTAAAGCTGTAGGGAAAAATAATGACTTTATTTCTCTGTGTGCAGAGCAATACTACTTGGATTTGGTGATCAGCAGACGAACTGATTCTTTACAGAACAAAGTTTATGCCTTCTATAAGGAGAGAAACACAAACAAAGAGCTTCTCAGTGACTTGTGGCTTCCTTTTGTGACTCAGGTTTGCATGGTAAGGCCTGATTACACATATATGAACACAAATTCAAAGCATTTGCCGTTAACGCAAACTGGGACCAACCATAAACTAATATTCACACATGCATAATTAAGGGGGGGCTGACCCTTTGACTGTGTGTTGCTTCTAGGCCGATATCGGCGGTCCAAAGAACCAGCTGCAGTTCAAGTGGACATCCCAGATGAACGCCAGGCTCTTCTGTGGAAACGCCAGCAGCAAGCAGCATTTCCCCGAGCTGGTAGATGTGACCACGGTGCAGGCAGAGCGGTGGCAGGACACCAGAGTTTACGCGCTCTTCAGAAATGAATGGTGAGGCGCCCACATCACTGATGTGACAAAAGATTATTGGTTTATCAGTCAACATGAGAAAACTTGCAAAAAGACGTAGTCACCTTCACCAGCCAAACCAGTCAGCCCATCACAAAACTGTTTGGCACGTTAAGGTTACACAATAAGTCTTCATGTGACACAATGAAATAATTGTTATTGTGAGTTGGCGCAACAACACAAAAATGTGTCCTGACTACTCTTTGTTCGTGTTTTGCTTCCTCTTAAGTTTAAGGTATTTAACTTCAGTTCCTTTTTCTAAATGAAGCTGTCTAAACAGCTGCTGCAGATGTTTCCTTGCAGACCTGCTGATTCTGTGACTCTCTCTGCAGGAATATGAGTGCTGTTTGTGTCTACAACATCCAAGATATCGACCAAGTCTTTATGAAGTCCCCATTTAAAGACAACCAGGCAGACCGGAAGAGGACGGTGTGTGTCGTTTCAGGCAGTCACAGTAATGAACGGTCACAAACAAAAACCAATACACGTGCTTTTTTTCTTTTTTTTTTCTCCAGTGTGTTGCAGACAGCACAAAGTTTCCTCCAGATGTCATGGGGAAGATTGAGAAAGCTTCAGAGTTGGAGGATTGGATCCATCCTGTACATAAGTCAGGCCCGCTGCTGATGAACCACCACATCTACACCCGAATCCAAGCAGAAAGTTCCCAGAACCAGAATGAGCAACACACCGTTCTATTTCTGGCACTAAGTAAGTAAAATGATATTATAAATGTGGGGAGTCGCTATGAAAATAGCACACTAGCTTTTGATTATAAGTTCCTTTAAATAGTTGAGAAGAGGAAGTCTTTTCAAAATAGATGTGAGAGAAAGCCAGTTCTGAAACATCAGCACTCTGTTTGTTACTCATGCGTAGTTGGGATTGGTCGGGAGAAGGTCATTATGAAAAGATGGTGCAGCGTTTTTCTTTGGGCTTCGCCATTATTCTCGCTGGCCGAGCTGGTGCGTTTCTTCTGCTCTGAGTGGGATGACATTTGTCAACATGAATACTGTGGAAAAAGGGTGAAATCATTAAGTTATTTCAATTTTGTGTGAACTAAATCGAACACACATTTCAGGATACGCATCCATCAAAGCAGGAACGCCGAACTCAGCAGACGCTGGGTCCTGGTTGCTCCTCGTTGTCCGGTGAGAAATAAATTATCGGACGAGTAAAGTTATAGTTTCAGACAGTATCTATTCCCCATCAGTCGGGCTCCCATATTTTGAGAAGTGCAGCTTTAATTCCATGAACCACAATCACCAAAATTTAGTGTTGAGTCAATAGTTTCCCATGTCAAAGGAGAGGACGTGTGACTTTTATATCAACGTGATAAATCTTGTGCACAGTCTACTTACAGCGAGCATTAATAGCATGTCTTTCTGTTGCTTGGTCAGATAAAGCCAACAAAAAAGTTCAGCGAAAACATATCAGCTTACACACTCACACCACAGAGACGCTCCCAAAGCCACAAGAAGGCTTCTGATAAACAGCACGATTAACTCAGCTATTTCAGTTTGGCATGAGAAAAAGGAAAACAGACATCCAGCTGGAGGAGAAAACTCTTAGCTCGAGGTCACATGAAACTTGAGATATGAGTGGGATGTGTACAGGACGTATGATGTGTTCAACAAATTGGAGCATAAACTCTCCTGCATTGCTTTTTACAGATAATGGAGCAATCCACAAAGTAATACAGACTCCGAGCCAAGCAATAGTCATCGCTGAGTATCACCAACTCAATCCCAAACACCACATCCACATCCTGAATATCATCCTTCAGCCAACCTCAGTAAGTAACGCAGCCTGGCCCACACTGGCCTCACCCCACCCAGACCCGAGGGTGTGATTATATAGGGTGATAAATCATTGTGAGTCAAAGGAAATTGGGAAAGAGGTGGCTTAAATCAAACCAGGGCTAGCTCAGTAATGGTCAAGTGCGTTTGGAAAACCTGCGTGCTGTCTGTGTATTGTTGTAGAAGATGCTCTACGTGAACTCCAGACGTGAACTGATCCAGCTCCACGCGGCAAATTGTGCCAAGTACGGAGACACATGTGAGGACTGTGTCTTAGCCAGAGATCCATACTGCGGCTGGAACGGCACCAAATGTACCGCCGACACACAGTAAGACCTTTAAGTTACATCAGAACACAAATGTAAAGGATTTACCTCACATCCAAAAGGATCCTTTTTACTTTTACCATCTCTCACCAATATTAATTAGAGACAAAGGTGATTTGGGTTCATGCAACACTCTTTTATGGCCTACAGTGTGTACACAATATTTTATAATCAGTCACATGTTGACCTTTCTCATGTCTGAGTCAGTCTTTACTTCAATATTGATACAAGTCTTATGAGTTAAATAAAGAAAAAATAGTCATTCAGCCCTTCTTCTGTACAGCTGGCCTGCTTTAAATCATCTGATATTAAGGCCAAAGTTTGGTGTTTAACTGGCCAAAGTGTCCGTCATCCAAACCATAAAGAATCATGAGACATTTTAAAAGATACTTAATTTTTCTTTTACAAGCTGCACAGCTCTGATTGTATTTTCTTAATTCAGGCAAATTCAGCATTAATTTGGATTTTAACGCGTGCGCTTTACTAAAGAGTGGAGTGATACGGACCTCTCTCTCATTGAAAAACCAAAAACAACTTAGATTTTATGTTTGGTTTCAGCAGAACCAACTGAACAAATGATCAGTAGGCAGCAAACATACAGAATACGAGCACAAGCACAATAAATGATAACATGAGCGTTGTTGAAGCACATGAGTGTCATGAGTTTTAGTCCAGTCAGTTGACTGAGGACACTCATTATTTGACCCGCAACAGACTCCCTGTTGTTTGACAGAGGAAATTATCTCAGTATCATTTTTTTTTTATTTTTTTACAATGAGCAGTTTGTGTAAAACAGGAAAAGGAGGTGTGTAAAAGGAGGTGAATCACCGATTCAGGTCATCTACACACACACACACACACACCTCTTCCCACTCCTCTTTCCACACACCCACCCCCTCTATGATTTTTTTCTATGACATATCATTGTGATCACAAGTCGACATTAATCACCCACACCCTCTTCCTGTGTGAGTCAGGTGGTTCATAGGTTCATACCTGGCGAAACAAAGGTGTGTAACTGATGGAATTATGCAACTAATGAAAGTGACGAAGTGTGTTGATTCATGCAGATGCTGGTAAAACCTGCGAAACATTTCCACATGTTGCTCCTGTTTCCCCCTGAATTATGGAGTCACTTCAGTTCACTTTGAAGAGTTTAAATTTCCCTTTTCATTCGTTAAATAATGCATGTTTAATCACAATGTTTGACATAACATAGTTAATATAAAATAGGGCTGTCAGCTTTAACGCGATAGATTAACCCTTACCTCACCGTCAGCAGCTTCCTGACGTCATGGAGGTGAATGACAGTAATTCACTTCTGATGGTCCCAAACACTATGGAGCACTTTTTCTTCTTTATTCACTTTATAATGTGCTGAACATTTCGTGTCTGCACTTTCGCAGAGTTCTTGCTTCTAGGCAATTTGGTGAAAGCCTTTTTCTTGGACTTCTACCAGTTCTTGTAGAAACGACGCTTGCACGTAAAGATGCCACTGATGTTGTTTCCAAACTTTGGTTCCAGCATTTCTTTCTGTAGAATGCGAGGTATATTTCTGAAGAAGATATTTTTACCTCAGGCCCATTATACTTCCTGTGATTTGTAATTAATCTAAAAGTCAACTTAATAAGTAATTTTCTTGGATTCACAATCAAGATACATTAGTGAGAACTGCTTTACATTGTTAACGTGGACTTAGAAACGGTTGTGGAATGCAAAATAATGGGATTCTAAACATCGTTCAGCAGGGGGGATAGTGGTTAGTGCTGTAGCTTCACAGCAACAAGGTCGTGAGTTCAGTTCCCGGCCTGAGGCCTTTCTGTGTAGAGTCTCCATGTTTCCTCTGGGTGCTCTGGTTTCCTCCCACCGTCCAAACACATCATGTTTGGGTTAATTGGTGACCCTAAATTGCCTGTAAGTGTGAGTGGTTGTTTGTGTCTGTCTGAATAAACTGTGAGCCTTTATTTTTCTAATCAGTGAGTCATCCAGCTGGAAGGTTCTTGGTTTAAGTGTCAAACCTCCATCCTAATGTCATGTCCGTATTTCAGCTCCGGTTTTGAAGCCTTGAGTTGGTAATTGTCATCTTAGTTTTTTTTTTAAACCCAGAAGAAACCATATATGGAGGATAAACTGAAGCTGTCCTCTAACTTCAATGGTTGTACACTCTGTCAGTCACACCCTGACCAGGGTGAACCCGCCCCCCACTCGCCCCAGTATCAGCTGGATGGACAGATGGATTCTTTTTGTGGTGTGTGGTGAATTTCTACAGTGTTTGTGTTTAGGCATCTCCCGGTTTGCTAAGACACACAACCTTTCTTAATATAACTCATTTTGACTGACATCCTTTCATTTCGAACAGTGAGACGCTGCAAAACGTGAGCTCTGGGAATTACACCATCTGCCCCGCTTCCACCGAGAAAGGTGAGATATCTGCAAGTTCACTGCACATAAAGGCCATTGGCTGTTGGTGACATAAAATGTGTGTTTTCTGAGCAGTGCAGCCTACTTAAAATATACTCAAAAGGGTCGAGGCACTTCGGCGTTAACTACACAAATCAACACTTCCTTCCTGTTTTATCTCACTGGGCTTATTCAGTGTGACTGCAACATAAAAGCTCTACAACACAACACATACTAACATGTGACTTCTGAAATTCTGAACAGTTTCTCCTTTCCCTCTGTGTAAAATGTTTTGTTTTCAAGTTGGGTCTGTGTAATGCTTTGCGTACAGTCTTTCTGCTAAGCTGATGATGATCTAAAACTGATCCTATGTAGCCCACTCAACATCAGTTATTAGTCTGCAGGGACACAGCACGAACATCTGAAGAGCCTCCATTAGTTTACTCATAACAACCATTATCCAAATACACAAAACTAAATCCACAAAGCAAATCTGAGCCCCGAGCATTTTGGCTCCTGGCTCTCTATGTGCTGAAAAGCAGCTTCATTGTCTGTAAGCTTTTTGCTCAGAGACCATCTCAGAGAGAAGTGTTACTTAAAGTCATTGTACTTCTCTGATCTGTATGAACTCAGCTTTTCTCACTTTGTAAGTGCTATTGTGGTGCAGAGGATGTATCTGGTGCAGAGTCTTGCTGTTTCTATTTTAAAACAGAGCAGACAACTTCTATCTCTGCCAACCACCAGTTGTATCATGGTTGAATCTACAAATCAATATGAAAGAATTCAAAAACAGCTGTGCCGTTTCAGTTTGTATTTACTGTTGATTTCAAGAAGGAAAAAAGCCCACAGAGAGATTTTTCAACCATTTTTCAGACATAAAATATTTTTACTCCTGTTAATTCAGCGTACAGTGGAAATGAAAATGATGCTTCTTACAGACTTTCCCAAAAATTGTAGATAAAAACTAAAGCAAATGACTATTTGGACTATTTGCCCCACTATGAGGGTCCTGATACAGATTTGAATAATTGAAAGAAAGGAGCACCAAAGACATAAGGGAAAACAGACCAGCCACAAATATGATGCAATTTATTTCTCAATATAAATATTTCAGATAATCATCCCCCCAGTACTGGCCTGTGAAATTACCCCTGTGTGGAAATGAATATATGTAGATACATAATCTCTTTTCATGGTTGAGCTGGAGAGGTAAATCTACAAAGACATCAGTGATCAGTGCCACAGTCAAAAAAGCAAATTCCTTCTTCAAACAAGACAGTCAAATGTGACCTTGCCGACAAAATGGGTGTGTCATGCAAAGTATTGCATTTCCTCAGCAGCCTACAGCTTTGTGACTCCTCACCTTGTTTTCAACACCCATTCTTGGCCAAAGGTGCCACAGCATTCAACCCGAGAGTAATTCTATATACATATATTACCAGTTTCATTCTGATTTTCGCTTTAAGAACTGTGATCAACAGAGGAAAAAAAGAAAAAGGAAATCCCCATTGCTAGGAAAGAAAGCCCAGACTTTAGCTCATCACATGCAAGAGAGCATGTGAAAAAATACTGGACAATACCAGATTGTCACAGGATCATTTATTAAAAACACATCATCATTGTTATCACTTTCATTATGAAGTTACTCACTGTTTCATCATCAGATTAATTATCAACACAGCCCTCTAAGCACACAATCCTTTGTGACTTCTCTGGAAGACGATCCAGGCGTACTGGGCTTGGCTTGCAGGATGTCTGCTTGAATTATTTATTTAATCTTCTTCTTCTCCTTTCGGCTTTTCCCTTCAGGGGTCGCCACAGCGAATCAGTTGCCTCCATCTAAGCCTGTCTTCTGCATCCTCTTCTCTCACGCCAACCACCTTCATGTCCTCTTTCACTACATCTATAAACCTCCTCTTAGGTCTTCCTCTAGGCCTCCTGCCTGGCAGTTCAAAACTCAGCATCCTTCTACCAATATATTCACTATCTCTCCTCTGGACATGTCCGAACCATCTCAGTCTGGCCTCTCTGACTTTATCTACAAAACCTCTAACATGTGCTGTCCCTCTGATGTACTCATTCCTGACCCTATCCAACCTGGACACTCCCAAAGAGAACCTCAGCATCTTCAGCTCTGCCTCCTGTCTTTTCCCCAGTGACACTGTCTCTAGACCAAACAACATCGCTGGTCTCACCACAGTTTTGTACACCTTTCCTTTCATCTTAGCTGAAACTCTCCTATCACACATCACACCTGACACTTTTCTCCAGCCGTTCCAGCCTGCCTGCACACGCTTCTTCACCTGTTTTCCACACTCTCCATTGCTCTGGACTGTTGACCCTAAGTACTTAAAATCCTCCACCTTCTTTATCTCTTCTCCCTGTAACCTCACTCTTCCACTTGGGTCCCTCTCATTCACACACATATACTCCGTCTTGCTGCGGCAAACCTTCATTCCTCTCCTTTCCAGGGCAAACCTCCACCACTCTAGCTTCTCCTCCACCCGTTCCCTGCTCTCACTACAGATCACAATGTCATCTGCAAACATCATAGTCCATGGAGATTCCTGTCTAACCTCGTCTGTCAGCCTGTCCATCACCATAGCAAACAAGAAGGGGCTCAGAGCTGATCCCTGATGCAGTCCCACCTCCACCTTGAACTCCTCTGTCACACCTACAGCACACCTCACCACTGTCTTACAGTCCTCATACATGTCCTGCACCGCTTTAACATACTTCTCTGCCACTCCAGACTTCCTCATACAATACCACAGTTCCTCTCTGGGCACCCTGTCATAAGCTTTCTCCAGATCTACAAAGACACAATGCAGCTCCCTCTGACCTTCTCTGTACTTCTCTATCAACATCCTCAAAGCAAATACTGCATCTGTAGTACTCTTTTTTGGCATGAAACCATACTGCTGCTCACAAATGCTCACTTCTGCCCTTAGTCTAGCTTCAACTACTCTTTCCCATAACTTCATTGTATGGCTCATCAGCTTTATTCCTCTGTAGTTGCTACAACTCTGTACATCTCCCTTGTTCTTAAAAATGGGCACCAGCACACTTCTCCTCCATTCCTCAGGCATCTTCTCACTATCTAAGATCCTGTTGAACAACCCAGTCAGAAACTCTACTGCTACCTCCCCTAGACACTTCCAGACCTCCACAGGTATATCATCAGGACCGAGTGCTTTTCCACTCTTCATCCTCTTCAGTGCCCTCCTCACTTCATCCTTACTAATCTTTGCTACTTCCTGGTCCACAACAGTCACCTCTTCTACTCTTTGTTCTCTCTCATTTTCCTCATTCATTAGTTCTTCAAAGTACTCTTTCCATCTTCCCATCACACTATTGGCATCTGTCAATACACTTTCATCTCTATCCTTAATCACCCTAACCGCCTGCACGTCCTTCCCATCTCTGTCTCTCTGCCTTGCCAACCTGTATAGATCAGTCTCTCCCTCCTTACTGTCCAACCTAGCATACAAGTCATCGTAAGCCCTTTGCCACCTCTACTTTCACCTTACGCTGCATCTCCCTGTATTCCTGTCTACTCTCTTCAGTCCTCTCAGTGTCCCACTTCTTCTTAGCTAACCTCTTTCTCTGAATACACTCCTGCACCTCCTCATTCCACCACCAAGTCTCCTTATCCACTTTCCTTCCAGATGACCCACCAAATACTCTCCTACCTGTCTCCCTGATCACATTAGATGTAGTTGTCCAGTCAACTGGAAGCACTTCCTGGCCATCCAGAGCCTGTCTCAACTCCTTCCTAAAAATCATACAACACTCTTCCTTTTTCAGCTTCCACCATTTAGTCCTCTGCTCTGTCTTTGCCCTCTTCATCTTACTCACCAACAGAGTCATCCTACACACCACCATCCTATGCTGTCTGGCTACACTCTCACCTACCACTACTTTGCAGTCACTGATCTCCTTCAGATTACACCGTCTACACAAGATGTAGTCTACCTGTGTACTCCTACCTCCACTCTTATAAGTCACCCTATGTTCCTGCCTCTTCTGGAAGAAAGTATTCACTACAGCCATTTCCATCCTTTTTGCAAAGTCAACCACCATCTGTCCTTCTGCGTTCCTCTCCTGGATACCAAACCTGCCCATCACCTCCTCATCATCTCTGTTTCCTGCACCAACGTGTCCATTGAAGTCTGCACCAGTGACAACTCTCTCACTTCTAGGGATGCTCTGCATCACTTCATCAAGGTCCAACCAGAATTTCTCCTTCTCCTCCAGCTCACATCCTACCTGTGGAGCATACCCACTAACAACATTGAACATTACACCTTCGATTTCTAGCTTCAGACTCATTACTCTATCTGATACTCTTTTAACCTCCAGAACATTCCTAACAAACTCCTCCTTCAAGATAACTCCTACTCCATTTCTCTTCCTATCTACACCATGATAGAACAACTTGAACCCTGCTCCTAAACTTCTAGCCTTGCTACCTTTCCACCTGGTCTCCTGGACACACAGTATGTCTACCTTCCTCCTCTGCATCATGTCAACCAACTCTCTACCTTTCCCTGTCATAGTTCCAACATTCAAAGTCCCTACTCTCAGTCCTAGACACTTGCCGTTCCTTTTCTCTCTCTTCCTACGAACACACCTTCCTCCTCTCCTTCTTCGACTTCTTCGACGAACAGTAGTCCAATTTCCAACGGTACCCTGTACGTGAACAGCACCGATGGCGGTCGTTGTTAACCCGGGCCTCGACCGATCCGGTATGGAAGTCATTGATTCGATTCGCATGTTTGATTTGGCAAAAGTTTTACGTCGGATGCCCTTCCTGACACAACCCTCTGTATTTATCAGGGCTTGGGACCGGCACAATAAGGCACTGGCTTGTACCCCCTTGCGGCTACATTGAATTATTTATTTAATGACAGATTAAATAAACTAAACAGAATCCACATTCACCTTCGAGCTAACCAAGCGTACTGTTTTTTCTCAGCCTTAAGATGGACTCATGGGGGGCAAGCAGGGGATACAGCGAAGACCTCAGTGACCGTCAGACTTCCCAGCCAGGCCAAGTATTTCCTCCGGTGTCCGATGACCTCCAAACACGCCGAGTACACATGGCATCACAAAAGAGAAACCAAAACCTGCAGGTCTACCAACCAGGACTGTTTGTTTCTGATCGACAGCATGGCCCCCCAGCAGGAGGGGTCCTACAGGTGTGAGTCGAAGGAGAACGGCTACACCAAAGTCCTGGCCCAGGTGGACCTCCAGCTGGACAACGAGGCGCCAAGGCCCCCATCGGGCCTGGCGGTCTGCCTCAGTCTGCTGGCTGCGCTGCTGGTCTTAATGTGATAGCAATGGAAGCCGACACGATGACAATGAATGAAAAACCAGCAAGATTCCTGAATTATACAGTAAATCAGGCCCAGAATGTGAAAAGAAAAGCCGTTAATTTTTTTTTTTTTAATTTTCCTGGTTTAATTTATTCAACCTTGCTTTTGTCTCCGTCTTTTTAGATAGCAAAAATTTCCATATTTTTTTTAAATAGAGAAAGTTGTATTTTTTATACATGAAAATGACGCTTTTTAAAAATAAAAATGTGAATAACTGGAAGTGCAGCCATTTCCGCAGAAGCTCTTCGTTGTCGTCCTCCGTTTCTTTAGAACTAAAGCCGTACCTGAGCTTTATTATAATTATTATTATGTTTTATTTATTATTCTGATTATTGGACGTATCTGTTCATGTTTGTCATCGTGAAGTCAGCGAAACGGCCTCTGCCTTTAGCAACGATGCTACATTAGCCGCCGGAGGATTTGAGCCAAAGGTTTCTAAATTTGTGGATCATGTGAAACAGCTAACTGAAACGAGGTTGTATACTCCAACAAAACAAACACAACGAAAGCCCAACGTAGCTTCAGCTACTCAAATGAGGCTCTCAGGGCGACTCACAACCGCGATACAACAACCGGAAGCTAAGAGCTAAAGGCTACTAGCAGCTAAATGCTACATCCGGAAGTGAACGACTTCCGGGACTTGAACAGAAAATCCCTCGGCCTGAGAGAAAAAAGAAAAGAAAATGGACGTTTAAGACGATTAATCTTAACTTCACCAAGCCCGTCAAAGTCCACCAACCTGGCTCTCTAGTGAACGGGCGGATCCTTCACTGCCAAGGCCCCCCGGCCCAGCCTCCATCACCTCCGCGCCGGAGAGCGTCGATATTCGGCGACTACGCGTCCGAGGTGCCGGCCCAGCGGGAGGCCTGCTGCGGGGGAAGAGGCCCGTTGAAGCCGGCTGGGGAGCTCCACAACAACACGGTCCAACTTGTATGTAATTGTAGTCTTTTTATAGTTAATTCTCACGGTGTTCAAATCTCTGTTAATTGTGTCGCCAAATGTGATTATTTATTTTATTCCTCTTTGTGATCAACAATATCAACCTTTTCAAGCTTGGAGAGGTTTGTTTGTTTTTGAGTGTTTTTGTCATTTTTGATTTAAAATGCCAGATTTTTTAATTGCCATATGCCTTTCTTTATTCCCTGCAGTTGTTTTTTAAAGCGGAGGATGAGCCCTTTTAGTTTCACTTCTTGGAGGTGTAGAGGTCAAGGCCTTTAAAATGGGATCAAGTATTTTTGCACTTTAAAATCATTGTGCTAATTTACTCACAGGAGGAAATCCCCATTTTGTCAACATGACTTTATAAATCTTAGTAATCCACCCTCTTTCAAGGAGGATTTGTCATTTTAACCGATCTCCGTTTTTCTTCCATTTAATTGAATCCATTAATACGAGACACCAACTCATTCAGTGTAAAATCATACATTTTTTCACTTTTCCCACAGCGACTTTAACACAATCTTTCTTTCTGTCCCTGCTGTTTTTGAAAAGGTAAATCAGGTTATGGCATCCTGGTTCTTCTTTTTTGGTGTTTGCCCAAAACTCACAGGCTTTTGTTGTGACATTTTCAATTTGTATGGTGACATACAGCAGACAGCGAAGCCCTGATGGCCTTTTTGTGATTATTGGATTGGTTTGATTTTCCTTTGGCCTTTCTCTCTCTGTTACAACAAACCCTTTTGTTTCGTAAATTCATTGCAAAAGAGGATATCCTGAGAGAGTGGAAGTCTATTTTCCTTTGCTTTTAAAATGGCTGAATGAATGTTTTCCTGTCTGCATCTTGAAAATATTTGGTGTCTGATTCCCCCCCAAGTTACCTGAGAACTGGGGACCCTTCGTTGAACATATTAGCGGAAGAAGTGTCTCACTAGGATTTCATTTATATAGACATTTATATTATAGACATCTTAGTCATTTCCCTGAGTGACATGCATATGTATCTTTAGTGTGAGCTGGCAGTTTTTTTTCTGTTTGGTTGGGAAATTATTTTGAAATAGAGACTTGAGAAAAGTAATTAATACATCAGATAATTTGACATATTCCATTGTATTTGGCGGTTATAAAGAAAATCAAACAAAAACACACAAGTCGAGCTGGTTGTATGAAAAGCTGAAAGACCTGTGTAATGTGATAATAGTCTGCTGGCTGTCACTTTTGGGAAAAGTTAAATAACTTGAAACCCGAGACTTACTGAAAACTGATTCAGAATGAAAACCACCTCCAGTTCCCAGCATGTGTTTCATTCATCATTCATGGTAAACTACCATTTGAAATGTGAACATTTCCTTTAAATATAAGATGCTTTCAGAAGGGAATTCTGAAGGGACTGCCATCAGACTGTTGATTGGGGGGGCATTTCTTTCTTGTCAGAAAGAAAGAGAAACTAACAGTTCATTGACAGAAATCATTGTGAATTGGAAACCTTTTTTTTTTTTTTTAAGGATATGAAAATACGAACTGAACCAAACATTGGTATTGACCTTTTAAGGAGGAAATAACACAACACACAGGAGTAAGATATAAAGTAAAACTTTATCATGACATACAAGTTTAAAGCCCTGAGAACCATATCTTTTATATTACTAATATGAACAAAACTGAATGTGTGAAAACCACTTTGGAAAAGTGCTCCTCTTAAATACAATCAGCACAAACCAGTTTTTACAAGCATTCGTGTGTTTTGTCCTATTTTTGTTTACTTTAATCAAAGAGAAAACTATAATATCAGTAATATCATTATTATCATGTCCATAATAATAACAGTACAAAAATATGCACAAACCCCACAGTTGAATTAATATACGGAGCATTGTACAAGCCAAAAACAACAACATAAAATTGATAAATGAGGTATTCGATAACCACTTGCATATGCGCCTGTTTTTACACAGATCAGGTTAGTTTTTAAACAATTTAAAACTGAATTAACTCCAAAATCATCTGAGAGACAAAAGGTTCTGCAGAATTCCAACTTCACAGCTTCCTGAGTGACGAGACTTTGCCTGCAGTTACTGACGATGAAAAGAAGTGAAATAATTTTTTTTTTTTTTTTTTTAAGAAATTAAAATAAAATCCAAAAAATGCAACACCAAAAACCAAAGTAGGATTCAGCGAAGTGACTGCAGCTTCCGTCAGTACTCGTCCCCCAACGCAGCTTCAACATCGAACGCAACAGTGAATACAGCCCACTGCCCTGAGGTATTGTGGTAAGAAGAAGTCAAGGGGGGAGACGGGGGTGAGGGGGGTGTCTCGACTAGACACAGATGCACGGATGCTTACAGGCAAAGCACACAATATATACTCATCCACACAGCAGGTCAGGCGGCAGCAGCCTGGAGGTCGGCGAGCAGACGTGAACGACCAAACGTCGACACACTCCAGTCTGCGCACAACAACAACAACAACAACAACACAAAGTGCCCCTCGCCGGGACACGGTGACTCTGTTTGTACTGGACAGCTGCCAGTCAGCAAACTGGGAGCTGCACGGTCGTGAAGGAGGCTGATGCTGGAGAGAACTTCCATAATTGATGATCCAAAAAAAAAAAAAAAAAAACACAAGAGCTTCCTCTCAGCTGATAAAACAATCATGGCAGGATCCTCAGTGCATGTGGGCGTGCAGATATTTAACCGCAGCTGCAACCACATACAACACCCACTCAGCCTTCGTACACACACACACACACACACACACACACGCACACACACACACACACACACGGACAAACGTACAAAGGCAGTGAAGCTACTTTATCAAACAGTCAACGCTTAGACTAAAGAGAATAAACAGAAAGCTTGGACTTAGAAATAAGAAAGTGTTTTAGTAACGCAGCCCGAAATCATAAAGCTTAATCGTTACTAAAACAAGGTCCACCAGGAAAAAAAAATAAAAATAAAAATAAAAATCAACACAAATAAATAGGAAAACTCTCTCTTCTGACAACTGGTGTCTAACGTCTAGACTGAATCATCCCCCTGCCCACCCGAGAAAAAAAAAAGAAAAGTGATCACTCTCCAAAGGATTAAGCTCGAAGAGAAAAAGACATTTTCCCAGCCAGCTGAGTAGAGAAACCTCCGCCGGCCGGATCTCACCAGCAACTACTTTTAAGGCAGCATCTACAAATCTCACCTTTATAAAATACAGTTATGTGTCGTACAGGGTTGTGAGGGGGTACACCACCAGGACAAAAGAGCTCCATCCTCAAACCCCCTCACACCCTCAACTGTGATCTGCACTGCAAAACCTGACACGTAATGGCTAAAATACAATCTAATAAAAGCAACAAGGCTGCCCACCTCAGATCACACTGGGCTCAAAGAGGTTCCTAAACAGTTAAAATGCCTCACATTCAACACAGATAAAGCTAGAAAATTCATTCTCATCCATAATGGTATTTCAAAATGCTATGAATTTAGTTTAAAGGGAAGAAAAGTACGTCATAATTGAGGGGATGCTTCTGAATTATCAGGAAATGAGTCTTTCAATAATTAGACTCATGAGCCTCTGGCCATGGGATAAACTGTGTCCACGGGGGGTTAAATTAGGGAGACCGCTCAGAGACACAACAGCACCTGAGCGACGCTCTGGTTAATAACACTTCAAAATCTGCTAATAACCCACAAAAAACGTCCATCTGTACGTGCCACAAAATCTGATTTTGAGACTTTCAATCCGGTTTTGAATAATAATTTTTATCGAATCGTGGAAACAAAGCACTTGTCACTCTAAAGATATTTTCACTTGCTTGAGGAAAAAACAACAAAAAACAAAATCGGATTCCGTGAGATTAGATGAAACATTTTTTTTGAAACTGCTGCAGCAGGTGGGAGCGACGGAGCTCGTCTTTGGTTTCTAGCTGTGCAATAACCAGAGTCTAATGTGAGCCGGCGGACTAAGGTGTTCAGGCGCCGGTCACATGATTGTACACGTGCATTTCATTTCGCCGCTGTCGTGGAAGAAGACGTTCACTGTGATCGAGAAGACGTCTGTGGTCAAATTTAAGGTTAGCGTGCTTGTTTTTTTTGTTTTGTTTTGGGATTTTTTTTTTTTTTTTACATTTTTTCAACACCTTGAAAAAATGTTAACACTCGTTTCTAAGAAAAGAGGCAGGTATATCACTCCTCTCAGACATCAACTTGAGGAACCAAAAAGAAAAGAAAAGAAAGAACGAAAGAAAAACAGAAGCAAGCATAAAAGTTCTACAAGTAAAATACAGGAGGAGAGAAATAGCAAGCCCATCCCAGGTCTGTTTGTCCCCCAAACCACCAGCAGTGTGTCAAAAGGTTTACATCAGGTTCAGTCCAGGTCCGGTTTCCATCTCAGGTCGGGGCGAGGGGCAAGTCTTGACGGCTCTGCAGCCGTATGAGGTATGTAGTGTAACTCTCCTTTTGAGAGAGCCGGATGAGGTATTCTTGACAGTCATGTAGACTTGTGCATTCTTCAGGTTTGGATCCTTTGTTGTTTTTTCTTTTAAATTAACAGTGATTCCTTGCAGTTAGGTTCTCATTGCTTCCTGAGAGAGGGACACCCTCCGGAGCAATGACTGACGTGCTGCGGGGGGGGGGGGGGGGGGTGCACAAACAGAATGGGAAAACAAACTCAAACCTGACTCTAGCAGCAGCTAAGCTAATGCCTCGGTCACAAAGATCGGAGCTGGGAGGAGAAAAGAGCTCAGGGTCTGCAAAGTAAATAACATCATAATGTCCCTCCCCTGAAAAGTTGTGCGCTATTTGTTTTCAGACAGCTTGTGCGGACCAGCACGAGGGGGAATTTTGGGGTTATACTTCCAGCCTTTCTATAAGGGACTGAGGGCGGACTTGTGAAATGAGGTACTTAATGTGCTGCTCTACAGCATCTGATCATTCACCAGTTTAAGCGGAGTAGTGGGATGGGGGGTACAGCGGGTTAAAGAAACCTGAGCGTCCCCCGTCTGGAGGCCTGTCACTGTGAGGTGGGTGCTCTGTACACAAGGTTCCACTGGTGAGTTACTCGACTTCCCCTGATTGCAACTAGGTCAAAAAGAATACAAAAATAAAGTTGATTCAGGTTAAATATACTACAGCTCCTGAGGTAAAGACACCACTGCAGGTTACTTGATTTGAGGTATGTAAAAAGAGAAAAACTAAAAACACAAAAAAAAAAAAATCATTCTAAAACACAAAATCAAAAGGACAACAAAATGGCAACAAACAAACAAAAGTCCTAAGATAAAACTTTTCAAGTTCAGTTGTGACTACACCTGTCAGTGGGTTTTGGCTGAGCTGATTGTGTTTAGCATGTACATTAGAATTAACAAGTGTGTGTCAATCGTGTGTATGTGTGTATGATTGTGTGTGAGTGTGTGTGCGCGCGTGAATAAAATGCATAGCTGTGCGTTTGGGCACATGATGTCATGTAATATTCTCAGGCTCTGTGTTCATGATTGGACAGCCAAGAGGTTGACAGGGTTGATGAGGTATTTGTTGTGCAACAGTTTGTTATTCTTATCGGTTTCTCGTTGTACTGTATATTCATGCGGAGTCTCCCGGCGGAAGAGAGGCCCGGGGAGCAGGTAGGAAGGGGCCGCCCGAGTTAGGGCGACCCGCTGGGGGCCGGCTCAGCCGAGCCAGGACCCTTCGAGGAGGAGGAGGATGTGGGGCTGAGGGTCTGAGCCTGGGGTGCAGAGAAACCAAAGCTAGTGCTGGTTCCAGCCGGGGAAGCTGAGGCGGCTGCAGCCGACACGGCAGGACCCGGGGCCCCACTGGACTTGTGGGCAAACAGGGTTCCTGGATTAAAACAGGAGAAATCATTACATCAGGATCGAGAGAGTAAATTTAAAAAGGTTTTAAATCACAAAACAACAACAACTCCGCACACACCTGAGTAGATTGTGCCATTAACCTCCACTGAGACAGTGATGCTGGCATTTCCATTGGTTGAGATGCTCAGAGACATGTCCTGCTGCTTCTCATCTGGACACACAGAAAGGACAGTAAGCTGATGATGTGTTGTGTGGCTACAAACGCGTTTAACCATTTTACACCGAGTGTGCCTCTTCAAAATTAAATCATGTTCGCAAATGTTTGCTCTATCAGACAAAGTCCAGCAGTTTCTAAAGGCTTCACAGCCAATTCAGAGTTGTTACGGTAATACCACTCGCACTGTTGAATCTGCTCCTCCGTTGTTAACCGTTAATACATTCTTTCGACATTCTGTAAACTGCCAGGTATCGAAAGCACTTACTGACACTTTCTGGACCGTTTATGGTTGAAATAAACAACAAGTCCAGGTGGACAGCCGGAATCTTGGGTGGTAAAGGGTTAAAGTCCGACCTGACACTCTCGGCAGCACTGACCTCTGGTGGTGATAGCTGGGGCTCCCAGGCGCAGATTCATGGGCATTTGGGAGGCCATGGCCAGCAGGTTGTGCTGGAAGGCCTGCTGCATCAGGCGCTGCTGCTCTTCTGCCAGACGGGCCATCTTTCTCTCGGGTCCTTCTCCCACGCCGGTCTCCAGCTTTTCTCTCAGCTGCTCCAGAGTGGCGGCTCTCGCCAAACCGGCAACCTGCTGCTGTCCGAGAGCCAGAGCCATGGAGGGCCTGGCTGCCATGATGGAGGGGGTCAGGTCATCTGGAGGAGGGAGACAGAGAGATGGAGGATTGGTTTTATGATTTCTGATTAGTCCATACTCAGGAAATGATTGGAGGGTGAATGTGAGCAGTTGTCTGTTCTCTGTATCTACTGAATTCACTCCACTCTCATAGGAAACTACAGAGTCCAGAGTCACATTCCAGCCCAGTTACAGCGACATCAGTCAGTACGTTTACATGCACAGTTAAGTCGAACTATAAAGCCGTCTCATCGGACTTCTGTCCTTGTCCCAGTATACATGCACGGGAGTGAAATTGATGTATTTGTTGAGATCATGTCGCCTCCGCTACGATAGGTGGCGATATGCACTCTTTGGGCTTGTGGGTAATGGGCCACTACGGATTGACCTGTGACGTCACAGACCACAACAGAGGTGGAAAGAAAAAAACACCGGTGAGATGAGCAAAAATGAGCTTTTGCTGCAGACTTATCCATGTTCGACACGTTAGCAGTTAGCCGGCTTCTTTTGTCTGACCTCCTACGTTTGCGTTTTAAATGCCGTTCGACTTCCGGGTCATAGCTCGGCACAAAACTTTAGCACATGCACAGATCAGCTCCTCCAGCTCCAGTCCGACTGTCCGTATACATGCAGCAGTAGATCGACTTTCAATCGATTATCTGGGTGTGTTAGTCCGACAGTTATAAACTCGACTTCAGTCGAGCTAACGTGTTTACATGTACTTTAAAAGTCCAGTTTGGTCGGACTAATGCAATAATTTGTTTTTTTTAGGTGTCATGTAAACGTACTGAGTGTAAAGACAGTGATCAACAGGATCCCACTGATGTGGACTGGAGACTTCAAAGTTCATATAATGTCCCCCCCCAGCGTGGGAACCATGTCATTAATCAGGAGTAAAGATGAGGGCCCTCAGGAGCCCCGGGGCAAAACTGGTTCACACATTGTCCCTTAAACACCTGGATGGACAAGACACACATTCACACAGTCATATAACAACATAACAACCACATAGACACACAATGCTGGGACGATGGGTGGGTGGGGGTGAAATTCACAAATATAAGGCTCTGAAGACGCTCGGATGAGAACAAATTTTGGTCTAAAATGACAAATAAACTGTTATGACTTGAAAATGTCTTGTTGTCGTGTTGGTACAAAGAAAAATCTCCATTTAGTCATTTAATCTGTCACCTGATGGATAAATACAGGACACGGCGCTGAAAGTCAGCTGGGACTGGACGCAGCTCGTCCAAACTGCGACAGAGGGCGGCATTTCTCTACAGATACTCAGCGCGGCTTCGACTGGAACTCTCCAGTCTGTTCCGACCGCCGCAGGGAGGGTTCAGGGTTAAAGATAAATATTTGCCCAGTTTAATATAACCTTCATTAATCCACAGAAAGGTCTCTTAGTATATGCCCCCCCAGTGGCCCCCTCCTAAACCCTTCAGAGATACACATGTTCATCTAAGAGCTTCCTGTTTTGAAGACTAAACTTATTTTCCTAAAATCTTCTATCTTGAGTCTCCAAAATGAACCGATGCCTCACCTTTCTTCAGAGAGGGTCCTGGTGAGGCCTGCAGGCCATTGAGGGCCCCCGAGGTCCCCGCCCCCAGAGCGGAGAGGTGCATCTTGGGAGGTGACAGGATGTGGGGGGCCGTGCTGGGAGAAGGAGAGAAGCGGAAGAGGCTGCTGCTGTAGCTGGGACGGCGGCCCTCGCGGCGGTTACTGTCGATGGCGGCCTGCAGCTCACCTGGAGAGCTCAGGCCTTTCCTCTCACACTCATACGGGTACAGGTACTTCATGTACCTGAAGATAACGCACACAGAGGACATCACTGCAGTCATACCATCACCAGGACTCAACAACAACAACAACATCTTTGTGAAATTTCAGCAAATTTCAATAAAATTATTGACCACATTTATATTCCCCTTAAACAGAAGATAAGAGTCAAAAAAAAAAAAAACTGCTGTCCGCCTTTGAGAGGTAGAAACTACTTTGTGCGAATCTACTACATCTTATTTTAATGTGTTGAGTTAACTTTAAATGTTAACCTTTGACACATATTCTTCTTATTCTGGTTCTCTAATCTCACTCACCTTTTATAGCATTTCCAAAAAAATCAGGTTACTCCAGAAATCTGACACTAATCTATTTCTGGAGGTTTAACAACACACCTGGTTGGTATGGAGCTCGTCACTTGTCGAAAAACATGTTGTGGGTTTATACTTGGGTGACATCACTGCAGTTTTACAAGTATGCACAGTCACACCTCTGGTATGTTTTCCATCCCCTCACAACATACAGTTAAATGAACATCCACTACTGCGCAGACCGACTGCATAATGGTGGAGGATCAATAAGAAACTAAGAGCAGCAGCGTCCATTAGATAGAGTTTGCGAAGCAATGCAACGCAACACACAACAGCCCACCGGCATTAAAAATGCATGAAGGTTCATTAGGGCACGCTGCTGGTGGACGAAGAAGAGAGGTGTTACGTCTACTGAAGGGCTTCCATCACCGGGGCTGGAGAGGTTTAGTGGAGGCTCGGCGTACATGCTGTCAGTCAAACCCCACCTTGGTCATCGTGAACTCTGACCCAAATCACATCAATAAATCTATGGGGATCAATGGGCTCTGTGTGATGTAATGGATGGAGGGATTGAATGGGAAGAGGGAAGGCGACAGAGTGGAGGAAACAAATTTGCATGTGTATAAACACACAGCCGCAGTTAATATTGACATCCCTACTTGCACCAGCATGCACGCAAAACTACAAACGCACACGCTCGTGGTATCGGGGAGGTACCGCTTGTTTGTGGATAAAAAAAGGTCACACACTTGGAAAAAAAAAAAAAAAGAAATTCTGTGTTTAGTTCCAGTGAATCAAATTACGGCTGACATGAGTCACATTGGAGAGAGCATCAATTTATGACCACGACAGCCAGTGAAAGGAATTTTTGTTGCTCGCCTATGACACAAACAGAGACTCACTGTGTGCGCAGGGTGAACGCTGCACTGGTGATTGAAGTCGGCAGGTTGAGTCCCTTTGTGATTTCTCTCCAGATCTTTTTGTTGATGACCTCGACCAGCCCCCCCTTCTCCGTCACCAGCTTGTACAGCATGTACAGATCCAGGACCTGCTTGGCCATGATGGGGATACGATTAACAGGCGTTCCTATGGAAGAGAGGAAAAAAATCATACAGATCAATCAATACAATACGAATTATACATGTGAGCTGGAATGGCTCGGTAATACTCAACAGATGATACATGGCGGCCCGCTTTATTCCACGATGCAGCTGTGCATGCATTTTTAACGCGGTCAGTCTCGACGGGAATGGAAACCGTAATGCCGATCATTTCCTCCTGCGGACTCATAACGGCTGCTACAGTGAAGATGAATTTTTACAATAAGCATTAATTCATCCACCAATCAATGCCGAAGCACGCAGGAATCATTTTGTGGCCTCTAAGAGCCATCAGGATGCCGGTGAGACCAGGGTGGCGGGCCTGTCGCCTGCATGCCTGTTAAATTTGGCTTGAAAACATATTAGCCCAGTTAAGGCAATCTGGCTTGACCTGGAAAAGGGGATTCGCAAACAACACAAAGCAAAGCGGCTCTAGACTTTTGATACAGATGCATTAATCTTGTCAGCAGCTTATCTGCAGCGAAGCTTGCAGGGAGCGTGTGGGGCGGGTGGGGGGGGGGGCAGGGGTTCGACGTATGCAACAGAATCAAAAAGTGCAATGTGCAACAGTGTAAGCGTGGAGGAGGGGACTGGGGATTGTGAAGAACTGCTAATCCACGGGCAGCGGTGGGTGGGGGGCTCCTGGATAGGCCAGTATAATGAAGCTCATTTAGAGGATTGCACCGAGTAAATCCACACCCCTCTGCTGTTAGTGCTGCCGGGCCCGGCGAAGGGGAGTCATACAGATTTGCCTTCACGGTTAATGCCAGCCAATCCTTCAGCCCTTCCACAGGCTGCTCTTAACCTGGAATTGGGCTCATTAATGACTCTGTAAAATAGCAGCGTGATCAGGCCATGAAGATTAGCCCTGATTCATTTTCTTAAATTAGCAACATGTCTCTAAGCCATGTGCGAGGGGTGAACACATGGACCCGGCCCTGAGATCAGGAAGGTGTGGGGTCACTGTCGGGTACGAAGGATCGCTTCGAGCTGCTATGCTGCTGTTTCAGGAACTCAACTGTTCTTACAGAAAACCAACTCTGCTGGTCCAGGACAAAAAAACTGGAGTTAATAATAATAATTTAGAAATAAAGACTAATCTGGTATATATAAATGATCAAATACAATCTGTTATATGTCATTGTTGGTGAGTACTGGTGATCTTGCAATTTTTAATAATAATTCTTTGGCACCATAGTTTCCTCATTATGTTTGTTAGGATTGCAGAAATAAAGATACAAGTTGAAATTAAGTGGTTCCATGCTGAGAAGAAAAGACACTTGTTGCTGCGTCTTTACATTTAAACACAGAATTACAGGCAGTCAGAATAATACACAAAATACATGCATCAATTAAATATGCAGTGAAATCAGTTTGTTAGGCGCACATGTAAGATCTCATTTAATCTAATAAAACATCCTGATGTTTTATCTAACAAAGCAGTAAAAGTACAAGACGTGTGTCACGTGAAAATTAAAAATTTAAATTTGAAGCGGGAATATAACCCTGGGAAATGGACGGCCACTCAGCAGCAGAGAACGCAGTTAATATCGTTCAGCTTGTTAAAGCTGCAGAAAATGCTGTTCTCAGAAATCAGCCATCTTATCTCCAGAGCCAATTAAGACCTGTCAAAACAGGAGAGTGTCTGCCAAGATGCCGGTTTGTTTTACCAGCCGTTTGGAGAGAAGAGGGGTTCTATTAAAAAAGGGGTTGTGGATTATCCATTTCATGAACCAACATTTTCCATCTTCCCAATCATGTTGTCCTTACTTTTATCAGCAGCTATTTTCAAAAGAATTATCGAGATCCAAATTGTGTATTAATGCTCCTTTTCAAAACCAGCTGTAAGCAGAAATCTGTATTTAAATTAGGACTGCTAATCTCAGACTGTATAATTAGTGCTGCCCTCGTAGGTTTTGGTTATCTTTGTCCTCTGAGACAAAAAGAAGATGGCACTGCAGATGAAATGTATGTACACGGCCGACTTTCCCCTCCATCAACATTTCCAGAACGCTCTGCGCGGCGGAGCACCAGGAATGTTTCTCTGCCGCTGCCTCGTCAGTTATTTAATGCGGCGTTGGACATCAATCCTGCATCAAACAATTAGTACAACCGGAGGGGTCAGAGATCAGCCAGGGGTTATTGATGTGTGAATTAAACTGCAGGTCAGCAGGAAGCCATGTTTTCATACTGGCCCGGCCATGAACAATGAGAGCACAACAAATGAGACACAACGGCTCTGGCCCCACAGTGACAGGCCAGCAGTTAGTTAGGCTTTAATTCATGTCTATGCTTTTATTCAGCCCGTTCTCAGAATCTGCTGTCAAATCAATATCAGGTGTCACACATTTACAAGGAGCTTTTTTTTTTTCCCCACAGAGCAGAAACAAAGACAGACAAAGATGACACATATTTGAGAGATAAAAGCAGAGCATGGGGTGTAAATGTGCGAGTTTGAAACCAAATATCTATCTCTACATCTTAAGTGAACCACACAAAGTTTAGAAACCTAAAACAGCATTAATTAGTCAACACGTGACATCAGCGGAGTTTCAGATTTCAACACGACTCCAGCACATATGAAAGAACACAGAAAGCACCTTTCACAATGCTGTAATTGACCAAAAATCACATTACCAACACTCGGGCAGTTACCTAGAGAGTTTCCTAATTTGAGAGGATCAATGTGCCGCCTGCCTTTGGTGTCCAACATCTGGTCCACTTCCAACCCTGCAGACATTTAGCTCTAACAGGCTTAATTAGACCGGCCCAAAACATCTTTTGATCACAGCTCATAACTCCTCTGCCTCCCGGTACCAATTTATGCACTCTGTTCTGCTCTTAATATATCTCTGCTTCCTTCTCTTTGGGGACACAACATGATCATCAGTGATACCAGACCGCCACGCAGGCCGCAAGTTGGCAACCATTGGGTATTTCATTTCTCTGCAAAACCGGGATTTGTCCACTCGGCCGCTCTGAGCCAATCTGTAATTGGCTACAGGCTTCACCTCCCATCATCCTTTGCCCCGGACTGATTTTCCCCCAGGGACAGGGCCATCAGGAGCCTAGTGATTAATGGCACCCGGGGTCAGAGGTCGCTCTGGTGGGAAGTGCCATGGCTGAGGGCCCCTGAACCACTCCCTAAGTCCTTCCTCCAACTTCCACTGAGAACACAGGAGCCACACGGCCAGCCTTCAAACGGCTAGACCTCCAATGATAAGGGACACAGATACAGAGTCTGACAGCAGAGAGAGGGCATTGAGTGTGACTGAAGAAGACAGCTGAGGAAAACTGAAGGAGACAATCGAAGGTTTGACAAATACAGGACTTCAGGGGATAGTACATCAGCAGAGAGTGTGATTTATTTCATATCTGCTAATAATAAATTACCGTTATATTCGACAAACTTGCGGTGATGATTTCCCAGAAGGTTAAAAATCATTCACAGGTTTTAAACGATTACACTGAATATATGTTTCTTTCACATATAAAAATTTGTATTAATGACAAATACTGGCAAACTGAACATTGTCACAAAAACTGCCCACCTGAGCTGCAGTTTAATCTCTTCATCTCAAAGTGAATAAAAAGGGAGAGAACAAAAAAGAAAAACGGGGGAACAAGGTCATTTTATCTGACCCCTGACCTATTTTTAGCAGGAAACAGCTGTTCGCATTAAAGGGTCTCTATAATAAATCAATTGGTTGCCCCTGACGCCAGCAGTGGTAAATTAAATATCGCTGACTTCACATGGTGGGTATTTTTTAAATAATTAAGTGACAGAGCGACAGCCTTCCAGCGGACAACACACAGGAAATGAATTCTTGACTGAATGAGCTTTGGCTGGTGTGAGGTTTCAAGAACCAACTACAGTGAAGAAAGGCAGGAAAAAGAAGAGAAAGACGAGGAAACTCATTGTTTTTGGGGGGCTTTAATTGTGATGATGAAATGTTCAGTTGGATTTATCTGTTTTTTATTTTGATATCAGATTAGTTACATAATTGAAAGAAAGCAAAAACAAACAAACAAAAAACCCCCCAAAAAAACAGACAGAAAAGAAAGAGGGAGGAGAAAAGACGGACATAAGAGTGGAAAATAAAAACAGAAGGAAAGGAATCCTTCTCACCGCCTCTAGGAGGGAGGGAAGGAAGGAAGGAAGGAAGGGGGAGGTGTAGAAGGTAGCCAGCTGGAGAAAGACTGGATTACTGCTGTAAGGAAGGTGTCAGCCAACACAAACAGGCCCCACGGCAGCGTCTGAGTCCTTTCAGGGCACCAACAGCACAGCCGCCCTGCCACACCTTCCTCCTCCTCCTCCTCTGGACTACGTCCCTCCATCCAAAACTGAAACCCTCCAAAGACCAGCTCCACATCATGAGCAGCAGCTCGAGGCAAAGGTCTCCGACATCGTCTTCCCCTTCATCCCCCTCTTCACCAGGATGCTCCAAAAACAGACGCAGGTCATCATTCAGTGCAGTCTGTCTGGAGTTTGGTCCAGATTAAAGTAACATTTAATGCACTCCTCATCATTTATTCATTATTAGCAAGCTTAATTATAACTATTTCAACAGGACCACTTTAAAATTTCCCAATCTATGTGACTGTTCTTTGTCTGTCCTCATAGCTGATTGTTTGTATTGTATTTTGGGCCCAAACCAAATGGCCTTTCGTGGATTAACAAATTTGTGTTCTATTGTAATTTATGTGAATTTATTTTTCTTTTTGGAACAACTGTTGGTAAAAGTTAATCCTCAAGCAGCATATCCTGCACGGTCAACAGCCCTTACCACCAAAACATGTCCAGGAGATTTATTATTTGATGACAGCGCAATAAAACATTACGATGATGTTTAGAATGAATTCATCTAATTTATGATTTCCTGCAGAACACCATCAGGTGTTTTTGTATCAACATTCTCATGATATTATATCTCAAATAAGAGAAATAGTTAAACACATTTTTTGTCCATGTATTTTATGTCGAACACCTTGTACATGTAATTTAACAAACGCTGAATTTATCGCTTTAGGGCAGCCCAAACTTTACTTAAGCAGAGACACTGACAAAACAGACGAGTGTCTGTGATGTACATGCTGGAAGTTTACTTTATGTCGGGCAGCCGCTGGCTGTTTAGTTTATATGTTCGTACATCGGGCGGCATATTGTCAGAACCTTGCTGTATGCTGGGGCATGTTTGTTTTATTTTTAATGCATGGCCAGGGACATAAAAGGTAAAAAAGCCTCGAGTGTATGGAATTTGCTATCTATAGTCCAGGCAGAGTCACCACTCGCCTGACGGACCAATTCATATCAAGTGTTAAGATATGTACCCTCCTCGTAAGGGAAGTTAAATGTAACTTTACACTATAGATACATCGCTATTCCAAGCATGAAGCTTAAGTCACAGCTGGTATACCGGAGCGATGGGAAGGCAGGAACCATCATCTAATAAAGTCCAAAATATGTCAATACGCTCCACAGTGTTTGCTGCCTTCGTTTCCTTCCCACTGTGTCAATAAAATGCAATTAATGAGAATTGACAGAAGAGAAGGGCAAAGAGATGGACAAAGGGAGAGGGGCGAGCCAGAAATAACGACTTAGCTCCTGCCAACCGTCCTCGGCCATAATGTGATAACCAACACACACAGTGTTTCCCCTCAGCCTGAAAGGCAAAACCCAAAAAAAATCTAAAGACTCCTGTCATCTACAGAGATAAACAGACTGTGTGTGAGAATATTATCATGCCACAGCAGAGCGTGGTGGGAGTATGCCAACACCAGCGCAATAAAATTCCTGTCAATTCTTCTTCTCTGCGAAGAAATGCCAAAGTAAATGAAAATATGTCCGATCAGAGAGCAGCGATCGATCATAATAAGATCAGAGGCCTTTTCACGTGACCACACTTCATGTATCTGTTTATTGACCGGATAAAGAATAAATCTTTATTAAAGAAAAATGTCTTGGAGCGCCAGCTCGACTACAATCTTAATTAGATCGGACCAAAGCTGGAGACACCACTTTGGTATCAGCTTGTTACTTTCGGAGGATCAAACACCATCAGATTCTTCTCATGTCTCCTCACAGGTTTTCTTCTGTCTCAATAAAAAAGAACAAACACGAAGAAGAGGAAAAGCAAACGTTCAGTGCTGTATTACTTTATAACCCATATTTACTCAGAGAACACAGAGAAAGAATTCTTCTTCAGAATTATCGCAGTGAGCGGAAATCCACTATATCGTCTGTCAACTGCTGCAGTCTGTAATCTAAAACACTGCCGAACTGGCGAGGCTCCAAACGACGGCCAAAAACTGTAAATCTTAATGGGCGTTTTTTCACACGCTGCAGAAACCGCTTGAATAATGACGCTATTAGAGCTTTAATTGCATAATTTGGACTTTGTCAGGTGCAATTTCGCAACAACACTCCGCTCAGACGAGGCTGGCCCAGTTTTAAATGGCTTTTAAATGAGCGCCAACTGTTTGGTCAAGCCTTACTCTTAACAATCACAACCGTAAAAGCATCTCAGAAATGAAGCAGAGTGACAAACAGAAAGAAAGAAAGAGAGAGAGAGAGAAACATGACTCCTTCTGCGTGGGTCATGAAGATGGGTCACCTGGTGAAATAGAGGGGGAGGGGGATTGAAAAGGTTGGATGGCGCGAAAAGTGAGATGGCCTCTTCAACTGTAACCCAAGTCCCCTGGATCCCCAGAGACCCGGCAGATCAACTGACTAGACCCCAGTCAACACGGGCTGATATAGAGCCAACAGAAAGATGGATGGATGAATGAACGGACGGAAAGATGGCCGACGCGTCTTACGCTGCGTGGTTATTAAAGGTCCTTCTGAAAGACCCCGAGAAAGAGAGCTTTGAGGCGTTTGGGAAAAGAAGGTGCTGGTTTTTCTGATACGTGAAAGGTGATTAAAGCACAAAATGCTAAATAAAAATAACTTCTCGCATGCAATCATGACAGGAGATGGTGGTTAAAGCAACACAAGCCAGGACAGGCTGTAAAGGGGGATGATGTTATTCAAATGATATACTGACACCTGATAGAAGGAGCAGGAAACCAGGTTTTCTGTCCAAACAATGTATACAGGCTCATCCATCCATTACAGCTTCAGGCCATTTCTCCTCTTCATATAGATGGTTCACATGCTCCACCCACCAACCATACAGTATTTGAATATAACCAACATTTGTCATCCATTAACCTGTTCATCAATCAACTCGTGCAGACAAATCTGCCATATTTCTGCTCTGCCTGGGTGGATCGCACAATAAAACCTCAATTGCAATGCTCAGACTCCCACAGAAAGATTGATGTGAATGCTCAGTGCATTGCTCATAGGACGTGTGAACATTTCCCCCGCCCTCACGATACCTGAGCTGGCTCGGCTTTAATTCTGCTGAGCGCAAACACACAGAATTGTGTAAGAACAATTTGGACAAAAAGCACTTCTTATATTGAAGCGTCTTTACAGATCTCTGATCTAAATGTAACCGGACAGAAAATACATTTTAGGCAAAATGCAGTTTTTAGAAAACACAAGGACCAAACTAAAGTGGATTTACTGTGTGGTTGTTGAGGAGAATGAGCTAAAATGTGTGTGTTAAAAACACTGATGATACAGGCCTGTGTTGTGAGTTAAAGTCAGTTAGAGAAAAGGTCAATAAAAAGTGTTTTCTATCCACAAGTGGAGCTGAAGTAGAAGCCCAAAAACACGAAAATTTCAACCTGTATTTATTTGTATTAAGAACAGTTTGGTGTGTAAACATGTGGAATTAACGTGGATGGCACATTTCATGTGTGTGTGTGTGTTGTTTTTTTTTGTGACTTTACTGCTCGGCCTTCCGTTCTATATTTACCTCTGACTGGAAGATGAAGTGAGGAAAAGCAGCCCAACAGTTTGCCCTTGTAAAACAGCTATCTGTGATCTTTCCAGAAATGTCAAGAATGTAATGTCACAGTAACATGACAATGGCATGTTGTGCGCATAATAGAAGGAGGAGCTTTGGCATCGACTGCAGATTCCTGTGACTGAGCGGCAGCGGTAAATAGGCTCTGCTGGGTCTGCCCACCCAGGTGGATAAAAATCACACCCTTTAAAATGAAGCATACTCTCACATTCGAACACGTCATTTCACTCCCAGGAAATTGTTGGCTGTGCTGCAGCGACGGAGTGAGAACCAGAAGACTAAACCGACCGGCATCTGCCAACAATTCACATGTGAGGCGTTTAGGGGGCATCTGGAAATTGTAGCCACAGAAAATAACCAGGGATTTAGTCACACACTTGCCCCCCCCGCCCGTCACCATAAGTACATTCTCAACCCGACTTTTATCCCTCGAGTGGCGTGAAACTCTGATATAAAGCAGATGAAATTCAGAAATCAGCGACTCCACTGTCTCCTCCGTGAAAGCGATGTCATCTGCGGCCTCACTGATCAGAGTGGCTGTTTTAAAGGGTAAGTAGGTGACAGTGATACCTTCAGGGGCAGGTGCAGCCCCGGAGGGGGCTCCCTCTCCCTTGAAGCCGACCTTATAATGCAGCTAACTGCTCCGATCAATGAACACCCGGATTGACAGATAAAGCCATCAGCTGACAAGCTCCATTTGGGGCCCCGAACCGCCGATCAATACGGGAGACATCAGCTGCTATAAGCCGAGGAGAAGGAGGGATATGTTGAAACGGAGGGGAGAGATTGTTCGGGGGGGGGGGGGTTGTGGAAATTTTTAACTCCCATCAATGCTAATTACTTTTGGTATTTAGAATCCATGACGGTGGGTCATACTTCACCTTTCAGGGATTTGGCTGATGCTCTTAATGCAAAGTGACTCAAAGGGAGGTCGACAGCAGAATATATGCCTTGATTCCCGAGTTACAAAACATTCAGGCTTCAGGCTGCGGAACGAACAAATACACGAATTCATCTCCGTACGTTCGGAGATCATCACAAGAAGTCGCATCAACTAAACCAGCAGCGGTAAAGTGGCGATGGCGTCCGCGTGTTTCACGTCCATTTCTTCCCACAAATCAAACGTCTTGTTTTCCATTAGGCCCCTTTGCACTCAGATCCCGGTGGATGTCCTAAGCAACGCTGCTGCAGAGCGGCCCTGGAAGTGAGCTCAGGGCTATTGTACTGGTGTAGGGCTCCTCTGGGGGCTGTAATGTATTTGGTACCATCCATCACGGGGGTGGGGGGGCCAGGAAACATTGCTTTAAGAGCACACACAGGACACAGATGGAGAAGCAAGACACACAGATATGCAGAGATGGCAGTCGTTTGGGAAATTTGTTGATCACTGGAGAGCTTCATGTGGGAACGGCTTAACAAAGTCCTCACAGAAATGAGACAGTTCATTCTTCTTTTTGAGGGAGTGTTTCATCTTATCTTAACCTGTACTTAAGCCGAAGATATGTCCTTATTAGATGTGACTTTTCCTGTTAATGCTGTTAGTTAATTCATGAGAACAGAATTTTTCACATATTTGCTCTGTCAAAACTTTAAGCAGGCTAATTTTCTTCTCTTTTGCTTAAATCTGCCTGTTGAAAGGTTCCTCCACGATGAAGAGGTTCGTGTGTGTTTGCTGATTTTTACGTGATGACAGGTTTAACCGTCCTCTCCCTTCACATCTTTTGTTGCATTTTCATCCTTCTGTGTTCATTTGACACTCTTGTATTTGCCTCCTCGCACGTTTCCCCTCCAAAATGGATGAGTCTCTAACGGCCCCGTTTGTTCTGCACAGTATTTGCAACTGTATTCTGCCAAATACTAAACAAGATGCATGGATGAACTGAGCAGCTCGTGTTATTTTTACCCTGACCGATGACCTCGCTGGGAGGCATGAATCTGCTCGAGGCTTGCACTTGTCGTTGTCCCTGCTCAGTTACTTATGAGCGTGGTGATTAAGAATCTCCCAGCTCTGCAGCTTAAAGACTCAAATCCCCGTACAGTATGGTCGTAATTAAAGATGGACAGCGCTGTGGAACAGTCCTGCTAAATGACAGAGGAAATAACAAGGAAGCCGTGAGGACTGGGGGGTTGGGATGAAAAGACAGAGAAAGGAAGAGACACAAAGAGTAGTCCTGGCTGGCAAGAAACAAACAAAAACTTCAACTAAAAAAGTCTCAAGATTTTAATCTGAAATCCCTCAGCGCGCCCAGCCAGCTCCCCGCCCGCACGAAAACATCAGGAAAACCACTATTTCCTTTTGTTTTGAAGGAAAAAGCAAACCATCATAGATGTTCTCGCTCTCCGAGGCTGGGCTGTAATTTGCCAGCCGACGGGTGGAGTTTACCGAAGGCAGAGATAATCTCAGCCCTCAGACGTATCAACACAGCGACCATAAAAATCTTTCATCACGAACGGAGGGGAGGACGTGTCCAATGAGAACAGCTGGAGCGGATGATTAAAAAGCAGTGGTTGGAATCTCTGTATCATTTGCGTCCCCACCCTTTTCCTGAGAGCAGGGACCCTTCGCCACCACTTCTGACTTTCTACGTTTGTGTGATTAGCCGTCTGAGAAGCTCGGTCAGCTTCAGCGCACTGACAAAGTCATTTCAAAGGGAAATGAGAGTGTGGCCTTAACCTCCCCTCAGTCACCCTGGCACCTCGTCTGCCCTTGTCTCCCACTGTGGTTTCCTCGTCTGCCCTCTTCATCCTTCATCCTCCCCCCCCCCCACCCTTCCTCCCTTTCACACGTTCAGATGCGCGACCGTCACTCCCTTGTCTGCTGTCCGTCAGCATTGCACTATCAAAAAGGTTGGCCCCCACTTATTTGGAGATCATTAATCATTCTGTGTAGGACAGGAGGCCCCTTAATCCAGCCCCTCCTTTCCCCCCACCCACCCCCTTGGCCTCAGAGAGCAGGCCACAGCACGGCCCTCCACCCTTATCCCCCATGGTGTTATCAAGTTTCAGTGGTTGTAACTGTAGCACAATAAACAGAGGGGGAAGGAGAGCGGCGAGGGGGCAAAGGAGGAGGAAAAGGATGGAGACAGAAATAAAGAAAGACAATACAGGACTAAATGTAATTTCCCCTGCTACATTTTATTGCTTGCCACGTCTCAAAAACTACACCCATGTGGAAAAATCCATCAGCAATAAAAATTGAATGAAAAGAAAATGTAAGTTTATCACCCAGTTGCAGCTAAGAAAGAAAAAAAAAAAAAGGAAGGGGGGGTATTTAAGTTATTGTGGAACTGTTGTTGGGTCAAAAGAAGAAAAGTCATTTCAGCTGCAACCTGAAAATGGACAAATGTCGCTCGACACTCAGTGATTTTGTTGTTAAACCAACCAGGTGCTGCCATTTTCCAGAAGTTGTGGGGTGTTAACTAAAGCAGAATGAGGCCGTATCAAAGAGCCACAGAATGTTCCTATTGTAGAGCGGTGTTTGTACAGAGGGCCCGCCTGTTACAAGGGCCAGCGTGAAGCCGACCGGGGGAGTAATATAATGCATACATGGATCCCCCAGAGCCCATTCATGGTGTAATTGGTGTGGACAGAGCGCTCAGTCTCTGGGTTACTGTTAGAGAACTTCCTCCGATGTCCTGCTGGGAGGCCACTTCACCGCACCACAAACACTGACAGAAATATCCTGCGTCATCTGGATTTAAAAAAAAAAAAAAGCTTTTCTTAAAATGTAAGAAAAAAAAACAAACAACTGGACATTTTCTCTGCAAAATCTAATTTTTCCCAAACACTTTTTTCCTTTAATGTAATGAAGGAAAATACATGTAATGAGCCGATATGAGGCTTAATTTGACCAAAGAAAACCAGAAGAAGCAGCAGCAGCTTCAGATGACCGAACCCTGCAGAGCTGCTGACAGCAGGTCGGACGGCGCTGATAAAGAAAAGTCCGACATCCTCATTATAATCATTACCATCTTCCCCTTCTTGCCTCCTTAATTCCTCCTCTAATTCAAGTCCGCTCCAGTTTAACGACAGACAAGTCCGGCTTACCATTTAATTACTATTAACAGGTCTAAATCTAGTTCGTAAGGATTTCCCCCTGAAATAACTCCGAAGCGGTGATGGAGCACCATGTGGTCCCTCTTAAGCTGAATCAACACTTCCCATTAAAAAGTGTCACACTGGGACGGATCTTGTGACGTGTGAGGCTCTCCGGCTTCGGCACGACGAGCTATAACACTTGTCTTTACACCCCGTTAGTCCCTTCTGTTTCGGCTGGCGAGTCCACTGAACAGGAGTCTCTCTCTCTGCCTCCGTCCATCACAGCTCGCGGCCATTAATCATCTCAAGTGGACGGCGCTGACAGGCAGTTGGCTGCATCACTCTTATTTTCTTGCTCTTTTTCTTTTTTTGTGCGTGTCTGTCTATGTGTGTGCGCGCGTCTTTGTTGCACACCCGGCGCTCCCGCAGCCTCAATTACGTCCCCCAAACCCCGCCTCCTCGCCCCTACTCCAAACGAGAAAACGTCTGGGTGTCGAAGCAAAACAAACAGTCACCCATCTGCTTAATCGAAATCTTTTGAGGTGGTTAATGGCGTCGGGTCGGCATCAAAGCTCTCCTCTGTGCTCCCAGTGGGGGTGAAACAGCAAAAACCTGTAATGGATACGATGAACTCATGATGGCTAATATTCTCCACCCACGCTCTTCCAACAAGAGCCTCGCGTTTACATCAGGCTGTTAGCTGCTGTGTTTTTATCTGAGAGGCTGTCCGGATGGAGAACATTTACGAGCAACGAGGAGTGGAGGTCAATGGTGAAAGTGAAAAGGGGCCCGCTAAAAAAGAATAAAAATAAAAACACGCCAGTGACGTTTATGACAAGAGCAAAGAAATCAGAGCAGAGACAGAAGTGTGTGGACGGCTTGTGTTCGAGTCTTCTGCCATTTCTGTGATTCAGATCCCGTCAATGGGCCCCTTTACACGCCGAGAGGATTTAGGACAGCTGCTAAAATTCCTCAGCCATTAACACACACACACACACACACTGTTTTGAAGCGCAGAGGCAGGAAATGGGAATCCCTCGTAAGTTTCCTTCCGCTGTTGCTTTCCTCTCAAGGCCCGGAGGCCCCTCCACAAGGTGGGAAAAGCACTTCACCATTTGTCCCTCTGTCCGGTGATTTAACTGGATTTCACTTCACCTCACAATCTGCCCAACGACACCAGCAAAAAGCCCGTTTCTCATTTCCAGTCCTGCAGCAGAAAGGGTTCTGCTCGGCCTCGATGCCTGCTGGCACGGCTCCGGTCTGCCTGGACATTCTGTCGTGAAATGTCTGTCTCACCCCTTCACCCTCCTGATAGATGAGGCTCCGGCTCCCCCCCGCCCGTCCGCTACAGGACGTCATCATCAAGTGCTCAGGTCTTCCCAGGACTTTAGCTCCTGGTCCTGGTCCTGGTCCTGGTCTGATCCAAACCCTCCACCCTGAACACTGAACTCTCTCTCTGTGATGATAGCTTTGAGTTTCTTAATATTATTGATGTAGTGAAAAAAATCATCCAACGCAGTAAAAGCATGATGGCAGCCATCACTTCATGTATAATCCTGTGTTGAGCTCAATGATTTCATACTGTCTCCATATTTTATAGTCAGTCAACTCTTAAACTCATGAACTGCCTTCTTCAGGACAATAAGACACACGCTGAAGGCCCAGGAGGTCAGACAGATGTTAACTAATAAAGCTGATTATTCATTAGTGTCGGGTCCTTTCCATATAAAACCTTCGGCAGGGATTCCCACGTTGACTCCTCTGAAGTCTCACTTTGTTGGTTTTTCTATCTTTTAGTCACTCTTCTGCTCAGTCTCTTTCTTTCTGCAGATTTCAACCACAACTGGGTCTTTCAAGCTTCATACAAAATGGAGCCTGCTCTATCTGCTGATAGAGAACCTCCTTCTGGGCAATCATAACTGTGTTCTTTTTGATGTTTCTAATTTGGATCTGCTGGCCCATAAACATATGTCTGGCAGGCACATCATTAACCGGGCCACAGCTGAAAAATTCACTGCTCTATTTGACCCAGATGTACTGTCAACCATTATGATGTTGGGACTTTGTTCCAGTTGTGTAATTAAAAGAGCTCTGTATTGGATATAACTTTTAACTTTTAACTAGAGCAGCCTCCTCTGTCAAATTCTCACCTGGATTAGTAAATCAATCCCGTCTCCTCTGACACTGATTACTGAACGTTTTGTGGCCAAAGTCGCTGAAATCAGAGCAAATATTCCTCCGCATTCGAACCGTTGTACCTCTGTAGTTTCCTGCTTCAACCATCCGACGTAATTTTTTCCTGTTTCCTCTGATAACATCACTAAATTGCGGCACAATAACGAGGCTTCATTTTGACGTTCTGTCCTCATACTTTAACGTTTTTAATTCGGACGGCGCCACTATTTTAACGATCCCTTAAGTCCCAGAGGTCCTGTGTTGATTTCTTCTTATTTGCTGCCTCCTGGACAGCCATAAAGGGCACAGCTCTGCATTTTAATGCAGATTACATTCTGTTGTAATGCTCTTTCACACCCGATGAGACTGAGCAATAGTGCATTTAAAGTTTATTAGAACACCACCAAGATGGAAATGCTTATTCATGCCGTTTTGCAAAAGTCTTTTTTAAATATGTTTTTGTTTAGCTTTTCTGAACAGCTGCGCCATTTTATTGATTCCTGATCTGTGTCTTTGTTTGTGTTTAGAAAGCAATTTGTTTTCATATAAATAAGATTCTCCTTTGCCAGATAATGATGCCATTAAATTAAAAGGTATTCCAAGATGGTATTTCATAAAAAAAAGAAGAAGATTGTGATGATCATGTCTTCACATCTCTGAAGTGAAATGGAAGGGAAGGCGGCGTAAAGCCACAGTAATTAGAGGTTGCCATCAGGAGCAGCTCCTCTCTTCATCTGAATGCTCAGCACTAAAAGCAAAAATGGAAAAAAGCCAAGCAATTTGTTCCCTGTCATTAAGACTAGAGTTTGAGAGGTCAGCCAAATGCCTCCTTTCTTAAACGAGGAGCGAAGAACTCACTCTGGAGTAGCTGAAATGATATCCTCCCCAGCAGTGCAACGGTTGCATCAGGTCTCTAATGGAAATAGCAACATCGGCGTCACGACCGTCATCCGTATTTGAAGCTGCGCAGCAGCTCTAACTGTCTTTCCCTGATCCCTAAAAAATGACAAAAAAAACCCCCAAAACTGAACTAAACTGTAAAAAAGGTTACAACCATTCTGCTTCAATTGATCACCATTTTATTTTCCGTTGCCTCAGACTTGTTTATTATGGATGAGTATTCTGCAGAGGAAGTTGTATTCGTTGTGGCTGTTGCTGGGAACTGACCCTTCCACTCCTTCGCTGTCGGTCACTTGTACTGATGATGATACAGGAACTTGATCCATGCAAGCTGATTCCGGTTGCACACACTGTTGGTCACTCTGGAAATGTAATTCAGCTAAACGTGTTACAGGATCAGTGGGCGGGATGAAGGAGGGGCAGGGCAGGGGGGGTGTATAATACTGATAATTATGTTTTATGTTTGTTGTATAATCAGCCCAGACTAATTATCGATCGTGGTTTCATTAGCTTGGAGTGAAACCTTCAGGTCCACTCAGGACTCCAGACGTAGTCCAGAACTGACACAGCCGGTTTCACAAACAGCCTTTTTGTTATTTTTCATGTGAGCTGATGGCCACCGAATGATTTCTAAGTAGTTGTATACAATCTGCACCTTCAATGGTCGACGCCACTAAGTCCTACACACATCAGCAACTTCCAAATTTAAATTGTTTGTATTTCGTTTCCTTTGCTTTAAGTTGGGATGGATTCACAACCTTTTCTTTTTTTTTCTTTTTTTTTTTTTTTAAATCAATAAATAATTAATTTCAACTTTATCTGAAACCAATTTTGCTGCCTCACATATAAAACTGAGCGCAGATAATGTGACGTGATGCCCTCTAATCAGCCATTTATCTCCTGTCAGGCGGCGTTTTGGTCAGCTTGATGGATTTCTCCGTCTGACCGGCGTGAGGACGGGGTCAGCCAACCACTCCCAGCGTCTGCCGCTGGACAGAGATGCTAACAGGGCCCTGACAGATCCTGTCCCTCCCTCCCTCCCTCCCTCTCTCTCTGACTCGGCTTAATTCATCAACTGCCAAACGAGACCTCCGATTGCCAAATCAGACCTGACGCTCTGAAGCTGAACGCGAACGTACAGTCAGGACCTGCACACGCGTGTAAACGCACAGGGACCCATTTGGGCCGAAGTATTGCGCGGCGCCATCATCATCCGTCACAGCCTGACAAAACAAAGCATGCAGCACGTACACATTCACGTCCATACTATACCCCCCATCGCAGCATGTGAGAAAACATAACAATGTATGAAGTACACACACACACACACACACACACACACACACAGCACCATCATAGCCTGCCAAAACGTAATGTGAAATATGCAGCATTGTAATAACATTGTGATTCACCTTGGGAGGCGCCGCTCAAGTCATGTAACTTGCTCGCCAACAGATTTGTCTGATAAAATCCTAAGTGCATTAGCCGTCCTGCTCAGATGGGGTCCCGAAGACCGCGTCAAAGCAGCATACGGTCAGCTGAGCCGCCCCGGCTGTTGGCCAACTAAATTGGTGAGGTCACTGTCAGATCCTTTTGGCTCTGATACGGCAGAACCTTCAGGATCAACAGAGCCAGATCTCACCCGCTGACCCCTTAAGGCCTTCACTCCAGGGAGGGGAATTAGTGAAGGATTTCTTAGCAAGTGAGAGTTACAGTGTGATTATTATTATTTTTTGTTTTTCTTTAGTTGATCAGTAACACAGCACACATGACAGCAAGCAAAGCCACGAGGAAATTTGTACTTTAATGTAAGTTTAAACGGGACCAAATAAACTGTTTGTGCTGGAGGCCCAACACCAACGGCTCTATAGTGAAATTCCAGATGCCCTGTAAAAAATAGCAACCCCTCCTCACACTAAGGCAGGAAATGACTCTTAAGAAATGGAAGTCGGGTGGTATTTGCTTTTTCCACATAGGCAGAGGGTGAGAAATTAACTCCAACAAATGCCACATCTGTGGCTTCAGGCTCACACTTCAATTCATAATGCAAATGTTTCCCTTCAGGATTTAAAAGGCACCCTGAGAAATTTAGATACATTTAATTTTTGACAATATATAACGTCTGAAAGAACTTCCACAAACCTTTAACACGAGTTTGGAGTTTTCAGATGTTTTTGGAGAGTTTGCTGGATCCGACATAAATAAAATCTTTGCCATGGAGAGCAGAAGTGATGATGACTCTTACCTCTTTTCTGCATGAAGGTGAAGAGGTCGTCCAGAAACTCCTTCCTTTTGGGGTCGTTGTCCAGCTCATACAGCTGAAAGAAAAAACACAAGCTTATTACGGCCATCTTTACTCTTGATCGTCGTCGTCCGCTAACATGGTGGAGGTTCATGCGTCCGGCACAAAGAAAAGACTCGTTCATTAGTTCATTTTCTTTATTCTTTTCAGTGCTCGCTTTACAGCTCCGCGTTTTTCAGAACGCTTCAAATGGCCGGCCGACTCACAACTTCCACTTGTTGAGACTTTCACAAGAAAACAAATGTTATGAGTTCTCACCTTAGCAAAGTCTCTGGAAGCCTCTCCTCTCCCTCTGCTACTGTCAGCCTCATCTGCCCAGCCTGCACTCCCGTTCTACGACAGACAAGACAACAACACAGATAAAGTCAGTGAACAAACAGATAGTGGGAACAAACACATAGAGAGAGGATGCAGGATGGAGCGAGCCTTATCTCATGACCTACAAGTGTTATAAAAAAAATTATACAGGTTTTTTTTTTTAACTTCTGTAAAGATACTATTCTTGGCATTCTGTCTCTTTATTTTAACATGACAGCTCCAGATGAGATAAAAACAGGAGAGAGAGCTTTGAAAGAGCGTGACCGCGGACGCTGGCTGGTTGAAATTACAAATGGAGTTGAAAATTTTCAATTCTTGATCTAATTTTCGTCTGCAAAGATCCTGAAACTGAGTGTCGGTCACGGAGTTCATCTCGGGCTAACAACAAAAAAAAACAAAAAGAAACACACAACAGGCCAGTCTGAACTCTCTGAAAGTTAAAGTTATCAACACTCTGCGACAACACAAACACATGAACACTAATATATACTCAAACTTCAAGAATGCACTTTTGCAGCAGTTGGAGGAGTAACCTCTGGAGTTATTGTGCCCCTAAGCTCCTGTGTCCCCCTCCCCCTTCATCCTCAAACATCTCCATTTGACCTAAACCATCTGCATCTGGGCTGGCCCTGCCCCCACCCATGTCTTTGGACCCAGCTGGATACAAGGGCCCCCCATCCTTCAATCTTAACGCAGCTGTGATGGGTGGCCAAGTTCATGGAGTGTAGCTGGCTGTCAGGAGGGGCCAGGGGGAGGGCGGGCTGGTCAGTAGCCCAAGTGCACACATACATACACGAGCAAAGGCCGATCGTGGCTGTGTGTATGTTTGTGAGTGCAGGGAGCGGGGCAACGGCCCCCACAAGACGGGAAGGAAGGAAAATAGGGGCAGAAAGGGGTGCACGGTATGTGCCGAGCAGGAATGTCTCCTAAAGACAAAACCTATAAAAGCATCAGGAATCAAAACAAGATCCGTTTTAGCAGGGGACGTTAATGGCTGCAGCCTGGAGTCTAGTTTCAACCAGGAGCCCATTGGTCAGCGGCAATTACATGGCCTGAAACGAGAGCCAGGAGGCCAAAGGTTGTCAAGGCCCTTGAGAGCAAGTCATTTTCGCCCGCTCGCTGGCCGTACGCACAACGGTTGTCAACATTAATACCCCCTAAACAAATACTCATCAGCCATCAACTTGCAAACCGGGTGCAAGAGGTGTATTTCAAGGATATAAGTTACATGCATGAAAGCTACCGTTCAGGAACACTTTGAATCATTCACACGCTTAAACACAACGACGGAAAACAATCCCATTACTGATATACTTTTCTACCAAGCTTAGTACAAAGTGGAATTCCATAATAACAAACAACGTCCAACACTCACACTTTTAGCTGGTAGTACAGAGTTAAATCTAATTTCCAAGAGAGAGACTTCTCAGCTGATCTCTTCTGTTGAAAATTAATCACAGTCCATTCCTTATCAAAAATACATTTCCCTCTCGACCTACAGTATCTATAGTCTGTCATAGAGATTACAGAAGAATCATTATGTGAAGGTAAATATAAAGTAGGGTACATTTGGCAGCCTTATAGACCTTTGTACACAATTTGACCACCTCAGTTAACCTTTAACCATTATAAATGATTATAGCGGAAGATAATTCAGATTGCAGCCATGTATAGCCTCACATGCTTGCTCTTGCATGTAAAAATCCTTTCATTGGGCACTTTTTTTTTTAGAACCACTGCATGTTCCCTATTCAATGGCCCAGAGGTCAAACAAGACGCCACAGAGATTCATGGGAAATGCCATTAATCCACTATCTGCCTTGCTAATCTTCAACCAAAGTGCAATTCCTCTTTTGTGCAGAAAAATCAATCTGTTTTTGTTTTGTTTTTTTTGTGGTTTGGGTTTAATCATCTCCATGTCAAGATTTCCTGTGATAAAAACTTAAATCTGTAGATACATTTAGAAAAAATATTAATGGAGAACTTTTTTCCAACAATGGCATGAGCTGCAGACTCGAAATCATTTTCACCACCTAACCCCAAAAAAATTCTGAGCTGTGAACTGATGAGTCGGTCAAACACGGTGAAGATCAGAGCCGAGGTCTTCACACGGCTTAAAGAGTTTGGTCTACAGAGAGATGTGGGTCATCATCACAACGATAGTATGACAAATATCAAAACTCTGACAGTCGGGGAGCAAATATCAAGATTGGTGTCATGATCAAAAAAAAAAAGGAAAATGCAGGAAGAATTAAAAGGAGATAAAATTATGTTTTATGGTGATAACAATAATGGAGGGCTTCAGCATGGAGACTTTAAATGTCAGTCACACCAAAATAATCCCATAAATCATCCGGACATCAGAATACAGCCGGAGCAAATAAACACTCAGTCGGCATTTTATTTGGCTGAAATGAATCCGGTTTAATAAACAGTCCTGCAATAAAACCTCCCGCAGTTACACTCAGTGTGCTCGGTTTTTATTGACACTTGTTACTCCGACTGCAGAGGATTACACTTCAGTCTGAAGGGAATCCGACTCTCTGACTCACATTCAGCTTCAGTTTGATTTAACAAATCCGCTCAGCCTCTCAGTGTCACGCTGCTCCTCCCGAGTTTCCAAACACTGAGCTGACTGAGCTCCGCTGTCACAACACAGATCGTCACAAACAGCTGCACACGATCAAGCGTCAGGATTTTAGTTCTCAGCGGCCACTGATTAAATAAAAAGGAACCTCTTTTAGCCTCCGCAGAGGTTTTGCTGAATAATGACACCGTCTTCTACTTTATTGCATAGTTACTTTTATTGGATTTCATAATTCACCGTGTTTACAGTCAACACATCCTTGGCAACCTGAACAAAAGGAAAAACGCATCAGTCAACACGCCTGTGAATTAAACCTTTGAATGTCTAAAACCTACAAATGTCATTCGTATGACTGAGTAATTTAATAATTCATGTAAAAGTCATATTTTGACTGAGAAACACGGCTGATGGAAATCTTCATGCAGACTGACGGAGCGGTGAATCGATTGTTCTGCAGCTGTGTGCAGGAGATCGGTAGTTTCTCATTAAGCTGTAAAAAAAAAAAAAGGAGGGAGTTGTCTGCAGCTCAGAAACAGCTGAATCTACCTGCACACCTACTGAGGGGGGGTCATGGTAAAAAATGAGGAGCCAGTTATTGCTCCTAAATCATGCATCTGACATGAACACACAGAACCTTGTTCCCACCCGGGATGTGCAAGTTCTGGAGTCAGCTGTCAACATCCACTTCAGGAGTTCACCGATTTATTATCAGGACTGCATTTCTGCACGTCTTTTCCTACACACTTTATTATTTCTGCTTGTGTTTGTGTAAACTAGTTGAACTGACAGAGTTTTATGCTGGATGCAGCTGAGCTGACGCTTACAGATGCTCTGACTTATAAAACACAACGTGCACATTTCCATGCTGATAATGTGGAGATGAAGGGTCACAAATGAACATGATAGTTTAAAGTTTTCGTGGCACTGTATTATGTATCATTCGGTCCAGAGCTGTGTGACGGAGCCCTGCAGTCCAGAGCTGATTTATGCTTTTAAAGGTTGAATACATTCATTTCACAGATGTTTCTATCCAAAGTAAAACTTCAAAAAGAGCGGGAGGTGGGTGGCGGGTTACTGGCCTTAGATTTGTTAGGAAGACACAAATGTGTTTATACACAAGACACAAACACACTTACACACACAGAGACACACTCGGGCCTCCCTGAGGGACACTCTGTATTATGGGAGCGCAGAGGTCAAGGTGTTCCTGACATCAACAGAGAACAAAGGTCTAAAGCGACAGAACGGTGTCCAGTCGGTGCCAGACTTCGGCCTCCCGCTCTATTCCCTCCTCCGCTTTAAAGGCATTTCCTGAGCTGAGGAGTTTTTACCAAACTGAGTCGTCGGTGAATGAATTTAGATTTTCTTTACTGTTGCACCGATTTAGAGGAATACCTGTCATACTTCTAATAATGGTGCTGAATATTTGTTCAATGTAGTCACTAACAGCTTATCTGAAAAGTCACTTTAGGGGTCAAAATCAATCATGTGATAAATAAAATGTACCAAAAATAAAATCATTAATTGTTTATTTTTCATGTTTTTTTTTGTTTTTTTTTGGGCTCTAAATCAATTAGACTGTTGGGAGACCTGACAATGATGAGTTTAGATTTTGGTCACAAGGCAAATAAGTTCAACTACATCTTTAGAAAAACCTGTCTGCTTCTCCGTCTGGTAAAAAAAACAAAAAAAAAAAAACAGTAATTGGAACAAGGAAGCTGTTAACCATGAATAGACATGTTGGCTCTTGAATGGGGACCTTGGTCAGCTGAGGAATGTTAACACTACGGTGCTTTTTGTCAAGTTGAGAGTGGATCCTGATGTTTTGGGACCACTCCTTATGATCAGTCACCTCAGCCCCTTCATCACATCCAGCACTCCACCCAGAAAAGACTTCTTTAGAAAAAGAGATTCCCACACCCTACTTAACATTCAGCAGAGACATACGAGGCTCGGCTTACCAGATAAAAGTCATATAAAACCAGCAACTTGCCTCTCTTATGTTTACGCTGCACTTTAGATCCTGTAATTATGCGAACTACAATTTGAAATAGGTCAAAATTAAATTAGAATTTTTAAATAATCCTGCAAAATTATAATCCAATTGGCTCAGGGGAGGATGAACAGAAGCCTTCATATATTTAAGAAGTATGTTTCCTCCCCGTCTCTCTCTCTCCCTCTCATGCTGTTAGCAGTTTTACTGGCCAGGCGGTGGGTGGTCTAATCACATTACGGGCATACGTGACTGACTGGCGCGCAGCCAAATCATAGATAAGAACAACGTGGACGAGCAGGAGCGAGCTGTAGCTGCTCATCGTCAGGGGTCTTTCCAAACGCTGTGCAAACGGGAAAAGTTTATTCTATGGAAAGGCAATTTCTTTTGAGCTGGGAGTCCAAAGGTTATCATGCTGTCCCCACCTAACTCCTGAATATCTGCTGTCATTCTGTGGAATTTGTGAAAATGGTAAACCTTTATTGTTATTTTTATTATTATTATTTTTTTTTTAAACACTTCACACTTGGTCTTCACTCTGAATTTTCAGAACATTAGTTCTGAGGAAGACGAGCTTCTGTCTGCAGCAAGCTGACATTCTTTGCATAACCTTGTATCGGACAAACCCTCGCAACAAACTCCTACTTGAACGTTGATGCATGGCCCGGGGGTAATTCTACGCTGCCATTATAGAAAGATGTCTGGAGTAGAGCCACCATTTTAGTGAGGCCAGGCATGCCGGAACAAGAAGGGTTAATGGCTGCTGCTCAGGGAGTGGGGGATGGATGGCATCGATTGTTCAGGATGTTGACAGCACTTCTCCAATTTGATAGTGGGGCTGTTATTAGATGAAGAGGCTGTTTCTTAATAAAAGCATCATATGATTTCAGTCTACCAGTCGGAGGTTGGGTGGGCTCAAATAGCAGCCAGTGAGCAAGAAGGAATATTCTTTGTGGTGGACTTCAGTTATCATCTCAAGATAAACGCAGGAGGCAGAAAGGCCGAATCAAGTACATTTCCACGTGTGCTTTGAAACAGGCCAGAAGAAGACCGTAAACTGTGCATGAAGACTTGAGCTCATGGGAAGGAGGTCAATTTCAAACAACACATAATGCACACACACACATAAGAGGTTTAAGGCTGCAGAAAAAGAGCTCACACCCACAGGTCACCTGGATTCAGGACTGGACTGGTAGTTTTGCAGCCTTTCAGCGCGACCCTCAGACTAAACAAGTAGAGAGGCACGTGTCTTTGCCGTATTAGAGCCCTGTTAAGCCTTGGTCGTGCCCCCCCCATCCCCGGCCCCCTTTGTGTGCTCTCACTTCCAGCTACTGTCATGGCTCGGCCTCACACTGCAGACCACGTCCCCTGGGCCAAAGCCATTGAACAGGGGGCCCGAATCAATAGCCCTGGATACGCAAACACAGGGAAGTCCCCTGCCCCCCCCCGGACGCAATCTCACAGCTCAGGTCAATACTCATCATCCTCAGTCATCTCCTGCTACGCCGGGGAAACGGAGATGGGGGCCGGATCACAGCAGCTCCCACGATGACCCGACGGCCGCCTCCGACAAGACACCCTAACTCTGACTAACAGCAAAAAAAAAAAAAAAAAAAGTACATGCAAATATAAGTGAAATCCGTACAGCAACGGCGGGCAGTAAAGGGAGGATAAGAAATGTCACAGTCCTTTCAGAACAGACGGAGGAGGGAGGGCGACTTTAGCGAAACTCGCCTACATTCCTGTACGCCAGTAACAGGACCTCACAATAACAGCAGAGCCCCCTCTCATCCCACAGGTACTCTTAACATCTCATTCCTTGACTAATCTTTTTTAGCCAAATTGCTGCCTGTCAAAACAGTTCAGCATAGAAAATCTTTTAAACAGACACAGCAGCCGTAATTTAATCACAATCAAGGCTTAGAGCAGAAATCTGGATGACGGCCAACAACAGTGATAAATGGCAAATAGTCAGAAGCTGCTCGGCCCCTCAGCAGTTAAATTGTTGCTTATTTTGTAAAATTGACTGAAAAGGCCATTAAAACGACTCGGGGATCAGGTTCCTGACGTGAAAACACTTTCATAGCTGTTTGTTGTGCACACCTGTTTGCTAAGAGAGCTGGATCTGTGATAGAAGTGTGTAATTAGAGTGGAAGGCCTTCATCCAAACCTCCTAGAATTAAAAATCCTTGATGCTTTCAGCTGAATCCGTCTGCAAAGTCTGCTCTCGGAGAAAGCGTATCCGTTTCCTCTCAGCATGACTGTAAAAACCAGCATTGTGGGGGGGCAGCTATCTCTAATCCAAATCAAATAATTGGGGCTTTGATCCCTCTGCGGGGCTCCAGGAATCATTTATAGTTCCTCTTGTTGCCCGGGGGGTCCGATGGGTGGGGGGGGGGGGGGCAGTCTGAACTGGATTGAGCGGATGGCGTCCTTTATCTGCTAACTACTGTAAAGGATCTCATGGTGAGCCGGCCATACGCTGCTGCCAACAAAGGCTCGGGGGCTAATCGCCATTCCATGTGCGGCGGGAGGTAAATCTCACTGCCGCTCGGGAACATATGGTGGAGCTCGTACTTATGGAGGGATCCGCTGGATTCCCTGCTCTCATTACGATATATTATAGGACATTAAAAGGTCATGTATCACATGAGAGCAGGCTGGCACAACAGAACAGGACCCCCCCCCCCCCCCCACTCCTCTCTTAACCCTAACCCTGCTCATGTTTGTAGCTGGAAGAGGTTTCTGGCTCTTGGTGGGGGGGGGGGGTACAGAGACAAAGTGGCGGGGACAGGGGGCTAAACGTCCAGGGGCAGAGCGTGTTGCTACCTGCCCCGGCCTCAGCGGTGCTGCACTTCTCAACAGGCCACTGAAAAGCAGGCCTCCAGGCATGACCACCCCTCCCTCCATTAATCACTCCAATTACAAAGCTGAAACAGAGGAACAACCAGGAGGGGGGGCGGGAGGATGGGGAGGGGGGTGTCACAGGTAAAAAGACAGAAGGGAAGGACGGCTAACTTATACAAGTGATCCACACACTTTTTTCACCTCATCCAATTTCACAAGCAGAAGGACCAGACCGCGACCAACAGGAAGGACGGAAGAGTCTGAAAGAAAGGTGGGTGGTGTTGGGGGATGGAGGGGTGGGGGGTGGGGGGGGGTCTGCATATTTAGTTCCTGGGTAAACATGTCTGTTAGTGACCAGCAAGTCTGGTTTGCCAAATAAACTGACTGCATTTGTTCAGCTCCAGCCCTTTCACCAAGACACCACATTCCACAGGCAGAGGCCCCCTCCCCCATTACACTAGCTGGCCTCTTTCGCTCACACAAATGCAACGTTTATAGGCTGGCGTGGCCAGAAGTTCACACTCATTGGTTCAAAGAGCCTTTCACAGGCAAAGCAAACATTTTAGTGAATCACATCTGTGCCACCACATACAGTACTCCACCAGTTAACCCTTTCCAAAGCGTTTCAGGCCCGTCAGGACTTCAGCTCAACGCAAACCGGATCCTGCAACTAAGCTATGCCCCCCTCACAGATAATTTGATTTAAAGCTATTAGTTTTGCTCTTTGAATTGTACACTGACAAATATTAAGTTGTCTCCGATATGCAAGGCACTTAAAAAGACACAATGGCACACTGCAGCTACAAGATTGGCACAAACGCTTTTGTGTCCATTGTAATCAGTGCCGCTTTGAGCGAGAAGCTGTGCTGCTGCATTCAGGTCAAAGCGGCTATTAGCCTTTTCTTCTGGGTTAAAAGCTTTGGCTAAAAATACCTTGCATATCTCACTTCTTTCAAAGAGCAAGCCTCCACTTCACCCCCGTGCTAATGACAGCGGTAGACATCGCACAGACCTGATAGGCCTTTATATACATTCTCATTACACTGACAGCGCCGGGAACTTGATACATTCGCCATCAACAAAAAAAAACCTTGACTGCTATTAGAATACATCACATCTAATTACTTATGAAATGACAGGGGGGGTCACAACGCCTGCAGTCAGACGGGAAAATGACTTCTTTGTCTGGACGTACGGGGAGGGCAAGAAAAGCAGCCCCCGGTATTCTCGGGGTTTCCTCCATCGGAGACGTCGGTGTTATGACTATCTCTCTGAATCTGCAGTATCAAATGTTCGAACCATAAACGCAATTCACAGTTTTCTGTAGAGTCTAATCGATAGGGAGTGATTTCTCTGTGCAGCGCCGAGGTATCTGTTTCCTCTCAGCTAGCGTTAAGTGTGCAGGGGCATTCCACCTCTGACAGGCCAGTACCCCCCGGGGAGCCGAGCTGGGATGGTGCAGCCCGTCACGCATCTGGAGCTCATCTCCAGAGGGGGGGGGGGGGGCTGACAAGCTACTACATCTCTACTGGACACTCAAGAAACAGCAGAGATTCCCCCCAAAAAAACCACAGAAGTAAGAAGTAAAGACTTTCTGTCTGTTACACAGTCAGTCATGCAGTTATGCAAGTTAAGCAGTTGTTGCGCAACCATTATTGCATTTACATTTACTCATCTGACAGCCAGCAGCTTCCAGGTTCACTCAACAGAGCGATTTCTCAAACTAACATTTTGTCCAAACAGTTTCCAGAATTGAACACTGTGCTTCTATTCAACCAGGAAGAAAAAGGGAAGAATGAGAGCACGTTCAGGGTCTTTCATCGAAAGCACGATCGTACCGTTCATTTTCACTTGTTCTGCTGCTCACAGCCAATCACGGAGATTTTATCTGCAGAAAACTCTGCAAACTTTGCATTTTGTTAGCTCATATATTAACGGAGATGAATCAGTCATCAGGTAATCATTGACAGATCTACAGTGAATCGTGTTATATTCCACATAAATCCCCTGTTTGAATGAGAGGGTTTAAGGAGAGCCAACATTTGGAAGGCAAATTACTGCGTTTACTCAAATTAGGTATTTAAATTATTGACAGGGTCGAGATACTGGAGGGGATTAAACGCTTCCTTTGTGAAGTGCGGCAGAAATGATCGAATTAAATAACACGAATGCAACGAGAATAAAGACAGAGCATATCTAATGTCCGATTTACAGGCTGTTCAGAATCCCCCTAAAGCTAATGTAAGTAAAGTTTATGTTTATGACAACTATTGTTTCCAACGAGCACCGTGAAGGAAGTTTCTCAGCCAGAACATAGAAGGAGCTCTAATTTCATTTAATCTCTTTATATGTATGCTCACGCATGTAAAGCGCGCTTTAGTGTATTTCCAAAGCATGAGCGATAAGCCATGATAAGGTCAACATGGCCATTTAAGAATTGTTGCTTCTAGTCGTGGGCCAAACTAATCCCCGGTCCTCCTCCGCTGAATGTGCGGAGCTCCTTCAGGTTTTCTAATCACATTTATTTAAGGCAGGAAAACCTGAGATGTCTTTGTTTGACCAGATGGCTGCCTAATCAAGGCTCGCTCCACTGGGGGTTGGGGCATCCCAAATCTGCCACAAACATTATTGAACCACGTCCTGCATTAACATGCTGATGTTTGTCAGAAGAGATGGATCCTGTGAACTGATACGTTAAACTGGAGACATAAAAAAAAAAATAAAATAAAAATGGGGCTCTGTTTCAAAAATGACTCTGCCGAGTCTACGAGATTTTTTATTTGTGTTGTGAAATTATTAAACACAAAGGAAATAATCTACACCCACACCACCCTGGAGGATAACACAGAATGGACTAACAGTCCTGATAACCTTGACAAGCCACCATGTATAGTCCTTTTAATAACCCACATTCAGCGCAGACCCTGCTGTTAATAATTCAATTTTCTGTGCCACTCTTAAATCATTTACTAGCAGAGCTTTTGAAATAATCGACTGGCGTCGACATGGTCCATAGTACTGTTCACAGAGTGACTGCCTCCTAACCAGACCGGCTACAGGCCGCAGCCTCATGTGCAGTTTTTTTACATTCATGTTCCCATTTCATTTCAAAGTCACATTTCTGCTTTGACAAAGCTGAATACATAAACTGATAAAGGAAAGAGCATTTGTGAACAACCTTTTTGTTATTAAATGTGGACACGATCAGGCGTGTGGTAGTTTAGCTTGATTAAACGAAGCACTTAAAATAAAGTAGTAAACGTTTGGTGTGTCAAAGCTGCAAAAGAATCATTTTCCAAAAGAACAAATTAGCATGAATCGGCGGTTCTTTAGTGAAAATGCAGGTGAAACGCAGCGCAGCATTTAGGATGAATGGCTGGTGGTTTTGACGTTTTGTTTGTTTCTTGCGATGGCTGCCGTTCAGGAAGCGAGCAGCTTGGTGGGATGCGACGCTGAATGGTGGAAGCTGAGCTGAAAACATATTGCTTTTAGTGAAATGTGACGTTTCCTCGGCAGCAGCCAGGAAGGTTTTCCTTTCTTTTTTTTTTTTTTTTCCCCTTTTCCTCCTCCTCGGCTAGTAGCTCCCTCTTACATGGACATGATTACGCTCAGCTTGTGTTTGAAGACTTGGCAGACAAACAACTTCACCACATGCTACTATAAACTACATGGGATTTTTGGCAGGCGGAGCAATGACTGTGCAGACTGAAAAGCGGGCCGGCTACGGCGAAGGGAAAGTCTCCTGAACCTCCTTTTGCCTCCTTCTCCTCTGCGTGGCTTCGTGCCAGGTCCCAGTCAGCTGCTGTGTTTACCCAGAGGCCTTGACACAATGGCCCAGTTAGCGCCTGCAGGCCGCTGACACCAGTCTGGAATTCGGCCAAAGCAGTTGCAGAAGTCGGCCAAGAAAACCACCGACAATAGGCAACTCTCACTCCCCAGCTCCACACTTCCTCACCGTCTGGCCCCTTTCTACAACCACACAACACTGTTTCCACACAACTGTGTTCTGCAGGTCGTTGAAGGTGTTAGCAGGTAAAACTCTTTCTCCATGATTTCCTCCAACGGCATCTTTAACGTCATTTGATCAAACAATCATGATTGTTAAAAATATCAGCAGGACAACTGCAGCGACTGAATCTACGCTGAGACAAACCAAAGCCTTTTTAAAACTCGACGTTTATCTGATATTAATTAATATATCAGATAAATCTGACTTTGCATCACTTTCAGTATTAAATGATATGACGCTGAAATTGGCAGCATGAGAGCAGCTTTATGATCACATTATGTAACATTTGTGTGATAGATGGCGTAACATCGTCGTTACACCTCGGTTTGTCCACTTCGTGTTGCAACACTCAGCTCAAGAGAGTCACATTGAAATGGCTCATCAAAATCCCTTTAAGTACCAACTACAACACATTCAGAGGACTAATCATGTGAGCACAGAGTGAAATATGCGGTACAAGGACGGCAGGACCTCGCACACCATGGGGGGGGGGGGAGTCAGTGCGACAAAGCGTGAACAATAGTCACAGCACTGTAATGTAGTGTTTATATATATATACACACACACACACACACACATCACTGTATGCCGTCAGCTTATATAAAACTTTGCTCAATAGTGTCAAATGACCTTGGCTCTATTTTCCTGCAGCTGCCAAAGGCATTGGTGGATGTCTTTGTTTCATTCGGGTATTCTCCTCACTGTGTTTGCCTTCATTAAAGAGCAGGTGTTGAGATATGCTGAGTGGGAGTGGTTGGAAAGAAGGAATGAGACCGGCAATAGTGTTGGGAGGAGGAGGAGGATGGGGGGGGGTCCTGTAGTTTCACTACCAGCTGATCAAATTACAGCAGGCATCAGTAGCTCAGTTTCCATTAGAAGCAAGGAAAGGCCAATCCTCCAGGGCCGATTTGGGGGGAAAAAGTGTGACAACTTCTAATGGACGTACTGCCAATTTGCATTTGAATGTGAGAACTTTTGCCTTTCAATTCAGTTAAATGAAGGGGAGCAACGCGGCCGTCGGTGACAATGCGCATGAGGGATCGTCCAAAAAAGCAAAAAGTCATTTGCATGGTGTTGCGGGAGCGTTGACTTGGGCTGAAAGACAAGAGAACTCTCAAACAAAGGCAGGCAAAATGAAATGGGTCTGTTCAACGAAGCGCAGCAAACGCCTTCCTCTCATCAAGACCTTTCTGTTGGTCTGCTGAACAAGAGCTTCGGGTTCAACTTTGAGCAAACATATCCAATATGCAAATCACCAGAACGTGTTGATACTGAAACTATAAAAACAGAATTAGCACGTCAATATCACTACAGCTGCATTTCCTACCTACAGGCACATGGTGAAGGGGGAAAACCCAACCGTGACGGAGAATTTGTACTTCTAAATTTATTCAATTTTAAACCCGTCTGATATACCAGTAACCGGCATGATAATCATAAAAGCTTTAGTTTCGCTGCAAGGACACGACTTTTATGTGATGTGGTACAAACACTTTGAGTTGCTGGATGTTTTCAAACCGCAGGATCACAGAGCTCCGTTTGAATGACATCTGGACCGTGTTTTCTCCATCTAGATGCTTGTGTGGTTTATATTTTACACACATTACCAGTGTGAAACGAAAGTGCCTTTATTGCTCTAAAACCCACTTTGAGGGAAAACACCGCAGGAGCTCCTCAAAGCCGCCGGATCGTGAATCCACGAGCGGAGAACTTAAATCCAGAAGTCTGGCGTGTGGACGGGAGAATCGTCACAAAAGAGCAGACACTGACATTTAGCCCCGCTGTTTGACCGGGACCCGGACGGCCGCGAGAAGAAGCCTCGTCCCGTCTGCCAGTAGCAGATGTGTCCTTTGGGACTCAGACAAATAAAAAAAACAACAACAAAAAAAAAAAACCAACAGTGTCTCAGCCTGCACCAGGCGGCCTCCCACCCCTCCAGCTCCTCCCATTCAGGCCCTTTGGCTTTTTTCTTTTACAGCCCCTGTGACACTGACTGAAATGAATTGAAAGATCACCAATCAGGGTCCGGACTACTACAACGTGGACACGCACCGCCCCCCCCCTCCCCATCAAACCCCCTGTCTCTTGCTGAGAGCCCCCGGTGGGAATGTTCACTGTTTGAAGAGTTAACTCTTTAATTCCGTCTGGAATGTTTCCTCTGGGTGGGGCAGTGTGGTGTGTTGAGCCAGACCACTAACTCCTCTTCCACAGCATCTCCTCCTCCTTCTCCCTCCCCCCTTCATCTCCCTACTAAATTCAATACCTCTATTTCTGGGCACGGGAAAATCTTCCACACTTGGCTGTTAAGGTCAGCACAAAATGAGCTCGTTCTACGGCAGGATGATTAGACCTCAGATAAATCTGAGACTGCCGTGTGGGGGAAAAATTTCTCAACCACACTGATACTTTATTGTTTGGATTTGTGTGCCAGCAGCGCAACGTCAAACAGGCGTTAAAGAGCAGGAAGTAAATCCAACATGGCCAACCGATCTGGACTTTTTCAGTAGTATTATAATCCACCATCTGAATGACGAGGATCCTCACAGATTTAGTGGATGTGTTCACTTGATTACTTGTGCATATGGTTTCCTGAACACAAAGCCTGTCGTCACTTAAGCCCGAGGCTTAACGCCTCGCTTGCAAATCTCTGGATCCTCTTTCCGCCTGGATTTTATTCTGAAAGTCCTGTCTGGAAGCTGCGATTGGCCGTTTTGATGCGCCTTTCTTTGTCATTCCCCGAGCTCTTCCTCCGCAGCGCCGTCAGCATTTATGAATTGTGTCACAACAGCTCACCGACCAAACCCCGGGCTCATCCCGCCTCTCGTTCCCTTTAGCACGTTTTTAATGACGCAATCTGTAGATTTTTCTGAAAGTACGATCGGCCAGAACAAACCCTGAAGTTAAAAAATATATTTGGTGGCTGCCAAAACTGTCAGCAGCTCAGTGAGGACTGGAGGACAACAGCAATGTTTTGTAATGTGTTAATCATCTCGAACAGCTGACCGGCTGGGCCAATTGGATAAATTCTGCATTCATGAATTTTGTTGTTTAAAGAACTAAATTGACCTGAAACCCACGTGATCAATTAAAATTGAGTTAAACAACCCCACATTGGCCTTAAAGTCCAACTCTACTGGAAACGGAAAGTGCGAAATATAATTACACAACACTAATTGCACAATTGTAGGATTTGATTTGTTTCCATCCTGACACAAATTCGACCCTAGCCGTAACAGTCGGGCAACATTAAGCACAGAGCAGCATTAATCAAAAAAAGCCCATTAAAAACGGGTAATGAAGAGCTAAAAGCCCCGTCGCCTCCATCACAGCCAGCCGGCCGAGGTCTGCCATTAATGAGGCGAAGCAGAGTTCACACGTGCATAAACCAACAAATCCCACAGGAATATATTATCCAAATTAATGTTTTAATGCCAAAATCTGGTCGAAATGCCGGACTACTAAAACACACCTTGATAAAAATAAGGTTTTTAGATTAGCATTTAATGGAGTGCTAAGCTAAAGCTATTATCCCTCAACACATCGGAGATATCAAGTTGCTCTGATCTGAAAAACAAACATGGAATGAAAGGAAAATGAGAAAAACTTTGAGAAATATTCACAGAATCACACCCAAGTCCGCTCAATATTCAACAGGAGCTAAAGGGGCAAATTTGGACATGAGGTTAACCTTTTAGTGTCCTGTTAACTAAGCACACATGTCATTAGTAATATCATTTTGGAGCCAAGAAGTCACCAAGATGACAAACAACCTGGAGAGGAATTAAAGACAAACAAGAGAACACATGAAAAGAGCTTTTATGTGTATTGGGCGAAGAAAAATCTAGGAATGAATCTGTGTTTCATTTAGATTTGAATTGTAAACATAAATTAAGGTGGACAGGACGCTATCCAACAACTTTGTTTTATTAAAGTGGAATCATTTGATAGATTTTAGTGAAAAAGGAAAAAAGTAAATTTAACACGCTGCTCCACGCTGAAGAGTGAATCTTTTCACACATACACCCATCAGTAAGGTGTCTCTCTTCAATGGCTGAAACAGGTGAAACAAGTATTCATTGTTATGTGAGTGTATTGAAGTGTGATGAAGTGAACAATCAGGATTAAGTTTTCGTTCCCGTGCTGCTCGACAGAAACGGCAGCAGCAGCCTCGTGCACTTTGTGTTCGGAAGGAGACGTTTTAACGCAGCTAAACCGCCGTCATTACTTCTTGTCTCAATGACCTCCATTTGCAAGCTGGTTGTACAAACAGGGGTCAGATGGTAATTCCAGCCTTATTACATCAGCATAACAGGAAGTCCAGTAAACAGAATAACACTAAGTACACCATTTAAAACCCACTGACAGTTATGGCATGCGAGACACCAACCCGGCAGCTCAGAAAGCAGAAACCAGGTCAGGCTGCTGTGCACAGGATGCGTGCCAGGCAGACGAGCCTCCTGGGTGCCACTCAGACTGAGAGATGTTGTGATATCACTTGTACGTCTCTCCGCCAGCTTTCCCAACAACGCAGCAGCGGCGGGCTGATGCACCCACGTCACACGTGTTCCGCACTCAACCGCCGAAACGAAAACTGGAGTCCATCTGCTGAACGCAATGTCTTACTCATTTATCATAAATGAACCATAAATGAGGCCAAACATTCCTGCTGCTAAAAGCTCACACACACACACACACACACACACACACACAATCCTTATCGATCTCTGCGCTGCAGCCGTGCAGCTCCCCACTTCCTGGCTGGTATGTTGCTGGGGCGACAGCTAAATTATGCAACAGCGCTGGCTCAACACACACAGGCTTCAGTCCCCGAGCAGCAAAGAGCAGGTTCAAGAGTGGCAGGTGATGGCAGAGTTCAACAGTGAGAGACTCCCAGCTCAGCCCAGAAACCAGATTCGGACCGGGCCGATCTGGTTGCTCGCTTGTTTCCTCGTGTTAAAGAGTTAAACGTTTCGGTCTTCTCCTCTGCCTCGTCACGTTCTGTCTCCGCTTTGCGCTGATTGACTTAGACTGAAATGATGGATGCAAGTTTTCCTGCAAGAACATCTCGGATCTGAACAACACGACAAAATATAAATCTAATCAGGCTGCAGGAGGTAATTACTCAGCCTGCTGTAATCAAACCTGCTAAATACATTACTTTGCAATTGTACATCTCCATTTATTAAGCTAATGGCCTTGTTTATTACTCAATGGTACACACAGAGAGAGAAAGAGAACGCCACGTCATGTAATGCTACATCATACAGAACGGCACCAACGCCCAACTGGAGCCAATTAAAACGTTTCCAATGATCTGTCAGATCTGTCAAACAACGCCCGGCTGCCCACCTGCCACACAAAAACGCACTATTCATCCCTGTGACATGATGAAAGATGTTCTCATCGCTCTCTGTCTCGGAGCTTCGCCGCTGCCGTCCCTTTGTGATCATAGCAATGCAAATATGGACATGCTCTGCTCGCTGCCTCCATTTTGTCTCATTTGTCAAAAGGCAAGCTTAAATAAAAGTGCACAGCAGCCTCGGCGCTCACACGGCACCTGTAGAAGCAACAATCCCACCGAGGCGACCGTCGCCGCTTTATTAAAGCATGTGACACAATCTGTGTCCTGCAGACATGATTAGAACTCTATTAATCACAGAGGGATTATCACGAGGAGGTAGTGGTCAACGTGAACAGGAGGCATTGGGGGGTTGTGGAGAGGGATTACAGGGGTCATGCAGCCTCTGTCCCACCGCGGCGGAGGCCGGCCAGTTGCCCGCCTCAGCTCCCTCTCCACGCGACGGCTTTGTCCGCCGCCTTGTTTGACAATTATTTACTCTGCTGTTTAGGACGGGGCTGAGGTCACCACACATACATCACTGACACCAAAACACTGGCTACTCGTGTCTTGTCTCCGTCTCCGCCCCCGCCCCCCAATCTGACCCGCACAGGCCCCTCAGCACCTCATATGGACTCAAAACACTCGGACGACAAGATGAACTAATCAAATGGTTGTCAGTCAAATGCTGCAGCTGGATGAAGCCGATTACATACAAGCTAGGCGTCATGTCGTTTACTGCAGAGGTACACACACCGACTGTTCCACAAACTGTCTGTAAACAAAGAACCGGCACAATTATCCCTTTTTTTTTCTTTGTTTGTTTGCATGTAAATAAAAGTCCCCTGTGGCACAAATACACGGTTCTTTGGACTGACCCAAATCAGAAACATCTGCACGAAATGCGATTGATCTTTTGTACATTTGTCTCTGAAGATGGCCGTCTCATCTGCCCTCTGTCACTGCTTTTAGAATGTAATAAATGTGCCCCCCCCCCCCCCATTATTATAAGGGTTCGGTATTTGCGGCATCTGCCAGGCTTGTCTCTGGCCTCTCGAAGACAATGACATCAAAAATCCAACTGTCCCCCTCCCCCCCTACAGCAGTGCAACCTGAAACTGCCTGAAGAGATGAGCAGTCATTAAATACTGCAGAGCTGACATAATGACAGGAAAGATAAAAGAGAGGAAACAAAAAAAGGCCAGACCAATTCTCATCCCACAATGCCTCCCCCAACCCCCAGGCTCAGCCCGCCTCTCCAGATAAAAGACGCCAGGCCGCAGATAGGGCACTGGTCAGCTACAACTTTGCTGCTGTGATCTTCTGTTCTGACAACATTCACACAAAGACCGGCCACCTCGCAGAATAATACAGCTCCACTCTTTCTGACACGTCTGGAAACAATAACAGTCCAAACAATGCAGTTCAAATCCATTTCATACAATGCTCATATCCTGTGGAGTGATGTTTTTAATGAACTGCTGGAAGGGGAGGCGACTCTGGCTGAAAAACAATGTTAATAAAATTTTGAAAAGCTACTGCTGCTGCTGCTGCTCCTTCGCCCACCGCCTCTTCACTACTCCCTTCCCTCCTCATCTCTGTCCTGCGTGTCACGACCAAATGTCCGTGTGCCGAAGCTAAATTTGGAAATGTGGTCTCGGGAAGCACCATTCAAAGACATCTGCCTGCAAATAGCCAGTAATAAAATCCAGACACGTGACAGTCCCGCATACTCGGTGATCAAGTACAGATATGTCCTCTGACACTGCCCGCTCTTGTGCAAACACGGCTTTTTATATCACCCCGGGCTGCGGCACTCTCTTTAACCTGCTGCGTCCCGAGCTATGATGCTAAACCACATGTAGCTCGGCTCTGTTCCCAGTTGGCATTCCTGTGCGCTGTAACCACCGTGCTGAGGCAATATTTACCTTCAAGAGAAAGTGCACTTGGCACACTGCCGACAGTCTCGGGTTTGGGGAGGGGAGGGGGGGGGGGGGGGGGGGGGTTCGGGGGGGTGTGGCGGGTAGCTACTGTGTACTACATCCAACCTTCCCACCCACCCAAAATGCTCGTGCTGACCCGGCCAACCACCCACAGCTCCACGCCGCCTGACTCCTCTACCTGGATCGGAGCCAAACCAGAGGCTGAGCAAAGTGCCAAGAGGGACGGAGAACGAGAGAGAGAGAGAGAGAGAGAGACATACACACTGACTGAGAGCGAGAGGGAGAGAGAGAGCTAGTGAGCGTGAACACATTGCGCCTCAGTCTGGCCTTCTGCCAGGACTCACTTAGGAGGATTTTTAGCCACAAAAGCCAATCAGCGGTCAGCCCTCCACAGAGATTTTAAGTGTCTCAGCAGAGAGATTTTGTCCTGGAATCAAGATTAAGCGGCCGCTCACAGCAGGAGGAGGGCAGACGCAGGAATCAGACAAAAACACTCAAAGGGAGAGTCGTGAACAGGGAAAGTCTGAGTCCTTCGGATCGCGGCAACCAACAACACTTCAGATAGAGTGGGAAAGGACGCCAATCCTCATGCATCCGTCTGAGAGCATAAATAAAATTTACCCCGTGTGTATGTAGCATGACTGCAGTCGTTGGTTTATGGTCTGCTGGAGGTCAAACCTTTTGCAGAACATGGAAAAAAAAATGCATGAATGCCATATAATCTTTAGTGGGGGCCCCTTCAGGGAAAAAACAGCTAACATCAAACGATTTCCCTGAAATCAATTCTTCTTTGTCATTCTGAGGGCCGTAGCTGCCAGAGCCTGGAAGTAGTTTAATTACGTTCAAATACCCAGTTTTAATAAAGCCGGCTGTGTACTGAAGTGTTTGAGAGACAAAACTGGAGAAGGACCCAAACAGTGATGGTTGTAGGAGCCAGTCGAGGACACTAACCTGTCTGAAGTGGTCTTCGAAGCCCCAGTCCGCCTGTCCGTTAGGGGAGGTGGCAGAGTGCGGCCCCGCAGGAGACAGGCCCTCGTCGGGTTCCTGCTTCACCCTGATGGGGGGCGACGCAGCCCTCTGGGGTGCGGAGGCAGTGTAGCTGCCAAACGGACGGGCCGGGACGCGGGAGGCACTCTGCTGCAAAGCGAGGGTCTGCTTACGGAGGAACTCCAGACCGCTGGCGCTTCCCTCGTCCTCGTCGCTGCCCTCGTCTCCCTCCATCATCTCGTTGTCGTCGTCTTCGTCCCCAGAATCCCGGCCTCTGTCCTCGTCGTCCTCCCTTTCCGAGTCCACACTGCTCTGATTGGAAACCCGGGGAGGCAGCCCGCCGCCGGGGACACCGCCGGCCAGGCTTTTGCTCATGAAGCTGGCCCCGGAAGCCCGGGCGGCCGCCAGGATGGCCTGCTGGGCGGCAACCTGCTGAGCGTACATGATGTGGGCCTCTCGCAGCTTCCTCTCCTTGCGCTCCATTTCCAGCCGGGCTTGCTGTTGGCGCTGGAGCTGCTCCATCACCGCTTCCAACTTCATCCCCCCTGTGGAGGTGGTCTGAGGAAAGGCCACACCAGGCTCCTGAGACATGCTGGGCTGCAGGAGGCGAGAAGGAGTCACAGATCATCAGCCACCTACTGAAATCCAAATATCCCGACAGGTATAAAGTACAGGCATCAAAAATACCACAACGGAAACAAAAAAGGAAGAACAGAACAAGTCCACATATTCTTTTTTTTTTGTTTTGTTTTGTTTTTAAAGTCCAGGAACAGGTTTTAACTGGATACTGAAAAATCTGCAGTAGTACAGCAGAAAATATTCACCAAAATAAACAGAAATGCAAACTGTCTGATACATTTAAGTTCACCAAGAACAGAAACAACGAAGCAGGACAATCCACTGACATTATCTGAAACTAAACGTGCCCTTTACATGGAGTCCTGTCACACAAAATTACTACTGCGATGAAAAATAATAAGGTTTGGGGGAATTCACACAGAACACTGACTCTGAGGTTACACAGGAAAATGAGACCACAAGAGGAAAAAACGTTTAGAATTCACTGTAAGCTTCTAAAACAGAAGTACAGTGATTTTATTTTATTTTTTTAAAAAGGCCTCCAGTCTGAAGAACTGGACTACTTTAAAATGTCTAAAGTCGAAACCGGACAGGCAGAAAAAGTGTCTCCAAACAGCCTCCAGCAAAAAAGTTCAGTGTTACCAAAATGAAAAGGAGTAAACTGATCTCCAGACAACTTCATTAGACAAACAGCACAAGTGAGCAAAACAACAACAACAACAACACAACTGCAAGAAAAGAAGCATCGGTCTAAATACGTGTGAATCTCTACACATTTTACAGGCACCTTTTTCCGCATTTGGCTGGTTGCCACATCCTCAAAATACGTGGATCACGACTGCGTTAAGAGGTTTACAGACAAGTTTCCGTCCAAACAAACACTAAAAGTATCCAATTCATTTAGTCCACTTTGTGTTTGTGTTACACTGCGGCCGCCCGGTTTGAGAATAAACGTTTAAAAAAAAAAAAAAAAAGTAAAGTATAAAATAACCTACCATAAAGTGAAATTAGCTCTGAGAAGCCTCGTCTTCTTTCCCCTTTCAGCCCCCCCCCAAAAAAATAAAAAATAAAAATAAAAAAATAAAAAAACACACCTAACGTTGGGCTGCCTGAATCTTTTCCCGTCAATAATCAGCCTCTTTCTTTCTGCGTTCCGCTCTCAGAAATGCGCCAAACTGGAGCGCCACTCACCATTTGCGCCTTACTGCTGCTGGAATTGTCCACCATCCCTCCTTCCTTCGGCTTTATCCTCCTTCTTCCCTCGTTTCTGGCACTCGTTCAAACACTTGTAAACACACGCACACACATTCACACACACGCACACATACGCACACTCCCGTGCGCGTGCACGAGGCGAACTGGAAGGGGGTGGGGGGAGAGAGAGAGAGAGAGAGAGAGAGATCGTGTGCGCGCACCGCAGATTTCAGTCTGCTCCTTCAGCGTAAAAAAATAAATACTAATGATTAAAAAAGAAAAAAAAAAAAGCGCAACTTTTCCGGGTTTGTCTCTCCGGATGGAAATCAGGAGCGCGGATCTTTTTTTTTCCCCCCGTTTTGTTGTTTAATAGTAAAGAGGAGCGACAGGAAAACGGCCCGTGCTCATATCTCGGAAAGCACTGAGGTAACTCCCTTCACTCGGCTGTTTTTTTTTTTTTTTTTTTCCTCCCCTTCAGTGACACCCCCCCCCCCCCCCCCCCCCCTCCCCCCCCAGCATGGCGCACAGTAGGCCCGCCCCGCCTCAGCAACAAGTCTGAATTCACCTCCATCACATTTTTATTCCACCCAAAATACAACTTTAAATAAAAATAAAATTTAATTAAATCATCTAAATGATAATAATAATTAAAAAAAAAAAAAAAAAAAAAAATTAGAGCAGCGATAGTTGATTTAATAGTTCTGTAAATAAATATTTATAATTTATTTCCATCCAATCAGAGGAAAGTCCGTTTTTAAGGACAAATTTCACTTTTATTATTATTTCAGACAAATCAGGTGAATGCGATGTGAAAATAGATATGATGCAATGTTTACCTGAAATATACAAAGGCCTCAGGGGAAGGTGCTCTACAGAGAGGGGGGGGGGGGGGGGGGGGGGCAATAGGTGGCTTCCTGCTGCCCCCTTGAGGTGCCAAAAACCACCGTGTTCATTTTGGTTACTGTGGTTTGTTTGGTTTGGGTTTTTTTTTTTAAATCAACCACTAATAAAAATCAGAACTACCACAGATAGATAACTGAGTTTTATTTGTTTATGTAAACAATACACGATACAATCAAATAATAATAATAATAATAATAATAATAAAAACATTAGTGTTTGCTGTCATAAAATAACATTGTCAGTTATTGCATTTAGCACTCAGTAACACTTTGTCGTCACAATGTTGTGTAACAGGCAGATTGTCCCAATTGTTGCATAGTACAGGTGAGTCAAGTGTACTTGCTACTGACCACAGGTGTTAAGTGCAATTTATTTCTGTACATAAAAACACCACACGGATCCAGATCCAGGACTGGGGGGGGGGGGGGGGGCAATAGGCTTTAAATTCAGCTGTTAACCTTAAAGCCTTTAGTTCACACTTAGTGTCGGAGTGGAATCAGCTTTTATTCCCCCACGGTAAACTGCTGGAGGTTTTAAAAGGAACATTTTCAAAAACAAGTGTTTGTTTTTTTTTAACAAAATCCAGCTCAGGAGTTCTGACTTTCAGTCCTCCCCCACCCCACCCACGGTGGTCAAAGTGTCTGCTACACCATTCATATGTATGACTGACTTATACGCAGTGACACACAACCAACATCACGTCATGAAACACATCAATGAGGCCTTCAGGCCACACAGTTCATCCTGACAGAAAACCTCCACGCTCTTTGACAGCTGTGCAATTTTCAGACTTTTGACATTTTACAAATGTGAGCGAAAGGCAAAACACTTTCCAGCCTCAGACATCCAGAAAAAAAAAAAAAAAAAAAAGTCTCCTGAGAAAGTGATCGCAGTCACTTTGCTCCAATAATCACACTTTTTGTTTTTTTTGGCTGTTTTTTTTTTTATGCACATGTTTCATAGTAAAATATGAGCCAGAGTGTAACATGAGTGAACAGATGTTGTCTCTTTAAGCACATCCCTGTGTCTATTGTGAGAGAAAGAAAAACAGACACACAATGACACGAATACAAAAGAATGAGTGTAAATATAGTGTTACATGTCAAAAGCCGAACATGGGAAACCATCTACTTGAAGTGGAATGAAAATCTGATTTACTGTTTTTAACCTTTAACAATTAACAAAAACAAACAAAATAAATGTTACTCTGATCCGCCGTCAACGGACACGCTGATGTCCTCACTAGAGTCTTAATCCAAAAGGCTACACATCAATTTAGTGGGAAAAATATCCTTAATTAATATTCTTTCTGTGCCAAATTATTTTCTTAAGAAAATATAAACAACTAAAACAAATATACATCCAACCACATAACCAAATGTTTTAAATCCGGAATATATTTTGCTTGTATGACGACAACATTTTTGTAGCCGTAACAGATTTGGTTTAAACTTTAAACCTGCTGCTGGAGGGAATGTTTTGTGTTTTTGAGATTACAGTCAGAAAAAAATAATAAAGACACATAAGCCATCCTATATCAATTCAATTGTTATTTATGTTTAAATATTATTCATAATGTTATCTCATTTTGGAATAACAAGTTTCTGAGAACAGATACAGTAAGGAAAAAAAAAATCCAGTTAATGTAACAGTAGTCAGGGAATGTAAATGGCTGATGTGCCTTCATACAACAGTTGATAAATAAGTACGACAAAAAGATCCAATTCAACAAACGGCTGGAACATTAAAACACGATTCATCAGACTTGTATACGTGTCGTGCTTAGTGACCCGCAGATCCATTCAGATACGAACCAGCTCTCTGCCGGCTCAACACGGACATTTCCATGTGATCAATAACTTTCCCACTCAATCTGAAGCAGAGGCATAGTTAGTATTTCCTGTAGTTTTACAAAAAGAAAAAGAAAAGTTAGTCAAGCTTTGGGGTCATAGTGGATAAGGCTTGTTCTCACGGCCATCCGCGTTTTCTTATAGGGTGAGCGGTGTTGGTGCATGCGGTGCTGCAGGAGCGGGAGTTTTGCTCCGGGGCAGGAAGTCCTCAGGCAGCACAGCGGTGGAGCTGGGTTAGAAAGAAGGCCCCGCGCACCAGCGGCGAGAGTTAGCAACTGGAGCCGGAGTCAGGCCTTTGAAAGGTTCGAGTCTCGGCACCAGCTTCACTGCATGGAGCAGGACGGGCCCTCGGAGCAGCAGCACATGGAGGAGCCCATGGCTTTGGGCGGGATCAGGTCCAGGTCCTCGTCGTCGGGGATCTCATCCAGACGGTAGCCGTCCTGAAGAAGCTGTCTGCTTAAATCAGGGTGGACCTGGAGTGTGAAGAGAAGGACCTCAGCTACTAAACCTGGATCAGATATCTGTTTATCTCTTTATATTGATCTTTAAAAAGTTTCTTGAGTAGCTTTTGTCCATCAAAGGAACTAAATTTACTGTCCTTTATTATTTATTATAAAAAATCTGATGTAAAAAGGATTATTTAAAAGTTTTTAACTTTTTCAAATCCCCACCCCGGCGATATTTTACATTACTGTGTTTGTGGAGGTACCTGGAGGTACGAACGTCTCCAGTAAATATATGAATTCTTCAGTCATTAGATAGCAATGTGACAAAAAGAAGGTATGACTGAATTTAAACGTACCTGGAGACAAACTGATTCCTCTCACCTGTTTACTGATAACCAATCATGTAATCTTTAATGGAACCAATATCCCAAAAAATCATTTGCCTGTTTTTCTTTACAGAAAAGCTTTTTTTTTTTTTTTTTAAACAAAATATTTAAAATGTGCACGTTCTGCGAGACAAAAGTTTCAAAGTTACACTTTAAACTCTGTGCAGGCCCGAGAAGCCAAACCAATTACAAAGACATCACTAAGAAGAAACATCATAGGAAAAAATAAAGCCCAGTCGATAATGATGATATGGATGGATGAAAGTTTGAACAGTAGTCGTGCTGCCAGTTCGGTTGTGTAGTGACTGAGAACATCTGAAGAATGTCTAACTCACCTCAGCTGAAGAGTATCCTGAGGAATACTGGTCAAAATCGATCTCTTCTTCACTATAAAGACAAGAAGGACAAGTTCTGTCAGCTGAAAGCCTGTTTATGGACATTAGAGCAAAGAAAATGTCAAAACTGAGTTCACCTGAATTTAAATTGGTGAGTTTAACTAATAAATTACATGTAACTATTTTATCTGTAGTTATACTCGTAGAATTAGTTACAGAATTTGTCTCCCATGGCGTTCTATTGGGGAGATTTCATTTAGATGTGTATGCTTGTAAGAATAATATCACGGGAAACAAATTTTTCTAAAAGAGAAGGAGAATTAGCGTTTCAACAACCCCATCAGCTGCACATTTGGTCAAACTTGCCTGTCTGAGTCCAGAGCAACCAACGTGTCCTCGGCGTGCTGACTCAAAGCAGCATAGCCCTTATTATACTTCACTGTCCTAAAAGGAGAAACAGGAATAGTAAAGAAAAAAAATTACTCTCCTCCCACATTATGCTGACATCACAAAAGACAGCTTCCTCTTTGTCATCGACCTCCTTCCGTCCTCACCTCTTGGTTCCTTGTCTTGGCTGATGCATGACTGGAGGTCCTGGTGACAGGGCCTTCTTCTTCAGTGCCTTTCTCGCCATCTCCCTATGTTTCTCTGTGGATGATCAGTATAGGAAACTTGTTTCTGCTGTAAAATGGTCAAAAGCAGCGCAAAAGGTTTATAGAAGACTTGAATCTGGGACGGTCATTTATCATATAAACAGAATCCTGGATTTAACTCACTCCTATCATATTGTATAATCAGAATTTCATCAAAACCTGACCTAAGGCCTTTATTGAAAAACTTCTAAAATGTCACTCAAGAATCTCTAAAGATTGTCTCGGGGGAAGTAATGCCCTCATTTTAGGACATTCAGATTTATGACCCTTACCACACACACACACACACACACCCCCATTCAAGAAACAGAACAAGTTCTTCATTGTGAAACTTTGATGTTACGATAATTAGACAGCTGGCTGAATTTACGATTATGTTTTGTAGCTAATGGGCAGATTCAACACAGTTGAATGATGAACTCTCAGACTGAAACAATAACATGGGTGTAGCTTTGGTTTTCACTGTGCTGTGTAATATATCCAAACAAATACGAACATGTGTTGGTCTTGTTCTGCTCTCACGAGCCTTATTACATTTGCTAAAAGTTTTAATCAATACTTGGCAAGAAGCTCGTTGATGTTTTAAAACAAGTTCACAGACTCAACCCAGAACATAGATTACATGTAAGAAATTATTAAGATGCAGAGACAACCAAAAGTAAACTAACATTACTTAAGGCGTCAAAGTGTATTTGTTCAAATTTGGTTTACCAAGAAGCTTCAAATATATGAAATAAAAAAAAGCAGAAATCCAGCGGACAACCTGGGCTCTGCTGCACATTAGCTTTGGTTGTGAACATTTTTAAAACTGAGACTGAGTCTGTGATATATGTCATGTGTCTTTCAGGTCTCACATGACAGATCAACACCGTGGTGACTTTCCACAAAAAAAAAAGCCCCCAAAAAAAACAAAAAAAAAAACATTACCTCTTCTCTGTGTGGAAAGTCTGCTATGCAAATGTCATGCGAACATTAGAATCAGTGTTGCCACAGTCAGTTAGTTGTGTAATGCAGACATTTCTGAGAGATTTTTACAGCTTTGATAATCACAAAGACCCCGTTCAGATCTGGTATCGAGTTTTCAGCATTTATTTCACACTTGTATCAAGTGACTCACACTTTATTGGGTTTTCAACTGATATTATCTCTTTTTATAGCAAACACATGAAATATCATACTGTATCACTGAACTAGTTGTACAGGGCGTCTTAACGACATAACTAAAAAAAAAAAGCTTTGGGATGGCGTCACCTTCCTCAACTGGAAACAGGAAAAGCATGGTTACCCAGAGGGTGTTGTGATTAAATCTAAATTTTATCAGACAGGCAATCTTATAGAAAACCATGACAGAAATGTAGGCATGACCTTTGTTAGTGAGCTTTTAAAAGGAAAACCATTGATGAATGACTAAAAATCCACATTTCTTTGTTGCTTATTTCTTTTACATCCCGGATATATACACTGGCAGTTTTGGAGGGCCTTAAAAGTTCAATTAAATCAGATTAATTTGGGATGGTACTTAATGTGGTGGAGAAGGGATTAAAACTGGGTCAATGAGGGAGCCCATGAATGAAAGTATAGGGACTGCAACCCACTTGGTGGCACTAATGCACATCAAAAATGATTTGCCAACCGCTGATACTGGAATTTGATGATCTCCTTCATTTGGCACATCTAGGCACAGCAGTAAACTGCATGACGCACATCCAAAACAATATCCAATAGCTCTTTCATAAACAAATAATGTTACGAATGTTACTTATTACTTATGCAATACAATTTGAATTTAGTGTCATGGCATCGTTGATTAAAGGTAGATAAAATACAAATTTGTGATAAGGTACTTTTGTATTTTATCTACCTTTTATCAACGATGTCATGATGTGTGAAATGTCACACATGAAATGTGTGATAAGGCACTTTGGAAAGAAATCAAACCCGTTTAAGTTCTGACACACGAGTGACCTGAAAAAACTTCTCTCACTCTACTGAGTGAATAATGCTCTGGACAAAGGTCTACACTGAAATAAAGGCCATGGCCTCTTGAAATAGCGTTTTTTTTTTTTTTTTTTTTTTTGAATTACATAGTAGTTAGCTGACTATAAATAAATCTAAGTCAAGGTCACTGTAAAAAGTGAAAAAATATTTTCAGTTCATTGACAAAATGTGGTGGAATTAATTAGACAGCGTCAGAGGTCATCACTTGAGTAGGTGGTCCTTCAATGTGACACATTAGTGTTCAGAATGAGGCCGCGTGGCCCAAATCAACTTCGAATGCGTCCTTACTGTGTCCCGGGTTCATGTTAATGCCAGTGGATGACGTTATTTTCTGAGTTCATGACTTCCATATGACTAAGCTGTGTCATTCTGTGCTAGTATACACTACAGCTGGCCTTGGAAAAACAATAATCATGAGAGGATCTCTGACCCGCACTCCAGCATTTTAATAACCGGTCCTTTTCGTGGATTATGATGAGTCAAGAAAATGCTCACGTAGTTTGAGGTGGATGGCTGGAGCTCTGGACATGATGTAAGGTCCTCTCTTCTCCACAGGCCTAATGCCTCCATCAGTAGTCTTCGGTCTGGTGCCACCACTCGGCCCCTTGATTTGGAGAAAGGACAGAGAAATCTGTAGCTCAACTATGGCAGCGAGGTAAACGAACACATAATGAAACAAAACATCTTGAAATATTTAAATGACCAGATGACACAGTTTCTGAGATGGTGTTAATCAACTCTAATAACTTTTTAGGGGAAAAAACTTTTTTTCTGCATGTTTGTTTCTTTCAGCTTAATAAAGTTTTAAATTTTGAAAAGAGAACGCTCCTCCAATTTTTCCCATCAACCCTTTCGGTCAACAGGAAGAGACCATGAATTTAATGTTTTTAAAAGATTGATGACACTCGACGAAATGTTAGAACCACGTTTAACATCTTCTTGGCCTCTCAAAAAATTATTTTATGAGCTTATTTTCTCAGCAGCAGAACTGACACACAACCTGACAGGCTAAGCTAACTAGCACGCTAGCGGCTCCGTCTGTGTTTATAGGCTAGCGTTAGCCGCGTTAGCTTGACGTTACCGATAAAACTTGCGGCTCCAGCAGGTTGTCCTTCTCCGGCTCTTCTATGATGTCGTTCATCATCTTGTCCGTCAGCTGTCAAACTGTCCACCACAACACGCCCATGATGACAAACGCCCCGCCAGTCCGGGACTTTTTGGGGCCGTTTTACGGAGGAGCAGCCAGGCTTCTTCTTCTGTGTCCGCGTCCTACTTCTTCTTCGCTGGTGTTTATTGGCCAACCACCAGGGAGGCGCCACCAGCTGAGAGGATTTATCTTTTTGTGAATCCAGGCTGGATGGTAAATTATTAGGAGGATTTTATTTTTAATTCCTCACTTTTACTGATTATTTCATCCATACGAGTTTTCCATTTTATGTTTTAGTTCAGAATAACAGCAACACAACATGCAAAAACAGTAGGCAAAAAAACAAAACAAAACAAACAATAATAGGAAAATAAAATAATATAAAACAATTTAGTGATTGAGGTATAGTGAGGTTCAAAGTTAAAAAGATTTACAATCTAATAAACCAAAGTCTGAGATTAGCCTGGACAAGTCACAGGGCCAACATATGGAGATCTGCAGTGATAAATAACCACTCACACCTACCGAGTTTACAGTCACCATTTAACCTAAATATGTATGTCTGTTGGATCACAGGAGGACGCCACAGCACCCAGCAGGAACCAATGGAAAGCCCCGGAATCCAAACACAGAACGACCAGACGAGGTATTCTGCTCACAAGACCAGAACAAGCACAGGACATATTTGCCTCCCTGTTCCAATTGGTGAGTTGAACTGTAGCATAATTTTAATTAATTGATTTAGATTTATGATAGATGGGATTGTGAAGCATGTTTTGACTGCCCAGTTTTAGCTGCATTCCTATTGGACGTTTGGACTGTAGCCATGTTCTGCTGAACTGTGTTGGTCAGTACAGATCTACAATCCAACCATCCAATCAGAATCTGGTTCAAAAGCAACCAACACAATCACTGCCTGAAATTAACTATCAGAATAAAAGTATAAGTAAACCAACCAAAAAATAGAGAGCCTCTACCTGGACAACTGAAGAAGATTCCACAATTTAACAGAAAAAAATAAAATAAAACACACATTCCTAAATTATTGGTTTTCTTTATTAGATCCACCATTTTGTACACCACAGGACAGCATGGATTCAATCCACAATATACACAATTTTGACAGGTGAGAATCAGGAGAGCTCTTTTCTTTATACATCAAATGACCTGAGGATAGAGGAGGGGAAAAAAAAAAAAAAATCAGCTGCAAGCAAGTAATATACAATTTAACAAAAACTAGTTCTAACTCACAATCTATTGGAGTGAATCAACATACAGGATGTAAGGCTGCCAAGCATAGGCAATTATCTTCCTGAGGTCCATCATCACCTTCCCAAGTAACATTGTCTCACCTTGACAGTCTATAACTTGTCAATGCCAAGCTCTTCTGGTGTTGAGATGCCAAGTTCTGTTAGGGTGGGCTTGAGTTCTTGGATCACATAAGGATAGATGTCTTTGTGGGGGCCTGCTTTGTTCTGAAATACACATTTTTTTTCCTTTGGTTAAAACAACATTAGTCTTTGAAGTTTTCCCCACTGACATTACAGTCTGCAAAAAGGTTAAGACACACCCTCAGCAAACCTATAAAGAGACTGACACTTACCTTGACAGCCTCAAGAATGCGGATGGCGCTGGCTAGGTCATTCAATCTCCGACAAGCTCTTAGTGCCGAATCCAGGATCTTGGGCTCAGGTACCAAGTCATACCCAATCAGGGTATTCAACCCTTTAAGTTGAAATTAGATGCAAAAACCTAATTACTTCCCAGAAACAGTAATATTGAAGAAAAAAAAAGAGATTTGAAACAGGAACTATAACCACAACCAAAGTGAAGTTATTTAATGGGCACATCAGAATTGAGAAGTATCGACTGTGAGACCATCACCTTTCCTCAGTTCCCAGGCATCTATGTCAGGCTTACTAAAGTAAGTGACCCAGCGGGAATCAAACTCCTCATCAGTCTCCACTTTGGCATGAGAATAACTTCTGGAGGCAAATGGAGCTTTAAAACATGGCAGAAGAAATATTTATTCTTCTACAATGTTATCATCATCATCATCATACACATGATTACAAATATGGTCAAACAACAATAGAATTATAAACAATGAACTAATAAAGCATAAAAATGATATCATGAGGTTCACTGTCATTTGAAAAAAAATAAAATTTTATATCACTTGAAACATTTAGGCACTGCTAATATAAAGTTTTCTGGGATATGTAAGGATCCTAAAATCCTCACCAAAAAAACAAAAAAACAAAAACAAAAAACAGTCTACAACTAGCAGCACAACAACTTTTCCAGAATTGGCCAAACTATAATGAAGACCAGTAGATATCTCATATACAAATGTAGAAGTCTCTGATAGTTACTGTAACAGGTATGTAACTGCGTACTAAAACAATGGCGGTTCACTGCTAAGCGCCCTGAAGAAATGTAAAATATTGAAGACAAATTTGACAATGGTATCAAACGTCATGACAGTAATGAGGTGAGATAGTGATGGCAGCAAGTGACAACATGAAGCTACTTCTGTGTTACACATTAAACAGACACACAACAAATCTAGGTCAACAAACCTGATCCTGAAAAGTAAAGCCCACACAAAAATATGGGAGTGAATTCAACCTGGGTGAGTTTATTTCATCTAACTTCCTCAACGTCACTAACTGATGCTATTGTTAAATAAAAAAAAAATAAACACATCATTAACATTTCTTGGCACGAACATCACTATATCAGCTGTGTCCTGGTCTGCACATATCAGGACAGCTAGAGAAAGCCAAATAAATACACTGACAAACTAAATTATTGAAATCCCCCATGGCTGAAAAAATGTAAACTTTATATATAGCAGATTAAATCCTTTATTCATATCGTTGATGTTAACGTGTTGACACCAGCTGCGCATAAACTGCGGTCACTGAGGCGCGTGAACAAACTTATGGAGGGTCATCACAAGGTCGTGACTTCTTCTAAACTCAAATTTATTTCAAGCCTCTGAAGTTGAAATACTCCACAAGAGGTGGGGGTTGAAAGAAAATATTAATTTTAAGCCCTCGGTGATTTTTGGCCGTGAAGATCATTCAATGTCACCCCGCGTTAGCTTGCGCTCCCATACATAGAGGAGTAGCGGATAAGCTAGGCGGCTAGCCGGGTTTAGCTTGAAGGGGGGGGGGGGGGTTAATTTATCAAAGAAATTATCTACCAAGACGGAAGGTGAGAGCAGCAGGCCGTCATACCTGAGTAACAGGGCCGGGGCCGGTGAACCAGGCTCCGGGCCCCCGTGGCAGAAAGTCGGAAGACGGCTCGGAACATGCTGCCGCGGCGGATGCTAACCGTCCCCTGGTGCCGAAGACCGCGACTCTGGACGGAAAGGCACGAAGCCGGGTGTCACGTGACTGACGGAAAGAGCCGAAGCGGTCTACGTTCGTGCTGCTGATTGGCCAGTTTCTGAAACACTTCCTGTTTTGATTTTGACGATTTACGTCGGCAGCGCATGAGCTGTTAAAATAATCTGTTAAAATGTTTGTTTTAGAATTCAAAATATCAATTTAAAAACGCCGCACATAATTTTATTTTGTAGCTATTTAAAGAATATTTTATGATTTTTCCCAGTTTGTAATCAATGAAGTGCATTTATCTATGCGGTTTATGAAGGATATGCACTTTATTTATTCATCAGCAGAATATAACCGATGATTTATCTAAGTTGTAATTATTCTGTTCTGAGGTTGCAGATTTATTCATATCTATATTTGTTTGCCGAATTTCAATAACTGCTTTATCTATAAACCATTCATCAACTTGTGACTAAAATCAGATCCCCAGATCATTTGGACTAATTTTTCACAAATTTCAGAGTTATTTAAAAAAAAAAAAAAAAGGAAGCAATAACCAAAATATCATGATGTTCACACCCTTCATATGCATCAGGGCCCCCAAACACAAAAACCTCACATAATGTGTCTGCCACAGTTGGCAGCATCCACTCTTCATGAAGAGTAAATTCAATTTAATATGTGAAATTGGTGGAGCATCCCTTTAGTTGGAGAGACGCGCCATTAGATAGACAGAGGAGCCAGCAGAGGGAGCACTTGGTTTATAAATACAGTGAGCGACAAGGTTAAGAGTGTTTGATTAGTAGATGTCTAGACTGGACCCCTCCAGAGACCGGTTCTTGTAGGGCCTCTTTAACTGAAGATATTTTTGAGTTATAAACATGTCTGTAGCAGAATCACATCAGTGTATTGTATAATGACAATAAAGCTACTTTCCTTTCCTGTATTTCCTGAGGTATTTTTTTAATACTTTTACTTAAGTAATTTTTTAAGCAAATACTTTTGTACTTTTACTTAAGTAATATTTTGAGCCAATACTTTTGTACTTTTACTTGTATTGGAGTAATATTTGACAAGTATCTATACTTTTACTCAAGTAGTGAAGTTGTGTACTCTATCCACCTCTGCTTTTATGTACGTGCAAGTCCAGGAAATGTACATATAGCGCGGTGAAATCGGTCCAACCAGACTTTAGTGGATTATGTTGTGGTGTGGAACTGTTGTTGATTCAACTTTGTTGTGTGTGTGTGAAAGCGAGTGTGTGTACCTCGTGATGTGGTAAACTCTAATCCGCCCTAAGCCCAGGGCTCCACAGTAGACGTCCATTAGTGTAATATGTTGCTGCACATCTTTCCTTCTCTGTCTCAGCCTGTCTCTTTCTATCTCTGTCTGTCTTGTTTTGTCTTCAGATATTGGTTTAAGTTGTGTGTGTTGACCGTGCGCATTTCAGACATTTATTTACAGGTTCAGAGCACTTTAAAAACCTACAGTTACGATAAACTCTCTGATCTCTGACCTCCAAGCACAGAAAAAAAAAACATTTTCTTCGACTGGATTAAAACATTATGTTTCATTTGTGTTCCTTTATGGATTGTTAAGTTATTATCATAGTGATATCAACAACAAAGAGAGGTGAAGTTGAAGCTTGCAACTATCATTTCTCTTAAGTAAAGCTGTAGGTCACGTGACTGTGTGGAGGATAAAGATTGAAGGAACAACTGTCACTCGTCAGTCAGTGAAGGAATTTCCTGTTATTTACTCACACAAAAGAGAAATCAATCATAAAAATCACACAAAAGATAGCAAAAGATTCTCAATTTTACTGTCACATTCTTCTAAAAAGTGGATTCTAATGGTCCAAAATTATGTGTGTCCTTTGCCAACTGGCACTGGCTTTATTTTGTATTTTCTAACTGATCAATTAAATTATAAAGGCAATAATTTCATATTGTGTTCCTTTTGTTGTTGCTGTCATTGTTGTGCATTAAAACTGCTAATCTGATCAGTTTCATGTGTTCAGTCAACTGTTTTTATTAAACTAATAGTTTAACTACATGTTGTAGGTAGTTGATCCAACTTCAAACCATTTTGGACCATAAAATAAAAGTTCAATATTTATTTTACCATTTCTTCTGTATTGTCTCTATACTAATGCAGTTAATGAACACAAAACTAAAGCTCACATTTCACCAATTTCTTATAAATAGTTTTTTGTTTTGTTTTGTTTTTTTAATTCACGGCCTGTAAAATTGGAAGCAAAGTAGCTTCTCCTTCAAAATAAAACAGCCCTGCTGACACACTACATTTTTCTAACAATATTTTGATGGAAAATACAAAAGAAGCTAAGTTTTCTTCTATGTTTATGATGTTTTTATTGGCATTTTCAAAGGTATTATGTTACAGTGATGGTCACAGTCTGGAAAGGTAAAGAGACATGAAACAAAAAGAGTGGCACTATTGCAGATAAGTATGGGCCTCTTCTCTGCAGCATGCGATTGCCATGTAAGGATATTCAATTATTCGGTGTCTTCTAGCTGTGGATAGACATGCATAACACACTGAATGCGCTACTTGATATTGCTAGGGTTGAATTATGGGTAAAGCAGTCTGGCCTCAAGGCAAAGAACCTCCTCTCTTCATTATAAATCACAACTTTGGGTGTTAGGATTGATGCCCATTATTTGTCTGTTTCCCACAGACACCGAACCTCACGTCACAAATATGAAGTGTTGGTTTTTATGATTTACAACATCTCGATTAAAAATTCAACCCTTGCTTTTGAATGGTTAGATTTAGCTCCCTGAGGAAAAGATACACACGATACAATCTATGGCATCAATGGATTTAATGCTACTCTATCAGAGTTTGTAAAATAGCCGGTGCACTAACAGTCATGACCAAAAAGTTCATATTTTCATCCAAATGGCTCAAATACTTAGAAATACTACGCTGCGTTTGCATGGTTGACATTAAATTCAGTGTTTATAAACAACGGCCTTGATTAAAGCTGCGTATATTAATGACAAATATCTGCCATATCATGTACCATCACAACATCCTAACGGATGGCCACAGTGTGTCTCACATGGACAACACATGAATACTGACATGGATTGATGGGACCGGGGGGGGGGGGGGGGGGGGACATCATGGAACAAGGTGTGTGCATACAGTTTATATTACACGCAGACGTTAAAAAAAGGGTGATGAAGAAAACAGGAAAATAGATCCAAATCGACGAAGCTGTTTAAGAATCACTATGTACAGTGTGGAGACAGTTTGAGTGGATGTTGTGTTACAGAACTATTGTGTATTTAACAAAATCAAAAAGAGCGACAACACAGAACAACACTGACAAAAAAGGGGGGAGGGAGAGGACAAAGGGAATGGATGGGCAGGACTGTTGGGGGGGGGGGGGCAGAGGGATGTATGATATGTGCATGTGTGCAAACTTCTACAAGTATCACAATAAAAGCATGATATCGCAGCGCCTGCTGTTGAGCCAAGGAAACGGGTGCCATCTGTGTTGAGGGGGGGGGCTGGGTTTGGTTGGTGTTGTTTTTTTTCTTTTTAAGGGTGTCTGGGGTTCAACGGGGATGAGAGCACTTTTTGTCTGCAGTTTAGCCACTGCCCAACATCTTTGTTGCACGCTGGTTGGCCTCGTCAATCCTGGTCTTGTTGGAATCAGCCTGAAAAGGAAGAAGAAAGACCAGCTGTGGTGCAAAGCGATGGTAAAGAAAAATAAACCGAAGTCATGAATTTAGGATGTTTCACACACATTTTTTCTATTTTCGCTTGTGAATCAGATTTTGTCCATTAGTGTGTCAAACCCAGGCGTAATCTGCTCAAAGTCAGCACAGCTGCATCCGCTGCCTAATGCTCAGCCCGTAACTGAAGCCAAACATCAGCTACACGCCACTCTGTGCTGGATATTAGCTACAATTTTCCCATTTTCCTGTTTACTTACTTTACCCACAGCTCTCAGAATACAGTCTAACAACTCCAATTTCTACTCTGGACATGCACTTAAGTGTAAATTTGACCCCATCCTGCTCCCCCCATTAATATGATGAGGCCTTTACACAGTCTTGAATAACTTGTGCACTTTGCAGCTTTTCAATTGTCTAGTTTCTAAAATACAAACACAAAAATACAGCAAATCTCTGCTTGTACACATCTGCATATAAACTGTGGTAACGCTGTCTTTGTCCACCTTTGGATGAAACTTTCCTTTGCCAAACCAACATCTAGAGGAGGTTCAAACACTGACCAATGAATCCCAGATCTAAACACTGTACCTTCTCCATGATCCTGTCGATCTGGCGGTTCTGGGTGTCGATCTCCTGGCCCATGTCCAGGGCCATGTGACGCAGATTGCCGATGATGCCGCCCACCTGTTCCAGATTCTCATCCATCTCATTCTCCCGGGCGTCGTCTGTTACCCTGCAGCATACAGGGTGAGGAGGCGGGACTGGTTAATGCCCAAAGATTTGGAAATACTGCAGAGTAGAAGTGTTTGAAATTAATTTCTGGCCATCATTGAAATTTGTGTTTTACTGATGTCATTCTCGCTGCTACATGACCTGATCCATCTAACACATGTTTTCACAGGTTGTCTGAGGAGCCAGTGTGACGGACAGCACTTTACACGACTCTGAGAGAGTCCCGTTTTTAAAGAACCCAAAAACCTGAACAGGAGGGAGAAACCCTTTAAGTCTAATCCACTAAGATCCAAAAGACGAATCATATATCATCGTTTTCACACAGTGACTCTGCAGCAGGAACAGAGATTATTCAAATGAAGCTCTGATGCAAACATTTGTAATTGCTTTTTATACTTCTTTGGGTTGTGTACATTTGTTCATCCCTGCTGGTGGAAGGTGTTTGAATCACACTACGTGGAATAACATTGTCTGTAATAATACTGAAAGTCAGAGTGGGAGGTCTGTTGTCATGTAACTTATATATTATATAATATATATATATTATATAAAGATGGATGTAAACATGACGACACACACTAACACGTTAACATACACTTACCTGCGGATGAAGCCCCCACTGATGGCCATCTGTTCACGCTCGTCCATCACTCGAGCCCCCGGCTGGCTGTTCACCACTCCGTCCTGGTTCCCTCCCCAGGCCTGGCCCCCGCCCTTAATCCTACCACACACACATTTCAGTCAGGGCCTGCAGGACTGTTGTTCTGTGTATTTGTATGTGTGTGTATGAAGGGGGGGGGGGTGAGTGTATATGTGCATGTTTTCTAGTGATTGACTATAAAAACATATACATCCATGTATGTTTAGAAAGCTTTGGATCAGATGGTTTTAGCTACTAAAAGCAACATGACACACTGCGTGGTAAAAGGCACATACATGCACCTCGCAGTCTGTTAGGAAATAATTGATCTAACATGCAGATCAATTGAATCTGAGCATGATAAGTTTGCATGTTTCCTGTGTCAGAAAGTAATTAAGACTTAAAAACACTCTCCCACAAGCAAATACACACGAGCACAAACACAAAACACAAGACACCAGACTCCAGAAGGAGGACACACAAACGCACACATAAACATGCAGAGTGAGAGGACATGCAAGAAAAAAAAAAAAAAAAAAGACAAAGAGTCGACACGGGAAGAGAAAACACGTAGAGAGGAAAAGGATCGGACACATGTAGTATCTATTAAAAGAAACCAAACAGTTAGAGCCACTGTGGAAAAACAACCAAGTAACATTTTGCATGCCGGACTAGAAAACACAGTGGTTGTGATGAGCCCTTCATTTCATCTGGATGGATAGATCTGTCGGAGGACACACTGTATACAGTCAAATAGTCAAATGTAATTCTTAGCGTTTGTCTTATTGTGCTCGGAGCAGCTTACGGGTGGAAGTCACCACCGGGGACAACACGACGTCAGCATTTTTAAAAGTTGATTCTGTTCACATGTACAACTGTGTTGTCCTGAGGTGGTAAATCACATCCAGTAAGGTGTCCCAGACAGTCGATAACAACAAGCAAGAATTATTTTTATCGTGCTATTTGACCCAGGGCTGTCATGTAAAGAGTCTAAATCAGATGAAACACGTGACATTGACCGCAGGATTACACAACAAGTGGTTCATGGTGGGGAGGACCAAAGAGCTATAGAATAGACAAGATCTGAACCCAAATCAGGTGGAGCCAAAATATACTTTCATACAGAAAACAAAAAGGTCTAGATAAAGCTGATTATTATTCAAATCCTGTTCAGCCCCGTTTTGAATCTCTGCTGATGGTCTGATTATTCATAATAAAAAAGGAGGTAACACAGAGTGAAGGCAAACAAAGAAAGTAAAATTTACCATTCCACAGAAAAGAAACCCTTTTTAAAAGTTCTGTTTAAGTCTCTTCTCAAGTAAACAAAAAACAATTTTTATGCTGATACCCAACTTTAAACAAAGTGCAAACCCAAAATAATCCAAACAGCCATTTACAGTCTTGGTTTGTCAGCCACTTGTGTTTTCTATAGCTCTGAAATAGACAACTGTATACAGTAGTTGTGTTGGTCCCATTATTATTATTATTATTATTATTTGGCTCAGACATGGCTCAGTGGCCATAGTTTGGCTGTGTGTGTGTGGGGGGGGGCAGATAACAGATCACCCAGGAGTTTGGCAAATCTTTATACAAGTATATGATCTAAGATGTTTAACAGTAACATGGTGTGTTTAGAGTAAGGTTTGGCTAACTCATGGATGATATTTTATTATGTGGGAGAATCCTAATGGAGGACGGGGGGGGGGGGGGGGGGTCCTTTGGTATATCTTAGGTTGAGGTGTGTTTAAGATTCATTGAGGTGTTTTAGAAGCGCTCATTCTTTAAAGATGGATCTTTACAGGATGTGTTTTCTTAAAAAGTTACTGCAGTGCAAGTTCAAATAAAACATCATCAGCTGCATTCAGCCTTACATGATTACAAACTACAAAAAAAAAAAAGAAATGCATCGTGGCTTTGCTGCAGAGAGTTAAATGAGGGCAAACACGACTTCACAGCCGTGTTACAGCACATAAAACTGAATTCCTTCATGAGCTGCTGAGGTGATGCCGGAGCGGGATCGTTAAGTTTGGACTTTGATATTGGCCCCACAGACGTGAGGGTGAAATCAAATAAACACAAAAATAAAGTGGCCCATCAGATCAGATGGCTGCAGGAATCAGTTGTGTAATGGACTTGATTAAAACAGGAGCCAGTTTCTGAAAACATAGTGGGAAATAAATTGTGAAAGTGCTTTGGATTGTCTTTCTGTCTTTGAATGGGACCCGTGTCAGCAGTTATTCATATTAAATATGAGAAATAACAAAACAGCAGCTGGTTAGTTTATTCTTTGCTTCACTGAGTGATGCATCGTGCTGCGGGGTGTCGGGGCGGGTGCTTGTAGGGGGGTGGGGGGGTTCATGCTGATGCTGCTACCTGCAGGAGGAGAATCTCTCATCCAATGTGGAATGAAGGGCTTTTGCAGACAACAGCCCAGGAGGCTGGAGAGCAAAACAAAAGTGGCATCGGAGCTGTTGTGCACGTGTGTGTTGTTCATGCTTCACTCAGTCCAGTCTCAACCTCGGCAGCAGAAACACCCACACGTGCATGCAGTGCTGGTGCCTGAGAGCTCAGAGTGTGTGTTGCTGTGGCTTTGGGCCTGACTGCTCACACCACAGGTCACCGTGCTCTACACACCAGAAGCAGGCGGACGGATAGAGAGGCAGGTAGGCGGTGAGTGAAACACATGCAGTCAGGCGACACAGGCAGCACCTACTTGTTACAGGGACATGAACATAGACCACAGAACTGTCCTAGATTGTTCAAATTCTTTTCTGCATCCTTCATGTCCTTATTGATTTGGTCCATCCCCTCCTCGATGCGTTCCAGTTGTTCTGATTACCAACACATTGTCATTTATCCCAGCAAAAGAACGAAAGCACATGAGAAGAGAAGAGAGGAAGAAGAAGTCGCGGGTGGAGGGAAGGGAAGGAAGGAAGGGAGGAAGGAAGGGTGGGAGGGAGGAGGGGGAGGTAGAGAGGGGAAACAAAGGAGAGGAGACAAAAAAAGACAGTGACTGTGACAAGAGAGACATCAGACATCACCACCACCACCAGGACTGGACAGGCAGAGAGCGAGGCCCCCGACCGGTACCTACTTTTTAATACATGGGCATATCAGACCACAGCATTGTCCTAAATCTTTTAAATCTTTCTCGGCCTCCTTCAGGTCTGCGTTCACCTTGTTCATGCCATCCTCCACACGATCAAGTTGTTCTGGTAAGGACAAAGGCATGAGAGCAGTGAAATAAGGTCGACTGGTTGTTTTTTTTTTTTTGAGGGTTGGCGCTCTAGGTGCTACAGTGCGAGAGGCAAAATGTTTCGGCTAGATGCAAAAGGCAAAGAAGGCAACAAGCGTCAAGATAACTTGGAGGATTTCTGCTAACACGTTTCATCTAACACTTTTTGTTTCCTGCCTCCATCCAGAGGGAGATATTTCTGTCTTTTCTGGGTTAGTGTGTCACCTGAGCGGCTGAAGCTGAAATCTCCGTCCAGCTGCGGAGAATATTACTGCACACCGCCCAGAGCGGAGATAGATGTAGGGTGAGTGAAATACACCGACAGGGAGGAAATCTAAAGCTGTTTGGCCAAAGCACTAAAAGACAAACCAGCGAACGAGCAGCTAATCAGTGAACGGGTGAAATGAATGCGACAGGAGGCGTCAGCCGGACGCATGAAGCCACGTTTCTTTACTCTGGTGGTCAACAAGGCACAAAGCTATAAAAAGGCTCTGATTTAAGGTCACATCACTCTCCGTCTGTGGAAAGTGCCAGTTTGTCCTCAAGGAGAAACTCAGACAGCTTTCCCCAACATCTGTAAACGGAACTGAAGACAGTCACCATGGTTGAGTACCGTGTGACAAAAGTCCAAATGAAATGAACCAAATGTTCCGAGTAGCTGAGTCCTTGGTTTGCCTTTTGGCTGGTTGGACTCTTTGTTAACTTTTCTCAACTGTCCCAACGAATAAAATAATAATAAAAAGGAGATCAGATAAAATAAGAACGTAAAATACAATTCATCGATGTCGCTGAAATCAACTTCGGCTCCACCAGCTGCAGCAGTAAAATCAGATGTGTGTATCAATAATAATCTTTATATACTGATCTTTGGATACTTTAGGTGAAATTTGTTGATAAAACTGGGAACAATAAGTTAAAGATACAGAAGGTCAGTGAACGCACCATACTCTGTATCAGCAGCAGAACAGGAAACTGGAAAACTACGTGATCAGTCTGATATTTCTACAAACGTCACACAGACGACCAGAAGGAGAAAGAGAAAGAAAGTGTTTATCTCCTCCCTGCCTGAGGATTATGGGACTGAGGGCCTCCCCTCCCCCCTCGCCTCGCCTCGCCTCGCCTCCCCCCACTGGACAGTGAGTCTACCAAAAAGGTTTCACCAGATAGAGAGACGACTGACTCAAATCAGTGAGAGCTTTTCAGGTGTTACTGATGACGGCGGACCTGAAACTGAAGCAGCTACACTACGCTGAATTAAACATTAATAAGAATTATGATAATATAATACCAATAATGTTACCATTCAAACCCCGTTCTCTTTCAAAATATAGATGCTAATTTAAGCAAAGCAGAGTATGAAGAAGATGATCCTGATGTGTACTACAGCACAATGTTCATTTGTCATTTTGTGTTGACTGTATGAGCTGCAGCTGCTGCTTCATTCTCATTCTAAATCCAAATATCACGGGTGTAATTATATAGGCAATTTAAAAGCTATCTGGAGAAATGAGATAAAGTGTGTGCTGACTTCAGGTCGTAAAATGAATTCAAACATTAGAATCCCAGCCGGCTCTCAGTCTTCACGTGTCCTGACAGGTTTAATTAAAGTGTACGGTCCTGTAGGATGTAGCTTCACCTGTGCAGTCAGTTCACTTTACTCAGAGAGCTGCAGAGACGGAGAAAAGTGAATTTACTGATGAAAAAGAGAGAGGCAGGTCTTTTGGACCAGCAGTGATCTTCTAGTCCAAATTACAAAAAGGAGGAAAATATATATATATATAAAAAAATCAATCCCTCTCCGTGAACGTCTCCAACCTGCAGCAGCTACGTTCCAATCAAACACACGTTTTGTGCTCTGAGCTAAAATGTCACTGACTTTTAGACGCCATCCGTCAGCGCTGACTGAGTGATTCAGGTCAACGTGGATGTAGCTGCAGTGACACTCCAACACAAGAATACTGTACATCACTGCAAGTCATGAAAAATCCTTCCTATGTATGACCTACGTGTGTGTGTGTGTGTGTCTGTGTGTGCGCGCATATAAAGGGAAACTCCTTCACAGCTCAACAAAACTTTGATTATTGCTGGAGTGATCATGAGCTGTTTTTTTTTTTTTTTTTTTCGTAAGAGGGAACTCTTGATGTAAATAACATTGAACATACATCAGGTGGAGTCTTCAGTGAGCACAAGAAGGAGAGAACGAAGATAATTAAGAGCTTCGTCGTTGGACCGAGACTGAGATGAACCGGAGGAAGGGAAAAGTGGAGGTGAGAAGAGAAAAACCAACGGGAGCAGAAAGAAGAGCAGAAGGAGAAGAAGGGTAAGAGCTGTAGACGGGTGGGGGTCAGGTCTGGAGGACGTTGGCTGAGAGGCAGAGGTAATTTAAACCTGCGAATTGATTGGTGTCCTGCGATAACAGAAGGGAGCTCGACGTTACTCCGGGACGGACGACAGCGAGGAGGAGGAAACAGGCTATCTGTTCCTCTGACAGGCCAATTAGACTGCTCCTTCATGCATGAAACGAACCTCGGGCCTTTGGTAACACACACACACACACAAACACAGACACACAACATCCTCCACACTCCGCTGCACACAATCACTGTACCCGCAAAACACCAGCCACGTTAAAGTGGGAATAAACCGAGTAAAGGTGTTAACGTTGGTCCGATCGAGCCGGTGACCTTTCTGAGATTTACAGAATAAAACTGGACTTTAAAATGATGGCAGCTTTTCTCTCCCTCCGTTCACGTTCATCTGCTGCGTGTCGAAAATACGAAAAGATTCAAACTAAAAATGTAAATTCTTCCAAATCCAAACATGTTTGACTGCTCAAAGTCTTTTATGTTTATGCATCAAATAAATCTTTCATTCAAACTATGGATTCACCAAACTGGGTCATTAAAACTAACAAAGCCAGTGATGAATAAAAAGAACAAACTGCTAACATTTTGTAAATGTAGGCGTGATGTTGTTTTGTTTAGCTCTGCACAAACGGAGAAATATGTACATCACATTTTTTAATTTTAAAACTAACTTCAATACCAACGATGAACTTTCAGGTCTGTAGAGTCACGTTTTAAACTATTGATGTGCAGAATATCTATTTAGTAAAAAGTGGTGTAAATAAGCTCTTTCAGTTCTCATCTGCTGCTGCACATGAAGTTTAAACCTGAAAAATGAGACGACATTATTAATTTCTCTTTCATTAAATAATTTTTTCTGTGTCTGAGTTGACTTTTCTGTCTTCTGAGAGACGCTTTTATTCTCGGTGGCGGATCGAGTCACTGACAGCAGAACTGGTGGAAGAATGTACAGAAGACATACTGAAAATATTTGTTACCAGTCAATGAAATAACTATTTGACCTCACAGAAAGGTTAAAAGGTAAAACACATCGATTACCGGCTGACCTCTGACCTCTCAGTCAGTCAGTCAGTCGTCCTGGAAAACATATTTTCAGGTTAGGGACATGGATATTTTTGTTTGTGTCCTTGATCTACAGTTTAACAAACAGCTAAAATATCATCTAATAAATGAGATTAAGATCATTTATTTTTGTCTGATGAATGAATAAGCGGAATAAATAATAAGGAGGCAAAGCAGAAGCTGAACAGTCACATCCAGTGTAATCATGTAGGCCACATCAGTCCAGACTGTAGCTGAGGCTCATTTTGAAGGAAAAGCTATTTGACGTCAGTGATTTTAAAACTCAAAGGTCGACTCGGACTCTACAGTCTTATACCGGATGTGCTGCTGATGCCGACTCTCCCGTATTAAAGCTCAAAGAAGCAGCGAGACCAGAGTTAGAGTTAGAGAGACTGAACTTACCGCCCTGCTCATCCAACATGACCAGAGTCCTGATGCCGGCATCTTTACTCTAACAGACGGGAAGAGAACGAAGAAATGAAACATCAGTGCCGGACAGAGAAAAGACATCAGGACTCACAACAGTCCGACAAAACTCAACCTGCTTTGACGTTTTTAGATTTTTTTCTGTTTTTTTTTTTTTTTGGATCCAAACAATGTGTTGTTCGATAATCATCACCATGTGGAGAGATCACTGCAGAAGATTTTTCTGCTCTTTGAGCACTTCTGTAAAACTGTCGGATCTGTGAATTTGACACATTTTTAATTTTTGTTTCCGCAAGAAAACCAGAAATAACAAAACAACAACAACAACAAAGTTGTTGGAAAAAAAAAAAAAGGATTTAATTGATTCATTCTTGACTTGACGCAAGAATGATGAAAATTAAATGTAATCACAAGAAAGTACTCAAAGAATCTGATCGCAACAAAACATTCACATTAAGAGCTTTAAATTCTCACACTGAGTGAAAACAAATATTAAATAAAACATAGATATTATGTTTTATATGTAATGTGAGGAGACCAGAGGGTTCACATAATGAAGGTTGTAAATACCTAAACACAACCATATAACAACTATTTACTGATGAAAAATAAACAACTAATCTTCACTGTTAATATCCTGTTAATGTGACCTGATTATTTTTCCTATAAATCCTATTTGCTGCCGCCGTTTCGGATAGAAACGTTCATTTCTCTGAGACACGGTTGTATACAGAACAAATTTAAATCCAGCTCTTCAACAATCAGGCAAAAAAAAAAAAAAGATAAGCTTCCTAAGAACACAAAGAAGAAAAAATAAAATATATTCATGTGTTTTTCTGCGCAGACATTCAGGATAAACACCAAATGGCCTGAGCTGGTACCGGATCTTTGTTGACAAAGCTCCAGTGAAGACTCATACATGAGCTTCATCACATAATACCACACATCAGTGAGCGCACATTAACCACACAACAAAACAACAGCTTTGTGCGCTCCACGGGCCCCCAGGCCTCCACCAACGCACATTAAAGTCCAGAAGCCGTTCACTTCGTGGTTCAGCTGTTTCTGAGTCTCAGACCGGAGAGAGACTGAGTCCAGGACCGGAGAGAGACTGAGTCCAGGACAGGAGAGAGACTGAGTCCAGGACCGGAGATAGACTGAGTCCAGGACCAGAGATAGACTGAGTCCAGGACCAGAGATAGACTGAGTCCAGGACAGGAGAGAGACTGAGTCCAGGACCGGAGAGAGACTGAGTCCAGGACAGGAGATAGACTGAGTCCAGGACCGGAGAGAGACTGAGTCCAGGACAGGAGATAGACTGAGTCCAGGACCGGAGAGAGACTGAGTCCAGGACCGGAGATAGACTGAGTCCAGGACCGGAGATAGACTGAGTCCAGGACAGGAGAGAGACTGAGTCCAGGACCGGAGATAGACTGAGTCCAGGACCGGAGATAGACTGAGTCCAGGACCGGAGAGAGACTGAGTCCAGGACCGGAGATAGACTGAGTCCAGGACAGGAGAGAGACTGAGTCCAGGACCGGAGAGAGACTGAGTCCAGGACCGGAGATAGACTGAGTCCAGGACAGGAGGTAGACTGAGTCCAGGACCGGAGAGAGACTGAGTCCAGGACCGGAGGTAGACTGAGTCCGGGACCGGAGAGAGACTGAGTCCAGGACCGGAGATAGACTGAGTCCAGGACAGGAGAGAGACTGAGTCCAGGACAGGAGAGAGACTGAGTCCAGGACCGGAGATAGACTGAGTCCAGGACCGGAGGTAGACTGAGTCCGGGACCGGAGAGAGACTGAGTCCAGGACCGGAGATAGACTGAGTCCAGGACCGGAGGTAGACTGAGTCCAGGACCAGAGGTAGACTGAGTCCAGGACAGGAGAGAGACTGAGTCCAGGACCGGAGAGAGACTGAGTCCAGGACAGGAGAGAGACTGAGTCCAGGACAGGAGAGAGACTGAGTCCAGGACAGGAGAGAGACTGAGTCCAGGACAGGAGAGAGACTGAGTCCAGGACAGGAGAGAGACTGAGTCCAGGACCGGAGGTAGACTGAGTCCGGGACCGGAGAGAGACTGAGTCCAGGACCGGAGATAGACTGAGTCCAGGACCGGAGGTAGACTGAGTCCAGGACCAGAGGTAGACTGAGTCCAGGACAGGAGAGACACTGAGTCCAGGACCGGAGAGAGACTGAGTCCAGGACCGGAGAGAGACTGAGTCCAGGACAGGAGAGAGACTGAGTCCAGGACCGGAGAGAGACTGAGTCCAGGACAGGAGATAGACTGAGTCCAGGACCGGAGATAGACTGAGTCCAGGACCGGAGATAGACTGAGTCCAGGACCGGAGAGAGACTGAGTCCAGGACCGGAGAGAGACTGAGTCCAGGACAGGAGAGAGACTGAGTCCAGGACCGGAGATAGACTGAGTCCAGGACCGGAGATAGACTGAGTCCAGGACCAGAGATAGACTGAGTCCAGGACCGGAGGTAGACTGAGTCCAGGACCGGAGAGAGACTGAGTCCAGGACAGGAGAGAGACTGAGTCCAGGACCGGAGATAGACTGAGTCCAGGACCGGAGGCCGGTCTGACGCGGAGCTGGTCTTAGTACCAAACTAACTGTGATGGATCTGAACGAGGGTGAAGCTCAGAAGGAGAAAACAGGTTTTGTTTGTACGAGCAGGGAGGAAGGAAGGAAAATGACGTAACCTTCAGCAGAGCTAATGTTTGCGTTTAGATGGGCTTAAATCCAGGAATCATGGGAAATCACAGACATGCGATGGCAGTCAGGATTCAGGACGACACGGGACGGGATGTCTGGGCCCGCCAACTGGCTCGGTGGTGACATCATTCGTTTCTACACGGCTGGTTAAACACACAATCAGGTGTTTTTCACACACACTGACGATGTTTTGGGCAGAAAATGAACCTGCTGAATATTTTAAACTCGTTTCAATCTTTTTGTTCATCACTTTTATGTTCAGCTAAAAAAAGAGAAGCCTGTTTTGTTTAGTTTTTTTTTTTTAGGGGAATTTTAAGCACATAAGTTGAATGATGTAATTTTCTCTGTTACCTTTAAACGTTTTGGTGAATTAAAGGCTAAAAAAGACTGACAGTGGTGTCCGTTGTCAGTTTGGCCTGCAGATATAAACACTAAATAGAATAATTTCATGAGAGAAGGATGAGAAATAGAAATGAGCAAGGCGAGGAAAGAGAGAAAGAGGTCTGGCCACATTAAGACAGCCTGGAATAGATTTTTTTTTTAGAGATATATCCACTTTAATGTCTCCTGGAATCTGTTTTAACTCAGTCAGCGAAGAGACGAGCGCGTCCACATGCTGCCCGCTGCCGGTCAACCAGCCTGATCTGATCTCTGATACAGAGTCAGGTGGAGTTTTAATTTACATGAGTGCAGTTAGCTGAGACTGTGGACGAGGACAGACGTCCGGCCTGTCTGCGTCTGAAGACGAAGCTCAACATACTTCTTTCATTTGTGCAAAAACAAAATGATGCCAACGGTTTAGCTGGACTTTGCGGTCTCTGGACGGATCCAGACTCGATGTGTCCTCCCGTCTCCGGTCGTTACTTTGAAGTATTTCACAATTCAGAACAAATTTATGTTATCTCTCTGATCTTAAACCTTAAATTATCTGAAGCATCGTCTTCAGGCCTGATGTGGATCAAACCAGAATCAGATTTCCAGCACTGAGTCCTCGGAGACACTGGTCTTTCACGTTTTAATCTCCATCCCTCTCTCGCTGTCGTTCGGAGCTTCTCATTTTTCAGTGAAGACTTCCATAAACCCCCTTTTCTGCCTCCGCCTTGATAAAACCAGTTTCAGAGGAAAATATGAAATGTACTGCTCTTTACTGCTTCTCTTCCACTGAGCCGCAGACTCTCCACGTAGGACTGAACCAACATTTAATGTTTCTTCTTATTATTTATATTTTCTGAGGGTGAACGTGTTAATGTTTAAATAATAAACAGGCCGCTGTAGGAGAAACACAGGTTGTGGGAAATAAAACAGAAAAAAGTCAATAAATTCCAAATTACAGGGTTTATATTATATTATATATTTATATTTTGAATTATTTAGCAGGATAACTATTTGACGTTTAGTTAGTTTAACCAGTTCCAGTCTTTGTGCTAAGCTAACTGGTGCTAGCTTCATATTTACAGTAAAAACATGCAAATAACTCCTGAAGTGAACAGTCTCAGAATAAACTGCAGACGTTTGACGCCTCAGAAGTCATCTGATTCAGATCCAGTCGGACGTTTCCTGCTATTTTCCAAAATAAAGGTCACGTCCTGCTCTGGTCCCAGTGAATGAATGAATGAATTAAATATTAACACATTATAACATTCAAGGAGAAAATGTCCTCTGCTGTTTAATGGCTTTAACACAGCAGTTATTACCGTCACATGTGAGGAGACTCTGTGTAACAACAGAGATATAAAAAAATATATATTTCTATTTGTTGCGTTTGTGTTTTTGTCTCAGTCGTATTAATTTGATTTGTAAAATGAGAAATCTGCTCAGTGTGCCTCTCTTCACTGTAAGTTTGAGAGTGAAATGAGAATCCCGTCATGATACACGTGACTCCAGCTGTTATCGTGTCGTCCTTTCAGTAAAGAAATCTGATTAGATCCTCCACCGCGGTAACACAAACACACTGACCGACGGAGGCAGCAGTGAGGCCCGTCGGTGTCGGCGGGGGCTCGTTGGTTTGAACAGAGCGAAGCAGCAGCTGTTTGTGGCGCCTGGCTGTAGTTTTGGTCATCAATAGAAATCGGTGCCAGGATAAAAATAAATCCTGAAGTTATTCATCAAGCTTCACAAAGGAAGCACAAGACAGCTAAGATGAAACGCCTTCGCTGTCCTTTAATCCTTTAATTTCTTTTTAGCAGGAGACAGAACTGTGCTGGGCTGATCTATCTCAGATAGATCACCGGACCGGTGTGGTCTGACTGCTCTCCACTGATTCTATTAGAGGAAGCTTCACTATAAGCTCTTTTAACACCGAGGTCACGGACTTTAAAGACGTGCTTACGGTGAGCGAAGGCCGTGAGCTCAAAGACAGATTCGCTCGAACTGAACAGATTCTGTGCAGAATGATAAAAACGGTTCTCCTGTATCTGCTGTGTTTTAAGGAGAAGCTGGCAGAGTCTCATTCATAATTCATGTTGTTTTATTGCTTATTTGCGGTCTCAGTTCTCTGGAGAGATGCTGAGTGAGATAAACCTGCAGCGGTGGCTGTTTGTCTCTGCGTCTCTCAGTCCAACACAACAGTCTGGGATCAACAACACAACAACACAGACGAGTCGCACACTCTGAGATAACAAACCGCTGGATATTTTCAAAGCTCTCCAAAGGAACGAGTGACATTCTCTGCAAAGGTTACATGATCAGCCACTGTCAGCGTGACCCCCCGTGACTGTTAGCCTCCCCCAGGTGTTGTCTCATTAATACACAACACTCCCAGTGAAAATCCGGATGTAACTCTAACTTCACGCTAACTTTTCCAGTCAGACAGACACAATATGTCATCTCAAACGTTGTTCCGTCTGCAAGACAAGATCTTATTAAGTCTGCAGGAACAGTGAGCTCATCATCCACTTCTTCTCCAGATAGAAGCTCTGAAAGTCGGGGAGCAGCAGGTTGGACGGACGATTGTCCTCATTCGGCTGAACTTCGCTCTGAGCAGACAAGTTTGCCGCGTCACCTCATTTTCACTGAGAAAAAAAACATGTTCAGGTTCAGTGGAGCTTTCTGCACTGAATGTTTTTTTTTTTTTTTTTTAAACTGGAAGGTTTGCATAAATCTGGCCTTTGCCTTAAATGATGCCACATCACTGAGCAATGAATCATTTCATTTTAATACTTGAGGTTTGGGGAAACTTCTAACGAGAGCAGATTTCTTCCCATCACACCCCAAAATAGATTTTTGATGGGCAGCACAGCGGCATAGTGGTTAGTGCTGTCGCCCCACAACAAGGAGGTCCTGGGTTCGGTTCCCGGCCTGGGGCCTTTCTGTGTGGAGTCTCCAAAGACATCATGTTTGGGTTCATTGGTGACTCTAAACTGTCCGTAGGTCTGTCTGTCTCTGTGATGGGCTGGAGACCTGTCCAGGGTGACCCCACCCCTCGTCCAGAACCCTCCGTGACCCGGAGACAGATACGATGTAGAAGATGAATGAATGAGATTTTTGATTGAAAGATTCTCAACGGTATTTATTGCTGATGGACATAAAAAAAAAAGATGATATGATATATATACTCTGAAAATGATTTTAATAAAGAATTTTAATTTGCTGCAGATATCAGGTAGAAGTAAAAAAAAAAAAAAAAAAAAAGGGAGCTTTTTAAACGTGTGCAGGGAGAAAAAGGCATTTTCACCGCAGAAGGTGAAGGTAGATGTCAACAAACGAAGACACAAACACAAGTCAAGGTCTCCCACGTCCAAGAAGAATCATTAAAATATGGAAACATCTAGTTGTACGGCCCCTCTGAGGTCCAGAGGCAGCTCCAGTCCAAGCTGCTCTCCCATTTCCAAGACAAATCATTGTTTGCGTAGCGGCGCTTGCTGCCTATTCCCTTGTTGTCGAGCCCGCTAATGTGATGTGTGTGTTTGCACTGACTCACCTCCTCCACCAGAGCCAGCATACGCCGAGTGCTCTCCAGTGACTACAGAGAGAGAGAGAGAGAGAGAGAGAGAGATAATTAGGTGAGAGGACGATCACACACCATCACAAAGATGTCTGTGTGTTCAGGTGGATTATTAAAGCCTTAAGGGAGACTGTGAGTGTGCTAAGTTTTATATTTAGATATAGACAGACAAGTTCTGAATCTGATTATTCCTCCTCCGCTGACTCCAGGATTAATCACCACATTTCTGCCTCCTCTGTTGGCTGATTTTCGAACCTCTGCAGGACCCTCCTTAAATTAAAGACTCCTTCGTTCCTAATCCTTATTTCCCCTTTTTGGTAATCTCATCTCCATCCATCAATCCCTGCCATCCTTATTCCTCTTGGCCTTGTATTATCTGCTCATGAAAGTTTAATGAGGCCATTTGAGCTCCTCTATTATTCTGCTGTGCAGAATTATCTGCTCTTCCTCATTAAAAACGGAGAAGTTCTCCATTTTCCCCCAAAAAGCTCAGTTATAATGAAATAGACTTGGAGAACAAATGACTAAAACAAGGGGGGGGGGGGGGGGTCACAGTAAAGCCGCTGCGTCTGTTAGCCTGAAGGCTTCGGAAATACATTTTTGTCGAAGAGAACAGGTCATTTTGAAATGTCAGAGTTTAACGGTTACATCATGGAACGAAAATCAGTTCAGACTGTACAAAAGTGTTTCTACTTTTCTGTTTCTGTATGGTTGTATTAATTTAAGTGTTCTCTCAATGACATGATTTACAGTTTAAACAAAGCTATAAAACAAAATGCTTTTGTTTGAAAAATATAACATGAAATATTTTCCTTCATTTTCTAACCTGGATCAGAAAACATCGTATTATATCGTACCTCATCTGCTATCTGGTCTGCACGCGTCTGCAGGTCGGCCAGCTCGTTGCGCATGTCCGCTTCTTCTGCCATGATCACTGTTGAACTTTGACCTCAAACAGGAAAGACTAGAGGAGGAGAAGAAGAAGAAGAAGCATGTTAGTGCATCGAGAAAACTACAAATAAAACTGCAGCATGTTACTTTGGACCAGAGCATCAGCTGAAGGGTTTTGTTGAAGCTGTGCAGCTTCAGCTACGGACCTGACCCGAAACTACGATCCAGGAAGTGCAGTTTGAAGAGGAGCTCGAACCGACGCACTGAATCTAAAAGACGTTCAGCGGACAAAAGAGTGAGTTTCCTGATCTGCCAAAAAACATCGCATTGATTCACACCCTGGTGGTCACACTGAGGCGGCTCTGATCAGCTCCGAGGTCACCGAACTGTCGCGGTCAAACAAATGAATGAATATTCATAATTATCTTTAAGATTCACGGCCTCGTCCGGGCCCATCTGTCACCGATTCATCTGAGGGTTGAGGAGGTTGTTGCTCTCAGGAGCAGCTATCACCTCATCAAGTGTCCTTCAGTCCACCAGCCTGGGTTAAGGTTAAGTTACTCATTTTTTCCGAAACTTCTATCATCAGAAAAAAAACTCCATGCAGTAAAAACTTATGAAATCTGGTTAATCAGCGCAGGAGATCGGAGGAGAAAGTGCAACATGAGTCTTAAAGACTCACTCAAAGAGAGAGACGAAGCTGCAGTTCGTTTATAACCACTGACACATAATTTACAGTTTGGAGTCTCTGATTTTGTTTATAGGCCCACACTCACACACAGAAACAAACACGACAGTCAAGGAAACGTCGCTGACCCTGAATTTCCTCCTCAGGGACCGACAGTAAATTGAGATGGATGAGGAGGAGGGAGAAGAAGTATCAGGACTGAGACAGAGGTCTATTTTTTGCTCCTCCGACTTGCTCCCAGACAGTTTTTCATGAAGCCGCACACACACAGTCCATGAAAAATATATGTGGCTGACAGAGCTACATGCTGCTGGTGATGATGAAGATGATGAAGGAAACCAGCTCCGTCTCTCTGTTTCCTCCTTTCCTTCCCTCACAACCTCCACTGTCCGTCTGAATATTCCGATCTGGTACCAGTCAGATCTACAAACGTTCCTATCTTTCTATTGAACGGACCACATTGGAGAGTTTTTCCTCTAACGTGTTGTTGCTGATACAACTTTAACCACCCAGCAGCTTTCAGCTCGGGGATCATTAATGCTTTATGTAATCTGATCTGCTGCGATGGGACCGAGGGACCGATCAGCGTTTGGACGCAGTCCAGCGTCAAAGGAGGCCGATTCCTGAGCAGGTTCGTGAGGATGAATCTGCTCAGGTTTGGTTCCGGTGCTGATGTGCCGACGTTCCAGATTTCTGTAGTTAGTTTTCTGGAGGTGAACGGGAAGGTCGGTCAGAGTCCCAGATGGTTGTTGGAGAAGGCCTCTCCTCGTTGTGCTAAACCTTCCATCTGTCTGTCTCTGCCTCCATCCCAGCGGAGCCGTCAGGCAGGTTAGAATTCATAATTCAATATGTGCCGGGAAAAGACATGGAGGTGGGCGGGGGGGGGGTTAAAAAAAAAAAAGCCTTTTTAAAGTGCCTCTCTAATTGTGTGTATGTCTGTGTGTGTTTTTGTCTGCTTTGCACTTTAAAATATTTATCTCAACATTTTATAATTGAGTTAAGTCTCTCTGCGATGCCGCAATCCAGAGCAACAACAGCTTCACACAACAACAACACAACAAGTGAACAGACGACACGCAAACACGCATGAACTGAGTGAATCGACTGAAAAATGAGGTTGTTAATAATTAACTTGGAGCAGATATTCAGGTGTTTAATTCTAATCCCTTATGAAGGCGGACCTAAACAGAATCTAACAGACACAGTCAGTAAACTGGAGTTTCTGTTATTGATCACTCATCGATTGGTTTTCTCTTTGCAGTGGAGCTGCTTCCTGTTCAATCACACAGACAGTACAGCTCCTTCTTGTTTCCTCTAAATGATGGCTTTGACCCGCCGGACGTCCTTCTAACACAGATTTAACTGCTGCCCAGCACATACGTCCGGCTCTTCACACAGATCTGATCTTTTTACAGGTAAGAAATGGGAGAGAATGACGATGTCGGCCTGATGAAGGTGTTGGGTGAAAGGCTGAGTATTCAGGATTCACTCAGAGGTTAAACTGAGAGTCTGTCCAACATTTTATTAAAAACCCCAAAACATCAACCTGACAGCGTCAAAAACAAAAAGCTTCATCCTCTGGAGACCAAGAAGGTTTGAACAAGTGGAGGAACGACGGATTATAAAGTTCAGCATGTGAACATTCAAGTTATTGTTCTGGTTCTTTGTGTGATCCAGATCAACGAGAGGAAGTTAGTCAATCCACAATTCACCTTTCTGTCTATTGAGTGCACTGAATCAAACTGCTGATCTGTGGACTGACACGAACAGCTTGTGTTCGACGGTTCACGGACTGTTTGAGCTGTTTTGACACGTCGATAAGGTGATAAAAAATATTCTCTGGCTAAAATTCAGAGTCCTCTGACTTTAATTTAACAGCCCAACATCAAATAATAGAAACTATGACTTCTATTTTATTTTGGACAAAAAGAATTAGAAGGTAACTTTAGTTGCTCTGTGAAATTATATTAATGTCTTAGTTTGCAAATTACAAATATAAAGTCTGACAAACTCCTCTCATCTACAGCTGTGTGTTACTGTCATGGTGTCAGTTTCCCCTCCAGGTATCTCATCTTATCCTGCTGGTTTCTTCCATAATCAGCACACAGACAACGATGGTTTCCTTTCAACAGCATTTAAACCCGTCACCAAAGGTCACCAAAGGTCACCAAAGGTCACCAAAGACATTCGTTCTTACGGTCGCACAAAACCAGGTTTCACTAACCAGCCGCATCCATCCCACTTCCTCTAGAACATCTTTCATATATACGTACAAACACACACACACACACACACACACACACACAGACCCCACCTCCCCCACCTGTGGCTGTGCTGGCTGTCACTCGTCTTGATCGACGGCCGCAGTGAGGCCTGGACTGCCGAGAGATTAAAGTCAGCAGGGAAAGAGGATTTACCCTCCAGTTTTCCCTCCACACACACACACACAGACACACACACGCACACAAACAAACACACTCCATCGCCTTCAGGAGCGAGAACGAGAGAGCAATCGTGACATGAAATAGATAATAAAAAATAAAAAAAATGAAAAACAGGAGGGACTCCGTTTGTATGTGAACACTTTAAAACTGGAGTCAGGTCAAATCCTCCTGCACGTGTTGTGATACGATATCCTGAAGTTAGCTGAGCGACAAATTCAAGGATTAGCTCTCTGATTTCCACACAAACAGCCGACTTTCAAACACAGATTAGAATGGAGACATCAAAAGGGCATCGATGAATTATTGATCATAATATTAATAGAATTAATCCTAAAAGCTGATGAAGAGACGCGTGGAAACAGGAAGAGAGAGGGAAAGAGCCAGGACACGACAAACAAAGCAGATAAAAACGCTGAAGCACTTCCTTTTCTAATTAGACGTCATTTTCATTTCTTCTGGTTGATTAAAACATCTAAATGAGTTTCTGTAGAAGCTCATTTTGCCTCCAATCACACGTGTCACAGCGTTTCCCTTCCTACAGAGCCGTGTCGACAGCTATCCTAGCTCATGGGAGGCTGGATTACCGTCACAGGCTGACATGATTTACACAATCCCGGAAGAATACAACCACATCGCTATTTCAGGCAACAAAGAGAAGTCCTGTCCAAGAACAGAAATGGAAAAATCCATCGTGAAAACACTCATCTGAAAAGGCAGCACGTGTTCTTTGTTCAGAATTAACTCATGTTGTGTTGAAGACTGTAAACTAGAGACTGAGACCATAAACTCATCAGGAAAACGTTTACTGAGGAGGAGGAGGGACATTTTCCCATAGACTTCAATACAAAAGTCCAAAAACAGAACAGTTTAAAGTAAAGAGGATCTCTTTAAAAGGCAGACATGCAGTCTGGACTTCACTTTAAGTGGAGCGAGGCTCCTTCGGCCTTAAAGGTCATTTAGACGTTTTCTCTGCTGCCGGTTGTTCAGAGTTTCAGAAGAAGTTTGTTGTGATCGTTTTCACAACAACCGCAACACAACCGGCTGGTTAGCACGCTAACCTCCAGAGACTGAGCTCTGAGTGAAGGTACGAAGTCTGAAGGTTTTTTCTAAACTGTTGCTTCACTGAAAGAGCCAGTTTCACAACAACAACAACAACAACAACAACAACACACTTTAAGGCCATTTGTAAACACTCACAATGATTTTACTTTTGAAGCTTTTTTTGAAGCTCACAGATTTCAGTTAAATCCTGAACAACCATACACCCCCATAATCTAATTCATTCTCTACACACATCATCTGTTCATGTTTGATGTCGATGAGACACCAGATCAGCAAACTGTCCAGAAAGACAAACCATCGATCAAACAAAGATAAACATCGGGAGGGAAAGCAGGTCAGCTGTTCACGTCACGCTGATTTTTCAGGGTAGTTTCTGCACTTTTCTCCGTCGTTCACACATTTGTTTTTGTAGATTAGTTACAGAGAGAGACGGCGGGAAGAGTTCGACTGTTTACTCCTGTTTTTTGTGTGATTGTGTAGAACTGGGCGCCGCAGAAGTGAACCCTGGGTAACAGCTGGCTTCCTGGAGGGATGACAAATCAAAAAGATCTTCTTCTCATTCGTTCACATCTCTCAGTGAATTAGTGACGCTTCGAATGAAGCTTCCTGTCTTCCGTCTCTCCAAACTTCAACCTGCTTAAAAAATAAAAAATCCATCCAGCAGTAAGTCGATCAGACTGAACCTCCAGACTTCTTCAGCTCTGACTCTGAAAGTGGAGTAAACTGAATACACACTGTGAAACACGCACATCCTGTTTGTGTGTTTGGTAGAAAGGTGAACACAGAAACTGATGAACTGGTTCAAGGATAAGACGTATGTGTGTGTGTGTGTGTGTGTGTGTGTGTGTGTGTGTGTGTGTGTGTGTGTGTGTGTGTGTTAGGGTCCGACATCTCAGCACATTAAAGCAGAACCATGTTACATTATTCACAGGATACAGCGGGGTCACCATTATTAATGCAATAGCAATGTGTGTGTCTGTTTGTGTGTTCACCTTTTTACATCACGGCCTCCGTCACAGTAGACTATTTACTTTCAATCTTTTTGTGATTTAATGAAACTAAAACAAAAACTGTGACCATCAACGATAAACTTTTGTTTCTAACTGCAGATTAAAGGTGCTCACAGATTTTTAACCTTCATCGTGTGTGCGTTCATCTTGAAGCAGGACAAACACACTTTGTCTCCGTACAGTAAACAGAGCGATGACTGATGAGTTGGTCCTCACAGTCCACATCATAACTGGACCTGAAGGGAAATCCAGAGTCCAGACTCTCCATCAGCAGTCACTTCCTGTCGTAGCGAGGAGCCGGCAGTGTTCACTCACAACAAAAGGAAGGAGCTCAGACTCAGCGTTTTCATGTGGCGGCGTCTCTGGTCTCTAAACCCTTGTGAGTCCAGGACCAATCAGAGCCCATCCTTCAGACTCAGGAGGGTCAGCATCATCACAGTTACCAGCTTGTTGTTGCATCATGCTCGACAGTTTCAGTTCCCTCAGGTGTTTGGATTTAGTCCCAGGTTCTCCGTGGACCACATGAGGCCGGAGGTCTGGATCTGACCTCCAGACCAACTCTTCTGTTATGTCGCTAATCTCAGAAAATCCAGCATTCTGTTATATTTTTAAATTTATATAAATCTCTCGATTCACTTGTGATTAAATTCCAGTGCAAGAGATGTAATTTTCTTTTAGTGCAGCTTTTTCCACAGCGACTCACACAGAAACCACCAGCGACTTCATCATCATCATCATCACCCTCCTCCTCCTCCTGTGCGTCCACACTGACCTGTAGGCAGGAAACTCATATGTGGAGATCAGGCCAGAGAGCATGATGGGAGCCTGAGGGCTAAACTATTCAGACAGCACACCCACCACTTTAAGGCTGACTGCTAATGTAATGCTGCATGTGGCAGCAGCTGCGCACACGCACACACACACACACACACACACACACAAACAACGTGAACTTCCTGCCTGCTGTTTGTTAATGCAGCCTGAATGCAGGAACTTAAATATCATCTCCTGCGCACAACAATCTAACAGAAAAACCTGCACCGACAGTCTTCTGAACATGACTGAAGAATAAATTTAATCAGTTTGTTCTTTTTTTTTTTTTAATCAAATCTACCTTCACAACCGGAAACTAAAACAATAAATATTATCATCTGAATTCTCTGTAAATTAAATCAGCCGCAAAGTTCCAACTATGAAACGTTTAAAATGACCTTAAAGGTTTGTTTCCTGTTTCTGGTGTTTACGCTCATACTGAGAACAACAATACGTTTACTTTCAAAGGTTTTCTGAGATCAGCCTGAAGAGTTTCCGTCCAGGTCGACCGCAGCAGCTGAATGTGGATGGAAGAAGGTAGAAATCTGGTTTTGTGCCCACAGCAGCGCCTGCTGTGACCATATGGCCTCGATGAATTAAAGCATTCCCTACGGAGAGACGGGAGGGACACACAGGGAGAAATCTGCTGTGGAAAATCACCGAAGGAACGAAGCTGCTCCTCCAAACAGCCACCTCAGATCTTAGACAGGTTTAACAATCCTTCGGCTGTTTTTCAGGATAATTTGTGGTCAGACTTTGCCGTTGATCTGCGACTCCGCAGGAGATCTCGGGGCTGCTGCCACTCCTTCGGGGTCACGACCTCCGTCTCCTGGCAGCGAGTGTGAAAATGTTCAGATCGGTCGAACAGAGACAGAGAACGGAGGGAGGATTTTCCCTGCGTCTGGGACGAGCAGACTGCATTTCTGATTTTTCCTCGTTATGTAAACCAGACGAGGACGGACAGACTGACAGAGCAGGCCGGCTCGGATTGAGACAGCAGATTAATGGACGGACGGCGGGAAAGACGTGTGGTGAGAACGACTCGTCCCTCAGGAGGCCAGAAAATACACCCTGAAACTGTCGGTGCCTCTAAACCTTTATGAAATCAAACATTCAGCGTCTGCAGCCCACAGACATCTCAAATGTTGTGTTGTTTTGAAGAATTACACAACGTCAGTGAAGAATGAGACAAATGGAGCCAAGAAGAAACAAGGTGGAGAAGAACGGACAGCAGATTCAAACCAATCATCTACGGCCTGCAGGGATAATCACTGCAAAGCCCCACTGTCCCATTCACTGAGGATAAAACCCACTGGATTAATCTGCAGGCCTACACACACACACACACACACACACACACACACAGACACACACACAGATGCTTCACAACACTTATGTAACACACGCACCGCTCGCTCTCTTTTACTTTCCCTCCTTCCTACATGTTTTTCCTTCCCTTTCACTTTGCCATTCACTGCCTGTCTCTCACTTCCGCTCTAACTAAGACACACAAAACCCTGAGTGCACACAAACGCACAAATGCACACGCTCACACTCTCTGCCAACCACCCTCCCCCCTTCCTCTTCTCCACTTCTTCTCCACTTTCTTGCCGCATGCACACATTCAAATGGACACCTGTCAACATGCTGTTCATTTAAACACACACACAAACAAACAAACACACACAGTCCTGACAGGCTGATACACAACAATACACACTGAAGTAGAGAAGGGCACATATACATATATTCACACTGTGAGCTGTACATACAGAGAAAATACAGGATTCATGTCGGCAGAGAGATTCCTCATTCTGCATTGACAAGACAACACACACACACACAAACACAAATAATAAGCACACAAACAACACTGGCAGACGCACATCCATCTAAATAATACCAGAACAAATGTGCATCGTGTGGCTCACATGGCATTGTGCACATGTGAGATGCAAACAAAACGTGACCGTTAATGTTTTGGGTTGACGTTACCTGAAGTAGTCTGAAACAACAAAAACACACAAATGAGACTCACAATCGTAATGTTGTGAAGTCCAGAGTCACTCGTTGTATTATATGTCTGAAATCCTAAAAGAACCATCATTTCCTTCCAGCTCGTGCTGCTGGTGCAACGATGTCGTCACCCAAAACAAACATCGACTCATCACGCACTTTTTTATGACGCAACTTTTTCATCTTCAGACTTCTGAAGGACTCAAAGTCATCGATGATGAAATCTGTGAAAGTCAACTCGCGTATCTCGATCACACTGCTGTGAAGGACACACAAGACATTTCACTCAAACACGCAGCATGTGGTTAAAGACCCCCCCCCCCAAGATAAGACAGAGTTAACTGAAGATGGCGTGTCATCCAAACACTAACAGGTTTTAAGGAGGCACAAATGTGTTCAGAAGAATCCTTCTGGTAACCCGTCAACCATTCAAGGTTCTGTCATTTAGTTTTTAAAAGTCTGCCCCCCCCCCCAGTCCAGGTCTGAGCTCCTGTGCCCCCCCCCCCTTTCCCATCAGACCAGCTGCCCCAGGTTTTCTTCGGCTTGTTTTAGTCTCTGTGCTTTCAGATCTTTTTACCTTAATTGTGATTTAGTGCAACTAAAATAAGACAGTTTGTTGGTTATAGAGAGACTTCTTTCCCAACATCTGTCCAGATGTTCAGGACACAATAAGAGCAGACGTGAAGATCTATCAAAGAGCCTTTTGGAGTCGAATCCTGCAGCAGCGCAGGAAACGACACACAAACACACCGAGTGTGTTCACTAAAAGGTTTAGAAGAGAAACAAAATGAAAATCAGATCACATCAGAGAAATGAGCGACGGTCGTGTTTTGTTTGGCTCAGGTATCGACGCCGTGTGGTCACTTCCTGTCTAAATTGAAATATCTATCTGTTTGCTCCTGATTACAAACAACACTTGGCTGCCAAACACAAAGACTACACACACTCACACACACACACACACACGTTGATCTGCTTAGTGGAGCCGACCTGAGCTCTTTGTCCTCTCTGACATTAAAACAGGTACGAAGGCAGGACTGTTCACTGAAAACTAACACCGTTTCTGTTTCACTGACCAACAATGTTCAAAAACACAACACTGGACACACAGACACACAACTCTGAACTCTTCAGCAAGGCAGGAAGAAACAACGATCGATAGAAATACCAAATTAATTTATGAAAATGAAACATTCAACAGTGACTCACTGAAGACCGCTGTGTGTGTTTTGTGTGTTGTTGTTGTTGTTTTTGTGTTATTGTGTATCTCAGAGCTCCGGAGCTGTCCGCGGTGCTGAAACTGATTCATGCTGGAAGCTTTTTAAACGCGACTTAAAACGAAAAGCCTCAAATCTAAACCCGACACACGCAAACACACAAACACAAACACACAGAACTACAAACAGCTACTTTAATCACACATTTAAGACCCACACTCTGGTTGTGTGTCGGTGTTCAGAGGAAACACAAGTTAAAGCTCTTCAACAACGAGACGCTTAAGAAGAACATTTATAATCATTCTGTCTTTTTCCCCACAAACAAAAAAAAAAACAAACAAACAAACAAACAAACAAACAGTCCAACTGCTGAAGAAAAGGACCGACGTATGTCTGAACTTTAAATGTACATTTTATCTAAATAATAATAATAATAATAATAATGACTTCATTTTCCGGTCAGCCAAATAAACAGAATAAAGAAACGTCACCTGTTCAGGTTCGTCCCGTTTTCCTTCTTCTGTGTTTTGCTGTTTGTTCGGTGAAGCTTCTGTCTCCGTTAACGGGACCGTCCCCGCTGATCCGCCGCCTCCCGCCGCGCTCAGGTGAAGCCGGACACATTTACAGGCAGCACACATCCGGTTCAGCTTTTACAAAATAAAGCCAGAATAAAACACTGTATGGCTGTATTTTAACACACCTGGGTAAAGTGCAGGCAGCTTGTTGAATGAGAGTGATCATATCATTCAATTTACAAAAGTAAACAAACTGCACACAACGCGAACCTGTCAACACAAACCTGCTCAGCGTGAAGCACACATCTTCAGGAATCCTCAAAAACTCTAAACCAACACAAAACCACAACAACAAAAAATCTAAGACAAAAGTATGACCAGTCTGTAATATTGACTATCAAGGGAAATTATTTGAAATAAATTAAATACCATCTATTTTCTTAATAAGTCCCACAGTCTTACTTTTCTAAGAAAATAAATCTCCAACTGTACGTTTTAAATGAAAATACATAAATCGTTATCCTGCTCGCTTTTAATTTGATAGTTGATTCATCCCACTTCCGGCCTCATTGTGTGAAATTTGATGGCGTTCACAAAATGGCCGCGCCCTCTGACGTCAGAGGCGGCGTTCAAAGACATGTTTTCTTCTGGACTGACTGATGCACACATTTAAAACCATTTCAAAGTGAAACTATGCAGAAAGTTAATCTTCCATCAGTTTGTTTGTTTACTCTTTAGGGAATTTGGTAAACAAAATAAAAGTTAGGATGATGTCATTAGATGTTTTTGTTTATTAGACAGATGGAGAGAAACAAACTAACTGATTTACTGCTCCTTCTGTAAACACGTATCGGTAGAAAGCAGCTAAGTTCATCAGTTTATTTCACCAACATCAACCTCAGAGTCTGCAGGACAAGAAAAGATCCTCCACTTCATCAGAAATCCAACTGTTGGAGCGTCGGGAGGTGAATTCTGAATCCTGAACACAAGCAGAACTACACAATAAGACATGAAGTCGGGCCATCATCATGTCAACTCAGCACACTGTGACTGAGATATAATTATTCATTTTGAAACGACGGTTTGGTTGGAAAAAGTATCAAGCCTGTAAATGTTTGTGTCCCTTATGAGGGTCGTCAGACTGAGGAGGTCAAAGGTCAATTTAAAAAGCAACGCGGTTATAATCTGGAAAGACGATGTCGCCGAGGTCATTACAGACCGAGAGGTTTCACACCACCTCTCCTCCTCCGCTCAGTCTGTGCGGCTCATTTCTCACCATCAAGCTGAACACTCGTCTCTTTAATTCTGTCTCTGTTCAGTCTCCTCCATCACCTGCTCTTTCAGAAGAAGACATTTTCTTTTCACAGCAGAAGATCCAGATGTGATAAGACACACCTGATTCAATAATCATTATTGTTGAAGAAACCACTGACCAGCATACAGTGATTACTCTGAGAACAATGGCTCTCTGTGTTTCGACTGTAAATTCAAGCAGAGCACGCGCTCCAGAATAAAGGCGCTCACTGGTTGAGATTGATTTCTGTTAGATAGTGATCAGCGATAGATTAAATGTAAATCTGGGGAACTCTGAGAAGGTTCAAGAGGACTCTTGTCAATAAATTTTAATTTTTCAAAGCAGCAGAGGAACAGCTGGATGTCCCTGATAACAGACAGAAGCAGGTGACCAAAAGTAAAAAAAAAAAGATAAATACAGATATTCATTCTGCTTCATGACGTGACATTTCACAGTCTGTATTATCTGCAGCAGGCTGAAAAACTCTGGAGTCAGCTGCTGACTTCATTAATCCTCACTGGCCCGCCTCTCTCACCACAGGAAATTACTTTGGTGTTGCAGGATGTGTCCAAATGCCACATGGAGCCCCATTAAATGGACTCAAGATGGAGTAACGTGCAGTTTAGCAGAGCTAAAGAACATTTAATGATGCGTTATGTATGAAGGAGGATCGTTTGTTGTAATTAATACTTGCTTGTAATGATTTAAAGGCCGATTTCTCCGCTCTGTGATTCCTCTGTGTTGAACAAAGCTACAAACAAAGAGGGTGAAGTGTTAGATGGCCAAAGTCATGACAGGAAAAAGAAAATACACATTTTAACAGTGATGACATCTGGAGGACGGCGTTTGGTGCTGCTGAATGTTTGTTTAATTCCCCTTCGTTACTTTCATGTTTCCTTCCTTTGTGCAGCAACTTGGACAGAAATAAACTCAGACTCCGGTTTGTCCCCTGGAGTCACAGGATCAGATGGACGGCATCAGTTGTTGTTAGTGTGTGTGTGCAATATGCTCATGTACCGTTTCATATGTGCAGTCAGCAGAGATGTGATAGTCTCAGTGGGACAGCAGAAAGCTGAGGAACCAGCCAGAGGAGCTCACACTCTTCTGAACACACCATCGATCGTGGCAGCGGAGCCGCTCGGCTTCCTGCTCTTCCCTCCACGAGCTCCTGCGACCATTTAGGCTCCAGTGGAGATTCTTTTTCAGACCAAGAGGGCTCTGCTCTTCGTCGACTTGATAAAAGACACCAGAATACCGTGTAGGTCACCAAACCAGGAAAAGTCATCATGGTCATATTATCATCATTCAGTGTGACAGTGACTGTTTACACAAACAAATATACAGTACCTCACCTTTGGGCTGATGCGTTTTTCTGGAGGAACTAAAAGAAAATCCTCCTTTAACTGAAGATGATTTACAGCATCAGGGGACGGAGAGGCCACAGAGAGAAGGCTTTGGTGAGCATGAAGACGCTGCTTTGGCAGAGAAGAAGACTGACTCAGACGTTAAACAGGGAAGAGGTTGACTGTCCTGACCGACAGTCCTTAACGCTGCAAGACTGTTGTTGTTAATACTCCGCATTCACAACAAAGATGTAGTATCTGCAATACCACTATAAGTGTTGTGATCTGTGGTGAGTTTGAATCATTAATGCCTGTATGGATAGAAAAAAAAAAAAAAAAAAAAGGCACAAACTCACTAAAAATCAAATATCAGTCAACGTTTACTGACAAAATTCAACACAGTCAAAGGAAATGATAACTTACAACTGTACAAATGTAGTAATGAATTATAACACACAAGCATCAGTCCAACAACAAACTCACACACTGTGAGGTACACAAACCTCATTTTCTTTGGGTAGAAAACTTTGCATTTTGACTTTTGAGGTTTGTGTAATTCGTACTTTGTAATTCAAGTTTAATGCAGGTGGAGAAGAAACAGATTTGGGTTTTTCTTTAAATATGTTAATTACATGAACTTTACTGCAGAATTTAAAAATGGATATCTAAACCAACCTAAATGAATCAGTTCTGAACAAGCTGGGTCTGATGTGATGACTTTCTGTGTTCAGAATTTCAATTTCCATCATTTACTGTCTGATGAGTGTGACACTTGAGCGTCCTGCTGAAAATATACATGTAGCTTTTCTGTAGCTCCAGCTTTTCTCATACATTACAAACATTAATACCTCACATGTGACTCAACAGTCAACGTGATGTGTCTGCTACAAAAAACTTGTGTGAAAAATGATTGATTTTACAAATTTCAAACAGTGTGTGTTGTTAAAAGGTGCCCGTTTTGTGAGTGGGGGGGTTTGTAGTCTAATGCTGTTAGATTCTAGACGGATGGCACTGAATAAGCACAGTGGTTCAATGTTCACACTAAATAGTGATTAAAGCCAACCCTCAGCACGAACACTGGAATACAATCGTCCAGCCTCTGGACAGACGCACCGTGCAGGTCTGCGTCCATCATCTGGCCCACCAAAGACCCACAGATGCTGTCTCTTCGTGTTTCTTGGTATTGTCAGTTAAAGCACAGATCTCCTGCACGGTTACAAAAAAGACCTTCAAGGTCCACAAAAATGACGAGCCGTTTTCTGTGACCTTCTGGAGACCAATCAACGGCTTCTGCTTCAAAACGTGTTCGGGGTGAAAGAAGCCACCTCATCCCTGCAGGTCAAACGTCCGGAGGCAGTGACTGGAGCAGCAGTAGGCCACAAAACTCACCGTCGTCCTAAAGAGGAAGGAAGTGATAGCAAATACGTTTGTGTGAGAAAGATCTTCTTTACCAATATAAAAGAAGATGAATAATTGTCTGCAGGGAACCTGCGGTGAACTCCGGCCAGGGCGGTGTCACGGAGGGGGAAGAGTTTGGGGTAGATGATGGTGAACATGGCCTGGCTGCAGCGGTGACAGTGACCCAGCGGGAACTGCAGCAGGTCCAAGAGGCTCTTCGGGAGCGTGATGGGAGGCAGCAGGTTGAGGTCTGGAGACGCCACAGGACAGGAAGTGATGTCAGCTCCACTCACACTCTCCATGCTCGTGTACCAAACCGTGTGGTGCAGATACAGGTGCTGTTTCTCCTCACCTGTTGGCCGGTGGTGGTAGATGCGGTGCAGGGTCCTCATGGTGAGCTCCTCTAGGGGGACCACGCTGTCCGTCTGTGAGCCCACCGCTTTCACTTCGGCCGGCAGCCCGACCAGAGCCTCGCTCAGCGCCTCGCCCGGCAGCTCGGCCTGCTCGCCATCCAACACTGGAGACGACACTCCGCACCTGCACAGCAGCAGCACACGTGGAGGTCTGGTCCCTCAATTGCTTTTTAAATATATTATGCAACAGGATGCAACTCTTCTTCTACAGTTTCTATATAGCTTTTTGTTTTTGTAATTTAGTTCTATCATTGAATCAGTGCAGGGCCGAGCTATTTCAGACAGCTCTGTCTCAAAGTGAGTCGAAGGAGTTTAAGTCCAATGAAGTGAATCTAACTTCAGTTACCCGCTGCATCCGATGACCTTGTTATACAGGTAGGAGGGGAGGCCTTTAAGGTCCATGTTGTTGTCCACAAACACAAACTGCAGCTCCCGTGATCTGCCCAGATCTGAAACACAAAGATAATGACACAGCCTCGCTGCCTAAATCTCCATGGCAACACACGTACAGAGGGCTGACACGGACCAAGCGGTAGGAAGGTCAGGCGGTTGGCGGCCATGGAGAGCTGGTTGAGGCGGTGGAGCCAGCAGAGCTGCCGGGGTACGTGGCTCAGCAGGTTGTGGTCCGCCGTCAGGTTCTGCAGAGAGACACAGCGGTGCAGCCGATCTGGCAGAGACATCAGCTGGTTCATGGACACATCCAAAGTCTCCAGTTCCTGCAGGTCACCAATCTCTGCAGGCGTCAGACAAACACGAGACGGATCAGGATCTGATTTCTATTCACAGTGAAGCTGCACTTCAATCAGAGGGAAATTTTTTTATAGCATCAGTTGAACACAAATGCTTTGGCTGAAATTTTCACACCTCCAAATAGTCTGAATCAATAAAGAACGCTCAGCTTTTCAGTGTCATATTTAACGTTCCTGTTTCACAGACAATTAAATCAGTAATTTGAAAAGACAATTTCACCAAAAGCAATTTTCTAAACGGGACTTTAAATCACACTGAAACATTCCTGAGTTACATCGAGGACCACAAAAAAACAAAAAGCTGGAGACATTCAGATGGTTTATCTGATGTGGACTCAACATTACTGTACGTTACGATGTCACTCATATGTAAGTCCCTTTAGATAAAATCATCGGACAAATAAGTAAATGCAAATTCTACTGTATGAAAGAGAGCAACACCTTAGTGTAATGTCGGTACAGAAACAAATTTTTTATATTTTTATTCCTATAAATAATCATAGATGAGTAAAAAATTTAAAATATCTAATAATGGGTGAAAATCTAAAATTGAAATAAAACATTTAAATGTGAGAGTTGTGTTTTTAAAGCGCAGGAACAATGAGAAAAAAAAAATTCATCTGAACATTTGTTGGTTTGGTGTGTCAAACAGAATATATTATCAGTGTCTTGGTTGTCGATTGTGTGTTGCTGTTTTCTTCTCATTTATTTGTGTGTCTCTGTTGCCCTCTGCTGGAAAATAAATACACTTTAACCACCTCAGAAAATTAAAAGTCAACAGGGAGCGTTCCAGTTAAAACACACTGGGAGGAGTGTCAGGAAGGAAAGATTAAATTATGATTAAGCTGTGTGATAAATATAAGGTAACTGTGAGATGCACCACACATACACACACAAAAAGTTGTGTATTGATGTTTCATCTTCTTCTTTCTCCTTTTATCTTTTATTCCATTAAAGGTTTGATGCTTAAACTTTAAATGAGTCATGTTTTTGTCTTGATGTTTTATCTCTGGCCTGATACTGTCAGTTAAACCACCGTCCTAAATATTTTTTTCCCCCCTCATATATATGTATAAATTTCATGAGCACTTAAAAAGACGATGAGAGCAGCAGAGCAGTGTGTACCTGGAGGAAGACATTTCAGCTGGTTGTTGGACAGTCTCAGGTGCCGCAGAGACCTGAGCCGGCCGATCTCCGGACAGAGCAGCTGCAGGGCGTTATTGCTCAGGTCCAGCGACTGCAGCCTGGCCAGGTTTCCAATAGCTGGGGATCAAACCACAGACACCTTTGTTATGTTCAACAGACAATATTCACCAAGCTGCTCTTCATCATCCGGTCAAAGCCAACCAGACTTCTCCAGGTTTCACTGGTTCACATTCAAGGGTTTAAATAAAGCAAAATTCTGTAACATCTGATGTCTGTATAAATCTGACTTCATCTTATCTTCCTTTAGGCTGTGTGGCTGTTTGTGTAGATCCATTAGGTCTTCTTTCATCAGTCTTTCCTTTTATCGCACCTGAATCGACCGTTTGTCGTCCTGTTTAATGATGTTAAATCATTTTTTTGGACTGGTATGTGACAAATGACAACAATCAGTCGAGATCCTGCTAAAAGAAAACGACCTGTCAAAAAGGACATAAATGAGACATGAGGATGTGACATAATGAAGACCTACCTTCAGGAATAATCACTATGTTGTTTGAGTGCAAATACCTGAAAAGGAAAAAAAATAAATAAATAAAAAATTTAATTGACTGAGCTATTTGAGCTCTTCTGGTTTTGTTCTAAAACTGTCTCAGACCTTTTCAGGCCACTCAAGTTCAAAGTCTTTCAGAGTTAAGACACGAGAATTCAGCAGAAAGGATTAAAACAACTTCCTGCTATCAAATAACTAAACCATGAAAAGAAGATTATTTGTAAAAAACAAAAACAAATCACAGCTCAGCCGAATACTCACAGTTCGATTAGATTTGGAAGTTTCTGTGCAAGATTGTCCGGCTGAAAAAGAAGAAACAGCAGAAATGATGTGTCAAATTAAACAGGGAATCATGTCGTGAGGTGGTCTGAACGGTCTGAGTTCGGCTCTGCTGGGCATTTATGTTTACACACAGCAACAATAACGAGTCTGTCGGGGAAAAGCTCCATGATCATACCAGTGTAGTGAGCGAGTTCCTCTTCATGTACAGTCTCTCCAGAAACTGCAGGCCTTCGTCTTTCAGCAGCTCCACGGGGAAAATGTTCAGGTTCTTGTAGTTCAGAAACAGGTTTTTGTGCCGTTCCTGTTTGGCCATGAAGATCGTCTCATGGAGGTCAGTGGCCATTTCTGAGGAGACTCCTCCCCCAGGTGGAGAAGACGGGACCACCCCTCCTCTATGGCATCACTGACAGAGGAGCAGGGTGCTTATCAGACAACTGACGACACAACAGACACTGACCCTCATTAACTGTAATTAACAGACACTGACCCTCATTAACTGACTTTATACTGACACTGACCCTCATTAACTGTAATTAACAGACACTGACCCTCATTAACTGACTTTATACTGACACTGACCCTCATTAACTGACATTATACTGACACTGACCCTCATTAACTGACTTTAACAGACACTGACCCTCATTAACTGACATTAACGGACAATGACCCTCATTAACTGACATTAACAGACACTGACCCTCATTAACTGACTTTAACAGACACTGACCCTCATTAACTGACATTAACGGACACTGACCTTCATTAACTGACATTAATGGACACTGACCCTCATTAACTGACTTTATACTGACACTGACCCTCATTAACTGACATTAACGGACACTGACCCTCATTAACTGACATTAACGGACACTGACCCTCATAACTGACTTTATACTGACACTGACCCTCATTAACTGACATTAACGGACACTGACCCTCATTAACTGACATTAATGGACACTGACCCTCATTAACTGACTTTAACAGACACTGACCCTCATTAACTGACATTACGGACGCCGGTCGGTGTTTATACGTCATTAGCATCGTTAGCATGTTAGCAGCTGTTAGCCCAACACGTTCAGTAAACACTAATTCGGTGATGTACCGTGTTTGTGTGTCGCTCCTTTGATTCACGTTAACAGCCGAACGGGTCCAGGAGCCGCCTGCTGCTAACGGGACGTTTTTAAAGACATGAAACGGACGACGGGAACTCGTTATCGGACAGAAATATGGAAACACGGCTAACGGCTCATTTGCGACGACGTTGCGCCTGCGCGTCCGCCATATTGGAGAGGTCAACATCCGCCGGCGAACAAATATCCGCCGACCTAAATGACGTATAACAACAACAATTCTAATTCTAATTATTATTATGAACATCATAGAATACACAACACTAAATAACTATAAAACAAATATCTGATATCCATAAAATTTGGTTTGCTATATATGTCAGATATTTTATTTTATATGTTCTGTCAATTAAGTATTGACGACGAAAATTAAATATATATAAAAACTTGTTTATATATTTGCTTTGAGAAATTCACAAAAGATGACTATATCAGTGAATTCTAACCTGAAGTATTCTAGCAGAGTCGGTCTGTTTTATTATATATTATTTTATAAAGGACTTTGTCTGCTCCGTTATAGCGACTCTTTGCACCGTCATGAAAACAGTTTTGTCCTCTTTGTCTCCTTAACCTGTCACCATTAAGTGAGGGAAATACCCCACTGCGTTCATCACTATGAGATTTAAATTCAAAATAAGAATCAAATTAGAATTTTTAAGTTTCAGCTTTACATTTTTCCTTTTAACACACAACTACTGACTTTTCAATCCACACAGCTCAAACGACAGTCCATCTGTCACCTCAATTTAAAAAATTTTAACCCAGTTAAAATATGGTGGTTGTTTTTTTTTACTCATAATGACACAGATGTGATGTATATGTTTAGTGTAAATCTGAAAAATAAATGGCAAAGCTATATGGATGAATGTAGTGGGGGAGTTTAAAAAACAGCAGACAGGAAGGGGTCACAGCTTCTTCTCTTCTGAGGAGGCTGCTGGTGTTTTGCTGCCACCTTCTGTCTCTCATTTTGGAAGGCAGCATGTTCACCAAAGTACATTTTTGCAGCATAAACTGAGTATTTTAATCTTTTTTGCTCGTGTTCTGCATAACATTGAAAAGTTAGTGCCTTACATTTATATTTAATCATTTGTCATTTTGCTTTTATCCAAAGCTACTTTGGATGACTGAGTAGCCGGGACATGCCTCAGAAAGGGTTTTGGTTTCAGCATTAATCTATTAAATTAGTGCGGGAGAGCAGATAAGGGCCTCTCGGTCCTGTGACTGAAGAGTCTGGACTCAGGTGGTCTCATTTGGTTTGATGGTTCTCATTCTTTGGATGATTGTGGAGGAATTTTAGTGACTTCATTCAGACGACTGCTCATAGCAAGTGTAGGTCAATGAGAAGCTGGATGACACGTTGTCTTTTAGGCTGAGTGAAGAACAGATGAGCTGCTGAATTATGGATCTTCTGTGAAGATCTACCTGAACACAAACGATGAGAACTGGAATAGTTGAGGCGAGAGATTCTCAAGACCTTGACCAGAGTCTGATGTTCCTGATGTTATAGAGCAAAGCATCATGGCTGAGCCTGGGTCCATCAGTCAGGGGAGAATAATGGCTCATCAAACAGGACACACACATGATGATGAACCAGTTGTGGTTAAATAAAGCTTCATTGTTGAGAAAATGAACAATCAAAAACAGTTTGCATACATTTTATTCATCTTAAATCTCATGTATAAAAAAAAAAAAAAAAAGAATCAGAGAAACAGACATTCTCTTTTCCTTCAGCCAATCATTTTTCTCAGTATTCAGATTATATTGATAACAGGAAAAACTCTGACAACAGCATGTACAAAAGAAAACCAAAATGAAACCTTAGTCTAACAGATCATTTCAATAGAAACACAAGAGTTGGAAGGCTATGAATAATTTACATACACCAAAAGTCTTGGTAACAAATTGGCCATCAATATAACAAAATAGAAAAACAAAAAAGGAAGAAGTTTGTTCAACTTTACGTCCGCTCTGTGAGGTGTTCCAGTGGTAATAGTGAGGCAAAAATCAGACCACAAACAGTGAAACATCCATCCGACCGGAGGACTCTGGACTAGATCCCTTATCACCCAGACTCCCAGCCTGAAATCACACACCTGCCTTATTCGGGTGGGAAGGAGACTCAAAAAAAATAAAGAACAGCAAGGATGCTTTTTGTTTGTTTGTTTGTGTGTTTCTTTCTTTCTTTCTTTTTGATTGGGATTACAATCACCATGGCAACATGTCTAGGCACACAGAAATGCACCAAAGTCCCTTTACAGTAAAAACAAACAAAAAACAAAATACAAAACAAGTCACCAACACGAGGGGTTCCTCTGTTAGCAGAGGTGTTTCCATAGCAACCAGTAGAGATCAATAGGTCACATGACTTCACCTGGCGATGGGGAGGACAACAAACGGGTTGTTGTGGAAACATTAAAGCTCGTTCCGGATGAATCTGTCAGTTAATTAACGGCAGCAGAGGAGGGAATCTCGGTCATTCATCGTTTTGGGAGGAGCGAAGACACACAGCAGCGTTTAAAGCAGCTCCGTCCTCTCCGGCTGTCTACGAGGGGACATCTGATGAAGTCCAACTAAAGTCAAAACGTCAAGGTTTTCAACTCGTTTCTAAAGTCACACCACTTCTTCCTATAACGACCATCAGTCTGAGTTAAAAACAAGACAAAACAACTAAAGGGGGGGGGGGGGCGTGAAGGAAGTCATGTAACAACAATGCGTGAGAGCCACAAAGGCCAGTCTTCAATCTTCAGGCTGGGAGGAAATGGGAAGACGAGCTTTTAACAACAGGGGAGGAAAACACCAAAGCCTTTCACAGCAGGACTGACCCCGACAAACCCCCCCCCCCCACCCCCTCCGAGCTCCTCTCACAGCAGAGCATCCCAGAAATAAATCAGCCTCCTCGTCCTTCAGACCCGGAGCAGAAATCTCACCATCACAGTTCCTATGACTTATGAGTTTAAGCTGGAACAGATCAATTTGTCCCCAGATGTCACCAGCAGACGCAGACACACACACACACACACACACAGCCTCCCTCCCCGAGGATGGTTTTGGTTTGTGGTTTGAATTTGACCGTATTAACAGCACTCAGTAAAACCGCCATTACAGCCGGACAACAGAGATGTTTTGTTTTACTGTACATGTGTGTAAGTTGGAAAAACAAAAGAAAAAAACAGTGAGGTAGATGGATGGTCGAAGGAATAACAACAAAACCTTCCCTTAACATGGAAAGAGAACATTAAAAAAAAAAAAAAAATCAGAAGGGGGGGGAGAACAATAACTTGTGGGGAATTTGTACAGTGATTTACACTTCACAAAAAAATAAGATAAACAAGGAAGAAACATCTGGGCTGGGAATCCAAATGCAACTTTCTGAGGTTAATGAGCCTTTAAAATGTTTCATGTGGTCAACTCGTCTTCTAATGTTATTCTGATGCGTTCGTTCAGTCGACGCTGACGAAGGAGTTTGCTACGCGCTCAGATGTTACAGTCAGTTCTCAGACCAAGTGTGTGTCTGTTGTTGCTGTTGTTGTCATCGTCGTCGTCGTCGTCGTTTCCTCCTTCAGTGTCGTCCTCAGTTGTGAAACCTTATTCCTCCTAAAGCATTTTCAGAAATGATCCCAGTGCTGTTTGGTAATTTCACTTATTTCTCATCCCAATTTGACTTCAGTCAATCTTCTACAAACATGTTCATAAGTTGAAAAAAGATAAATAATATGAATTATTCCAGCAGCACCCTTGATTCAAGAGAGACCATGAATAGTGATTAGAAGTGAAATTATCTAACAGACTTTTCTTTTTTTGTTGCACTTGCCTTCAGGAAAATAAGATGTTAAGACTGCTACATTAAATAAATTCTCATTCTTTGTACTTTCAACCAACCAAAAGTTCCAAAACGCACAAACATATGGAACCCTGAGACTGACAAAGTCTAATAAACTGTCATCAGAGAAGTCAAAACTGAACTCAGCGACAGATAATACAGAGTTAACAAAGTAAAATCTGATTTCTTCATACTCCTGTTAACTTTCCTTTCTGTGTCTTGGCACACGTTTCTCATGTACGTTCACAACCCATGTTATCATTTTCTATTGTTTACATATGAACGATGTTACAGTGAACACATTTAATGTCATTGTTTCAGAGTTTGCATGTGTGTGTGTGTGTGTGTGTGTGACATCTGTGGAACAACTGAGCTGACTGAGGTCAGTTCGTTTTTCTGGAAAATACAGTTAACTGAAAACATTTAGCCTCTTTCAGCTTCCAACCGAGCGGCAGAAATATTTGATCCTGAAACCGGCTAACATTACTTGTTTTTATTTCACTAACACAATGTTCACCTTCAACTCCCTGTCCTTTACATCATCTACATCATGGGTCGTTTTATCCTCCACATGCAGCTGGACGTCATTCAACTACTCTTTTCTTTTAATAAATGAACTAAACAAAAAGTTTTAAGTAACTAACTCTTGTTAGCAAACTGACAACAAATCAAATCTGCAGCCTCCTGAAAAGAAAGCTAAGGAGCTGAAAAATCCAGTGGAGCAATTTCATTTTATGTATTGACCCAAAAGTGAGGGGAAAATGATGAAAAAGATTTTCTTTTCAACAAACTGCACAGACTTTAAATGTATTTTTGCTTTTTTTTAAAAAAACTACTTAACCAACAATATTATATTTTGACTCGTCTGATAACCTTCCATTATATTTTGTCAGTATCCAAAAGGCTCCATACAATGTGGCGTTCATTTTAAAACTGGAAATCCCCGTTCTGCTTTCACACCGACGTGGTACGTGTTGTCTAATGATCAGAGAAAACACAATAACAGAATCATCAGACGCACAACCAGAACGGAAGTCTCTGGGTATGGCGGCACGAAAAAATAAAAATGAAAATAAACGGTAGAGAAGGATTTAACTTTTCTCTTTGACCTGAGATTTAGCTGGGACTCAGCAGTGACGCCTGACCTCTGAGTCTGATGACGGGTGGAGTCCAAACTCGAGAGGACAGAGGTCCAAGGTGTCCCGAGAGAACACGAGGACGCCGACGGTCGCTGGCACCATCGCTGTCCTCTTGTCAGAATGGGAGGGGACGTTACCGGTGTTTCAAAACACAAGGCAAATTGTCGTACCTTTTTACGCAAACACAGAAACGGAACTAGCTCAGATACACTTTATACAGCTACAAGCATAAAAAAAAAAAGAAAGATGGACTGTAGTGGAAACTTTCATAGATCCAACCTGAAGGAGTTTTATCTCTTTTTATATATAGATATTAACTATATTACAACCACAAGAGAAATAAGGAATAGCAGCTTCTTTCTGTACATGATAAATGTCTCCAACCGTATAAAAGTTAGAAAAAGTGACACAAACAACTGGTGTGTACATCAATGCTCTGCCTATGTAGAGATGTTGGAAATGTTGGAGACTAATGACTAGTCTAAAAAAATACCTGTTTGTATACAACAAGGACGCCTCTGAACACAAAGAGACATTATAGATCTAGAGAGATATTATAAATCTAGTGTTCGTATTTGTTTTGCTCTTCATGCTTTTCCCTCCCAGTCCTTTTTTTTTGTTTGTTTGTTTGTTTGTTTTTTTTAAACCTTTTTATCGACTGGATTTAGATGTGGTGGCTCGACTGGAAACGGAACAGCACTTTGTGACAGGATGTGGCTCAATTTCAGATAAATTGATCTAACCAAAGTCTTTGATGTCAATTTGACAGTAGACAGAAGCTGCAGAAGTCAAACAGCAACAGAGGAGCGTGGTAAGACTGTCGAGGGACGTTTGACCGCCGATTTAAGAACAATGAGGAAATAGATCAAAGTGCTTTTGTTTTGTTTCCATTTTCAATCGGGTGTGTAGGAGATAGTTTAAAAAAAAAAAAAAAAGAAAGTACAATTTTGGCAACAAATTTGGCAGATTTGACCTTTCTCCCCCTGGTTGTTGTTGGTTTCAGTGGACTTGGCATTTGGCTGACACTCAGCCTGCAGAGCAGCAAGATGACAGAGTGACCGATGGAGACACTGACCTCTCTGAAGTGCTTCTTCTTCATTAGATATGCTTAACAGTTTCACCATAATGCCCGCCCAGAAGCGACCAAAACTCCGGTCATTTATAAAGGCCTACACATTTTGATTTCCCATTTGGAAATACATATAAAAAAGTAACAAACAACAAGTCATAAAATAAGTTCAGCCATAGAGAGAGATCCCCCTCTAATTATTATTATTTTTTTCTTTCTTAAACTTTTTTTTTTTGTGTGTTTTTGTTTTGTTTTTGGTCGTCCCACTCAGCAGCACGGGCAGTGTCACATCTGACAGCCAGCTGGTAGAAACCAAAAGTAGAACATGAAAAAAAAAAAAAAAAAAAAAAAAAAAAGTGTGTAGAGTTACAGCAGAACATGAACTATCGGACAGTTTTCTCCACCTTCCTCTGAGTCTTTGCTCCTCACTGGATTTGCTGTATTTTATCTATTGAGAAAAAAAAAAAAAAGAGAGAGAGAGCGAGATCCCACCCACTGTGACATCGGGTTCTGCAGAGCAGCAGGTGGCAGGGTTTGCAGTCTGGTAGTTGTCTCAGGCCCATCAGCAGGCAGAGGACTGTGGGAGAGGCATGGCGCGTTCGTTTTTGCGTCCTCCGTTCATGTGCGCGTACGGCGGCAGTTCCTCCAGAGACGGTCGCATCGGGACGCCCGCGCTCGTCCCGATCCCCGGCCCCGCCGCCAGGGCCGGGCCCGACAGTCCGTTGGCTGCCTGCTGGCCGGAGGCCTGCTTGTCCACGGCAGCGGTTGATGTACAGGGGGAGGACGGGGAGCCGGGGCTTAGCGAGGGGGTGGGTGGAGCGTCCGAGCTCGGGGAGGGCGGGGTCTGTTGAGAGACTGGGGATTGCTGTGGCTGCGCGGAGGAAGGCGGCTCGAGGGGGACGTCTTCAACATTGTCCATTTTGTCCAGGTGGACCTGCGGATCGTCCGTCGGCCTGTTGTCGGCGCTGTAGAAGAAACTCACCTCTTTGAACGACGGATCCAGCTCTTCCTTTATGCTGCTGATGATCTCCACGAAGGATGGACGCATTTTAGGATTGTACTGCCAACACATTCGCATGAGTTCAAACCTGCACAAACACACAGACACACACTGGTTAGACTCATTACACAACACGCCCTTCAGTTTGACTCCATTCAGCTGAACTGCTGCTCAAAAACCTGTTTTGTTTAGAGACGTTCTTCTTCAACTTTTTAACCTTATTTCTTCATTATGCTTGTTTAAATTTCAGTAGTTAGGAACTTATTTAAGCTGTTACTTCTCCACTGTGTGTTTTTTTCTTTTTTTGTTTTGTCTTGTACGCCACACTATAGCTGGAGGTGTCCAATGTGGGTCCGTTTGTGGACTGGACTACCAGGACACAGGACCCATGTCAAAGAGGGCTTGAGAGTCCAGCTCGCACTTCTCTTCTTGGACACTGGCATTTGTATATTTATCTATGCACTTACTGTGTGCACTTGTATCATTATTACTGATGTTTTGGAGCAAAGCTTTTTCCCTGAAGGGATCAATAACGTTGTTTTATTCTGATTTACAGTCGGGGCTGTGAATGCTAATGCAAAGTTACCACAGATGCTTTCAGATGTTGTACAATAGCACACTGCAATAAACATCACAGTGTTTTAATGGATGTGTTTAAGAATATAAATATATATATATGTGTGTAATATTTATGGACAGCATATTATTTGAAAATGACTGCAGTTGAGAGCGCTCTCATCTGATGTAGAAAACAACGCGTTGTCATTATTCTCCCAGCAAACCCTGTGGCTTTACATCTGTTCACCACATGACTCCACCATCTGATGCATCCTCTATGTTTGGTGGTTGGTGGCCAAATTTATCTGCCACGCTCACAGATCTATTGATGTGGATTTATACTCGGGCTGTTTCAACAAACACGTCATGGGGAACACAAAAGGACACGGTGACAAACAGACGGGCTGAGGCTCGCAAATCCCAGCAGCCGCCGGCTGAAGAGCGGCAGAACCTCGTCAATGTGTGCGTGAATAAACACCAATCTTTTAGGATTCGACTGGTAAAGTCAAAGAACGAATAATAATATGCACACACACAGGAAGTTTGGGAGTATAGTCTGCTGGTGTGTGAATATGCACAGTCGTGTGGTTGTGTGTGTGAGCTGTGTTTGTCTCTTACAGCATGTCAGGACAGTTCTGTGGTTTCTCCAGCAGCCCCCCCTCCATGACAAAGCGAAGAACCTGCTCATTGGACAGACCTTGGTAGGGCTGCTCTGCCAGAGTGGCAATCTCCCACAACACAACCCCAAATGACCTGAACACAGAAAGATAGACATATGCGTTCAATTATCACAATTATAATCAGAAGGCATTTTGTGAAAACTATAAACAGAGAGAACAAAGCCGCACTGTGTGTGTTTGTTTGTGTTTTGTGTGTGTCTGCTCACCAGACGTCAGAGTTAGTGGTGAAGACTCCATCTTTCAGAGACTCGGGGGACATCCAGCGGACGGGGAGCAAACCCTTACCTCCTTTGCGGTAGTAATCAGTCTCATAGATATCTCTGGTCATGCCAAAATCTGCAAAAACACACGGACACACACACACAAAGGGAGGAAGTGAAGCGTCAGCAACAGCTGGAAAAAACATCCGAGACTAAATTCTAAGCAACTATGATTGATGAGACCTTTTTAAACTCAGAGGTTACACATCCTCCCACACCGAGTAAACCTGGAAACGCTGTGTTCACTCACGACAAATTTAAAATTAAGACACCAGCTCCTGTGACCTCCCTGCAGCGTTTTACCTCCTATCTTCACTGTGAAGTCCTCGGCCACCATGCAGTTCCTGGCCGCCAAGTCTCTGTGGACAAACTTGTTGGCGTTGAGGTAAGCCATGCCGTCGGCGATCTGCCCAGCCATCTGAAGCATCTTCTTCAGAGGAGGGAGAGACAGGCTCGACCACTGCTGCTGGAAACGGACAGACAGACACGACAGAAGAGCTGCAGCTTTGCCCAACAAATTCAATGTTTTCCATGACTTCTAAATGTGCTGACTGAAGCAGAGAAATTGAGTCATCGAGTTGTTGATACAGATAACATTCAGTTGCTTTCTGGACAGCCGTTCACAATCGCTGCCACTCCAACAAGGAAGGCTGACCACGACCTCCGAGGCCACACATCAGTGACCTGGTTGGGAGCAAATGAAACGGTACCTCTTTAGGTCGGAGGGAGCGTAAGTAGCTCTTCAGGTCCCCTCGTGTCATCAGCTCCATGATGACCAGAGTGGGCTGGCCCTGAGAGACCACTCCCAGGAGACGGACCTGCACAAGACGACACAACAGCATTAGACAGAAACAGAGTCAGAACTTTGTCCTGTGGATGCTGATCTGACCTTGTGTTTATTTTTATCGTACTGATTTGGATCTGAACATGTGTTATATTCTAATTACCAGCCGAAGGACTGCAAGCGACCTGATTTTCTGCCTCTTGCTAAGTGAAATGAAGGTGGTGTGCCAAAAAAATTTAATCTTAATGAATAAAAACGATTACAGGGCTTGTGTGTACGTACCACATGGTGACAGTTGAACTCCTTCATGACAGAGGCTTCATTGAGGAACTCTATTCTCTCCCTCATGCTGGCCGACTCATTGACGGTCTTGATTGCGACGCGCGTCTCAGGTTCATCTTTGACCACACCCTTCGCCAAGCCCTCGTACACCATGCCGAACGAGCCCTGACCGAGCTCACGACTCAGAGAGATCTTCTCCCGCGCCACCTCCCACTCATCAGGTACGTACACTGCACCGGAAAAACAAACATTTACACATTAATTCAGATCCTCACCCCTGCACAGATACTCACATCTAATTTACAATTAAACTTGCAGCACAAAAAACATTTTACACACTTTCTGCAGCACTGAAGTACTCTGGATTCACTGAGGCGTAGAGGACACCATTTCCAAGACGGTCGCTGTTCCTGAGCAAAACGAAAACATGTTTTTAGTGCTTACAGACACACAAACGCACTTTCATATACCTTTAGCCTTCATCCACAGTTCTACTAATTATGTTTTGATCAGTTTCACTATTTGTTTTTGCTTCCAGTTCACAAAAATCAACAGAAAACACTCTGAAAAGCTGTTGACCTTGTTTCACTTCAGAAACTCTGGAGTTGTGTTGTAGTCTTGGCTTTTGGAGACAAAAAGGCAGACACCCACGGTCGCTGTCTGATTGGGTCTGATCAGCGTCAGCCACCAGCGGTGAAAACAACATGACTGACAGATTATAGGTGTTACTGACCTTGTTGTTTTTGCTATTAGCTGTTAAATTCAGCATTTTAACTTCAAGACTGTCTTCACTGCTCCTCATTGTTAGTATATTGTGTGACCAAGACTCCACTGCCAGTTTGACTAAAAGCAATGCAAAGTATGACAGGAGTTGTTTACTTGCTGTGTAAATTAATTCCTTTAGATTACTTGATCGCGTCCTGATGTTTACATAACATGGAAATGTTCTTTTTGGTTATTTACCACTTCGTGTAACAGGCTGTAACTGCTCAAAGCGTTCTTCTTTGGTTGGATTGAGTTTCACTTTAATTTAATTGTTTCCTCTGAAGGCCTATGGAAGTCTGTTTTACCTGGTTACTTTATATTTCTGCCACATGAAAATCTGCCTCTTCTGTTTTGTTTCCGTTTATTTTAGGCAAACACATTCTGTGTTCCCAGACACGTAGATAATGAAACAATTGTTGTGCTCGACACATATAGCAGCAGTACGCAGGATCACGCACCTTTTCCTGTTGAGGACCACCAGCATTGTGACCAGAAGGCAGATGCAGAGGATGATGGCGATCGGAACGAAGATCATGGCATACAGAGCGTTTTCATATCCTGTCGGGTCAAACATTTTGATTACTGACACAATTAGCAGCATTTCTTTGTTATCGGGGAACCAAAAGATTGTCACAGCGCAAAGTCAGATCGGAGCAACAGACCGCAACAATGCTTTGTCGAGTTTGTGTCTTACGTTCAGCCACATAGAGATCCAGAGTGTGTGTCCACGAGCCGTTGCCAGCGAGAGACGTAGCTCTCACTCTGACGGAGTAGTTTCCTGGACTGAGGTTGGAGAGTCGGACGCCACGCTGGGCCCGATACATCTGACCTGAGACACATTCGTGTTTCTCGGTCTGACACGCAAACAGAAAAAAAAAAAAAAAAGAAAAAGCTAATTATAGGCAGAATTTCTTCATCTGAAAGCAGTAAATATTGAGATGGTTTAGGGGATGAAGGCCCTTCTGCTTCAGCACTGATAAATAAGACTCAATGAGAATAACTGTTCACTGTTTCTTTGTGTTTAACATTGTGCTGCCAATGTCTTAATCTGTTTTCTCTCTTTTTCTTTAAATTCATGGCCAAAAATCTTACTTTTGAAATAGTCATATATATCATATATATATACACATAAGTGTTCATTTAGATTATTTTAATCTTATAACCTGAGTGTGTAACAGACTAATCAGCATTTCAATCAGATGTGAACAGAATTTATATATAAAAGCTTCTGAATCATTCTGAACACGACTTTAAATTCACTTTCAAACTTCTGAGTTGTTGATAAAAGCAGCAGGTTCTTACCTCAGCAGCCAGTTTGAACTTGATCTCATACATAAGGATGAGTCCGTTGGGGTGAGGCGGCTCTGGCCAGCGCAGGAACACCCAGTCCTCCTGGCCCTCCCAGGTCACTTTGCCCGGAATGTCGTCAGCCTTTTCTGAACAGAACAGAGAAACAGGTTGCCATTTTGACCGAGTGACACTCTTACGGATGTGGCCTAAGAAAAGACGGGAGTGATGCTCCTCCTCTAACCTGCAGGCTTCGTTCTGGAGAAGACGAACTCTGCAGCACTGCAGCGTTGGACCTGTCGATTGCATGCGTGGATGTCGATGCGGTAAACGGTGAACGGCTGCAGGCCGGAGATCTGCAGCTCGCGCTCCGTCACGGGCTGCTCCTTGAATTTAAACTCTCGCTCTGCCAGGTCCACGTCGGCGAGGGTGCTGCCGTTACCGGCCACTTGGAGAGGCGGGACAGTGCTGCTGTTGCCGTGCAGACGGTTGCGGCGGGAGTGAGTGGAGTTGGCGACGCCATAAACATCTCTGCGGCGCCGATCGGGTGGCCTGGAGATGATACAGGAGGAGGAGGAAGGGGCAGGGAAGAGAGATGTTTGGGTTTGATAGTATAAGTGATTTTGACTGTAAATGAAAGCTCTGAAAACAAATGAAAACGAAGATGTAACATGAACAAAGATTTTTGTGCGCAGATGAAGTGGGTTGTCGTTTGCTCATTGACCTTTTCCACGTTGATGCCAAAGTCAGGAAATCTTTCACTGCTCAGCTTTGAGTCTTTTTTTTTTTTTTTTTACATTTGTAACCATTTGGCATTTAATTCAGGAGCTGGGATGAAACTCAGTAGGCAGACAGTAAATGAAGTTACTGAACCACTCAATTGGTTTTATAGAACTTGAGCTTTAACAAGCAAAGTATAAAGGACAGTTCACCTTGTTTTCTTTTGTTACCTCACCTGGTCGTTTCTAATGAAACCAACTAGTTGCATCTTTCCATCAGACATAAAGTTGAATAAATGGAATTAAGTCGCGTCTTTTTTCTCTAATTGTTTCCAGCACTTCCATCAAATGTTAAAAAGACTATGGTTTTTCTGTAATAATCACAGAAACAGAGTTCAGATACAGGAATGTATGTGTTCGATCACGTGCTGCCGTCGTCTGAAATACTGAAGCTGGAGGACAAAATGGAGGAAACATGGAAATGTCCTTTTCAGTTTCTCCCCCATCTGCAAAACATGCTGAGAGCTAATTAACATCAACTGGACTGAGGTTTAGTGTGAGTGTGTGAGTGTGTGTGTGTGTGAGTGTGTGTGTGTGTGTGTGTGTGTGTGTGTGTGTGTGTGTGTGTGTGTAGTTGTGATGCAGATGTCTGCAGTGCAACAAAACACACAAACTCCCTAAATCACACAGTAGCAGAAACATAAAGTAGAGATAAATTAAAGAAATGTGGAGACCAGTTCCCAAAGACAGTCACTGATCTGCACCGGAGTTAGAGAAATGTCACACACACACACACACACACACACACACACACACACACACACTATCAGCAAAAAGTAAAGAGATTTTGTTTTGCTTCTAAAAAAAGCTGCAGCCACACACACCGGTCCTTACCTGGGTGTGAAAATTGAATTGTGCAGGAAGTTTTCAAAGACTTTTCTGTAGGAGGCGTCAGCAGCTTCTGCCTCCAGGTCCTCCACTGACTTTGGGCAGGGGCAACAAGGGCCTTTTTCTGCCCCCTCAGGATCTGGTTTAGTGGGCTTTGTGTCCTCTTCCTGGTCTCCTACACCGATGGCAGCGATCCTTATGGGGATCTTCAGCTCTGCAGGAGGATGAGGAGGATGCGTTTTGTGACGGTTGGACATGCGAGTGTTTAAAGTGCGTGTGTGCAGTTGTGTGTGTACCTTTCGAGCAGTAGTTGTGTTGATACAGCTCACTGTCTTCGGCTTGTTGCAGCCATCTGACCAGGTAGTAGGTCTGGTTTCCATTGGGAGAGACAGGAGGCGACCAACGCACCACCAGCTGCGTGGAGGAGTTTGAGTACGCTCGGACATCCTGAGGCATGGAGGGTGCTGAGAGAGAGAGAGAGAGAGAGAGAGAGAGACAAAGATCTAAATGATTCTGATCTCTATGTCATCACTACGTGGCGGCTTGATAGAGCCCTTTACTAACGACTTGTAGGAAATGTCCCTCCTTCAGGGTAGGATGCAGACTCTGCCAGTGCAGATGTGACTCACTGACATCACATCACTGCTATGCCTTTACACTGCAGCTGGATTTGTTTAGAGCGGTCTTCCATTTCATCTAATTGTATTACAGTTTCTGCAAATCAGTTTTTCTTCATCTCTTTGAGCCGCAGCTGTGTTTATTTAAAAGCTCCCTCCCTCTCCACCTCCTTACAGTACATCTGCATCAAATCCAGCTATCGCAGTGTCATCACAAAAACAAGCCTGCATCCATTTGACAAAGAAGAAGTGATGTGAAGAGAACATTAGCTCTTTGTGAGTATGTGACACTGTAAGTTAGAATCACAGTTTAACAGTTTAACACATTTTAATGTGTTATTTCATCACTGGTCACGTCCACCACAGTCTCCGATGTAAGATTAAAACTTTTGGCTATGCTTTATGTATTCTAGCACCTTTATATTAACATTTATCATCCCTGATTTCAGCGTTTGACCCAGTTTACCTGAGGGGCTTGTGCGGATGTAGACCACCTTGCTCTTGGCACTGGGCATATGTTTGTCCTCCACCATCAGCGTGATGGCTTTTACGAAGATGGCGTACTGCGTCCAGGGTTTCAGGTTGGACAGCAGGACTCCGGGGTCGGAGTCCTTGTCTGGCCTCAGCTCCACGTCCACCATGTTCCAGCTGTTGGAGCCGCAGCCGTCCTGCCCCTCGAACTCCGTGATGTTCTGGTACGGCCTGGAAGGAACGCAATTAGTGTCCCAGGTCATTAAGTAATCATCAACCTTTTGGCTTCCTTCATAATAATTAGTTTTATATACAGGCACACCCGTGTATAGAACTGAGGAGACTGACTTTGAAATGAAAAGTCTAAATTCTGTGTTTCTTGTGTATTCACAGCTTAAATACAGCTGAAACAGACACTAAACACCATTACAAAATACTAACGTTTCTTTCTTAATATTTGTGCATAAAAAAAATGCAATTCAACTGAATCATTCTATCAAACAAACAAAAAACGTCACATTGTCTTTGTTGCTTCTGTTTGTTTGTGGTCACTTTTATTTATGATGATGATGATCACACATAAATGTTTATCTTGATCAGGTCGACATCTAATATTCACAGTAGCTGTCAGTGGACACAGATTTTTAGGAAACTGGTTTAAAATGTATAAATGAACTAAATTGACTTTTATGCCATCATCATTATTATCATTATTTACTGTTTAGTGCATTTCAACTCCCTTTTAATCAACGTGAAATTGAATTTTGTCTCGATACGAGTCAGTGAACAAGCTTGAAGAATCCAGTTTCAGTTCCTGTCTGTTTGAAGGACGCAGCTGACGAGCGAAGAACTTACGCCTCCTTGTAGTAGACGATGAAACTGATGAGGTCCCTGTAGTCGGGAGGCCGGTAGCGCTGCCAGGTCAGTTTGATCCTGGTATTGCTGGTGCTGTTGGACTTAAACTTTAGGATGGTACTTTCACCTGAAAGAAAGTCATAGACAAAGAGCTTCAATATATTTCTGCAACACTTGGAGTCTCTTTGACAGACTGATGCAGTTAATGCCCACATGTGGTGAAGAGCAACATCAGACACACAAGATGCGTTTGCAAACTGCTAGTAAACTTGAGTAGGTCCTGCACATGTACGGGACGTAGCAATTAAAATTTTTGTGGTTCTCAGACTGAGGCTCTTTTGACCCCTTACAGCTGGCTCGGTCGCCGTTGTTTCGGAAATCGCTCTCATCAAAGCGGCCTTGGATGCCCGTCTTTTTCCACATGTTGCGGATCTCAGACATGCAGAGTTTCGGGTTGGCTCTGAAGAACAGCTTTCCTGTTTTGATGGTGAGATTGTGCTGCTTCCAGTCCCAGAGATACTGGAGCTGCTGGTTGTCGAACGCAGAGAAGGCGTACATTCTGCAGGGAGGAAAGAAAAGAGAATGAATCAATCACAGTCACTTTTTTCTGTAGTCTCTATCTGCCGTTTCTGTTCATCCTGAAGGTCAGCTTTCCCATCAAGGACAAGGTTTTATTTTCAAAAACATTTTTACACTGGATGGTCCGGAGAGGAGTTTTTATGAGTCACGGGGTAACACCCAGACATCTAGGAATGGCTGTAATGTGGGCCTTAGGGCAGTAAGATTCCTGTGAGCTCAAGGAGAAACAGACGGAGGAGGGAGCCGAGGCCACTCCACAACCCTGAGAGAACCTTCCCTTCGACTGCTGGAGGCCGGTGCTTTTTGCTTTATACAAAATTATTGCCACTGCCGCTCCAAAACCTTATGAAATGTCACAAAGTCGCAATTACAAGACTTTGCAGAGGCGCAGTCCTGCTGTGGACGACCGGCTGAGGTCAAAACAGTGGAATACTCTGCTCTGGTGAAGCCGTGACTGACTGAGTTTTGTACACTGAGGTTGGAAAGATACACAGGTTCACTGAGGCCAAAATCAAACTTGGCTCTTATTGGTTTGTGTGTCCTCTGCACACCACCGTTAACGCTTGTCAAAGATAGTTTGTGAGGGAAGAAGCTCCACTCTGTAACACCGCTGCACAACCACAAACAAACTCAGCGTTTCTTTTGGTCACACAGAGTCTGATGGTTTCCACTCGGTAATTTAAGCTTACAAATTTATGAACCGTGACTTTTTTGCGTTTATTTGACGTGAGAGAGGAGAATCGGGGAAGATAGAGGGGGGGCGACACGCAGCGAACGGCCATAGGTTGGACTTGATCTCAGGTCAATACAGGTAGTAACCGTTGGTGCTCTATCAGGTGTACCATATTTATCTTTAGCACCAGGGTGGGGGGCCTCCTGACGCCCCCCTGGACCGAGTCCTAAAGCCAAGAAAGTCAGCTGGCATTTTTCGGCTTCTCGTCTTTAATCCACAGATGTTTTTTTGAACAGTTCTTGGTTAGATGATTGAAATTCCTTTATTTGTCCCACAGCGGGGAACTGGAGGTAAAGGCAGAACGAAGAGTGGAACTAATAATAACTTCTGTTTAGATTATTTTCTGCAGTCACCCGGAAGCCCATGCAAGGGAAATCAGGGTGCTGCTAATATTCAGTTTCTTATAGTAAAAAGAAAAAAGGTTTCAGGTCAGTTTGTTCACTGATGCTGTTAAAAACAAAATTCGTGATCGAGTATTTTTTATATTTGAGTGACGGTATTACAGTTAACCAACTGAAAACAAGTAATTCTGTCCAACATAAGCTCTCGTCTCTACCGCAGTCAAAACATCCTCAACCACAGCAACAACCTTGACAAGCCACATTAGAACACAAACACTTCACAATGTTGCTTGTCCACATTAGTGGAGCAACAAAACTGACTGAATATTCACGAGAACTCATTTTAAGATGGTGAAATATACTGCAGGCATTTTGTGTGTATGTTTGTGCGTGCTCATACTCTTCCAGAAGGCTTTCTCCGTCGATGAATCTGAGGCTGCGGAGGAAGGCCAGAGAGCTCAGAGTGTGGGAGTGTCTGATCCGCACGTAACCAGTCACCCTCTGGATCAGTCCGGTGAAACTCTCCAGCTCTGCCACCATGTTGTCTAATAAAAGACAAACAAACACAGAAACACACGAGTCATCTACCTGCCTGATTTGCCTCTTTCACTTATTTCTCTCCTATTAATGTATCCCATTTAATAATTTCCCCTCCCTCCTCTGCTCTGCTTCGTGATTGTGACAATCACGAATTGTCAACAAATACAAAAGCAGCTTTTGTGTGAAATGACATTGAGCCTCCAAGTGAAGATGTGGCAGTCAAATGTCTTCTTCTTTATGTGTTTAGCTTTAAAACCAAAGTGGATGTTTTTACACGGAGGATCAGATCCACAGCCAATCCGACCAAAAGAAAACTGTTTTTATGGTATTCTATATATGTATATATATATATATGTGTGTGTGTGTGTGTGTGTGTGTGTGTGTGAATTGGTAAAGTATAATCCACAATGTGTAAAAATGTATTTCTTCCTTACTGGAGAGTTTAACAGCATCTAACCAACAGGTCATTTTACTGATGTAACATGTGGGCTGCAGTGAAGTGACTGTGACCTCGTCTGTCTGCCGGCGGCAGCAGACATGCTATTGAGACACCAGTATTAGTCGCCGTGTTGTTGTGACACGCTGCAGAACTTACGGCCTCTGCGGATGTTGATGTGCAGGTTGCCTTTGATAACGGTGCAGCCTTTGAGAGACTGAGCAGCGTCCATGGAGTCGATGACCTTCCCATCGCACACTTTATCACACAGGCCATCGCAGGCTGTACAGAACATACTGGAGACAGACAGGGGGAGGAGATAGTGAGAGACAGTACACAGTAAATGTGCAGTATGTCATTTCACTGACACACTGTTTAGCTGAAGTCTTAAAGCTCTCCGCTGACCTTTGAGTTTTATTTCTGTCCCTGAAAGATTTTACGTCAGTGCTTCACAGGAGCAGCTAAACGATGTCTAGGAGAGATTCCAAGATTTAACCAGAGACTCTCATTATATAAACTAATGGCTCTTTATTGTAGCTGTTCTATTACACTCTGTTCTTGCCCTGGAGAAACTTCAGAATGGAAACTAATAGCAGGGTGTGGAACAATGTCAGGCCAACAATAAGAGCTCCTCCACCCAGCAGCTCCATTTCAGTCTGGTTCGGCGCAGACGGCAGCTCACCTGTTGGGCGCCGTTCGAGTGTACCCAGACGGGCAGTCGGGCATGCACTCTCCGCCGTGGATGATAAACCTGTCGTAGTCAGGGAGGTGGACTTTGGAGCAGAGTTCGACACTGATGCAGCGCCAGCCCTCGAACTTGTAGGTGCCGGGAGGGCAGTCGGCCACACAGCGCCCTTGGTGGTAGTAATGCACACATGCAGCACATGCTGTGTCACTACCGGGGACTGTGCAGCTGCCTAGACACTGAGGGTGGCAGCACTCGCCATCTGCTGTGCACGCTCGCCGTACACACTTATCAGGGCACTCTGGATGGGAGACAGAGAGGAGGGAAAGAGGATTATTTACCTGTGCGGACTAATAAAAACACCATTTCACGTTCCATTTTCCCACAGAACATCACAAGGACGCCCGTACCACAGTGCACTTGGATTCCTTCGGTGGAACAGCCACATATTACATTTGTGCATTTACTGAACTACAGTGGACTTAGTGAAGCATTATCTCAAATGAGCGGTTTCAGGCAATCAGTCGTATAGTTTTGTTTAATATCTTCAATCAGCACACAGGAGTAACCGCACCGTCACATCCAAAACACGAGGACACAAGTAGCATGATGATGGAGGAGGAATGACTATTGAGCCTTTTTTTTTTTTTTTTAACCCAACACTCCCAGTTTAGCTCCGTTTCATGTTTTTACAAACTGAGTATTGTTGGATTTTCCATCACTTTGGGCTCTGATGGACACTGTTTCTCATTTTATGATACTTTATTAGTCACTCAGCAAGAAGATGATGCTATAGCAAGTTAAATGTACCATCTTAACAAATAAAAGGAAAGGAAACATCTGATTTTCAAAGGAAAATCAGATGTTCTGGGCTGCAGACTGCTCATATACCAGCACCAAGAGAAGAACAGGTGATAGTGTTGTCTTTGATCATTCAGCAACAGAGTCTCAGGTCGCTCAGATTCTGGTTTGATGCTATCAGTTATAGTCCTGAACAGATGATTTTCCTCCACAAGTGTGAAACGGCCCAGATTAGAGCTCGTAAATCACCAACAACAGCCGTTCACCAAGAAGGCAGGCGTGCAGGCGCCTCCATGTCCAACATCAACTAACCCGAAACCAATTCAGTTTCTTCTGTCGAAAAAAAAAACAAAAAAACAAAATCAGTGAACACAGTGAACAAAAACCAAATCCAACAAACAAGTCAGAACTTTTGTCCAAAGCAGCTGTTGGTGTCGAGCCCAGTAGTGCTGCGTGAGGCTGGTCCCCGATCCAACGGGCACAAAAACGTCTCCGCTCCAGGTTTTCCAACGAGCTCTGCTACAAATAACTCTTCTAGTTGCTGTGGTGTCCCTCTAAATAAGAGGATACTGTAACTGATGACAGGAAAAACTGATTGAGGAGCTCCAGAGGGAAAACACTGGGCTGACCTACGTATGATGAGGAGCCACACCTCGCAGCAGCCTTTGTCCCTACAGGAAGGGAATTTCAATTAAACCCGGGGGGGGGGGCAGTGAGAGCCGTTAAAAGCGGCTCATTTTACAGTTTGACACACACCTTGGACCAGGGAATAAGAAAATAGATGTTCTTACTCAGACATGCTTGGTCGTTATTACACTTCCGAGAGAAATACTGATAGATACTGGTCGTCGTTACCAGCAGACGGAGAAACAAAGAGAAACAGAAAAAAGAAAATTAATAAAAATCCCCATTTAGCATTCACCCTGAATTGGGCTTTACTGACAGCACAAAAGCTGATTCACACAGAGCGACGTTCAAGACTCCAAACTTCAAAGCGCTTACGCTGTCTGCCACACAAACAAACACTAATTGCTATGGAAACACTGAAAATCATTGCTTGAAATTATTTGTGTGTTAGTGAGTCTGAGTCCTGTAAGGCATAAACAAAGGGGGCAGGGATATCTGAACAATAAACAACTAGATGAAGAAAAAGGCTGTAATTTTGATTATGTCATCTGCTCCGGCAGGCCAGGGCTGTGTTTAAACAGACACCAAACAAAGTGAAGTTATGGGAAATGATGTGTTGTTTATCGGATGAAACGCGTTCGGACACGCTCCCTCCACCAGCTGTCAAACAAACTGAAGCCAGAGTAGATACCTGCTGCTGCTGCTTCAACTTATAGTCCAAGAAATCACTGATACCGATGCTCACTGGGATTAAAACTGAAATCAGGGCTGAGCAATCGATCTAATTATTATGAAAGTCGCCATTTGGCTGAGTGTGACATCCAAATAAGTAAAATGCGTCACAAGGAATCATCGATGAAGTTTCGCGGTGCTGCAGAAATGCTCCTGGCCTCTCCATTGTGTCTCCCAGATGTATCACATCAACATCTTTTCTTTTTTCTCCACTGAAAATAAAATGAAAAATCATGACTCAAATTGCAATATCAGCCAAAACAATAATCCATTTCTTTTGTTTTTTGTCTTTTCTCTCTCTCTTTTTTTTTTTTTTGCATCATCCAGCACAGAGGAAAATTTTGCCATTTTGAGATACAACCTCATACAGACTACACAAAACACACTTTTTGAAAAGGCTTTTGAAAACACCCTGCTGTGACACCGATCCAACCTGCCAGTTAAGGAAATCCCAAACTGTATCGTCAACCACAAACAAAAGACTATTTTAAGCTCTCTGACAAGGTGTTAGTTGTTCTCATTTAGCGAGGTGGATGACTGAATTTAAATTTAGGGAAGAAAATCTCCCGTCCTTCCCATATGACGAAAACTCTCAGTGAGGTGGCGACCATGACCATGGCCATGACCTCGCCGCCCGCCTCCCGACGGACACGAGGCCAATCACAACCTTCAGACCGCGTGGTCCCATCGACCGTTCGTGCTCAGCAGGAGACGACCAGTGCTGCATTTCACAGGCACAAAATGTTCTTTCTCTGCTTCAAGCCCCCCCCCCTCCTCCCCAATCCCTCCACCGCCACCCACTGACTGTATCTCACCCTTTGACCTTTGGGAGCAGCGGAGGAAAGGTGTAATTTTGCCCTGTGATAACCTACAGCCTTGGGGGGTAGAGGAAGAGAGGAAGCAGATAATCTCTGTCTGAAGTTTGGCTCAGGTTGGAGTTAGTCTGAGGCCCCCCCCCCCCCCCCACTGACCAGTACAGGGTGGCTGAGGTGGGGGGGGGGGTGGGGTGGGTACACAGTGTACCTCAGCACTCTGCTGAATGGCTGCCACATAATAGAACCCAGATTTTATCCTCTGTCTCCCCCTCACTTCTCTCTCAGAGACAGGTTGATGCAGAACTGCAGCACGAAATGGGGGGGGGGGGGGGGTGGATGACGAAACAACACAAAATCTAACGCAACCAGGGCTGAAATGATGAAACTTTTGCATTATAACCTATATCAGCAATAAATCGATTTAACCAATTAATTCAAATTTGTAGTTTAGGACGATTTGTTTTGAATAGCCGCCGCCGCCGCCGCCGCCGACCCTCCCTCTGGGCTCCCGTAGTTCACAGGGGAGCGAGCTTGTCGTTGTCTGATGTGATTCGCACAAGCGCAGAGGAGTGTTGCGCAGTTGAGTTTGCCGTGTTGGACAGCTACGTACGGCGACATTAACCCAAAGGGGGAAATTTGGTTCGAAGGATAAAATCAAAACAAAACAAAATCAAGACTTGCTTTGAAGAATTTCTTTGTCTTTTTAGTTTATTTTTTGAAAAAATAAATAAAATCTTCATTAAAAATCATTTATTTTTAGGCCATATTGCCCAGCCCCATTGTACACCCTGTGTATCTATATAAATGACTTAATATTTAATACTGAACTGCATCACTTGACATATTCAAATCAACAGCATGAAGGTACGATACAACGCTACACTGTTTTACCAATTTCTAAATTTTTCACACGGGATTATCAGAAACCTGGGAAGTTGTAGAAAGTTGTGTGCAGTAGAGAAATTCACCTTTTCCACACAGTCATTACGCAGCAGCTGTGGGCTAAAAATCACTGTTGTGGGTCAAAAGCCGATACGGGGAAACAGAAATACCAGCCTGCAGGAAGGTCAAGTCAGAAATGCACATCAGTCAGCGGCCAGAGAATATCTGGGTTGTGGTTTCCAAACCAATATATCTTCGCAGCCACTTCTACAAGTAACAAATATATGAATCAAATGGAGCTTCACTCCTCTTTGATTCTTAATATCTCTCAGGCCGGTTAAACAATAAGTGGCTGGATTCTCTCTCTCTCTCTCTCTTTCCGGCTTCATCAGCTGATCAAACGAGAATTAAAAGGCTTTCTAATTGTTAATCCCAGTTTTCAGCCCCTGTCCTCAGGGTGATAGGAACAGGATGTACCACACAGACTCAGAGTTGCTATGATGACGCTCCAGTATGTACTACTCAGCAGCACAGCACAACAATAACAGGGAAAGGCAGATGTCTAGACTGATGACGGCACAGTTGATTCAAAAACACAGATACTGATCTGCATCGGCTTCGATTCCAGCAAACAGCGGCCGCAAATTTATCAGTTAATATTTCAGAGGTTCAAGTTATTGTGTGTCAACAGACTTATCCAAACTAACCAGCTGCCCGCTTCACCTCCATGTCTCGTTATCTGATTAATACATTTTCTATCTTCAGTCTACATTACAGAGTTTTTGTTTTTGCCATGTCAGAATAGAAAACAAACAAAGCGTCATCTGAGATATAAAGATCAGGACTTCTGATTTTCACAGCAAAGACAAATCAGTTTTCCTTTTTTTTTATATTATTACTGGAACTGAATTATAAGACTTTTAAAGAAGCCCTCCAGATATGTCACAGGACAGAGAAGGAAAAAAAAATAATAATAATAATCCCAATTTCTATTCATTATTTGTTATTTACAAATTCACATCGAAAAAAAATCAGATAAAGTATGAAATTACTTTAAATTCCTAAAAATTACTTTTATGTCCATAAAAAATTAGGAATGCTTTTATTTTTAATCTTAAAAGTCACAAGATGACATTCCTGGTCTGTGTGCACTGAGAGTTCCTGATCACATGTTGAAGTTGCATTTTGGACCTTTGGTTTGCTTTCTAGTTCCCCATTTGTGAAGTCATAACATGGTCTTGCACGCACACGCCTAAACCTTTAGGCTATCAAACCCTTCTTACTGTCGATCTGTCCAGTGAAGCCGAAGCTTGGGGGCGAAGCAGCACGTTAGGGGAACTCTAAATGGCCGACTCTTTTATGAGGAATATTTGATTAAAGTTCAGAGCTAATGAACATAAATAAAACATCCAGAGTCAACCACTTGCCGTGTCATTTAATTGAAAAAGGGCAATGATTCAATCTGGAGCTCTGACAGATCAGAGTCTGACCTTCCCTCGTCGGAGCCACGTGACTGTTTCTGTTACAACTGACCACCAGACAGACGAATATCGATCTGCACCGTTTCATTCATCAGCTTTCAGCCACTACTCACTGTACGTGGATGACAGACTTGATTCTCACCCCTGGCAGGGCTGGAATTTCTCATTTTTACTTTGCCTACGTTAGAAAAAGCCCAAAACGTAGGAACCTTCTTTTCGTACATCTCAAAGTGAAATGGTGCACACTGGCATGACCACCTCACTCCACCATCTCTAAACTGAGTATACTAATGAGGGCAAATACACCAAACAGTGAATCAGCCAAGTCACAGTGAGGCATAGTCCAGAAAAATATACATTTCAGCACGTTAATAAGTGTGTGAGACTGTGGAGGAGGCTCTTAATGTGGTGTGGTCCTCATCTGGCACCAGAATGGGCTATTCATCTTATACATTTGGTTTGTTTAACTTCTACTATCGTTGTCACCGCTGGCGACCTGTTCAGGGTGGCCCCGCCTTCGCCCAGAGTGAGCTGGGATTGGCTCCAGCACCCCCTACGACCCGGAAACGGAGAATAGTAGAAGATGGATGGATATCGTCCACCAAACATTACATTTGACATACATCCATCTTCTACCGCTTTTCCGTTTCCGGGTCGCAGGGCTGCTGGAGCCGATCCCAGCCGACGTTCCGGGCGAGGGGCGGGGTACACCCTGGACAGGTCGCCAGTCCATCACAGGGCCAACACACAAAGACAGACAGTTACAAACAACCACTCACACTCACATTCAGACTTACGGACAATTCAATCACCAGTTAACCTAGACATGATGTCTTTGGACTGTGGGAGGAAACCCACACAGACACGGGGAGAACATGCAAACTCCGCACAGAAAGGACCCAGGCCGGGAACTGAACCCGCAACCTTCTTATTGTGGGGCGACAGCACTAACCGCCGTGCTACCCTTATTTGATGTACATACAGATGGAAATTAAATTTAAGCACGTGGACATACGGGGGCTTTTCATGAAGTGCTGAATTTCTCTAATTTAACAGGGGAAAAAAAAATGGCGTGTTTCAAGCTCCACAAGGAGACATGAGGCTCCACTTGCACTTCAACATTAGCTTGATCAACCATCTTTTATAACTTTATGTAGTTGGCTTGTTTAGGATGGGAAAATCGGAGTGGAGCGACCACCCTGCTGCCGAGGAACACAGTGTGGTAAGTACACGGAGGGGAAACGGTGATGCATCGCTCCTCGCCGTGTCCCTGTCCAAACCGAGACCCAACGCCAGGAACCCAAAGAAGCTTATGGGCAAAATTTTAATGGATGGGAGCACACGGTCTAAATGCATTTATGTCGTCTCCGTATCATTTTAGATGTCTTTATATAAACCAATAGGAGCCCCATCTTCGATTCCCTTTAAAACCATTGCACATCAGTACAGAATCAGATTGTGATTGTGGAAAGCTGATCATTGATCAGTTGTGACTGACCAGCGAGTCCAGTCTCGGCAGGAGGAGACAATTTGAACACAAATCTCATTAGACAACTTTTGTTTGTTTCGTGTAACATTGGTGCATGTATTTATTAGCTTTCATGGGCAACTCCAAAATGATTTTTAAAAAAAAAAACATGGCTGCTGTTTTCCAGACATTGTTCTACCCATTTTTATGAAAGTTTGGTAAGCGACTGTTTGAGAGTGGAACTTATCCTCCCTGTCCCGTTTCCAAGCTCCTTGCACTCCATGTCTTCCCAGTGTGTTCCAGTACCCAGACTCCATTGGGAAATAAACAAAACCAATATTCTCCTCAGGAAGAACAAGAAGGTGATGATGGACAGAAAACACAACAATATTTCAGTGTTTCCAGTCTCACACAAAGCAAGCTCTGTTACAACCAGACAGTCTGTCAGTGTGTAGGTTCAGTAAGTGAATCAGTCATTCAGAGAACCAGTCAGTCGGTAGCAAGTGTCGTGTCTGCAGGCTGATTCGCATCAGTGGAACAAGGTTCTCTATTCATTCGGTCCATTCACGGCTCCACACAGGGCTGACCAGTGCCGTCCAGTTCATCTCCAGCCTCCCACCAGATACCGCACATCACATCACAACCTGACAAACCCGCCGCTCTGCCCGTAAACTGCTTTCAACAACAGAGGGCGCTACAAAGGTTGAGCACCTGGATCTATGAGCAGCGAAAATCACTGCGTTCATATTTTAGTCACACAATCAAAACACTAAGTTTCAACAAGTTGTGTTAAAGAAAACAAGCCTGCACAGCTTTTGGATGGGGACAATCACTGACCGTTGGGAACAGGAGAGATGAAGAATAGTTTTTACTGGATGGTGCTGAGTAGTTATTTTGGATCCCATTTAGATGATTAAGGCAGCTTCATTTGGGTCTTTCAGGATAAATTAAAAAACTAACCGTGTGCAAAAAGGAACCGTACAAGTTGTCAGTTGTACGGAGGAACAGATAGTTAGATTTGTTGAACAACAACGCAGACACCTTAACAAGTTCAGGCGTGGGTTCACGGTCAGCACCAGCTGTTTATTACAGACAGGTAAAAAACTGTAGTTCGCTCACAGCTGCTGACAGGAATATGAAAAGTGATACTGGATTTTCTCCTCCTCCTTCTCCTCCTCCCTCACTCCTCCCCGTGCAAGGAGACGTCGTCCCACAGGAGATGTGTGGTCTGAAGCTTCCTGTTGATAATTACAGTCTGTTCAGTGGGAAAAACACTAACAGAGGTGAAGCCCTCTCAGAACATCATTCCAGTTAGTGATGAAAGCCGGGCATGCTTTTCTGTCTGCGCCGCTCTGAGAATAAAAAAGGAATTCACTCCAAGTTTGAAGTCAGCTCATCATGTCGTACTGTAGCTCCTGAGACTATAGACCAAATCTCATTTATGCACTTTGTAAATAAATATATAGGAGAGAATACGGTCCGATGTCGGGATTCCCAACCAAGGAGCAGCCCAAAAGATACTTCTGCAGTTCCTTACCAGAAATAAGGTGATAAAATATAAAATATAATATAAATTAAAAGTATAGTCACATGTTCAGTCTACTGTGCTAACTGGACACTTCAGGAATAAAGGGCGTTCACTAGCACTGAAGTTCAAATGGCTAAAAGTAACTTAGGTTTAAAGAGTTAATCCAAACTAATGATCGAAATAAACAACTAGATGAAGCAGCTGAAATACTTAACATTAACAAGGTCAATGGAAAGAATAAGATAAAATTAAACAGCTGACACAGACGACAGACATAGAGCTGAAACAAATTAATTCTAATTAATGTATAATCTGTTGAAATTCAGTTAGTTCCGAGACAAACAGCCGAAACGGTCTCCTAGAGGTAATGAATAAATATTAATGAAAAAAAGCAAAGCAGGATAAGCCAATGAATGAATGGTTGACATAAGAGACCTAAAATGAACAGACTAACAAACTAAATAGCATGCGGGAGAGTTCACATGAAAAAAAAAAAAAAAGCAAAAACAAAAAGGTTGGGAACGGTTAAAAGAAGCCGCGAAGTTGTCTTCTGTTAATTATTGCCACACAACACCTGACGATGGCCGCGCTGGCCCGCCATACTTTAAGAAAATCCATGACGCGTGAAAAAAAAGATCAAACTGGAGGGCTGACGATACAAAGTGGTTCAGTGTGGTGGCGATAAAACATCTGCGACGGTCTGTTTGTGTGGGCATGTTGCTGCAGGGCACCGGTGAGAAGATGAAATATGAACCAGAAGGCCCAGTGTGACGGCTTATCAGACACAAAGAAGACAGCACTTTATTTTCCTTCAAGGCAGCATTGTGTATATATATATATATATATATATATTTATTTATTTATTTTTTTTTAAATAACATTACCACGCTCTTTTTGCTAGTTCAAAACGTAATGTTTGAAAATCCCTGTTGTTGCTGTTTGTAGTATGTTGTGTTATGTTTTTGTTGGGTGATCATAGCAAAAGTATAAATATCCTATATTCTATATGTAAAGTGCCTTGATGTAACTTTGTTACGATTTGGCGCTATACAAATAAATCTGATTTGATTTGATTTGATCCACAATTTATTCCAGGTAGATTATCTACTGAGCATGTTCAGATAGGGCAAATAAATCAAATTGCAAAAAAACAAACAAACCAAAAACTAATTAAATCATCAGCAATAAATAAGCAATAAATAAACAACTCAAAGGAAGGTCCTTTTGTTAATTATCTGAAACTATCTTCAAGCAAATCTGCCCATTAGGACAAACAAACTAAACTCACTTTTTCTACAAACGGTTTAAACATGTAATCTCCACGTTACAACTGAACTTCCAAAGGAATTAAAAAAGAAAAATAACCTTCATCTGTTCTGCAACTCAGCTAGTTAGGAGAGAGGCTAAGCTGTGTAAAAGTCAGAAAACATATATCATATATGAACATCTAGTCTAAACAGAGCTACCAGATAACCTTGTGGGACTTGTTGTGAACGAGTATCTGTTAGATCAGCTGAAACTACAGACAGAAGGAATTCTTCGTCATCCCCCTGCTGACTGACCTTCAGACATAAAGACAAATCAAAAAAGGGTCTGCAGGAATAACAAACAGACGGTTACAAGAACGTCTGTAATTATGTCTGGGTCAAATGGCAAGGCTGTTGACATCTCAGAAGAATTGGTCTTGACACACACTCTCAGTGCCACAATCCCTAATCTGTGAGACAGGAAATTACACAAAACCCAATTTTAACAAACTCAGCTTGAAATATTTAAACTGCATTTACTGTCTGACGGCGTAGTCATACAGTACAGTTGCCATGGAACTTCACAAACTACACAAACAGGGCCATATTAGGCCTGCTAACATTTCCCATGTTTATCTCCTTCAGTATGCTTTACTATGGGAAGATGTCAAAACTCAGTAAATAGTGAGACAGTCTAAACCACTTAGGGATCGCTGGGATCACTGCTGTTTTCAGTAAACAGGATACCATTTCATCTTTTACTGCTCTAACATTGTTTGTAGAACGATTCAAACATCAGCGCTAATGGGACGAAACTTCTGCTGTTAATGTAATGAGATGTATAATTAAACTTCATCACTTACAGTCAGGAAGGAGAAGTTATCAAGTCCAAGATTTTACATACTGTATAAACAGGAAACAGGTCCTCGACTTTACCATTACAACTTTTACTCGGACTGTATCGCGTCACTCCATCCACTTTGCTGCCTGCAGAAGATCATCTCTCAAACTTTTGATGAAAAGAGACATCAGTCCACTTTTAGTTGAAATGCTAGAATTAAATCAGCCGGTCAATGCAGCTGTAAAACTTTATTCCTCTCACACAAACACACATTAGAAGGAGTAGTCTGCATTCCTAAGTCTTTGTGTTTGTGTGTTTACTTGCCATGGGACTAAAATATCCCTGGAATTTAATGAAAAGGATGAAGGAGGCTGAGTATTACATTCCTGTTTACCTTCTGAGAGCAAAGAACTGCTGTGCAAATGACCCACAGTATCTCTGGAAGCCTTAAAAAATCCTGAGCAACCTGCTACAACCAGAATTCAAGGATGAAATTCTTGGATGCTCTTCGTTGGACCAGAACAAGTTCCCAAAGCTTTTCTGTTTTCCTTGTATGGATATTATATTGATACCTGCCAACTATGGCCAAACATGGAAGGAGGTTTGTAGAGAAAAATACTGCAGTTCCAAATTCAATTATGGCAGGAAAAGAGGGAAATTGCTTCATGTAGCGTGGGTTGAAAAGCTCGCGTGTTCACGGTATGTGACAGCAAAGACAAAACATTTATATACTGAAAATGGAGGTTTCTCTGCCATGTTACTAAAAAAAAATAACTCCACATGTACAGTAATACGTTTTTGGTTTTAAAACACATCAGTGTAACTATGTTATCCTGAGTTTCCGCTGGTGGTTTCGTTATAATCTGACCGCCATCTGAACAGTCAGAAACCGAAAAAGTCTTAATTTTATAATGTTACAAACTCTCTGGTTTTACTTTTAACCGCTGCTGCTGCTGCTCCTCCTTTTTTGTTGTGTTTTGTGCAGCCAAGCAAAAAGCAAGGTGGACAATCTGTTTCCTGTTTACAACGACACACCCACCTCCAGAATAATCTGTGACGCGTTAGGATGGGCGGATAACATTTGTGATCGCTCTGGTGGTTTTCATTTCAGAATAAAAAGTTATTAGCGTGGCTGTGGCTTTAGAGTCTCACCACTGCTCTGTAGTGGGTGAGAAACAGGATTAAAGTTTCAAACTGCTCCTGTTTTTGTTCCTTTTGATTCTACATGGAGGTGGTAACATCCCTAATATTCTGGAGTCTAAAGCCTCCATCCGGGCTGAGGAGTTTCTTTTCTTTCTCTTTTTCCATTCTTTAACTCGTGTGTTTGCAGAGGAGTGAAATGATGAAAAATGAGCCTTATAACGAATCATAAACTATTCTGACCAAATCCAACCAGCATCAACCAGCACTGGTCACAGCTCATCCCGATGTGACGGTGTTAACACAGCACAATTAAAGGCCACATAATTACAGTAGGCACTTCAACACAGCCAAACCAGTAATGTTCTTTTCCAGGAATTCCACAGATGGGTGTGACTGTTCACTAAAAGTAGTCATGGATGTGCCTGGTTTACAAAGCATCCCCTGTAATTACCAGCCCTGACAGCCTCCGGGTTCTGGGTCAGGGTACGGGGTTCAGGAATAGTTGTGTGTCATCGTATGTTGTGATTTTAGCCGAGGTGATCAATAGCTGCTTTGAGAATGGCCGCTGTAGGTAAACACAATAAAGCTGCTGTTGAAATCCCCATAATGACATGATCATCATATTTAAATAGGATATTTTACTGATTGCTTACAAAAAGAGCGGTGCTGACCTTCAGTTTCTCACAAATCGTTTAAATATGACTCAACATGGAAATCTGACTCACTGTATATAATCTGCTGTTGAAGCATCTAAAAACAGAAGTCTCGCGTTGGGCCATGTGTTTTTTCTTTGATATATTCTCCTGTAATGAATGACGATGCATTTTTAGGCAGGACTTATATAGAAAATAGACTGAACAGGCCCGAACATAAAAAGACAAAGAAAAAAATAAATAAATGCGTCACATAACAGAGCTGCGTCACTCTCATGCCTCGTTTGACTTGTTGAAAAATCCATTTTATGGTTAGACACCATTTATTCTTTTTGTTTATTCTTTCTTTTTTCCCTTTTTAGCTGCACGAAGCCGTTGCCGTTGTTGTTCTCATCATATATTCATCTGGCCAATGAAGCACCACACCTGCTACGTCTTTAATGATCCGTCGTTTGTGCACTCACAGAGTTATACAGGAGCTGCATGTTGACAAGCCTCAAGATAAAACTTTCACTCTGACCGTACAAACTGTGACAGACCTGAATTCTCAGTTAGCGCCATTAGCCTTTAGCATGCTCTGAAAGGCTAGGCCCCACAATAAGGTTAAAGTCCAAACATTTAAGCCCATATTTCCTGTTTGATTTAAGGCATATTAAAGGGAAACCCTTAATGAATAAGATCATGAATATGTTCAACATTCACACTATAATATAAATATAAATTCAGGTGAACATTCAAGTCAGAATGGTGTTCATCCTCAGTCAATTGGCATTCAAATAGTAGGGAGATGGGAGGCAGGTATGTGCTTAGTGAATTTTATACGGCTCATATTTAATATTACAATTGTTCAGGTAAAAGACAGAAAACATCTAACTCGCTTACAGGGCTGGATACCAACTGCGTAACTTTCTCAAACTCCAGACAAGTGAGAATGGGTGTCTATGCTCAGTACATTATGATATGGAGCTAATAATAGTGGAGATTAAACGGACATCAGCAGGAACTAGCAGTGTCTGGGCTTCTTTAAGCCCTAAGCGCCGGGTCACACAACTGTCTGGATAACACAAGCTCTCTGCTGGGGCGAAGCTCCTCTTACCACCTCCACCCTCTCTGCTTTCGTCTTACATAATGTATACACCAGATACTGCCAACGGTGCAATCTGTTGGTTGCCTGTATGTGTGTCGCTGTGTACAGTCCTGCTCTACTGTACTTCCTGTTTTCATACAGTAGGTGTAATCAGAGACGCATGTCCCGTTTAAAAACACGCATAGCGGATAAACAATATCGGAGCTTATTGAGATGCTGACTGATGGCACCGGATTTGAACTCAAAGCCACAACCTTGCAGAGGAACAAAGCTTCAGCTGCTGCGTATCCATTAACACTCGGAGCCTCAGTACATCACAGCCTCATCCAGTCATTTCTACTCCTTTCTCTGTCTTGCTCTTTCAACACCGTTCCCCATCCTTTATATTTTTGCTGCTGCACCCGAATCCTTCTAAATATCCCACCACAGCTATGTATGTTGCCTCACCGTTAGCCCGCGTGCAGCCGAACCATAAACCGCCAATCACAAAGAGCCGTCCGGTCAGTTGTGCTGGTTTAATGTCACTATTGGCCTCGCAACACAAATCTGGCGAGTTGTTCTTTAACTGTCCTCTTTCGTTAAAGGTGAGGGACAGCAACGTCAACAATGTAAAAATTTGATAGCTACTTATTTGGACAGTGTTGAAACTAACGTTTTTCCGGATGTTGAAGTTACTGTGCACCTTACAGGCCCAGAAATTCAACCCCATTTAGAAATGGGCTTGTGGAAAAAACCTACCTGAGCCCGATGTGCATAAATAAAGAGAGTGAGTTCAAGCACAGCCAGACTTGATCCAAACAGACCCGAAAAGAGAGTGGACACATACCAGCAGCAACATGAGGCAGGATGAGTTAAAGCCCAGTGCGTCGGTGGAAGAGATTTGGCTTCATATGTAGATACAAACTACAAACTTTGGAAAACAATTTTCTATACTCTCTAACTGCTAAAAGACCTCCCCCCAAACCTTCATCGTGGTCCTTTAATTAAATCAATTTGCAAGGAGCAGAAGTTGAAAAGAGCAACAACAAAACAACTAAAGTCCTGAAAGTGAAATGAAATGTGATTCAAAGACAAACGCCTATAAATTCTGGAGTCATTTATGTGACCAATGTTAATGTTCTATATCGCCAATTAAATTCCCAAAATTTATCTAATTTTGCTAAAATGATCTCAGCTCCCTCCTACCTGATATTGTGAATATATCATGAGAGACATATTGATACATAAACCTGAGACCTTTGGCAGGAAAACTCTACTTGTCCGAGCAGAACTGTCTCGTGTCCGAGTGTAACCAAGAGGACCAGGACGCTGCGTTACCCCTCAGAACCGGTACCTGACCCCGACTGCAGCCGAGTCAGCCTCACAAAGGAAAAGACGAAAATGATGACTAGGAATAAACCGTAACCAACATTAGATTGCATTTAAAAAAGAGCAGGGAGAAGGTCCAGCTGAGAGGGGGATCAATATAGGAAGTGGGCTCTGGAGGTATTCTGTCATTGAAGAGACCTCCTCCGGGCCGTACTGGGAAGAAGAAAATAAAAATCAAAACTCAAAGCTACGCACAGCAGAGATGGCTCACGACAGAAAACCCTAGAAAAAAAAAAAAAAGCTGCTGCACAGAAATCATTAAAAGTTAAAAACGGTCCAACAATTATTCCTAGAAGAGCAACACCAACCAGAAAACAGCAGTGGGAGGGGGCCAGGAGGAGCTGGACTCTCTCTGACCCTCTTTCACATACACAGAAGTGTGTTTTCCTACTAACCAGCTGATTGTGCATTTCATACATGTCAGCTCACATACCCAATTTCACTGATGCAGCAGTAATGTATTCAGCACCTGGACATGCAAAATCCCAGCAGAGTGTATAAAGAGACATACGTTTATGTTTTTAATATAAAAATAATGTGTTAGAATTAAAGAGGCAGGCTTTTTTTTTTTTAGAAGTGTTTCAACAGTCAGGCCCCCTAAATCCCAGACCTCATACCCCAAGAAGACCTTTTCTTTAAAAAGTAAATCTCATCTCTGTGTGTTGTCTTTTCCGACTCTACCACTAGAAGTCACCAAAGTCAGAAAAATTCTGAATCTACAAGAAATTTGTTTAACACACGATTCTTCTCTTGAGTTGTAAAAGCTCAAAAAAAAAAAAAAAAAAAAAAAAGCAACAAGGTCAATTTAATCTAACCTCTGATATCAATTCACAGCAAAACATTCTATCTGCATGTGCACATTACTTCTGAATACTGGGAATATTAATGAAAGAGGTCTGTTACCTCATCAGGATATCATGTCAGCTGAGTGACTATAAATATAAATGAGCAAACTGTGACATGTCAAGTATGGTAAATTAATCTAGTGGCAGGCTAAAGAACAACCCTGAAGACAATCCTTCCAGTTTAATGTGTAATCCCTTCAGTCGGAGGCTAACAAAAGACAAAAATTCCTTCCAGTAAATCCCAGAAGACCTACTTTGTACTTTAATGATGTGCTTTCATCTCCTCAGACCATACAAAGCACCGGAAAAACATCCCCCATGCTGTTCAATGTGTGAGCGTGTGTGCGGGTTTGTGTGTTTGAGAAAGAAACGGGGGGAAAGGGAGAGAGAGAGGGGGAGAGAGACAGTGTGTTTGTTCCCCGGTATGCACAGACATGGCTCTTCAGAAGAGGCATATGAGTTATGTACGAGACAAAACACCCAAACCAGATTCCGAAAAACAAATGAGGGAAGTAAACATGGGAGAATGCAGCCCCCACCACCATGACAAAAAAAAAAAAAAAAAAACTTTCCCAGAGAAGGAAACAGGCCGTGAGTCCTGTTTTCCCTCTCACACTTTTATGAATGTGTTCAGGCCGAAAGCATGTCCTTTATATTCACTCCACAGAAACAGGGCAAACACTTTTCCCTTCAGTTATTTATTGATCTGACGAATGACCTGCTCTGGAAATACACCGCCTGCAAATACGAGGCTGGCTGTCACGTCAGCACAGCGTGAGCACTGCGAGCAAGGCACGTATTCAAACCACAGATCCCAGGTAACATCACTCATTATCAGAGATACACACGACAAACGCGATAATATGGTCGTCAAACAAACAAACATGGAGCACGAAGCGCAGCAGGTCCAGGTTATTACTGGTGCCTGGCCTGGATGTCGGCAGCCTCTGATCTGCAGAGACCAGAGCTGCCAGACACCAACTTAAGGAAATCAGCGCTCTTTGGTCAGCCATCCAAACTACTCCGCCACGGGCCTTCCTCGCTTTAATGAAGCCCGGCTTTACAACCACCAGACTTCTCCAATAAAGCGCCTAATAAATAGCAAAACAATGCAGCCTCTGCAGTAAGAGCAGTGGAGCTCGTGTTCTGTTCTCTAAAACAATTCTGTTTTAAGGCAGCAGCAACTGATGGCCCATTTGCCCCGGCTGACACACTCCCTGCGGAGCCGAGCAGACTGCTTCTGCATCTTCATGGGGTCATTGTCCGCTGCCTCTAGATTTAGTCAATTTAAACTGATTTAGCAAAACATGTCAACCTCTTAGAGAGGAGGATGCCAATAGAACACAAACACATTAGCCATGCCTGAAAGTATCCTATATGCCTGGTCAACCAGATTCTGAGACTTGGCCGGAGACAAACTGCAACCCCAAGGCTTTGAAGGGAAGGCTGGCGAAATTGTTTACGACTCCCCCAGCCCTTACCACAAGTCTGTTTTGTTTGCTGTTTGAATAGTGAACACAACTTCTGAAATTAAAGGAGAGATTTTTCACCAAGGCAACACAAGCTACCAGCAGTTAGTCAAGAGTTTGGAGGAGAAGAGGTCAAGTATCTGTTGAACTGTTACATCGCTGCTGTAAACATGAAGAGAGGCCGCTGCTCTAAAGCCCGCACTGGTGTTAAAGCAGGTTCAGTTGCAGTAATTGTTGCAGTCTAAGTGGGATTGGGTTGGATACTGAAACCGGCTGCCAACATGGCACCTGTTCATATGTGATTATACCAACCCATCAAAATCAAATGGACATTGCCGGAGCTGTCCTCTGAAATATTTGCCCTGTGTCGTTTCAGAACAGAAGCATCACGTGCCATCCCCAGCTTTAAATATGTCACATGTGATGAAGCATCTGTTGATGTCTGGGATACCTTCGGCAGCAGACGGAAGCGCCGTATCCAACTCCATGCCAAGCACATCAGCCAGCAGTGTGGGCGTCCCCGGCTCTGCAAATGGGGGGCGGGGGGCTTATCAATCCCAGCCCTGGCAGTGTGCAGAGCGTCGATGATGACAGTAGCCTTTTCCTCGGGTTAGTAATGTAGCATTGATTAATTTTTTTAAACAGCAAAAAGTCCATTACTAAAATTGTGGACCAAACACGGTCACCTCTGAGGGACTGGCACCTTTTTCAAAGTGTCGCTGTTGCACCAGTGTTGAAAAGATGACCCACAAAGCTGTAGTAGCAGAAATTGTAGTGATCAAAATTACAACCTTCAAGGTTATTCACACCAAATTAACGTGTAATCGACCTTTTTCTACATGAAGCTATACAAAAATGCAGAGAGCTGCTAGGTGCTGTGTAAACTGTTAAATTGCATCTGTCGCACCTCATCCTCGAGTTAGTGTTGTAGCCTCCATGTGAGTTGCTTAGTTATGTGATTTTGCGTTGCTAAAACTTGTTTACGGGCTGCCCTCGCTTTTGCATCCCTGACTGCAGCGTAACGACGACGTTCCTGGTTTTAATGGGGCTACATCCGGCAGGTGACGGGTCTGTTTACTGCATTTGTGTCCTGAAACACATCACGACACGGAAAAGGAGCACAAATGTAAGCAACATGAAACTGCTGATTGGAGCCGGAACCAATAAATACTTGTGCCATCTTGTGAGTCATTTGACCCAGGAGTGAATGCTGATTGCATCCTCTCACATTGCTGACAAAAGCCAGATGTTGACTGGTGTAAAAAGAGGCCTTAGTTGTTGAGCAGTAGTCAGCAGTTGCTGTTTCAGTACATAAAAGTACAACCATACAAGGTATTTGTTATTAGTTGTTGGCTTTTTGAAAATCATATTCAATATATTTACTGTCCTTGATGACCCCAGTCTGAAAAAAAAAAAACCAAAAACATGTGTTAGTCTTGTATCAACATCAACTGGAGACAGAAAGATGGCCTCGTACCAGGTGAAACAGCAAATGTGTCTACACACTGTTACACTTGACCTCCTTACCACTGGCTGCTTGTGCAACTGGTACAAACAGGCAAGAAGGCTTACTGCCAATATTGTTTTTATCATCAGTTCCATAACTTCGATAAAACCTGAAATAAAACATCCCGAAGTCCAGAGTGTGACAACGTTCAAGCTGCGACACCAACAAAATCCCAATAACACACATTATATTTAAACTTTCAATCCAGGATCTAGTTGACTGATGCTGAAAGATGCTACAAATACAAAATTTTAAATATACGTTTGCACCAACACAAACGCAGAGGAAACATCCACATTTTATTGTTTCTATAGCTTTGAAATGATAAACAGTCCAGCTCCTCCACTTGACACCACCTAGATCTTCCTCCAACGCCTCCATCCATCCATCCAACATGTCTTCCTCTAGCATATTCCACCTCCGGATTTCTTTTCCAACATGCCCACACTCTGCCACTCCACCAACCCACGAAGCAGGCCAGGCGTATGTGAGCATGTCAGACATATTTGCATCTCTGTAATTTTGCCTGTCGATATGTGCGCCTGCCCGTGCCTGAGCTTCGAGTGCATTTTCACGATGGCAGCAGCGTGTGTGCGTGCACATGCATGCAGACGAGGCCAGTCCTGCGACAGTTTCATGTCACAAGACTGAAAACATCAACATGCTGAGTCTGCAGCGAGGCGCCAGTCACCAGGGAAACAATTCAGCCAGACTAAGTCAGCCAAAACACACTGTCTGAAATGCACCAGCAAAACAAGTCATCTAAAACACTGCAGTCGTAAACACAAAATTAAAGGGAGACTTCACCCTCATTCTGCTTGGAGTAGTTTAATTAAACTCTGAAACATTTACTTCTTTAAAATCAGTTTGTTTAGGTGGGTGAGAACACTTGACATCAGACACCTGAATAAGTGGCGTGCTGCCTCTTTTCAGAGAAATGCTCTGCACTGTGATTTCCTTCAGGTAAACCACACTAAAACACAACATTTTTTGTATTTAAGTAAACATGTTTTCAAATCTGACAGCCAGTAGTTCATATTCAGAAAACCTTGCACAGCTCCGACACGGGCTGAGACAAAACTGCAGTCTAAACCGACAACCGTTTAGCTCTTTAGCTCCTCACACCCGAGATACTGAAGGTTACAGCCAAGGTCTGCAGACAAGTCAACCGTGCATAACATCTCACTGTAGCCCTCCTTCCTTTAAGCCTGAACAAAACAGCTGAAGGAAAAGGTGGCTTGCTGCAAGCACAGGTCATTCATAACACTCCCAAATTCATCTCTTTACAAATCAGGCCAAAGGTTGGACTGTCACAATCCATTTGCGGTGTGAATCCCTGATGAGCTTTCATGCGTTACCATCTTGCTTACCTTTCTGGCAATAATTGGAATTCCAGCAGCGGTAGTTGTAGTTGTTGTTGAACATGGTCTTCGTGCACTGAGGGTTGTTCTCCATGATGCCTGGACAAACGTCGCTGCACTCCTTGGACTGCTTGTTCCCGGCGATGTAGTTGTTGAACTCGGCATCCATGATGAGGGACCAGTCCACGGAGTCCAGGTAGCAGAGTTCGGGGTTCTTCTCGATACGGATGGAGCCGCGGGTGATGTTTCTCAGGTTGTACAGGCCGATGTCCTTCAAACTGGTCATCTCGAAGATTACCAGGGCGTAGTTGTAGAAGAGGTTACGCCCGCGGATGACGGTGAGGTTGGGGAAGAGCGTGCTCAGGCTGTCCAGGCCGGACACCCGAAACAGCAGAAGGTAGTCTGTGATCATGGTTAGCTTGGGAAAGCTCAGGGAGCGGAAGACTTCCTGGTTGATGTTGTTGTTGTTTTTGTCACCGATGAGGAGGATCTGCAGGTAGCCCTCCACAACTGTGCAGTTCTCTAACCGTCTGAATTCCTTGATGTCATTGCCGATGTCGATGCTGGGACCGCAGACTGCAGGGCGAAACAAAGGGAGAGGGTCAGATGACTGTAATGCCTTATTACCGACAGTCACATTCAGTGCAATCAGAAACTGTTCGGACTTCTTTCAATTGATTTTTATGATGCAGCCTTGTGCTAAAATAAAAACAAAAATTTCTTTCCTGTCGCTTTAAACTCAATATTGTTATTTTTCTGTTTTAACCTTTAACAGGGCACTTGAAATTTAGCTCAGGTGTCTCCCATTAAATATCTAACACCTTGTTTGTTTTATACATATTTATTTCTTCACTGTTTCCTTTTATTTAATGCTCTTCATTTGTAAACCTAACACGCCTTTTAAAGCTTTACAGAAAAGCTATTACATGAGAAAACATATTTACAAATGATCTGAACATTTCTCGATTCACTGGCTCACCCTTTGAAATGAATAGCTGACAAATGTAACATTAAACAAAACATTCCTGAAATAGTGATATTTATAAAGCGATGTTTATCTAATACGTTCTTTAATATTTACTGTACACTTGAGCTGTGCTGTTGCTGACAGAAGATGTTTGTCTTTGCTGTTCTCAATTTCAATGCCAACTTAACATGGTGTGACAAAGTAAATTCAAGCTAAGGTTAACAGTGCAGTAAAGTTTGGATTGCTCTGCTTGCAGGCTATTGTTTCCTTTGTGTCTACCTGACATGACACTCATGTTTCTAATAAAATCTGCTTTTATGAAGCAATCATAATATGACGACATTAAGGGCCTGTCCAAAGGCATAGTCCAGAAAACTCAGATGATTAACTACACTATTTATGATAGAACAACTTCTTAAACAAAGGGCAAAAATAATCATGGGGCAGTTTCACAGCTGGTGTGACAACATCATTCTTCATGAGAAGAGAGTCTGCAGCCGCTATGTCACACTAACGCTCAAACAACAAGGCAAGCACGGTGATGTGTATGAGGGACAATATTTATGATCTTAAATGTTATTTTAATGTAATTTTAGCGTGCTCACTGACACTGAACTCAAAGCACAATGCTAAAACATGTGAAGACAGTTATAGTTGCAAACTAGTACGATTTCAAATTTTTGAAATCGCTATTTATTACGAAACATCAGTGACTCTCTCGACTAAATGTCAAGATAATTCACTCAAAAGTGTCAACGTAATGTCGGTCCAAGTGGAAAAAGTCAGGTAAAATCCAAAGGTGACAGAGTACATCATCTTGGTTAACATGACAGGCAATATTTAACCCTGCGGGGTGAAAAGTCTGAGGATTAACACAGTCAGCAGGATTCATTCTCTGGGAATTATGAATGACAAGGCAATCCATCCGGTAGTTGGGTGTTTCAACACACAGCCATCCCCTGAGCTACGAGCTACGCTGCTAACAGGTGCTGTGTGCAGGGAAAGTCTCTACCTGTAACAGACTGTGTACATTATGATCCAGTGAATTCAATCTAGGAGAAGAGGAACGTCTGGGCTTCTGATCAAACAACACACATCAAAAGGACATTCGCCCTTTTGATGTGAACAAATTGTAAAAACGTGTATTTACGCTCTTTTATGTCGGCTGTAAAATAGATTTGCTCTCATTTGTTGTGTTTTGAACTCGTTTGGTTGTACTTTGATATCCGCTCAGACAGCCGGTCCGGTTCTATTTTCAGACAGAGAAACGCACTGAACCAAAGCAACAGGCTGAAAACGAGGCTGCTGGTCTTGAGCCCGTGTGGCCTTTCGCTAATCCTGACCCGCATCGGGAAAAGTTTGGATGATGGTTCGTGACGATAGGCGGAATGTTTGCCTTTCCAGCTTCTGCTCCCACCTGCGTGCTGCGCTCTAAACAATACTTAGCCCGAAGCCCCAGCAGCACCCACAGAAACATGGAGGCCATTATCGCACATCACTGTGAGGAGCATTTACACTTCAAAAGCTGCAGGGCACTGAGTCATGGAAAACTCACAGACCAGCTAACAGGTTGTCACACTACCACTTTAATGCTGATCTACAAAGTTTTAATGTATGAATGTGACGGCCAGAGGTTTAGGAAAGACGATGCATTCGCTGCAATGATTAATTACCGCTCTTTACAATTAAACTCCGGAGCTGGAGTTGCAGGTTTAATGAGTATAAATGCAGAGATCGCCCCATGAGAAAAACATGGAGCCACATCAACATACTGCTGGCTACATGTGTTCTCCCAGGGCTGTACAATTCACTGTAAAATATTAAAATGAAGTAAAAAAAATAAATAAATAAAAAATAATATGACAGTTTTGCTTTCAAGTGTGTAGCAAATTCCAAAATTAGGTGATTTTGACGGCTTTATTATTATTTTATTGGATTAATATCTGAGGTCAAGAGAAAGTGCTCTAAAAACTGGTGTTCAATGTAAACATTTAAGCTCACTAAATGCTAATTATCATAAAATCACTACCAACATCAGCATCTACCATCGGGCTGGAACTCAGTTTAATTTCTGCGGCAGCAAAGCAAAACGTGGAAAGCTCCAGAAATAATCAGCGGCACACACACACATCACCAGTTTAAGTGTGTAAAGTTATTTTGTGTATTTTTATTTTTAGCCTAAAATAAAAAAAGGACTTAACCACAGCTGGAGTTGGTGAACATGATACCAAGCAAATCAGGATCTTACAGCCAAGCAGCTCAGTCATGACCATACACGACATCATGAGTCACACACTCATTAACAGAGTCTACAGTTGTATGACACCACAAAAATTCAAGCTGCAGGCCAATGATAAAAAAAACTGCATCTCTTTGAGATTGGTGGGTCGCTTGTTGATGGAATATTATATTCCTATTAGCTTACAGAAACTTTGTTGGTCCATTTTATGTAAAGGTGATGAAAGAATAATGTTGTCTTTCATAAATATACAGTACCAATGTTCCAACTCTCTAACATGACACCAGGAGGGATATTCCAGATGCCACAGCAGAGATAAATACAGCTCTGAGGCATTTCTTTTTTGTTGTTTTTGTTTTTTTATCTTGAAGACAAAAAAGGGATTGAAGAATTAATCTTATTTTATATTTTGGCTTTAAATAACATTCAGAGAATGAAGCAACAAGTGTAGCTGACTGCAGGGCTGGCCACGCATGTCGTCACCACGTTGTATTACACATAATATACAGACCAAAGCCACCTCACACATTCACTTTTCTCAAGCCAGTGAACTCCTCACTCATTTTCAAGAACAGACAGAAATACCTACAGAAAGAAGCAACAGGCACTATGAAAATAGTGCAGGTAGAACACAGATGAAATGTGACAATCAAGTTTATGATCTTACACATTTATTTTCTTTATAATTGCATTTGCCCCGCTTCACAGGAGCTGTGACTTGGGTCCTGCTGAAATTGTTGTTCCCTTCAGCGGTATCTCACGTTTTAATAGGGGATAATTTGGTTGTCACGTTGAAGAGTGTTAAGAGATATATGTGTTTCAACCGAAACTGCACTCCAGACAAACGTGAGGCCCTTCGGTGTGATTTCAGGCAAGCAGTGTCCTGGCATGGCACCCATGCCTTCCGCTGTAATGTACTTGTCAGCGAGCTGCATACCTGTTAATTCAATCCCAACACCCGGGCCTGTAAAAAGACACACTGCCAGGTGGTGTTACATCACTACAGTCTCGCCGCTTCACCCTCTGTGGCCTCACTGCAACGCCAGTATGGCCGTCTTTCGTGGGAACTGCTCCTGACCACGCGTGTGAAAATCCCAAACAAAAGTTTCTGATCAAATTTTCACATGTTGTGCGCCAGCTAAATGAAAATACCGATAGCAGGTGTAGGGGCTTAATAAAGCGCCACCTCCCCCCCTCTTCCTCCCACAATAACACATTTCAAAACAGCTGAGTACACAAGCCTATCTCTGCAGCTTTGATGAGGCTCCCATTCACATATTTACGTTTGATAACCTTTTCCTGGCTGGCTGCAGGAGGGAAACTGTCCACAGACAATCGCAGGAAATCCACTGCAAGCGCCATACAACAAGAAATAGGAAGCAATACGCCCTCTGAGCCGGAGCTTCATTCACTGCCACCAGACTGCAGCAACCCTGTTTACTCCTCATTTCCATTCTATTAGCGACAAACTGCCCGAGGGGGGGTGCATTCATAAATACTTTTCCACATGAAAGACAAGGTGAGAAGAAATGCACTGGGAAGCATTAGAATAAGATCGTTCTTGACAGACAAAACTTGTTTGGTTCTTCTGAAAGAGCTACGACTGCAGCAGCAGAGCAGGACCTGGTTAACCAAAACCTGCCAGCTGCCGTTTAGCCCCATCTGATACAGTAAACCAGCAGGAATGCTCAGAGTTTAGCCACACAAGGAACCTTTACACAGCTCCTCATAGGAGTTAGAATAAATGTAGGATTTTGATGGGAGCACCTCTCTCTGCTTTTCCCAGGTTTGTCCTGCAACCACTGGGGCTAACAGTAAACCCCATAACACACAGTTCACAAGCTCCTCACTCTTTCCAATCAACAGAACTTGGTCTGTTTTGCTTGTGAATGTACTTTGGCTTGGTCTATTTTAAAACCCAGACCCCGGTTCAACCCCCTGACTCACCCCTCCCCAACATGTCACGATGAATGGGATGAATCGGGAAGCCTAGTTTGAAGTCTGTATCTGGAAACATGGAAAAGTTCCCCATGTGAACACACGAATGTAGTAGTTTTAAAATTCATTAAATCACAAAGTCCTAAGTCATCTGTGCGGCGCCGACTGTGATTTCTGTGAAAGTTTCAAAGCGGTGTAGTTTAGTTCATCAGATTATTATCGGACTACAGGATGTTTTTCTTCATGGCAACTGCAGCAGTCTGCTATTCATGAAATATTTCCAAGGTCAAGGTATCCCCACATTTGTTCAGCAAAGGAGAATAAATGACACACATACAGCTAGAAAAAAAAAGAAGCACACTGACGCCATTGGACAAACAGTGTTCGTTGATGTGTTCTCAGTAAATCTTAAGGGGAGTGCTCTTACAATGACTGCCTTTTTCTAAAGAATACCTACACACAAAAGAATGCCTGCACCTGACAGCCAATATTGTGTTTTTCCACCCAGGTACACCATCTCATCAGAAAGTGGATGAAATATGATTGTAAGGGGGCCAAGCTCTTCAACAACAATGAATTTAATCTAAACCTTTAACTTCTTAGTTTATGCTGCCCCTCTCAGATTCAAGAATGAACTGAAGAGGACTCTAAAACTAGGAAACAATAATACTGAGCTTTCTCTTCCATTTTTTAACACATCAACCCAAAAAAAAACCAAAAAAAAACACACAAACACTGTGTGCATCTTATTTATCGTGTGCATTTCCCATTTAGTATAGTGTTTTTGTCAAGATTCTTGGCGCTAAGGGGTCAAACATTGTGCAGATGTTTTATATCTGCCTATTTTTGATGTAGAGAAATAACAAGGTGCTCAACTAAAGTCAGTTAGCCCAGCTCCTTTCCTTATTTATCACATCTGTGTCGTTTCCTCATGGATACCTTCCTTGTTGGCTGATTGTGATTCACCACGTTGTGACTCATTGTTGACAGTCTGGTGTATATACTGTACAGCCTGACTGACTTTCTCCGTTGGCTGAGTCATCGTAATGTATTCACCTACACACTTAAAAACTCACTTATTCTTTAGGACACGATGGAGAAAAACAAAACAAAAAAAAGTATATATATATATATATATATATATATATATATATAAAATGGATTATTCTTGTGCACGTTGTATTCCCCCCCTTCCAAAATGAAGTTAACATTAATTTACATTACAAACAATATATTAAATAGTTTCCCCTGCTATAATAAAATTCTGCACTATTTTCTAAGTGATTTTTGACGGAAATGAATCCTCTTTCATCCATTTCCATTCAAATTAACTCACCTTCCCTGAGAAAAAGCCCCACTTTGCCTGTTTCCCCTGCATGTGTTATGATTTGAGGCCCATTAATGTGATTTAAAGTGTGCCCGGAGGAGAGCCGGTGTGGAGCGGCTTTACTTACTCTCTGCGGCGGCGGGCCGGAGGCAGGACGACAGACCCAGCATCAGACCCCAAAACAAGGTCAAGCGGCCGCTTTCCGATCGAGACCTCATCCCTGGACGACTGAATCCTCCCAAATCATGTAAATAAATACGAGGAGAGCTGGAAAACGTCGCCACAACCTGTTTCCCGCTTCTTAAAAAAAACGCCTTTTTTTTTTAAATAATCTCCTTCCAGCACCTTCTTTTTTTTTTTTCTTTTTTTCTTTTTTTTTTTTTTAAGATGCTAGCCGGCTAAACGAGCTAAAGGCTAACGGATGCTAACAGGAGTCCAGTCGTGTCTTCCTCCCCCTCCTCCTCCTCTTCCTCCAAAAAAAAAAAAAAAAAAAAAAAAAAAGAAATAAAATAAAAAATAGGGGAAAAAAAAAATCACCGTTTTATTCCGCTGCTGAAAAAATGGCTACTCATATTTTTATTTTATTTTATTTTTTTACTGGCCGAAACAAGGCAGCAGCAGCAGCGACGGGTCTAACGAAACCAATGCGGCTAAACCAGCGGTGGGGATTCCTCTGCAATCCGCATCTTCACGCTCCATATCCGGGGGGGGAAACGTTCAGCGTCCCGCCGCTGGAGGATCCTCCGGAGGGCGTTATAAATAAAAATAATAAAAAACAAAGACACGGGCTAACATCTGGATGCGGCGAATAACGCCATGTTAGACTGATAGGCAGCCCGACGACGCTGGTGTGGAGATATCCGGGGTAAATGTGGCCGGAGCTGCAGCCGCCTCCTCCTCCTCCTCCTCAGCCGCTCATCACGCTCACACTCACCGCGTTGTTGTTGTTGTTGTTGTGGCTGCGGCTGGCTGGAAAAAAAAACAACAACAGCAACCAATAAATAAGTAAAAATAAATAAACAAAACGCGGTTAAACGGAGGGGGGGGGGGGGGGTGACCTTGTCGCCGTTCGGTTGGATTATAGGGGGCTCCGCCGGGCAGATTAGGGATCGGGAAGACGCGCCGCTCTCTCCCGGTCGGTCTGCAGTCTGCCCGCCGTGTTCGCTGTAAACACGGCGCCGTCGGCTCAGATCGTCTCCGCCGCCGAAGAGGCTTCACTCCATCCTTCCCTAAGGAGACCAGCCACTCATCGTGATTTATCTCTGGGTGTTAGAATAAATGACATGTCATTAGTCTAACATTATTTATATATATAATCTCAGTGCAACCTTTGAATTTAGAGTTTGGAAAACTTTAAAAGGCTTCCTTTCTCACTGCCATCAGACTCATGTGACAGTCAGGCAGCTGTTTACTCTTCATTTTGCACATTTAATAATCTTGAATGTTTCATTTTGCACACAGAGCTGATATTTTATATGTCAGCTTGTTCTGTTCTATTGTATTATATTTCTATTGCTGTTTTGAGATTGTCCTATTTTTATTCTCTTTATCTATTTATCTGTTTTCTATATATGATTGGCATTCACTGTGGACAGCAAAAAGAATGTCATTGTACAGGGAAACGTGTTTCTTTACTGTACATATGACAATAAACACTTTGAATCTTGAATTTATTGTCATTGCTGTTGGTACCATGAAATTACGTTTGGAACTCACAGAGTCCAGAAGCAATAAAAACAGAATACAAATAACAATAGTAAAAGAGAATAGAATAGAATAATGATTAAACAAACAAAGAAACAGAAACTGTACACGGCGTGAATGTAAAAAATAAAAATTTCCCGTATTTCAGCTCCAAATGTAAATACTGCAGGTAGTAGAGCAGCGGTTATTAACCTTCCTTCTTTATTTCACTATCTTATATTTAAACTTTTATCTATCTAAGAATATAAATATATAGTGTAATGGCTTTGTATGGGTAAATGTGCAATGTTAGAAGTAAAATATCTAAATTGAGTTAAATGTGTGTGCGAAATTTGGCAGAAATTTAAGATGAACAATTAAATGAGTAAACAAATAGGTGCAAATAATTTGATATTAATATTATTTATCAGTATTTACCATCAGACTATGATTCTGCAGTAAACACTGTGAATTAATTAAAAAACAAACACCCAAACTCCACAGTTCTAAGAGAATACTTATCTGAATGTATTTTGATATTTCCACTTCCTCACTCATAGGCCCATCCACTTTAATTTTACTCTATACTTTACCATTTTACATTCTATCTACATTATAGTTCTTAAGTATATACATATAGCTAATCATATTTCTATCTCTATTCTGGAGGAGCGAACCAAATTCCCCCTCAAAATATTTCTGATTCCTTATTATTCTCATTATAAACGAACACATTCTCCGAATCGACCAAACTCACTCGTTGCTTTTGCAGGTGCTGTTTATGTGATTGCACAAAAATAAAATAAAATAAAATAAAATAAGAGAAGAGAAAGGAAAAGCAGACGGAGTTAGACCTCTTGCTTTTTCCTCCTCTCTGCTCGCCGCCGGAGAGACTCCGTTTACAACACGGTGTGAAGGAAATCCCGGCTCTAGATCCGGGATCAGGGTTGTTTTGCTCCCCTGCCTGTCTGCACCACCTGTAAATAAACTCTTCATCAATCCGCACACTCACAGAGGCGCCTTCGTGTGTCTGCTGTTCTGCAGGCCCGTCAATCATAGATTTGCATGCAACTGAGCAGATTAAATAAGCAGAGTGTCTGTATTCTGTCTGCCTGCCATACAAATATACGACCTCAGTTGTAATACGATTATAGGGCTGCTCTGACTGCACTGTGGTAGAATTCCTGTTATATTCCAGAGACATCCGTGTGCTGGGGTTTTTCCATGATAAACATTTAACATTTTGGAAAAATTAAACCCTGAAATTCATCACGGAAAGACACTGAAATGCTGCCACCAAGAGGGGGTAGAAAACAACTGCACAAATGCAATCTGCATATAATAGTAAAGCATGAGGAGTTTATTTAATTATGCTAATGAGCTAGAGGAAGTATGACTCTATTCATGTGTTCTTTTCAAATACATTTTCTGAAATGTTTTCTTTTATTTCTCGGCATATGTATCAAAACTGTGTCCACAGGAAGTGAATGTGTAACGAAGCAGGAATGTTTTGAACTTTATCTTAAAAGAACTCAGTGAAGTCAGATGGACTTTAACTCTGAGCAGGTTCAGTCTCAGGCCAAGGAGCTGAAGAGAAGAGGGCCAGCGGCTTGTGATGCTGTGAGAGGAGCAGACAGTAAACAAAACCGTCCATAGAAGAGCCCCTGACAGTTTTGATTATCCCTGTAATTGCAGGCCGCTTTCATCACGGAGCAGAGCCGAGCACAGGGGCATTATTTGAACGGCACACATTACCTCAGTTCTGGCAGACAGCACTCTGCATCCGTCACAATCCAACAATTAACACTGAGAGAAGAAAGGGGGCAAAAAATGCACATTAAAAATGAAGTGAATATCAGTGGCCACCCAAGAGTCCAAATACAGTGAGTCACCCTCTTAGAAGTGCTCACTGTACCGACATGACCCCCCCTGTGCCAGAGAATGTTGTGCTTGTCCACTTGCATTTGTTGAGTGCCTATTAAAGTCCCCATGAAGGCAGCCGGTGGGCCCACCTACCTCGACTGTCCCGGTGGAATCCATTCTCGCACTGCACTCATGTGGAAATAAGCCTGTTTACCACCAACGGGTCACACATGCTAATGAGCATCTGTTTGTTTTCCACTGTGCTGATGCAGGAGGAAGAGAATTTAGGGGCGAAATAATAGATGATATGCAGACAACAGACTGGTGGCTTTGCAGCACTAATGATGGCAACATGCGACAGAGAATTAATGGATATGAAATCAGAGCAGGAAATGTGGAATTGTGTAAAATAAGATATTTGACCAGTCCATAAACTCTATATAATTCATTCAGTCTCTGATCTGTATTGATGACATCCTGTATCTGAAATGTATGAGCAAAACATCAATAAATACAAATAAGTCAATATCAATTCAGAAAAATCTTGCTTTTAGACTTTTAGACAGAGTACAGCAACATGAAATGTTGAAATTGCCCGGCAGATAAATGGTGAACTTTTATTTATCTGACTTAAATCATCACAACTCCACAACGAGGAGAACAGACATCTTACGCAGGAAATTAGTGCAATGAGATTATAAATTGTAAAAAACGGTAGATCATTGTTCTGATGAGTCCTTTTGTCATATAATGTGTACTGTGGCAATAAAAACTAAGTGGACCCTTTGCAATTATTATATTTATTTATCATTTTATGACTAATTTTGTGTTAAATATGCCCAGATCTTCAGCCAAGTTACGATTAACCAACACAATCTATTTTAATAATGACATACATCAATGTGCTGTTGATTTCTATATTAACAACATCATTCAAACACTTACAGTTAAGGATGTAAAAACTAATGATGGCTAATGATGTCAACACATGCTAAATGGACTCAGGAGTTATCAAACCTGGAGTTCAGTCTATGAAACCAGACTGGATATGTAGGTTTGAGCTACTTTGATTTTTTCTATTCACAAGAAACATCTGCTGATCTGAGCCATGACTAACAAAACAAAACCAAAAAAAAAAGCAAGAAAAAGAGAGCAATCCCAGAAAACTGATGATGAAGAATTGCTGATTTGCACAAAGCTGGAGAGTGTAAAAAGTCATATCAAAAAGTTACACTCCTTTAGAGAGCCGGTCCTGAGATTCACAACCGGTACTGTTTAATGTCAGAGCAGCACTACTTTCCAGCCAGCGAGCAGAGTAAACCAAATTATCAAATTAACACAAGATGGCTATCCGGAACATTGGACAAATTAAACCCAAACTCGAAACAAACTTAATTGCTCTCTGGCCCTAAACCATGAACTGGCAGAGCATCTCTTCACTGTCAGAGATACAACGTCGAGAAAGAAAGGAGGAAATTGAGAAAAGAAATGCAAGACGTCTGTGGTCTGCGGTCGCTGCAAAACAGGTGAAGGACAGACAGAAAACTTCCTCTTAAAATGACAAACATTATTCTATTATGTTTATTTTACTAAATGAATTATATTATATAATTATATGATTTATCTATCTAAATGAATTATATTATTTTGATAATCTCATTATGGACTTTTTTTCTCCTATTCATGCCACAAAAAAAAAAAAAAGACTGCACTGAAAATAGAGAAGAAAAAAGGAAATTTTAGATATTTATCAGGCCGCAGTTACACAACTTGTCCAAAAATGAGGGCAGTGTAGTTTGAAACGAATGCTCAACTGAAATCAGCCAGGAGCTGGTTAATGTCATCCAAAAAGAGGAAGAAGAAAGAAATGATCACCTAGACAGACAGCCCACACCGCACACTGGGATGTGGTTTGTGTACTGTTGAAACGAGTGCTCGGTGTTGTCGGGGAAGGACACAGAACTATGTATAACAAAAATAATCTGCATACCAACATGCAGAGATCATCCCAACCAGAGGTGGACAGAGTACACAGCTTCACTACTTGAGTAAAAGTACAGATACTTCTTGTCAAATATTACTCCAATACAAGTAAAAGTAGCTTAGTCAAAATATTACTTAAGTAAAAGTATAAAGTTTCTGGAAGGGTCCAGTCTGGTCTGTGGAGGGGTCTGGTCTCTGGGGGGGTCTGCTTTTCCGTGCCCAGTCCATCACTCACTTTAGAGTCAACAATTAACCAATTAACCTGGACATGTTCGGGCCGGGAACCGAACCCGCGGCCTTCCTATTGTGGGGCAACATCATTCACATCCCACACCCAGCTCCACTTTAGGGGATCGACTGTTCGAGTCTTCGGTCCTGAGTCTCTCGTTCACTTGTCCCATGGCCGCTGCGCGGTGTGGCCGGCCTGAGCGTTCCCCTTTAAGAAGGTGGCCTTGCGGGTAATGTGTGACGGAGTCAGCACGTAGCCGTGTTGTGTTGTGTGTATGTCCCCTCTCTGTAAGTTTTATAGTCAGTGCGACGAAACTCACAAAAGTGCTGTGTTTGATGTCGAAAGGAAGAAAAGAGCTGAATAAATCCGGTCCACGTGTTCAACTGCTCCGCCATTCTTCTTCTGTGTTGTGCCAAATAAGCCCGGACTGCTAGTTACCATGGTTACCAGCGTCAACGAGCCTAGCTTTATAGCTAGCTACACTAGCATAAGCTGGGCAAGCTAACGGTAAATTACTCAAGTAAATTTACTTCGTTGCTGTCCACCCTGATCCCAACATGATGCAGACTTTGCTGCCCTAAGCAGGACATCATAATGCTTCCCTGACTCACTGTCAACTATGCTAGCTTTGGCTCCAGCTCCCCAACGACCCCCTGACCCTCATTAAGTACGGAGCTTTCATAATTTTATATTCAACGAATTACTGCTTTTTTATATTTAATTGTGAAAATAGGTGTCACGGTATTATTATAAATAATAATTCCACCTAACCATTTATGAAAGTTTGTGATGTGGTTTGAGTGATAACTTAACAAAGAAAGGTTAAGATATTTTTTAAAGACAGCATGAAGCAGATTGTTTTTTTTTTTTTTTTTTAAGTCCGGTAACTTAAATTTACATAATTACATGATGTCAGTGAAAAAGTTTCACACAGAGTCTGCAAAACTGTTTCAACAAAAACCAAACTTTCAGCATCACAGTTTGTCTACAGACTCAAAACGAACAACACAAAAGTTCAATCATCATGTTCTGTGATGAATTTCTGAGTGTATACTGAGTCAAATATTACATATCGTGCAGTAGAAATAATAATAATAATAATAACAGGGCTCGTATTTTAATAGCGGAACAAAATATCTGATGTGTTTGTTCGAGGCCGACTGTTGAAGGTGGAGACGCAACCGGATGTGACCTGTTAAGACTTCCGGGCAGCCGACAGGCCGATTAGCTAGCTCAAGCTAAAGTCATCTAAATAGTCCAAATCCTAAATATATCACCAACAATTTCATTTTGTGGTTTTATAACCCAGAAGAACAGAAATGATTAAAGCCATTTTGATATTTAACAACCACGGGAAGCCGCGGCTGATCCGATTCTATCAGTACTTTGTGAGTATTTTTTGTCGTTGCTGTTCAAAACATTAGCATTTTTTGTGTTGTGATGCTAATCTGGTCTGCGGCCACTTTAGGCTTTTTATTTTTTGGTCAGATTGTACCGACAAATATAATTTAAAGAAATGTATTCTTGCCGTCAATCTTAAAGTTACGACAACGTTAGTTGTTGTGAGTTTGAAACGGAAAAAAGTCCGAACATTAACGACACTTTTCAGTTTCAGTTCCCTCTTTTTTAGGCCAAAATGTCTCCGTGTTATTAATGTTGTTGACCGAGTGGGACATTTTAGAAAGCAAGGAAATGTTCACAAATATGTTGTGTTTTATTCAAATGCGTCAGATTTAGCTGATTTTAAACATCAGGACTCGATAACATTTAGTTCTCTGTGATTGTTCTGCTGCCATTTTAACCAAACGACCCCCCTGTATGGGTGTCATACATGAGTCAAGTCGAGTCGAGTCGAGTCAAGTCAAAAAAAATAGATACAGGAAAGAATATTTCTATTACTATCTAATTTGACTAGATAAAATATGAAATATTTCCATTTAAGAGTGATTCTTACACACTAACCCTTGTGCCTTCTTGCAAAATTAAAGCAGAGGCTTCCCTGGACATTCATCATCTCCTTGTGTGGTCTTTGGTGCCTTGAGGTTCACTGGTGTCAGCCAGTGAAATGGTAGCAGAGTTGTTGGTCGATGCACTCAGTGCAGTTTGTGTCTCGTTTCTCTGCAGGCCGAGGACATGCAGCAGCAGATCATCAGGGAGACCTTCCACTTGGTGTCTAAGAGAGATGACAATGTCTGCAACTTCTTGGAGGGTGGAAGGCAAGTAGTGCAGCTTGTCCACCAATCACCTTTCGACATGCGTATATAAATATGTATTGTGTTTTCTCTTTTCTTTTTTTAAATTTATGTACACTGTTAATGTGAGAATTTCAATCTCGATTGCATGCAAGTGCATGACAATGACACTCAGATTCATTTGTTAGTGTGGGGCGATGCACTGCTGCAGAAAACAGCTGGGAATTTTTTAAAAAGGAAAGACTGATGTAATACAGTAGATACATGCTTATTGACAGAGACTTTTGATGTCGCCACAGAAGCCGACATCACTTGGCCATAAAAATTAGCTGCAGTCTCACACCTTTAACCACTAGATGGAGGCAAACATACACAAGTGGTCACAAATTTTTATTTCTCTGATAAATTATCTTAGATATACTGAACTGGTCATTTAATTATAGAATATATTTATGTGTTGACCCCTCCAGAATTTTCTTGGAAAGTGTCATTTGTATCTGCTTTCAGCCTCATTGGTGGCTCCGATTACAAGCTGATCTACCGGCACTATGCAACCCTTTACTTTGTCTTCTGTGTGGACTCATCTGAGAGTGAGCTTGGCATCCTGGACCTGATCCAGGTCAGTTACAAATGAATTAAATTATCCTACAAACATATTTAAAATGTTGGTTTTGTCATACATATCATCCCTTCCCACATCACCTTATCTTTGCTTGTACTCTTTGCTTGTCAAAGAAGACGCTGTCCTTCCCTTGAACAAGCTGGATAATGCATCTAATCAATTTCGGGAGACATGTGCTCAGTGGCCTTTTTAGCGCCGCACTAGTGCTGTGGGAAATAGATTGATAAAATCTTGAACAAAATGTAAACAAGTCAACCCTGATATCACAGACACAGAATGTACAAGCTGTCATCAGATGAAATTATGACACACTTTCTAATCAGAGCTGAAAATCTGGTTTCGCATCTTTATTATCCCTGCAGGAAACGCTTTGTTTTACTTGCAGACGTTATGTGAACAAGAAGATAAGGAACATCGCTATTTGGATCTGGAGTTAGTGAGTCAGGGTACTCAACTCCTGGTTGTTAGCATCACATTTAACAGAACATATGACCAGTGAAGAAGAATTATAGCATGTGACATAAAATATGCAAAAGAACTTACTCTCAATTGCTCGACTTGCAAAAACTTTTCATCACTTTCTCTCTCAGTTACAGTGTTTAATGAAGCACACTGACCTGAATTAAGCCCAAACGTTTCTATTGATCCAGCTATGAGGCCTCAACCTTAATGTTGGCATCACTACTGCTGTTATATTGAAAATCAGGCACCAGTTAATTTATACAGAATAATACACACCCCCGACGAGGATCCATCCAATGTAATTATGTCAAGCAATCTTTAAAGTGGAATTCTTGCAGGTTCACTTTGCTCTACCTGCAGGTGTTTGACAGAATGAATCCTCTTTTCTGTAGGTGTTTGTGGAGACATTGGATAAATGCTTTGAAAACGTCTGTGAGCTGGACCTCATATTCCACATGGACAAGGTGAGTGGAGCATTTCCTTTTGGCTTTTTGCTATTTCAATTAGGATTCAGAAGCTGATACACTGACTAAAAATGTACTTCTAGTTTGATAATTGGTTGAGGAAATCAGTTGTTTTCAAAGCAAAAATGCCAAATTATGAACGACTGAATGCTTGCAAATGAAAGTAGTATTTTAGCGCCACACAATGACCCGTTGAGCGAAGACTCCCCCCTCTAACTGTGTCAGGACAACCTTCACTGGATGTGTTCTGATATCTTTAGGACAACAATTCCAAAATATTTAACCACGATGTTCATTTCCTGATGATTCATCAACTATTTATGCTTCACAAAAAAGGCATTAAAAGAAGCAGCGCTGTTGCTGTGGTTAGCTGAGACCAGCAGTTTTTGTTTTTGAAGACTTTTTTTAAATCAGTTTTATGCAAGTCATGTAGTTATTTGAAGACCCATTAAAGGTACATGACATCACTCTTTTCCTCCTGTGTGTGCTTGGTGGACTTCCCTGTGTTGGCCAAATGAAACACGCTCCTCCAACATGCACTGAGAGGTAACCAGCGTCTGAAAACAACCTGATGTTGACTCGCGTTCGTTTATTCTGTCTGTCTGAATGCTTTTTCTTTTATGTTTTATAAAGTTCTCATGATGGGAACTTTTTATGAAGGAGCTATAAAGCGAAATGACTACGAGCTAATGTGTGGCTTAATGGTGTTCAAGTCTCATCCGTGCAGCTGCTTTTCAGTAACAGCTGCATTTCTCTAATTGATCCAGTTGTTTTGGGTGTGTAGGCAGAGGACGTTTACTACTGTCTGTCAAATGGGCTGATGACATCATGAAGTAGATGTTGCATGTCTGAAATTTTCCCCTCAGCAGTGAAGCTGTCTGTTCCTGCAGGCTCATCTGTGTTTTTACATGGGAAGACTTGCAAGGAATGATAAAGAGAAAAAAACATCAGCGTTCAAGGTCCCCTCCCCTTCAAGGATATTATGTCCAGGTTACAACAAATCTTCCTTTTACTCCATGAGACCGAGCCAGAAGTGTTACTGGAGGATAATCGGACACGTCTTTGGCCATCTTGATTGAATTTTCCCTGCAGGAAATTGATGTCATGTGGTGCGGTGGGGTTTGGCTCCAGGAATGTTCCCAAGATGAAATGTGGAAATATTTTTGCTTGAATGAAAAGCTTTAGCTCAGAGAGCTTTGGCACCTGAACTACACAGACCTTAAATTACCATTTAAACTGAATTTGGGGGGGTTTTGAAACATATTTAATATTATGAAGCTGCTCATCCACAAATGCAGATCAACATCAAAGTTGTGCTTCAATCGTTTTTATCTTTTATCTCTGCTTCATGTCACTTCATGCAGCTAATGCACATATAGTTAGACTCCTGTAGAAATGTAGCTCTGAAGTAAAGCTGTTTCAAGCATTTCTTTGTAGCTTCCAAGTGAGGTGGTGCAGAGTTCCTTTACAGTCGGTGTATGACCTTTAATAGAGCTGGATCAGTGCAGTGGAATCTCTTTCAGCTGCAAAACTTAATATTATAATATTGAGACGGTTTCCCTTTGAGCTGCCTTCTAGGGAGAGCTGGACTCTTAAACCTCTGTCTCTTCTTCAGTATTAACACACACAAGAGACCTGAGTTGTAAAAGTTAAGAAAGCTCCATCTGGCTGCCATTTGGAGCCGCCACTGTGTGATCCCTCCACACGACATCATTTCTGTCACATTTGGCAGTTATCTCTGTTTGTTTCAAACATGCAGCAGACATGATTTCATAGCTATGTATGAACCGCTGGGCTGTTTCTGTCTGCAGGTCCATTACATCTTGCAGGAGGTGGTGATGGGTGGCATGGTGCTGGAGACCAACATGAATGAGATCGTAGCTCAGGTGGAGGTGCAGAACCGCATGGAGAAGTCAGAGGTCAGTGGCATTAAACCTCTGTGCTGTGTGGTGTTGTTTTTTGTTTTTTTGCATTTTCCATCTATTAATTGTAGGTTATGCAATCTAGCAGAGTTCTTGGCGAGAGCAGTGGGTGTTTTCTGTTTCAGCCAAACCTCATTAAACATAACCGTCAGTGTTGGTTCGATTCCAGACATCTGATTCATTGCCCACAGCTTAGAAATTCAAACTGGCCTGCTGTTGTGACTGTTGATGAAGAAACATCCGACCAGTCAGAGCTTACGAGGTGCGGCTCTGAAGACATAGCTCTTTAAAAGAACAAGAGAGAATTTATTTAACTCACATTGTGAGAGTCAATTCTGCCTCTTCTTTTTTTTTTTAAGAATGAATTTCAGCTCATATATATAATGTCTCAGTCACAACTAGAGATGAAGTGCAGTGCCAGACGGTTGCTGAGCTTTTTTTCAGTCTGACGCTGTGTTTTTTAATGTTACTTCACTGACAGACCATCATGTGTTAAATTGGCTGCTTTGCCTTTAAATCAAAATCAGTGTAAAATCTATCATGACTGAATTAATGAAATGAGAAATAACGATAACCTTCTAAGAGGCACCTACAAACAATATGAAACATTCCTGAGCTGCTGTGTGTTGCTGAACGGTTAAAGTCAGACATGAATGTCAAGTTTGATTTCTTGCCACCAATTAGATCTCTCTGTGTTGTTTTTCAAATGTCAATTAGTTTGTCGTAGCGTAAAGATGTGAAACAGGGGCTATAGCTGAAAGTAATATTCCACATCCAAATAAAACATATCTCTTTAGAAAGGTCTGAAACATCATGCTGCAGTTTTACAGAGGGTCATGTTTCTTGGCCGGCTGCAGACTTCCTGGAATGTTTCCTCACGCTCCCATGACTGGGAAGGTAGAAAAAAAAAATACTCTAAGAAAACACTGAAATGCAAACTATAAATGGCTGGTCCAGAGTCTGTACAATTTGTAGTAGATAACCCAGAGCATGCAATAAAACCCGTTCTACTTTAATGCGTTTGAAATTTTATTATTTCATTGCTGTGAGAAAGATGTTATAACCGCTGTCACATCAGAATTCCGCTCCCAACGGCTCTTAGCATTGATTTGTGGGTTGTTCTGTGTGAACAGGGAGGTCTGTCGGCGGCCCCTGCTCGTGCCGTCTCCGCTGTGAAGAACATGAACCTTCCCGAGATTCCTCGCAACATCAACATCGGAGACATCAATATCAAAGTGCCGAGCCTCTCCCCGTTCTGAGAAGCATCCCAGTCGAGCTCTGCGGGGCAAATCTGCTACCGATGGAGTGGAGACGGAGATTTCAGATACGTCCTAAAGAACCGCAGCAGCTTCCACTCCCATCCATTCCAATGTTTTCACGTGTTCAGTACGTGAGCTGTGCTTTAATGTTTCATCTCTGTTGTGTAAAAGTTACAGATCGCTCCAGTTGAAAGATTTGCACAATTATGTAAAGTTTGATTCTGTAAAGTAGCAAGAGTAATATTAATATCTGTAAATGTCCTGCTGACCTTTTTTTGTGTTTCCTTGTCCTCTTGTTGATTTCCAGAAGAGAAGTGTGTAGTGTGTGTGTGTGTGTGTGTGTGTTTGTGTTTGTGCGCCTTTCGTCCAAATCTCTGACATCCGGCACCGGTCGTTCAGCTGGAGTTTTGAAAACGTTCCCTCCTGTGTGACGTGAGTTTGTGGACTGAGTGCAGCTCGCTGTAATTGTGACCGTTTGGCATCTGTGAAGGTCTATAATTACTGAAACGCATCTTTATCTCCCGGTCCGAGCAGGTCAGGATTGGACTCCTTCACTTGACTCGCGTCACAATTTGTCGTTCCCTCTCTGTAACAATTTGTGTCTCAAACATCTTTGTGATATGAGGATAATATCATTGTTCTCCCAGATACAGGTTGTTTAACTCTAGTTTTTATGTGTTGTGATGGGATCTTGCCAACATCTGTTGAGAGAGGCAACAGACCAATGTAGACTTTTTTTATATGTATATATATAAATTGTGTTTGTGTCTTATTGGCTGTGTTTGGTGGTCTGATTGACTCAGCCATAAAGCCCGACTCTTTTGGCAGACTTTTATCATAAAATCCCGTCAAGCCTCTTCTCAAGGAAAGAAAACGTCTCGGTGTCAAAGAGCATTCCTTGCCAAGGAAATTTAATAAATGAAAATAACACCGTCCTGGCTGCGCCTTGTTGTTTTGCTGCCCCATTCACAACATTTGTGCTACATTTCAGAGCGCTGAGTCACCGAGGCTGCTGCCTGCCAGCACTCTGTGAAACTTTATTCAAAGCAGTCAGAACACTCTGTACCTCTGATCGTACGCACCGGCTGCTCAACCAGCAGCCCAGTTGGTACGGCCACATTCCTTTTCCCTCAGCCTCCCCCATCCCAATCATTTGTAGATTTTTGACACAGGGAGTCGCCCCTGTCCTACTCCCACCACATCCCTAAAAAAAAACCAAACAAAAAAAAAACAAAAACCTGTGGTTGTAGCTCTCACCAGCTCCCTCCTCCTGCCCTCCGTGCTCACAGATGCAGCCTGTGAGCTCTTCACATCAGCCAGGATCACTTCAGCTCAACTTGTGCGTCCCATGGAGACTCACATCAGGGCTTGAATTGGACGTCCAGCAACACACCGTATAGTAAGTACTCTTCTTTTGTCCTGTCTGATTTTTTTTTTTAATTCGCTCAACACGCTGCATGCCAGTTCTTTTTGTTGAACGTTCTGTTTTTCCGCTCGGCTCAATGAAGGTCCTGTTTTTGTCTCTGGAAATCTTTTTCTTATTATAGCTCTTTTTTTTTTTTTTTTTAAATACGTTTTGACATCTGTTGGGATGTTACGCTGCACATTTAATCATTTTTATTCTGTGACTAAAAAGTTTATCCTTGACTGTTTGCAAACAGTGCATGAATGCAGAATAGACATGAACACTGATATTCAGTTTTCTGATGCCATTTATGAAAGTTAACAATCAAACATGTGAGTTCCCCTCCCTCTTTCTATTTCTATTCAATTCCACTGGTTTCACTTACAGTGAAAATATATAAATTATAGTAAGCAGTGCTTGCTCAATGAAGTCTTGAAATGTATTGGAATTCCCAGGTGGGACTCTTGGCTGTGTTTTCATAGGTTGGTTTCCTTTTAATGTCAAGTTTCGTTTCTGCTGGAGGGGAACTCTGCAGCTTCTGCATCTGCTGGAGCTGATCGGTGCACCGTTGGGCCAAGGACACACTCGGCTTTGTGGAGGAACGATAATGCAAATTGTGTGTGCGTGTGCCTCCTTACCTTTGCCTTCATATTCTTAGATAAGATTAAAATAATTGATCCTGTGCTGGAAATGTGGTTGAAATAGGAAAGTGCAAAGTTTGATGGAGGTAAAAGGAAATACCCAGTTTGAGTCGTTGCTGCTGCTGCTGCCAAATAGTCCTAATTTCGTTTCATTTAATATTTTCAAATCAAATGATAACAAACACGGTGCGTTTTGAGCAGAGTCTGTTAAAATCACATTATATAAACAGAGCCAGTCCTGAAGCTCCACTGTTGTCATTTTTTATTGCGGGGAAATATGTAAATTGGGATCCCCAATATAAACATTCCCACTTACCACATTGTCCCCCTCTGGCTGTCTGCTGGCACGGGGAGAGTGCGACTGATTTGTTTGGCTCATGTTTCTTCTTATTGTGGCTGAAATAGACATCTGGAACTTTAGAAGTATTTATCTAACAGATCGACTGCTGAGTAAATAACTTCTTTATTCATCCGTATTTCACAAGATGATCGGTCTGTTTAGATTAAATGTTTATATGTGTGATGAAAAGTATATATAAATTAATAATACAATATATAAATAAAGTATAAACGTGGAGCCAATATTCACTGATTATTTAAAATGTAGTAAAGAACTTGAATATATCTGCAAAAACCAAAGAAAATAATCCAGGCTGATGACAGACTGCTCTCTGACAGACAATAGGTTTTATCTACATTTGCATTTAAATGTTACATGAGTTATCTGTATTTCCTGGAAGTAACCAGTTCCATAAACTGACATTTTGGTTATTTCATTTTATGTTTCCAAATGAATAAATAATGCAGCTCCATCAGTTAAAACACCTGATCAACTCAGCAGCTGATATTTTAGCTCCTGTCTCTGTGACTTTGTTGTGAAAAAAAAAAAACAACTGTAAATCACACACTTAATGCACAAAGTGGTTAATTGGTTGATTACATTCACTTCTTATAGAAATATGAATGAAGATGAGCTCAAATTAAATTTACACTCCAAAACTCTCCAAATTCAATTTTGATGGAAAACATGAACAATCTTTGTCAGGATTATTTTAAAGATCCTCTCTACACGTTTGTGTCTCTTCTTGTGGGATCACAGTTTGCTGCCTGATCTGAAACCTTAAAGTAGTTTAAAAAAGTAACAGCTATTCTTATTTGGTGTGTAAAAATACTCAGTATATTATTGGAGCGCCTCACTTCGTTCTCAGGAACCGATTATTTCATCTTTTCAGTCGCAGCAGAGTTTGTTTAAGACTGAAAAGAGATCGTAGAGTCCCGTCCTGTCTGTGTGGTCTTCGGTCTGCAGGACTGAATCAGGTGCAGATGAATCTTTTCCAGATGTTCTGTACGTCAGGGTGTCGAGTTCATGTGGCAGAAACTCTGCTTTCATTTTTCTACGAGTGTGCCTGAGGGGCCAATCGATCTTTTCAGCTCGGGTGTCTTTCTTCCAATCAATAAAATGGTAGATATCCCTGATAAAGTGCACTTTATTACCAGCTGCACTAGATTTGTTCTATGAAACAAGTTGATCATTTTTTGACGTCCTAACCCAAATAACAGGCTGAAACATCAACATTTGCTTTAATAAGAAGTCACATTTCTTGTATAGACTATAAAAAAAAAAAGAAGTTTTTATCGACCGAATGAAGTTAATGGACAGGAATTCATTTAGCAGGAGGTAACTAAGGATTGATTCAAAATTTGGGTTCCTGTGACTGAAGACACCTTCAGCTGTGGTCAAGTGTAAAAGTGCTGCCGTTGCAGCGTCGGTTAGAGAGAGATAGATCATCTTAGTTATTCTTAATCTGCGGTGGGCGTGTGAATGGAAGATAAACTCCCACGAGGTGTTCACTGATGAACAAACACCATTTGTTACATAAATTGCTTTATTGATGAAGAATCCATGAATTTATTAATGGTCTGATTCACACTGATAAATAAAATAACAAAATAAATAAACAGTCAATGTAGGTGCTCCATATCTTCATCCTACAGTCTGTTGTAGTTTTAAGCAGATCCTCAAACACTGATCAACTTCTAACCACAATTTATTTATCAGCAACTCATCATGTTTATTAGAAAGTCAAAATCATCATTTATGACAGAACTATTTATTAAATAGAAAATCCGTATTAAACGAACACAAGTTTGAAATTGTGAATGCTGCTGAATTACTGATAGGAAACAGGAACTGGAGACTTTCAACCTTCACCAGAAGATAAAATGTGCTCATGTGTTGTGGAAATGTGAAGAATATGTGACTTCATTCAAGGTTCAGTGTCAAGAATGAACTTTCACACCCGACGATAAACTTTTCTCACAACACGAGCGTCCTGCTGGAAAAGAAGAGTCACTGCTGTTTATTTACAGTATTATCCGTCAGCTGGGAGGATATTCTTAAATGATCTCATAGAAATGATTTCTGATGTAGAAGATTAAAACATGTCTATTAATCCGTGAACACCTGACAAACAAACCTGCCGACATCACTGTGGGAGTTGTGTCATGTACAGCACGATGATTAGACAGCGATGTTGTCAGAGGAAACATCTGCACGCGGTCTCAGATAGGAAGGAAAGAATGGATGTGTTCGTGAAAATAAAATGGAACGGCACAGTCAGGAGTTTTGTGTGACAGATGACCTAAGCTGCCACATTATGTCATGAGTTTTCTGACATTTATCGTGTGCAGCTTCTGAGAATGTGAGCAGGAAAAAAATTCTTGCTCTGACCCGCTGTTAAACCCAGAAGAATTATTTCACTTCAGAACAAAGAGCCTTTGTTGGTTCAAATGTTTGGTAACTCTGAGCTGATTTCAGAGCAAAGGTTTCTTTCATTGAAAATAAATTCCAAACACCCCGAGTTGAAATGGAAGGCAGCACCAACAGATTGTCCATTACAGGATTAAGAGATATAATTTTATTGACTTTTTGTTCCAACCTTCATTACTATCAACATTTACAGTCAATCACACGTGAGTCTCAACTGCATAAAATCTTGCTTATCAATTAAATTACTCATATAAAACTGCACTTTGACTTTTGGTATCATCAAAATGTTCTCTCCTGTGAAGAAGTGATACCCGACAAGACAGAAAGGTTGAAGACGGCGAAATGGAAACTGCTGCTGCTCAGAAATAAATCAGACAGACTCATTTTAAAAAGGAGAAGAAAACAGTAATACCAAAACAATAACCCCGAGCATGAGAAGATAAAAAGAGCAATAACAGAAGGGACTTGGGCTTTTGACCTGGTAGTGCAAATACAAATCAGCTTTCAGTGTGCTGCAGGTGCTGCAGTGAAAAAACACAAATAATCTTTCTGCTTTTTACTTTGAAAGCAGCAGTTAGTGAATGTTAGGCAAGCAGCTCTCAGCACAACATGATGCTCCTCTAAAGCTGGAGTCGTGACAGAGACACCGAGGAGTTAGCAAGAAATGTTCTGGAAACAATCTCAGCTCAGTTTAGTGCCCAGTTTGGTAAAGTCACACAAAGATTAGAGGCAAGCTTTGCAAAAAAAAAAAAAAAAAAAAAAGTACCTTTCCTTTTTATTTTGATTTCAGACTAATAGCTTCTTCAGTGTGTGATCAGATTTTCTATGAAAGAGTCTGTTGGTTTTGGCCACAAATACCCGACCTTGTTCTTTTCTTTTTTTTTTCTGAACTGGACTGAAGATTGTAAATCTCTTCAGTGTCAGGCCTGCTCCATCGTGGAGGCTAAAGTTGGCCCCAAACTTCATCCTCCTTCTGTCCGAGGAGCTAAAAGTCGCCCTTCCAACGTGATTGCCGTGGCAACACTTTATATTTATTTCATCTTTACTCCATCAATGTCAGAATTGATCTTCATTTGTGTTTAAACAGCCACAAAACTCTTTCCCTTTTCAGAGTCCGTCTGCTTCCAGCATGAATAACAAACATGTTTAACGCCAACAGCTCCCCGACTTTAATCATTCTCCTGTTTCTGTTTCTCTTCAGGTTTCTGAAAATGTCTTTACTGCCATGTTAATCGCTCATCTATGAACCGAGGAGGGACGAGTACTGCTGTGCTGGACAAAAACAGACTGAGAGCCGTCAGAGTCCGGCTGAGCTCCTGAGTCCGACATGGGGAAAGTCTACTACATCAGCAGGAACGTGGGGCTCTGCATGCTTGTGCTGGCGGCCAGCGCGTTGGCCACCATCATCGGTCTGTCCGTCGCCTACAACAAGGAAAGAGCCAAGAACCAGGGGAGGCCCGCGGACGGAGGGACGGACGGCACCGGCTCGCCCCCCACCGCCACCACTCCCTCTGCAGCCAGGGAGGCCTGGGACTCCTACAGACTCCCACAATCCCTCATTCCGGTCTCCTACAATGTGACCCTGTGGCCCCGGCTGGAGCCCAATGCGGACGGCCTGTACGTCTTCACCGGACGTTCGGCCGTGGTTTTCCGGTGTGTGAAGGAAACCGACCTCATCATCATCCACTCCAACAAGCTGAACCTCACCAGCTTCCAAGGCCACCACGCCAAACTGAGCGGGGTGGGTGGCGTCCGCGTCCCCGCCATACAGAAGTCTTGGCTCGTGGTGAAGACGGAGTATCTGGTTCTCCAGCTGCAGGGCGGGCTGACGGTGGGAGCGAGCTACATGCTTTCCACCGAATTTCAGGGCGAGCTGGCCGACGACCTTGAAGGCTTCTACAGGAGCGAATACGTCGAGGATGGCGTGAAGAAGTAAGAGCTGACAGAACTTCTGCTCCTGACAGCCAAAAAGTAGATTTTCACGGTTTCAGTGTTTTTCTCTTAGTGGGACTTCTGATCATTTCACTTGTACGTCGTGTTAATGTTTAACTGAAACGTTTTGCAGAGTTGTTGCTACCTCGCAGATGCAAGCTACCTACGCCAGGAAAGCCTTCCCTTGCTTTGACGAGCCGGCCATGAAAGCTGTCTTCAACATCGTCATCATCCACCGTCGAGGCACCGTGGCTCTGTCCAACGGCAGGGAAATCGGTCCGTCTTCTACCGAATCCTTGTCCTTTTTTTGTTGTATTTGTCATATTTTGTTTGCTTACTTCAGCAAACTGTGATGAGACAGTTTGATTGTAAATAATTAATCAGTTGACAACATGTCAGCAAAAAATCAGCACCTCGAAGCAGTTAATACTAACGAGAGTAAAGCTGCTCCCTTCCTGTGCAGATTCTTCGGACTCTGTCCTCGATGGGATTCCTGTCAGAGTTACTACGTTTGAGCCCACACAGAGGATGTCCACCTACCTGTTGGCCTTCATCGTCAGCGACTTTGTCAGCATCGAGTCCGTTCAGAACCACCTATCGGTGAGAAATTCACTGCTTGTGTCTCTGAAGAGGTCCAAAGGTCAGAGGTCATGCCATCCATCTCACCGGATGTTCCTCTGATGGCAGGAAGTTAAATAGCTAAGATGTTATGATTGTTAAAAGATTTTTAAAAAATCTTTGCAGATCCGAATCTGGGCTCGAAAAAAAGCCATCGACGACAAGCAGGGTGACTACGCTCGTAACGTCACCGGGCCGATCCTGCAGTTCTACGAGAAATACTACAACGCGTCATACCCGCTCTCCAAGTCAGGTAGGCCGACGCCACATCTTCCTGTTTCTCATCGCCCAACATTCAGTCTGGACATTTGGAAAGAAATCATTCCACGACTCTATAAGCCAGTGTTAAGACGTCAAAGGTTTGACCTATTTATGGTGAGGTATAGAAAGTTTAAAGATCGATGTCCCGAGAAGGGCACTGATGTTTGTAACTGTCTTTGTGATTCATCCTCTGAGGACCATGACTGTCTGATCAAACACAACTGTGGCCAAAAAGTGGACACAAAGACAGCTTTGGTGGTTTGTCTTTGAATTTCTCGTCCGGTCCTCTCTAGATCAAATCGCTCTGCCTGACTTCAACGCCGGCGCGATGGAGAACTGGGGTCTGGTCACGTACAGGGAGACGGCGCTGCTCTACGACCCCGTCGAGTCTTCCACCGGAAACAAAGAGAGAGTGACAACCGTCATCTCCCACGAACTCGCGCACATGGTGGGCCGTCACGCTTCAGTCCCCGTTTTAGTAATCATGAGAAATAGAAAAATGCACAGCAGTAAATCATGACAGAGGTTGGGCTGCGTCACAGTGATGCTGTAAATAAAAGTAGCCGGAGCGCTGAACCTCCCTTTGCATACTGAAAGATGACGGATCACCACCCGGGGAACGAATGAACCCAGCTCACTGTTAGATGCATTTAAAACCTGCCACCATTATGGATGTGAAATGCTGCGGGTTGGAATTTCTTAAACCCCGACTGATTTGGTTTTTGTGTTTCTTGGATGTGGACTTGAGTGGGAATGTTGGCCAAAAGCTTCGTGCAGTGTCACAGACGGTGTTTGTGGGAAGATTAGTTTCCTGAGAATGTGCTGAAGAATGACAGTGTTTTGTTTTATTCACTGTGTGGTTTTTTTTAGTGGTTTGGGAACCTGGTGACTCTTCGTTGGTGGAACGACCTGTGGTTGAATGAGGGCTTTGCATCTTACGTGGAATACCTGGGAGCCGACTACGCCGAGCCCAGCTGGAACATTGTAAGAGTCGTTCTTGTGCCCTCAGAGATGAGGAGCGTCTTGTGACCTCTTCGTAAAAGATGTGCGGTTACGCTTCACGGATTAACGACCTCTCACAAACGCGAAGCTTGTGCTTACTCACCTCTCTGCTCGGCCGCAGAAGGACCAAATCATTCTGTATGACGTGCACAAGGTGTTTGCCATGGACGCCCTGGCCTCCTCACACCCGCTGTCCCGCAGAGAGGAGGAGGTCAACGAGCCGGCTCAGATCAGCGAGATGTTCAACACCATCTCCTACAGCAAGGTGTGTCGCTCTCACAGCATTTCACAGCATTTATCTGAAGATAAAGATCAATTCTTCTGAACAAAAACACCTCTGTAGTCGAAAAACGTCTTCTGCTTCTGCTGCATCCTGGATCTTTGGTCAACATTTAGTTTTGATATTTTCTTTAGATTGAATGTGAGAAATCCAAACTAACCATATTGTGGTGGTTTGTGCGTTTGTTGTGTCAGGGAGCGGCCGTGCTCAGGATGCTGTCAGACTTTCTCACTGAGCCTGTGTTTGCCAGAGGACTCAGTGTGAGTATCAGCCCTGTTATTGTGTCTCATGCCTTAATTACCCCTGTGTGTGTGTGTATGTGTTTGTGAGTGAGTGTGCGTTTGTGTCACCGGCGGTCAGACAAATCATAGCAGAATGTTTTTGTTTTTAGACTTAGAATTTGATTCCTTTTTAATGAAAGTTTCCTGTAACGAGCTGCGGCTCCTCGTCTCCTCAGTCTTACCTGAACAGGTTTGCTTTCGATAACACGGTGTACACAGACCTGTGGGACCACCTCCAACAGGTCAGCTCTGACACACAACATCAGCACATGTGCTTTCCTTGGCTCCGGGGGCTTCCTGTGAATTCCTGCTCTTTGTTTTCAGGCTGTGGATAACACACCAGATGTTCATATACCGCACAGTGTCAATGACATCATGAACCGCTGGACGCTCCAGATGGGCTTTCCAGTGGTCTCTATTGACACCAGGACAGGAAGTATCACTCAGAAACACTTCCTGTTGGATCCAGACTCGGTAGTGGACAGGCCGTCTCAGTTCAAGTAGGAATCAGTTTAACTTTTCCTGTAAGTTCCCATAAGACCAAAACTGACCAGAATGATTCCTCCGTCTAGTGTCACGCTTTTGTAGAAACATACAAACAGAAAAGCTGTTTGTTCTGGATCACAGTTACTTTAACAAAACTAAAAAAACGTTTTTAACCTCAAAGTGGCACAAAGGAAAACACGTTCCAGTAAATCCACCACCGTGTTTTCATTCACCGACACAAACTGTTTATCAGTTTCATAACAATCTGAAAATGTATTTACGCTGCTCGTGAATAAATGTGGTGATTTGAGCCGATCGGCCGATTCCCTTATGATGACACCCCACATCCTGGCAGGTGCACCTTTAACCTTTAACCTGGCTTTAACAGTGAATGGGAGAGGACACTCCGGCTGGTTTATTGCACTTTCATCCAAAACACCTTGTGTCCGCCTTTTATAGAAATGTTTTATGGCCCTCGTGCGGTACGGCTTTGAGCTAAACGCTAACGTGGGTTAGATACCATGAAGACAACGATAATATCAGAATATTAGAGCTAAACAGGTGTAATGTTTCCCAGGTTCACCACCTTTATTTAGCGTGGTAGCATGTCGGTGTCATTCGGGGTCAGTGTGCCGAGCAGATTTGATGGAAATGTGTTTCTGTGCAGCTACGTTTGGTTTGTCCCCATTAAATGGATAAAGACGGGGGAGGAACAGCAGCAGCACTGGCTCCTTCAGAAGACCGGTACGATCACAGTTACACCCATCAAACACAAAGGCCGACCTCTCCAGTCCAAACATGAACTGGATAATCAGATAATTTTACTTTGCTGTCTCACTTACAGGAAATCTTTCCCGCCTGAAGCCATAACGCTGTAGAATAATTCAGTTCAGAGTGCCTGTTTTATCACCTTCAGAGTTTATTCTGTCTTTGGGTTGTTTATCTCATTATATTTTAAATTTACTCCCTTTACCCTGAGTTTGTTTTTGCACCTACTTTTATATTGTACAGATATTCTGCACTTTTTTTTGTATTCAGTGTGTCTTAATGGGATCAACAACGTAAGTCTGTCTTATATTTTCTGATCAGACACCAACAGCAGGATGAGAGTGTCAGGAACTGACTGGTTGCTGGCAAACACCAACGTCTCTGGATACTTCCGCGTCAACTACGACCTTGACAACTGGAACCGCCTCCTTTCTTTGCTCGACTCCCACCATCAGGTTAGTCACACGTCTGATGTTTTTGAGACAAGCGGCAGAAGGCTGAGACTTGCCCGATCTGTTCTGTTCTTCACGAAAATGAAGTTGATTCACGTTTACAACTTAAAAGTGGATGAAGTACGACAGTGATTCACGCTGGGTGAGCGTGTCTGACCTAACAGGCAACAACACTAATTTTTGGTGAAGTCATCCGTGTTGGGCCTGTTTGTTTGGGAAAGGGAAACTGGACTCCCGTCTCTCCAGAGATCTGCACAGAAATTCTCTGGATTCTCTTAATCCTGAGTGAGGTGGCAGGAAAAGCACAGCATCCTTCACTCCACCACTTCCTACCAGCACCACCTGCTTCCTTTTCCTCTGTCCATCCTTCTGCATCCTCTCTGTCCTTTATATTCCCTGCGGTGTAGCACTGCCCTCCCTGCCACACAAAGACCCCTTTTTCACTCAATAAAGATCAACAAACTAGCTTCCAGGGAGGGCTGCTGATGGTCACACACGCACTGAAATAATAAAATATTTAGCTGCAAGATTAAAAGTGCATCAATCTCAAAAATTTGACACAGCTTGTGGTGTTAAACTATAAAGATAAAGATTGTAGAATTTGGTAATTTTTTCCATTTCATGCACAAATAGTGATGAAAAATAAATGATGCCATCCCTCCGAACAAAAAAAAAACTTTCCTGTTCCTCATGTTCCTGGTTTCCTTGTTCAGATGGCCCTCAGATGGAACTTTAGCCCGGTAAATAATAAAAAAAAAGGACCAAAATGGACAATGACTGTATGAGGAGAGAATAAAACGAAGTCATGAAAGAAGTGTTCTGTTTGCTTTCTTTCAGGCTTTACCAGTTATCAACAGAGCGCAGATCATCGATGATGCCTTCAACCTGGCGCGGTAAACAGTAATAAGACATAAACACCTCAGACGTTGTGTGTCTGCCGTGAATGTGACCGATTTGTTTCCTCGGTGCAGCGCTAAAATAATCGACACAACGTTAGCCCTGGCAACGACCAAATACCTGTCCAAGGAGAGAGACTACATCCCCTGGGAGTCAGCGCTGAGAAACCTCAACTACTACATCCTCATGTTTGACCGCACTGAGGTCTACGGAGCTCTACAAGTCAGTGCCTCCAGTTATCAGTCGTCTGCTGCTGATGGAATAAGCATTATTAAACAATCATTGATCTTTCTTTTTTTTAGGCGTACTTCAAGAAACAAATAGAACCCCTTTTTGAACACTTTAGGACGATCACAATGAACTGGACCAAAGTGCCGACGGGACACACGGACCAGTAAGAGTCATCATCACATTTGGAGGTCTTTGTTCAACATTGCAGTTTTTCACGGTTTTCTCGATCACTCGTGTTGCCAGATATAATCAGATCAATGCTGTTGGGGTGGCCTGTGCGGTGAATGTTGGGGGCTGCAGAGAGTTGATCAAAAGCTGGTACAGGCGGTGGATGGAAAGTCCAAGTCACAACCCGTGAGTTGTTTTTAAAGTTTCACAATCGCACACATTTCCCTGTTGGACTGTTTCTTGCCAGTCGTTTGTCTTCAATTTCTGGCCAACTCTATTTTTTAATGTGATCAGGATCCATTCCAACTTGAAAAGCACAGTTTACTGCCATGCCATCGCCTTCGGGGGGGTGGAGGAGTGGGACTTTGCCTGGACGATGTTCAGGAACGCCACCTTGGCGTCTGAAGCCTCCAGGCTCAGATCAGCGATGGCCTGCACCAAGACGCCGTGGCTCCTGAACAGGTACGTTTTGTCTTCCTATACATGGAATATCCCACTTTAAGGTCTCCTCCAAATGAGGAATAACAAAGTGCAGATTGTTTATTCTGCCATCCAGATGACGAGTTGCTGTTTTCATCTGAAATGATTCAAAATGAGGCTTCTGAAAAGGATCCAGTTTGGCCACAAGTATCACAGAATAATGACACTAAATAAACCGGCGCTGTGGAAAGTTTGCCTCCTCCCCGCTGGCAGTGAGAGCATTTACTCAGACACAGATACCTTTCCACTGTTCCATAACAATAATTCATTATTCAACTTGTTTTAGAGCAGGAAGGTGGGATCCGTCCGTCCCCCACTGCAGGAAAACCGTCGATCTTTCCTTCTCTGGACGCAGTTTGTTTTTTTTGTTTTTTTATCTGGATCAGAAACTCTTCTCTGAGGTTTCAGGCTCAGGCCTCACCCTAATCCTGGCTGCTGTGTCCTTCTCTGTCTCCGTCGCTGCAGTCATGGCCTGTAAATATGTAAATACACCAGGAGGCAGGAGGCACCAGGAGACAGACTCCTGTATGTTGTAACGTGTCTCCAAAGCAGCACAGTACAGTCGGCACTGATTGGCTGAATTGGTTTGAATGCAGCAAACATTTATCTATATTTAAAAGTCTCACAGTCACCCGCCTGATCAGAAAAGTCACAAAGTCGATGAATCTTCATCGGAGACTCTGACTTTAATTATTTGAGTGAAACTGTGCTGCTGATTAATTAAAGTTTACATTTGTAAAAGTGAGAATTTGTCACAAAGCCCTTAAAGCTCGGCCTTGTGCTATTCATGCCAATTATTCTAATAATCCTTCACATGTCGGCCATAAGCAGCAGCGAGTGTGTGTTTGTGTGTCTGTGTGTGACAATAAAATGAATATTTTCTCTTCACAAAGCAGCATCGCCTCAAACCACAATTTAGAACTCAAACACGCATTAAATTTTTCATCTAAATGAAATGTACTGAATTCAAATTTTGGAAATAATTTAGTTGTAAATGGAAAACACGTCTGTATGTTTTGGTTGAGCCAGGTATCTGGACTACACCTTAGACCCAACTAAGATCCGGAAGCAAGACGCCACCTCCACCATCCAGTACATCGCAGCGAACGTGGTGGGGATGCCTCTGGCCTGGAACTTCGTCCGAGCAGAATGGAGCTACATCTTCCAGCAGTAAGAGCTTTGGGGACGGGGGGCATGAGGCATGAAGAGCGTGTTTCAGATTTTCCAGTTTTCCATGTTGATGTTCATCGTGGTGAACAGAATTATATGTGCGATGAGCTCATCGTCCCTCTCTTTGTTTTAGATACGGTAGAGGATCATTTTCCTTCGCTAATCTCATCAACGGAATCACAAAGAGATTCTCTACAGAGTTTGAGCTACAGGAGGTTCGTACTGACATATTCACTGAATATCCCTTCAGGCTAACAGAGGAAAAAAAGGACGAAAAGACAAATGTGTGTCTGTTTCTCTCTCCAGCTGAAGAAATTCAAAGAAGACAACCTCCAGGTGGGCTTCGGCTCGGCCACCTTGGCTCTGGAACAGGCCATCGAAAAGACCACAGCCAACATCAAATGGGTGACGGAGAACAAAGCCGACGTGCTGCGGTGGTTAACGGAGGAGTCCACCTTCAGGGAAACTTAACAGCCTCTCCTTATAATCATCAGGAACAACGAGAAGAACGGCGTCTTTTGGAAAGACAAAAGATGATCCGTTTATCAGCCTTGTAGCAATAAGTCACCTGTAGCTGTCATTTTACTGCAGTGTCATTTATCCTTACTGAAAGAATTACTTAATTTATGTTTTTTTAATCGACTTCACTTTATAAGTCGCTGCTTCCATCGATATATGCTGTGTATTTAACATGAAACTTCTTACTGTACTTCAAAGGAACAGTTTTAAATAAAGTTGTGTGTCTGTAGACCGCATGTGTGATGACTGCAACGTTTTCCTGTTTGCTCAGCAGTTTTGTTCCCGTCTGGCAGAAGCACATTTCCTGAATCTTCCTCCGTGTTTAGTCTCTTCTCAGCTCTTTTGTTTTTACGTTGAGAGTCACTTTGCATTTCAAAGGGAGAGATTTTTGTAAAAAGTGTTTTGGGAAAATGACTCAAGTGTCGCGATGATTCGTCAGGATAACAGAAAACTTGACTCATCTTCCACGTGATTTCCTGCCGCAGCAGAACTTTTCCCTGAGCTGTGTTCAAAGTCAGCGTTTGAAAACTGAATTAAAATTTGTCTGTAAAAAGGGAAACATTGAAAGCCTGACTGTTTATTTCTGCGTAGGTGTGTGTTCACTACTTTACCTTCAGCCCAGAGCCAAAGCCTCGCCGTTCAAAGTGATGTTGAGTCATTCACGGGTCAAAGCGATAGCGCGAGCTGATACGAGGTTTTACTGACCTTTTATGACCCGTGTAAAGTTGGAAATAACAGTAAGGATGAAGGGACGCTGGCACTCACTGATCCTACATGGTAAAGTTCATTTAAAGCCTGTAAAAATAACCCTGTTTATCATAGTTTATCTGTCGTTATTACATCAGGACACATCAGAGTCCAAAAATGTAAAAAAAAAACCAACAACAACACATGACAAAACTGTTCTGAAGTTCTCCGTGTTGTGATTCCACATGTCGACAGTCAGACATCAGCGTGATCTGTATTCGTGCCTCCTCATTACTGCCGTGATCAGTCTCTGTCGTGTGGAGATGATCGGCCGTTTTTTGGAAATTTTCCTGCTGAGAGATTATGAACTAATAAACTAACACAATGTCATCATGTGTGACATGACACGGAAACATCCGTCCATCCTTCATCTACACCACCTGTCCTTTGTCTCAGCAGACATCAGGGGAATTTGGTGACGGAAAGAAAAATGTGATCGTGTGTGTGTTCCTATGTACCTTGAAATCGACATGATACTGAATGTATCCTAGCCTGAAACCTAAAGAGTTAAGTGCAGGAGTCTGTCTCTCAGGACAAAGACGCATTCTCCCTCCATCGCTGAATGAGCAACATGGTGACCTCCAGTGATAGCAGGTGAATGGCTGGGCCTTCGTCCAGAGTAAGGAGGCACCGTGGCCTTGGGAGTTATCTGTTCCCAGAAGTGGGATGCAATTCTGTGAGCTTCTGTCCAGGGTTTGGATTAAGAGACGCTGACTTCAGGAGAATCCGTGTTGGAGCGGTAATTTCCTCCACACGTGGAGAAAAACAAGCTTTCACGCTCTCACTTTGTAATTTAGAGTCCCCGTTTGACCTAAAGGTGATTTGGACCTCCGCCTCCACACGGAAAGGCCCCGGGGCCATCACACAAGCTCTTAAAATAATAATCGCTAAACTGAGACGCTGCTTCTGTGAGAGTCCCAGAGAGTCCCATTACACAATTACAGTTATTAATCCAATCAGGCTCCGGCGCCATTCAAAAGACCCGCAGGTTCTTCTTTCAGACATGGCAGAGCGCCTTTGTGGTTGTGTAATGTCATCTTTCATCTTTTTCTTTTATACTGTATCGTCTGGGAAAATGACTCCGGTGACATCATCCGGTTATTTCCACAGAGGATTTACCTCGGGTGGCGTTCCGTCCCCTCGTATTCCCAGTAATACATCCGGATCACTTTCACATCACGGCAGGGAATCGTACAGATTTCCAACAAAGAGCAGAAAACATATTTTGTTCCACTTAATGGAAACTTTTTCTACATGATTTCACTTCAGGCCTGTGACTGACTCTTCTCCTGAAGAAAGGATAAAACATGGTATGACACGTAGTGAGTGTTTTTAGAGCACGGCTGTAATGTCATCTTTGCATTTCCAGTATTCAGGATCAAAAGACGGAATTCACAGTCAAGACAAGACCCATCACATTGTTTCTGCACTTCTGATTAATTATGTGGTCGAGGATTGAGCAACAACACCCCGCGTCATTTTAACGACTCAGCCCAGGTCTTCTGGGGGAGTTACCCATTTTGTGTGAACTGGAGTAGAAGTGCGATTAATCTTTGTCAACAAACTGAAGCTCAGTTCCAACACATGTTGAGGTGACGGCTCTGCTGCTGCCCTCGGTGCAGGCGGACAGGTGGAGGTCAAGTGTGGCAGAAAACTCTGCTTTTAAAAATAATAATCCATGATCTGCTGCTGAGACAAAACCAGAAGTAAGGTGAGAAAAAAAGGTTTGCTGCCGTCACATCTTACAGTGATCTTGTGTTTGTGCGTCGGGTGTGTACATTTTTTTAGTGTGTGTTTTGGGGGTTTTTTGGCTTTTCTCAGGTATTCAGACTGAAAATTGACAAACTGTAAGGGTGCTGCCGTGCTGACGTCAGAGTCAGATAATTAAATATGATACAGGAAGCCCGGACTGAAAAATGGACCCTTGAATTCGATCCTGATTTTCATAGTTCTCGGATCAGGAGACGGGACTTTAGGCCTACACAGCAATGAGCATTTTATCCTTTTTCTCTACAGCTGGTGAGCTAGAATGACTCTGTCAGATTCACTAAATCCAAGCATGTAAGAGTGACTCTTTATTTTCTTCCATGCTGAAACAGACTGGTTGAGCTGTGCAGGTGTGGGATCAATATCTATCTCATTTAGACAACAGAACTCAGCTGAGCGCCGTTACGTCTGCTTTGCTTCATCTTAAATAAAAACAGCTGACGTTGTCAGGAAGATGTTTTCGTGGAGGTGAACGCCCCGTGAGCCTCAACTGAAGCAAATTTATGTTTCTCTAAACATCTGAGGGGTTCGTTTCACTATGCAATTACACCGCTGGACAGCCAGATACTTATACACTTCACATTCAAAAAATTCTGCACACACACACACACACAGGGCTGTACTTTATCTCCACCACCACATAATTTACAGCAGTGAATAAACAGAGACAACACAGGCTGACTTGTGAAGGGAGCCATTCTTCAGAGTCATTCTGCAGGTATAAAGTTCACAGATGAGGCACAACTTGCTCTTATCTCTCAAAACTTTTTACAACTCATTGTTTTTGACTTTCAGCTGTTTTTCTCCGCCCAGGAGATCAACCATTAACTCCCGGCTAATTCCATCAAGGCAGGACATAAATAGCTGGTCGGTTCCTCCCTTCTGTCTTCTTCTCCTCCGGCAGAGACATGGGTAAAGGCATCTACATCAGCAAACCGGTGGCAGCAGCCTGTGTGGTTTTAGCCGTCGGCGCTGTGGCCACCATCATAGCTCTGTCTGCGGTCTATAGTCAGGAGAAGTCCAAGAATCAAGTCACATCTGTATCCACCGCCATCCCCGATGTCACCACCAACAGTTCCTCCAGTACCCCCCTTCCCTCCACCACGCCGTCCGTCCCTTCGGAGCCCTGGCAGCTCTACAGACTCCCAGACTCCCTCGCTCCGATCTCCTACAACGTGACTCTGTGGCCTCGGCTGAAGCCCAACGCACAAAAGCTCTACATCTTCACCGGACACTCCACAGTGGTCTTCAGGTGCGATAAGGATACCGACCTGATCCTCATCCACTCCAACAAGTTGAACCTCACCACCTTCGAAGGACACCACGTCAAGCTGAAGGGCCTGAGCGGAGCCGGCGCCCCCACGCTGAGGAAAACCTGGCTGGAGGCTCCCACCCAGTACCTGGTGGTCCAGCTCAACGGCCCGCTGAAGGCCGGCAGCACGTACGAGCTCTTCACCGACTTCGTCGGAGAGCTGGCCGACGACCTGGGAGGATTCTACAGGAGTGAATATCTTGAAAACGGGGTGAAAAAGTATGATGCTCTTTTACATCTTAATTATCAATTCCTTTGAGTTTCAGTTTAGTTTCGAAAACCCTGCGTTCAAATCAGACCGTAGAAGTTTGTTATATATGAACTCAACTTATCTTAACTGGAAACAGGTGAAACAGCTGAAGGTGAGCACAATAAATATCTCCGTTTTTGCCAGTTTACAGATTTGTGTGCCAAACTGAGCTGAACGTTCTGACACATATTTCAGTCCAGAATACAAAACCTGTCTGTGAGAAACACTAAAATGGAAGAACGTTAAATAAGAGACGGTGGAGGAAAAGTTGTGAATTATGGTCACTCTGGTTTCGGGGAAAAATCATCCCGGCAAACAGAAATGCAAAAACACAAAAACCCGCCGGTGACATTTCAACCTGCTGTGACACAAATCACAAATTTAGGAGCTCAGAAAAATGAGAATACATGGATGATATGTAAATCTGAGGTTGGTTTGAAACATCTCGTCTTCACCTGAGCGTCTGTTTTTGGCAGAGTGATCGCCACGACTCAAATGCAGCCGACAGATGCGAGGAAGGCCTTCCCCTGCTTCGACGAGCCCGCCATGAAAGCCGTCTTCCATGTGACCATCGTTCACCCCGTGGACACCATCGCTCTGTCCAACTCCATGAGCCACGGTAACTTCTTCATCAACACACTTTCAAATGACGCACATACAAATGTTAAAGTCCCTGTTGGACACACAACATGAGCCTTTTGCTCCACATTTCCTCATTTGGAATAAATCTGCTGCTCTTCGTTCCCACACAGATCCGGTCAACGTCACCATCGAAGGCCAGCATTTAACCTGGACCAGTTTTGAGCCCACAGAGATCATGTCAACGTACCTGCTGGCCTTTGTTGTGTGTGACTTTGGCTACATTGGGACGAAACCAGGAGCAGAAATTTTGGTAAATATTTATTTTATGTTACTGTCAGAGCCACACAGATGAACCTCTGCTCCACCCACAGCTTCAGGAACAGTAACAGTAGATCTGAGTGTTGGTGTTTTTCAGTGTATTATTCATTAAGAACATAAACCAACACATTTCAAACCAGCAGGTTGTCGATGAAATCCTCCTCACTGGCGCACTCTGCTGGACTCAGATGGTCCACCATCCGTTTTTCTGCCCTCCTAACAGACCCCTGTTCTTGTCTAGATCAGGATTTGGGCTCGAAAGCAGGCCATCGCAGAGGGCCAAGGAGACTACGCCCTCAATAAGACGGGACCCATACTGAAGTTCTTTGAGGACTACTACAACATTTCTTACCCCCTGACGAAATCAGGTAGGAACCTGAACCCCCCCCCCCCCCCCCCCTTCCACTTTTCACTTCACATATAAAGACCAATTTTAAAGCTCTGTCATCATTTCAGATCAGATTGCTCTCCCTGACTTCAGTGCGGGGGCCATGGAGAACTGGGGCCTGATCACCTACAGAGAGACCGCCCTCTTATATAATCCTGAAGTGTCGTCCAACGGAGACAAGGAGTGGGTGGCCACCGTCATCTCCCATGAGCTCGCTCACATGGTATCACCTTGAACACCCCAGTGGTGCCCCCACCCCCCACCCCCGCCTTAAAAACCAGTTAAATCTCTGATGGTAACTGTGTTTAGCTTTGAAATGTCTCTCCCACTAAAATGAAGTGGTGTCCTCTCAGTGGTTCGGGAACTTGGTGACCACGAGGTGGTGGAACGACTTGTGGCTCAACGAGGGATTTGCCACCTACGTGTCTTATCTCGGTGCCAACAAAGCTGAACCAGAATGGAACGTGGTGGGCTTTCGTTTTCGATTCAACGCAACACAAAACTAGTTTAACGTCCGATACGCAGAAAGACAAAAACTTTTCTGTGTGTTTTTTCAGAAAGATTTAATCGTTCTGAACGAGATCATCGGTGTGATGGGTGTGGACGCTTTGGCCTCCTCCCATCCTCTGTCGTCCAAAGAGGCGGACATCCAGAAGCCAGAAGACATCAGCCAACTGTTTGACTCCATCACCTACAACAAGGTTGAGTCTATGAATCACCAAGTGTTGACCCTGATCTGTCTCACCTTCATATTGATCCTGGACAGAATAAAACCACCACAGGATCTCAGATCCTCGTCGACGGCTCGCGGTCATTTGGTGCCATCTGAACCGCGGCTCTCTGTTTTCTGTTTCAGGGCGCCGCCGTCCTCAGGATGCTCTCAGAGTTCATCACCGAGTCCGTCTTCTCCAAAGGACTCCATGTGAGTGCAATCTGCAGTTCATTTATTTTGTTCGCCACATCAGCACGGCCACGATATGAAAAAATGTTTATTATCTCTCTGCAGACCTACTTAGAGGAGTTCAAGTATAATAACACAGTCTACACAGACCTGTGGAGACACCTGCAGATGGTGAGTGAGCTCCGTCACCAGGACTCCTCCGTTTAACTCTATATATCTGATTTATACATTCACATTATCCCAAAATCTCACTTTAAAGTTCCACTAATCCAAATTTTTACATGAGGTCATTTGTGAAAAGGTGCGTTATTAACGCTGAAACACTTTGTTCCCAGGCAGTGGATAAAGAAGCCATAAAGCTGCCCGCCTCCGTGGAGCTCATCATGAACCGATGGATCCTGCAGATGGGATTCCCCGTCGTCACCATCGACACCAAGACCGGAAATATCACCCAGAAACACTTCCTGTTGGATCCGGACTCCGTGGTGGACAGACCGTCACCGTTCAAGTAGGGACCTGCTTTCAATATATCAGTAAATGTGCTGAAAAAACAGCCAGCAGTATGAAACTCACCTGCTCCACCTGTCTGCTGCATCTTTATGTGAACGGCTCCAGCTATGAGTGGTTCGTTCCCGTTACGTGGATCAAGAATGGTGTTGAAAAAGATCAGTACTGGCTTATAGAGAAAGAAGGTAAGATTTATTTCAGGTTTATGTTCGTAGCAGATGAAAAAAAGCGTTTGATGGATGGATTTATTCTTCATCTCCATCCAAACAGCCGTAAACGGGGAGATGGCTCTCGGCGCTGCCGACTGGTTGGTGGCCAACGTGAACATGAGGGGCTTCTACAGAGTCAACTACGACTCTGAGAACTGGGATCGTCTTCTCAACCAGCTGAGCACCCAGCACCAGGTAAAAGACTGAACCTGTGACAAACACAGCTGCAGCCTCCCCAACTACCTCAGCGTCCAAACTCAGCCTCCTGTTCACTTTTCAGAACATTCCAGAAATCAATCGGGCTCAAATTATCGACGATGCTTTCAACCTTGCAAGGTCAGATCATACATGTACATTTATCTTTATTTAAAAATAAATAAATAAATAACAACGACAACAAAACAACAAGTTGTAAGATTTTGAAAGACGAAGCTGAGCGGCTCTGCGGCCTTTTTCAGGGCAAAAATGCTGAACACAACTCTGGCCCTGAGGACCACAAAGTTCCTCAATAAGGAAGTGGAATACATGCCATGGCAGGCAGCCAGCCGCAACCTGGACTATTTCTTCCTCATGTTTGACCGCAGTGAAGTTTATGGACCAATGCAGGTTTGTAAAGTCTGGACAACAGTATGACTGACGAATAAACGAACGCTGATGAAGATGAAACACAAATGAACCACTGACGCGTGCGTTTATTCTTCAGGCTTACATAAAGAAACAGGTCACTCCTCTGTTCAAATACTTCGAAGGGATCACTGCTAACTGGACGAAGATCCCTGAAAACCACACTGACCAGTAAGCAGCACAGTGCAAACACACACGTACAGGAAGTATTTCCGAGGTGAAATACATTGAAACTTCCTGAAATGGAAATAAATGGCTGCTGACGAGAAGCGACATAATGAGGCTAATGCACAGCAGTGGAGATGAAGGAGATCTGCAGCTGCTGGGTGTAAATAAAGACAGATTTAAAGAGAACATCCCAGAAAAATAGTAGAATAAAACAATAACATGTTTAATTACACAACTGGAGCATTACTATTATTATTGATGTTATTTTCAGATGTGTGTTCAGCTCTGTTTGAGAAACCATAATATGGATTTTTGTCGTGTCCTCTCGTGTCCTTGTTCAGGTACAATCAGGTGAATGCCATCTCTCTGGCCTGCAGCTCCGGAGTGAAGGCCTGCAACGATCTGACCACCAAATGGTTTAACGAGTGGATGACAAATCCAGCCAACAACAAGTGTGTTCACCCTCCTGCCTTTGTTTCTCTTCATTCCTGAAGTTTCACGCCAACTGTCAGAGTGGTTGGTTTGTTTTAATTCAGGTGTTTTTTCTGCCTTCCATCACTGCGTGTCCACTCTGCCCCGTCTTTTCCAAACCTTCCAGGATTAGTCCCAACCTGAGGTCCACCGTGTACTGCAGTGCCATCGCAGCAGGCGGGACCAAGGAGTGGGACTTCGCCTGGTCCATGTACAAGAACGCCACGATTGCTTCGGAAGCCGATAAGCTCATGCACGCTCTGTCGTGCACCAAAGAGCCGTGGCTGCTGAACAGGTCGGTAACGTTGGCATCAGCTGTTCACTGCAGCACGTTTGGCTTTCGTCCTCACTGTCGGTGTGTCTCAGGTATCTGGAGTACAGCCTGGACCCGGAAATGATCCGTAAACAGGACGCCACCTTCACCATCGTTTACATCGCCGGTAACCCCATCGGTCAGCCTATTGCCTGGGACTTTATCAGATCCAAGTGGACCCACATATTCAACAAGTGAGTTGGCAAGATGGCTTCTGTTTTTGCTGCGTGCCCACGAACAGAAGAAATAAGTGAAAGAAACACAAATTAGTGTCCAACAAAACAACTGTGATAACACGGTGTGTGTTTTCTTCAGCTACGGCGGTGGATCGTTTAACTTTGGAAGACTAATTAGTGGGGTGACCAAACGTTTCTCTACGGAGTTTGAATACAAGCAGGTACGATTTCACCGATTTCTCATTTTACTAATATTGATGTTTGAAAGGTCCCAGTGGTGAAGTTTTACTTTAAGTAAAAGCAGCAATATGATACTGTGAAAATGTACAAATTTACATTAGATAAGTTTATTATACCGATGCTTTAATATTTGGTGGTCAGCTGCCATTAATGCTTATTTTAATAAAATTATTAATAAAATTCTTGGAAATGTCCAAAATAGAGTCCAAAATTAGACATTCAAATTGTTTTGAACCAATTAATTCCCCAAATTCACAAATTATTCTGGTCACTTAAATGAATGCGACGGAATGATTTAAATTTGAACATTTCCTCATTTCCTGAAATCATAATTTGTAAAATATCAAGAATCTATAGCTGTGAGGTAATCACAGAGGATTAGATATTCAAATGACTCAAATTCATACTTAAGAGAAAAGTACTAATTGTATTTTATGCGGTCCTATCCTGCTGCAGGTTAAGAACGAACTGTATTTGAAAGTGTTGTTGAATAAGTAAATGTTCTTCTTGGTGTTCGACGTTCTGCTCACATTGTTTCTCTGCAGCTGCTGCAGTTCAAGGAAGACAACAAAGGCCAGTTCGGGTCGGCTGCCACGTCTCTTGAGCAGTCGCTGGAGAGAACCAAGGCCAACATGAACTGGGTGGCCCTGAACAAGAAAGAAGTCCTGGACTGGTTCATCACTGAAACTACCCCTCCAGCGTTGTAACCCAAAAATGCCATCTGGTGTGCACTTTCAACTCTTGCTCCAGCTGGAGTTAATATTTTTTATATTCTGAATATCGAGGAGAATTTGTTGAATATGAAGTTTTGATAAATCATTTTTAAAGATTATTTGATACCTAAATGTGGAAAATGTGTTTTGTTTTTATTTTTATGTACACGACTGTTGAACCAAATTTCTAAAAATCCCAGAGTTTCACAAAACACGTGATGATCTGTAATATTCTTCTACAAAAGCCAGGCTGTGAAATAAAAGGTACTTTAAATAGCATCAGTTTGGACATTCATATTTAAGAAGCACCTTGAACAAACAGAAGGAGACCAAACTGGGATTTCAACGTCCTGCTGTTGACCTACGAACAGCCTGAAACATGAATTCACATAACGTCTGCCCATATGAAGTTCCAGTTCATGTCTGAATGCAAACACAATCTCTGATTCTGGCTCTGGATCTGCAGAAGCAGACGTGTTTACACAGGACAGAAAAGGTGCCAATTAACTGCCCCCTCTCCCAGCGGGGGTCTTTCCTTTGAGTCTTTAGAGGGGATGTGCTCCCTGATTAACACCTCAGTGTCCTGCTGACAGCTGCAGTGTTTGTGTAAGGAAGTGGAGTCGACCACCAACTCTGGATGTTTTCTTATGTGTAGTTGAGACACAGAGAAGCCGAATGGTTGTTGTAAATAATGATGTTTATTCTGTTCACAGTGTGACAGTTTAATAAATAAAAATGTTCTATGTACAAAAACACAACAAAAGGACACACATGTTTTGTTCAAAATAACAAAAAATGGTACGATTTGTCCATACATTTGGATAGGTGGTCATTGTTGCAATGAAAATAGTTGGGCGGGTTTCATCACGGCTCAGCGTTGTCCACAGAAAGAGACGTTTTGAAGCTGCTGCTGTGGTGACCAGAAGTGATCGCTGGAGAATCCAAAACCACCTGAAACCTGCCAGAAAACAGAAAACAGAAAACGGTTTGGTTAGAAACGGATTCAGCTGAAACCCCCGTAAAGCTTCTGCCCTCCTGAACATCTAAACGTCAGACACCATGAACGTACCTGATAGGTGCAGTGCAGAGACGGGGCTGAGCTCACGGCGTCACGGTCCGATTCCTGACCCAGGAACTGGCTGAGGGTCTGGGGCTGCTCCGTGAAGCCTGAGCATCTCCTCTGCTCCAGCACCTCCTCGCTGAGGCCCAGCTGGGCCGACAGGTAGGAGATGTAGCGGATGGTGAGGCGCAGCGTCTCGATCTTGGTCAGAGTCTGTCCTGCGGGAGCCACAGAAGGAGGGAGGTAAGTCCTGAGATGGTGCAGAGCTCTGGTCAGATCCCTCATCCGCAGCTTCTCCCTCTCGCTGGCCGTCTGCCGCTTCTTCCCCGGATACCTGGACCTCGACTTCTTTGCGGGTCGGCTGGTTTTGGAGGAGCCGGGGCCGGGCAGAGTTTGTGTCTCGTGGCTGCTGAAGAGGAAACAGTCCAAGGCGTCCTGCTTGTTCCCGGCAGCCTGGAGGGAGGTGGGAGAGAAGCAGAAGGAGTCCACCGACGAGGTGGGAGAGAGGCTGCTGCCGGCGCTGAAGTAACCAGAGTCCGAGGCCAGATTGTAGGCCACGGGGTCGTACGATTTCTCCAGCAGGGACTCGCAGTCAAACACGAAGGAGTTCTCCTGGAGCTGGAGAGCAGAGCAGTAGGACCCGTCCATGGCTGTGGGTGTGCTGCTGATGAGGCGGTCAGAGGACACTGAGGAGGAACGGGGCAGCTGCTCCATATATGTGCTGGGAGGTGCGAGGTTGCACCTCTGAAAGCCGCCTCTGGTCCTGAGAAGCTCTGGTAGCAGGGATGACACCTAGGCCAGGGGGTCCCATGGGAAACAGGCCAACTCCAGCACAAGGTGTGATGTGGCAGCTCGCACGAGCACCATAAAGGAGTCTGAGTCACACTCCGCACTGCTGCATCCTGGGAACGTGACCTGCCGCCACAGGAGCTCCACCTGGGTCACCTGGAAACAGACAGAAACCATTTCCAGCTAAAACCTGAAGATTCAGTCAGAGCTGCGTCCCGTCCATGTTGATCCCGGTCTCTCTGGGATCCGGCTCAGGCTGCAGAAGTGTGCCGGGGCAGCTGGGAGGTGTGACGCCTTAACGCCTCGTCCTGTTTGGACAGTCGCCGTCCTCGCTGGTCTGGGAACCCTCACAGAAAGAATGTGCAGCATCAACTGCAACAGCAATTTATAGTTTTATGAATCGTCTCTCTTAGTTTTTTTTGTTTGTTTGTTTGTTTTTTTACCTTCAGTATTATTATTTTGCTGCGTGGCCGGAATGTAAAAATATGAAAGTAGAATTTACTCAAACAATCACAGTCTGAGTTTAATTTAGGAAGTCACATGAAATCTAATTATATTTACATATTATGGAACTTTTTCAGAAAAAGAGAAACAGAGTTTGGTGTTTTTTATTGGACATCATCATCATTCATTCTTCTTATATGTTATATTGTGTATTATCATTCTTCTGTGTGTAAACCGTCCAGCTTCTGAGTTTTTTCTTTTCAGAGGCACTTCTCTGATCTTATTAAATTCTTCTTTTCACCACTTTCAGCATGAATGGAAACGTTATGAGTTCAATGTCAAACTTTCTTCCTTCACACATTCAGAGCAGTGTGGAAAGCCACACCGACGTCAACTCGTGTTTCTACTGTGTCCCATCACGCCGTTTTCTGGCCTTCAACCTGCCGATTAAAACCTCATCGTGGGTTTGTGTGCTAAAACGCTTTTGTTGTTTTTTCTCTCATGGCTGAGTTCGTCTCTGACTCTCCTGCCGCTCTCTGTAATCACCTCATTTCTTTCACCTGAGCTTCCACCTTCTTTTCGTCCACAGCTGACCTTCATCAGCCTCATCAGCCTCCCTTTCATAAACAGCCCCTTGGTCGTGCACTTCCTGTCAGATTGTCTGACCTCATGTCTCGCTCTCATCCTGCTTGTTTCATCTTTCTCTCAGTTTAGTGAAGTTTTTGTTTCAGACCTCCTTTATCGGTTTGCACTTGGAATACATTTTAGTTTTGAGCGCTTGTTTTGCTGCTGAGTTTCTGGTGATCCACAATTTACAGTCTGAACACTGAAGGTTTGCATTCAAACAATAGAACATAAATTTGAACACAATAATAAACACAACGTGCTGCGTTACAGTTTTTAAAGTTGACTGGAGGTCGGTGTTCTCGGTGGTTTGTTCATCTGAATGGACATTAAACTGACTCTATTTGTCGTGAAGTCAAATCACACCAGCAACTCAAAGAATCGTAACGGATGAGTTTTCTTTTTATAAAAGGAGGACCTTCAGTTGATTTGTTTTTATTATGTTCTTTTTTTTTTTTAACAAAAATTTGATTCTGAAGCCGCAGCAACAACATTTACAACACAACTGCACGGAAAGCTAAATTCAGCCGGTCTGTTGGGGATAATCTGGATTCCTCCTCATCTGTCTGGTCAGGTGTGGACCGTGGATCTGGGTCCTGAGTCCTCCCAGCGTTCCCACAAACCGGCGCGTCACATTTGACTCCTGGTGAAACTCCAGAGTGGGACGTGTGAAACGGTCTCGCACACTCAACTCACCTTTCTGAAACAACAACAACAAAAAAAACAACAACAAAGAACAACAACTCAGCATTAAAATAAAAATATTCAAACTAAAAGAAAAGAAAGAAGCTCTGCTCAGGCCAGCATCTCTCCAAAAACCAGTCAGACGTAGTTTTCTGAAACTGTGGTTTTGTTTTGTTTTGTGTGTGTGTGTGTGTGTGTTTTTGTTTTTCGCTGAAAAGTGTGTGAGGTGACACCGGACATGACAGCTGATCCCACAGTGACCACCATCTCTGAGTTTCATTGGACGAGTCTCTGGAATTCATTCAGTTAATTTATAAGTCACCTAATCTGCAGGTTGTTTTATTTTCCTAAAATAAAACCTTCTATCACGTGTGTCTGATTCAAGTTTGAGATTTTTCCAGTTTTGTATAAATCCCCATAAATTCACCTTCTGGCTTTAACATTAGTTTTGTTTCATTTGGGATTTTCCTCCGTTTTATATTTGTGTATCAAATTAGAAAACTACTCAATTATTTGTTCTTGAGCTGTCAGCTCTCAGGCTGATGATAGAGGGGATCTTCCTTCTCTTAATCCACATTAGCTCTGATGGTGTTTACTCACATGTAATGAGGGAATAATCAGCATAGCGGTGCTAACCCTTTCATCCCAAACCCTTTTAGCCAGGAAAGTTTATTAGCTTTTCTGTGATGAAAGACCTGAGTGAGTATATTAGGCTTTGTGTTAGGTTTGCTGCTTGCATATCAAATGAACTGCATGGAGGTGACAAACTAAACACTCTGGTCTAATTCTGCAGCCTGATATGCAGATCCACACTTCTCAATGAATATTAAAGGGTCCTCAGTTGGCTTAAGCAGGTAATTAAGGTTGTAGGTGAGAGAGAGAGAGGGAGAGCAGAAAGAGCAGACAGGATCTCATATCTTAGTCTAGACTTAGCGGTGCCAAGGAGCTCTGTGTGTTTGCTGAGCCACATTAACAGAGACACACTAAATAAACTAGATAACCCAAAGTGGAGGTCGAGCTCTGGGCTGCTCTGCCTTCGACTGCTCAGGCCTGACAGGTAATCACTATAATAATCACAGGACACAGTGACATTACAGTTACATCCAGCTTCTCAATAAATATTATATAATCATCTAGGAGGCAATAACTGCTCTTCTTTGTTGTTGTTCGTCGATGTGATTTATTTAGCTCGTTAATTAGTTTTATTGTTATATTGTCATTGAAAACAGACCGACAGTTATTCTTTTTGTGAGACAAAAGAATGAAACTGATGTTTTAACCTCCATCTGACAGCTTATTTGAGCTGAGTCGGCTTCTGTCAACAGAAAGTGTGAGCTCGGATGAATCTTTATTAGTCTCTCATGTGTTGACCCGACCGACAAGATTTGAAGGAGATCTAAATCTTCATCCTCTTTTACGCGTTCACTTCATCTGGTGTCGTGATGAATGAACACGATCAAACAAAAAAGGTTTGCCCTCTGACTTCAATTGTGTGCTTCACTGTGAGTACCAGATTGTTGTCGCAGATTAGAGCCTGTGTGACCAGCAGGGGGGGATGTGGCCACTTTCCTATGAGCACCAGCGTCATCAGGGCTCAACTGCAGACGACCCCCCCAGTTACATTTAAAGTTTAAGATAAAATCAACTTTATCGTCCTGAAGGAACTTTGTCTTGGATCAAAAAACGAGGGACACAACTGCATAAATCACACAATGTACACACGATATAGTGTATAACATTGTTTTATTATTTCAAAAAAAAAAAAGGTATTAATTAGTAAAAGTCATAATGAATAAGAGAAACTGAACCGCATGTAGCAAAGATGACGAAACATGATGACGTTTGAATGGTTTTATTATAAATAACGGTATAAAAAAATATAAAAATAGTTGTTAGACATATGAATATTTACAGGGGAACATTTCATAGCGCAAAATAAATAAAATGTCAAATAGCATATATTTTTTCAAATAAATTACTTGATTCACAGTCAGGCAGTAGAAACAGTGAAGTAGTTTGTGTCTGTTGTTGGATGACGGTCGCACACGGTTGTGTGTTTAACCCCAGTACTCTCTGGGCACCAACGGGAGGCAGAAGTCTTTGCCACACATCTGTTTAAAAAAAAAAAAAAAAAACAGGAACAGGAAGTGGATGAACATTCTGTAGAAACTGATGCTGAATGTGTTCGGTTACATGAGTGGGTTTGTGTTGACGTACCTGACAGGACGGTTGTGTTGTTGGCGCCGACTGCAGAATGGCGTCCACATTGATGTCCCCTTGAGGAGCTTCGCCGTACTGTTTATTGTACTGATCGGCACCAAAACTACAGCTCCCAGAGTGCAGCGCGGTGCTCTGGCTGTGGCACTGGGCTGGGTACAGGCTCTGGTTCAGGTTCAGGTTCTGGTTCTGGTTCTGGTTCTGGATCTGGGCCTCCTGGCCGCCCGCTGAGCCGTGCTGGAAGTAGCTGAGGACGTCAGGCGAGGAGGCGTCGCTGGCCGAGGTGTCTCCTTGCTCCCTTTGCTGGAACAGCACCTCCTCGCTGAGGCCCAGCTGGGCCGACAGGTAGGAGATGTAGCGGATGGTCAGGCGGAGAGTCTCGATCTTTGTCAGAGTCTGTCCTGCGGGGGCCACCGAGGGAGGGAGGTAGGACCTGAGGTGGTGCAGAGCCTTGGTCAGATCCCTCATCCTCAGCTTCTCCTTCTCGCTGGCGCTCTCTCTCTGCTTGCTGCGGATCCGGGCGGCACGGCCCGACTTCCGGCCGCGTCCAGAGGAGGAGAAGTTTGGGGATTTCTGGGAGTATCCAGTTTTGGCCGCTTTAGGCGTCGACTGCGGAGGCTGCTGGTAGGAGGGCGACAGGCTGGAGTCCATGGAGTGGACGGGGGACAGGGTCTCCGGAGAGGAGATGCTGGAGAGGTCCGAGTCTGAGCACCACTGGTACTGCAGGCCGTAGTTGAGCAGAGAGACCGAGGAGGTATCCATGTTGTGAGTGACTGGGGACACTGCTGCTCAGGCCCTTCGCTCGGCTTTATAAGTCCAGGCCAGGCCACGGAGGTGTTAAGTGACACCTCCGCAGATTCTCACAAACCATCAGTGCCCCTGAAAACACACACACAAACACACCCTCGCTGGGACTCTGTCTCCCTCCGGCTCGGCCTCTGCCTCTCCTCTCTCCGAGTCTGGGAAAGTTCAGTGGAAGTGTGAATTTTGACTCCTGCTCAAAACAATAAACAGTTTTTGCTTTTTGGGCCTTTCTTTTTTTTCTTTTTTTTTTCCTGCAGCAGCTCAGATGCATTTTGCACATGTTGAATGGATCGATTGGGTTTGTTTTGAATCATCTTGTAATCACTTTTACAGCCTAAATAAGAAAGGAGCTTGTGAAGAAGCAATATGCTGTAAAAATAAACCAGTATAGAAAAAGTGCACAGTCAACTGCTTTAGTGTGTCGGCGGTTTTCAGATCAGTGATCTGAATTTGGACATTATTCTGCGAAGAGACGAGTCTGAAATGAAAGCTTTCCATCATTTCTGGTGAGATGGCAGTTAAATTCTTACAGTGAAGGAGAAATATCAACTGAGTGAGGATTTTTGGACCCATTTCAACCAAATACATGTTGGTCTGCTGTAGCAATAAATAAAAATGGAGTTTATGTGCACAGAAGTGAGTAGATGGGGGGCTGCACTGAAAAACTAAACTGAGACTTAACTTAAATGTGAGATCTCAGTCTTAATTACTTATTTGTGAATCAGCTTTAAAAACAGATCAAGATGAATTCTTTATAAAATTAATAAAATGATCTCACAGAAATGGGCCTCAGTTTAACTGTCTGATTGTGGGAGCTCAGTTTGTATATTGCATGTTGTATTTTGAGCATGACAGTCAAAGTGTTGACACGGTGATCAGAAAAAAGGTCTTCTGATCATCTTCCCTTCTTCTCCCTCCAACCTTGAACCTGACAGCAGATTTCCTGATTTCTGTCCCTCTCTTCGTCTTTTCCACTTTATATCCCACCATTTCTCACCAGCCTGATCACTTTATAGTCGCAGCGACTCGGCCGTCAGCTGTCATCTCTGACCCTTCGCTTTCTTTATCTCGAAGCTCTTCCCGCCGCTGCTCCTGCTCTCCGTCGGTCGGGACGGAAAACCAACGTCCCACATGGCTCAGATGGAAATAACGTAGATGCGCTGAGGTCTAATGATGCGTAATGACTCGTATTATCCACTTAAAGCAGAGGTGTGATGGTTTCACACTGATGAGAACTGATGAGCCTTGAGGCGTCACTTCACACCTCAGCTGTGAGAACCAGGAACAGTGACCCTTCTCTGTCCCCATCTCCCCTCCATCTATCCATCCATCCATCCATCCATCTATTGTCTGTTCTGTCCTTTTTCTTGGCGTCTCTGTTGTTATTGAAATCATCTCAACAACCAGCCGGTCATAAACTCTGACCTTATTCAGAGGTTTCTGGTTTTTCTCAGTTCCATGTTTCCATGAAGCATCAACTTTTTGTGGTTGGCGTGTTCACGGGGTTTTATCCTCTCTGCGGGAGGACTGGCCCGCAGCGACGCAGAAAACTAAAACATACTCGGTTAAACAAAAAAAAAAAAAAAAAGAGACATAAATATTCTGTTTGCCTGGCGTCCGGCGATGTTGTCCTTCAGCTTGGATGCTGCACTCTCATTGACCAGAACGCTCCAGTCCTGCCAAGACCGAGAGCCTGAATAGTGAGAGGTAGCTTAAGTATCTTATGCTTATTATTCTTGAATAAGCAGAGAATAAAAAATGGGAGACTCTAAACAAACTGATGTTAAAATATGTGCTGTGTCAGGCTGAGGGCAGGGCGAACTGGGGTTGAACCCGATGTGCGACCCCGCTGGTTACCCTGGCCGAGGTGAGGTTGTGGGAGCCTGGCTGCGAGTTTGGCACCTCTGGGTGGATGCCCACCCACAGCAGGCTTTGAGGCTGGGCTGCCTGCCACCTGTCTGGGCCTCCCATGTCCATCAGCCTCACCACGACCTCCAGCACACCCCTTCTGATTGGAATAAAAATCAAATCAGACATCATTGAAACGTGGGGGGGGGGCCACAAAGAGTGAAGAACTCAAACAATCAGTCGACTGAAGCAGTTTGAGTGAAAAAGAAAAAGTATCAGAAGACATAAAATGCTGCCTGTCATCACACACCACAAACAGATAAGCACACATACAGAAAAACAAAACTTCAGAATTGATTTTTTTATCTCAGTAAATCCAACGTTTCATTATTTTGACTGAACTTTAGAGCTTTTATTGTTCAGCTGAACTCAAACTGAAGTCGTTTTTTTTTTTTTTGCATCAGTCCAAAGCGAACTAAGAGCTCACAGGTAGTATGAATATATTACCCACAATGCAATCTGACTGCCAGGTGTTGGTTTGTGAGTTTGTGTGCTTTAAGTATGACGAGCTCACTTCTGTTTAACGTCAGGTCCGAATCAAAGCAGCTGCATCGGACTTTAATTTCCCCCTTTAAAAGAGGACAAACCACCTCGAAGTGTAAAAACTATTTTTTATTTCATTCTCTTTGTTTTTATGTCTATTGTGCTGACTCTAAGACTGACGACTCTTTTTAACACAAGTCAAAATGTCTCCGAGTTGCTTGGTTTAATATTTCAGACCACATGAGCTCTTGATGAAGATCACATTCATTTCTCTCATTCTTCTAACCGCCTGCTGGTGTGAAGCAGGTTTACAGTCGAAGCTCTAATGCAGCTGATTCTAAATAAGTTTTTGTTTATCTCAGATGTGTGTGGTGATATTAGCTCCTGTGTGTGTCTGCGTGTGTGCGTGTCAGCGGGTGAGGGCGATACATTCTGCACCCTCGGTGTGAAACATCGCTGGAACTGGAGGGGTCAGCCAGAGGTGGACTGTAAATTTCATCTAATTGCAAGAGAATGACATTCACACACCGACATAATATGATCTCACAAAAAAAATTAAGAATAAAAACAAACCATAAAAAAACCCGGCAGAGCAGAATAATACCTGGATTATAATAATCTATTTCTGTAGCTCGCCTTAAACCTGTTAATGTTGGAGACTAAAGTCAAACAAGCTGGAGTTTCCAGAGAAGCTGTGCAGCTCGTGATCCGTCTCACGTCCAGATAAACCTGGTGGACGGATCAGCAGAGTGTCTTTCACACCTCGGCCAGAGTAAACACGTCCTCTGCCTCCTACTGCCGGCACTTGCTCACACTTGTACTGCCATGTTTTTACAAGCCCTCCATACTTACCCCCCCCCCACCTCTGCAGGACACACAGCTGCCACTGACATGGGAACAGCTATGTTAGTAACTGCTCAACGCAATTCACCCATTCACAGACTCACACACACACACACACACACACACACAGTGTCTTCTTTTGGCTCCTTTGATATTGTTCTCTTATTACAATGAATGAATGTTTCCACCCAAAACAGCGAGCCGGTTCGTTTTCCCTCTTTGTGAAGGACATTTTCCTGTGTGTGTGTGTGTGTGTGTGTGTGTGTGTGTGTGTGTGTGTGGCAGTAACACACATGGCTGTCAGAGAACTTGGAGGAGAGGCACAGAGCAGCATGCGATTGTGTTCATCAGAAACTCCAGTTCTTTCCAAACAGAAAAAGTCCAGGATGGGAAAATGAGTTTCCTGAAACAGCGGACCGCTTAGAGCTCCGTCCAAAGCCCGTCCCCGCTGACTCTTCTAACTGTCATATTACCAAAAAAAATAACCTTCAGTCTCTTCTTACATGACAACAGCACATGAAGTGTTCCTGTTCTCTGAGCTGAGTGAAATTGTAATATCATGTTATTTCTGTGTGCGTGGAGTCAGGCGCCGCCAAGATGGCGGCACGGAGCAGCCCAAAATGAATTGGGAAATGTCCATCTTTGTCTTTCTTCTATCTCCCTTTAGTTTTTTTTTCCTCCTTATGAAGTAAATTCATATGGACGGATATTTATTTTACTAAAGTTAATTTTATTTTTGAGTAGAAGATAATTGAACTCCACTGCAATCATCATAGTTTCATAAGTTCAGAGAATCACTATCAACCAGGAAGAACTGGATCAGGAGCCCTCAGCTTTATTCACGTCATGATGGAGCTGCTATTTTACAACTAATATACACAGGTCTACAGTATGTACAACAACAATTATAGTATTGGTAACCAGACTATTGTGTTTTAGTAAATTCACAGACTTGTGGAGAACAATCGCACACACAGCTCAGTCACGCCAAGAAAGAAACGTGCTCCTCAGAAATCTTGACACGGGTCGTCAGGAATGCAGCAGGTTCTGTGAAACAGTTCTTCATCAGAACGTGGAAATAAGAAGAGCATCATATGAAAACATCTAGTCTCATCATCTGGGTTTCTTTTTTTTTTTTTTTTTTTTTTTTTTTTAGAAAAGAAATGATTCAATAAACAAACAGAACAAATTCTTACACTTTGTCATGGCAAGATGTGACAGATAAGACTCATCACCAGCTACAGAACACGGCTCTACGCGAAAGGACGGACACGACGTCTCAGAGTTGGAGACAAGACGACAGACAGGACGGGAATCCAGCCGGCTGCTCGGGTTGGATCGGAATCAAGAAACAGTTGATTGGATTAAAAAAGAAAACCAAAAAAAAAAACAACCCTACATACAATAAAATGGTCTAAAGAGAACAAACCAAATAATAACAACATGAGCACTAAAGAAAAACTAAAGACACCACAGGACAGGCAGAACATCAAGACGGAGATAACAAGAGAAGTGTTTTCTCTGAACAACAGCAGCCCAGCGGTGAAAACACCAGACTTCAAATCCAGCTCAGCTTTTATTCGTCGGACTCTCCGTCTTTCTTCAGCAGGGAACCAAATCAAAGCACAACATGGTAACATGAACTACATCACCGACACATTTTCATCTCTTATTAAACCTTCTGTCACACAAACCTCCAACAAAACAAATGTCGCTACACTGTGTGTGTGTGTGTGTGTGTGTGTGTGTGTGTTTGGGGGGGGGGCAGTATATGATAAAAAGGAAATGACAAACACTAGTTTTCATATGATTAGTCAGAAAAACTGGAACAGGTCCACGTCAGCAACCAGACAGGTTTTTATCGTTTTTAATGTTATAACCTCGACAGACTCTTCCACACAGCTACAGCACAGCTGGGCCTTCCTTCTTTTGTCACTTTAAGCCCACAAAAGCCCCCCTGCCCCCCCCTGGCCCCCCCCCCCCCCCCCCCCCCTCCACGCTGCCTTCGGGGGCCTGGAGGCTGCAGGACT